>OU611854.1:17200000-18400000 GCA_914767755.1 Agrochola circellaris
GACCCCAAACAAATTGGGAAGGGAACCTAGATACGTTTACCGGAGATTGGTCGCAGAAGGAAACGCACGAAGAACAATGGAAGGTTATGCCCGAAATGAAATGATGAAATAAAATCATTTCATTTCAATGTGACAATAAAGGTTGAAAAAAAAAATGTTGATGTGATTGATTGTAATATTAACAGTGGCAGTGCTGACGGTTTAATTTCAGAATATCTCAGAATCACTTTAAAATCTGCGCGATGCCGGTGCGCTTCCGGCGTACAGGAAGCCTTAAATATATTTTATATACAAGGCTATAATTTAGTGTAATCATTACACTGTAATGTAATCCAATCTTTTTAACATCCCATACATATACGTGTTATGCAAATAACTAAGGGTCAGTTCACACCGAGACGTGACGCGACGCGACGATGTTTGAGGAGGCCAGTGGTTTAGCCCTGCGCCGCGAGACGCATCGCAAAGTCGCGAGGCGTATCGTGAAGTCGCTAGCAGCGCCACGCCTCGCTGCGCAACGAGACACAGCGCCGCGCGGAGCTGTGTCGTGTCTACGTTCGCCAGGAACTACCGCCCCGCTAGCTAATAGAGACAAGTAGCCGCGACAGCTTCAGGCTGCGTCGTTATGCGTCGCAGGACTTTCGAATTATCTTAATTAAATGTGTATCTTTTTGTGTAGTAAATAAAGTTATATTTTGTATCACTTCAAAAGTGCGCGCAGCGTCGCTTCGCGTCACGTCTCGTTATGAACTGACCCTAATTTGAAATTAACTGATTCCAAAGCATCCAAACAAAAAATAAACAAACGACAACCATTCGAAGAACAAAAGCATTTTTTAAATATATTTACATTTTTATTTTTATAAAAATAATTCGTGTCCGTTACCCAGGCCAGATGTTGTCGAAAATGGTCATTTGAATCTTATAGATAATTAGTTGTGCGGCTTCTGTAAATGTTGCGCACATTTTTAAATTTGTTGCGCTTATAGTTTTTTAATTATTTCACAAAAACATTTCCTGCTGGCGTAACGTTACCGCAGCCAGACCTTTTTCTTTCTAATGGGAATATTTAAATAAATACTAGCTATAGAATTAGTTGTCTAGATGAAGTAAATGTTGTGCCTTATTTTGTATTTGTTCTTTCATCGGTTGCGAAGTTATTCGAGATTTTGCTGGGGTAACGTTTTTGGTTTTGCTAGATCTTTGAAACGGTTAAGCAGATTCTTATCATATTTTGTACAAGACTTCTTAGGGATTAGTTTAAATTTGTTCTGCAATAAAAATACCAAAAAAATGCATAGCTTAAAGGTTATTTCATTAAATAGAAAAACACTTCAATCGGTCCCAGCACTCTCAATAAGAGGTCTAAAGACTTACTTTAAACGTTATTTTAAAGCTTGTAACTGCCTTCAAATGTATGTGAAGTTTCATTAGTATCCTGTAAGTATTTAAAAAGATATGATGATATTCAGTTCTTCACGAGCACGGTCTTGATGCGCGCGGTGTTATTTGGCCACTGGATTGGATATATGAACTGAATGTTATGTCAATTATTAGTTGTTTAGTTCAGTTGTATATCAGTAAAATTTCAGCGTAGTACATTGGATTATTAATGAGATAATACCATTAAAGTCATTAGGAAGTGAATGATCGAGGTAACCCGACCAAGTTTAGGTGGTTACGAAAAAGCGAAAACTCAGAACATTATGCTATCTTTTGAAATGTTCAGTATAATACACCTTACAATTTCGGTACAGACGCGTACACTGTTAAATACATAATAATATAATAATATCTGTACTATGAAAACATTATTATTATCTTCCAGTTGCACATACTTATCAAAAATCACCGATATAACATGTCGTTCGGTGGGACGCGGGAGGGGTGGGGTGAAGGGGTAATTCATTGTTTGATTTATTCCCTTTATGTCGAGTCCCGTTAAGTCGAGCCGAAAACCTTGTCTCGCTTCTATTACCCCTATGTCGAGTAGTTTTCTGTCCCGTTTCTATTCCCTTTATGTCGAGTTTATTTACCACGCTTTTATTACCTTTATGTCGAGTTTAATAATATCATATTTTAGAAGTACAGTCACGTCCAATGAAATGTATACACGCACATAATTTAGAATCAATTTTTACACAAAAAAGAATTTAAAAATAACTAATGACTTTAACCTTACAGTACTATGTACGGTTATATTTTTAATTAACCATCAAAGTATGTCATAATTTCAGTGTATTTTTTTTAATATTCGAAATTATGTGCATGATGAAAAAGTACCTGGTCTATCTTTTAAAATATTAAGTTCATTTATTATAAATGAACTTAATAATGCAAATGTAACTATTACGTTAGTACCTACCTACATATCAAAATATAAACAATCAAAATACATAAAACACTGTATAAAAATACATAAATACGTAATGATACAATGCACATGTTTTCAATTTATGGTTCAAAATATATAGGTAAGTAGTACCTACCTAATAAATTTCGAATAATATAATCGTTATAAAGTATAGTTATTAATCGAAATCCAAAGCCGAAAAGACCCCACGTTCAAATTCTTTTAATTTACATCTCTGACTGTACCTGTTCACCAAACTCGACATAAAGGTAATAGAAAGCGTAAAATATCAATACTTTGGAGAACAATAGACTTCCAGGCTCGATATAACGGGACTCGACGTAAAGGGAATAAATCCATTGTTTGCATAACGCACTAAACATCTATAATAAAAGGTAATAGAAAATTTCAAAATAGCAAAATTACTATCTGTAATTTTAATCTGTGATTATTTTTAAGTATAAGTTTATTAATACTTTAAAAGTTCAATTGAAATGATTATTTTACCTGTTAATAAAAATTCTTTAATAAACATGTAGTTTTTTTTAAAACTTGTGTACATGTCTGTACTAAATTTGTAACACTATCCTACATATTTTAGAAGGTACCATAATGTTCTGAGTTTTCGCTTTTTCGTAACCACCTAAACTTGGTCGGGTTACCTCGATCATTCACTTCCTAATGACTTTAATCGTATTATCTCATTAATAATCCAATGTACTACGCTGAAATTTTACTGATATACAACTGAACTAAACAACTAATAATTGACATAACATTCAGTTCATATATCCAATCCAGTGGCCAAATAACACCGCGCGCATCAAGACCGTGCTCGTGAAGAACTGAATATCATCATATCTTTTTAAATACTTACAGGATACTAATGAAACTTCACATACATTTGAAGGCAGTTACAAGCTTTAAAATAACGTTTAAAGTAAGTCTTTAGACCTCTTATTGAGAGTGCTGGGACCGATTGAAGTGTTTTTCTATTTAATGAAATAACCTTTAAGCTATGCATTTTTTTGGTATTTTTATTGCAGAACAAATTTAAACTAATCCCTAAGAAGTCTTGTACAAAATATGATAAGAATCTGCTTAACCGTTTCAAAGATCTAGCAAAACCAAAAACGTTACCCCAGCAAAATCTCGAATAACTTCGCAACCGATGAAAGAACAAATACAAAATAAGGCACAACATTTACTTCATCTAGACAACTAATTCTATAGCTAGTATTTATTTAAATATTCCCATTAGAAAGAAAAAGGTCTGGCTGCGGTAACGTTACGCCAGCAGGAAATGTTTTTGTGAAATAATTAAAAAACTATAAGCGCAACAAATTTAAAAATGTGCGCAACATTTACAGAAGCCGCACAACTAATTATCTATAAGATTCAAATGACCATTTTCGACAACATCTGGCCTGGGTAACGGACACAAATAATTCTCACTTCCAGACTGGACCTAGATGGCGTGTTAGTCCTAGTTCCAGACTTCGTAACCGCCTTAGACCAGATCCTGTCCGAGAGAGAGCCCAAACTGGAGTGTGGGTCCATAGACAAGAGAGAGCTCCGTAAGGCGGCAATTAGCGCTCTACTGTCGCTGGTCGCCTTCCCATACCATTATAAGGGACTGCCAGTACCTGAGTTCCCAGGGTGTAATGAGTAGTAAGTATAAAAATATACCAGCTTCAGGACAAAGGCCTCATATTTTCAAGAGAAGAGCCAAAGGAAGACGACCCTTATTACCACGACATAAGCCTTACATTTAAATTTCAGTGCCGGCATGACATTAGGCGACTTTACCCGCGGCAAAATATCATTAATCTGCGTATCAGCAGTTCAAGTAGAGACGTCGGACGCGTTGGCCGTGCCGCTGCTGAGCGCGCTGTACCTGTGCGTGCGACACAACGCTCACGCCGCGCCCGGCGCGCATAGCGCCCCCCCGGGGTCCACCATGTCGCATAGCACGGATTATAAAGGTAGGTTGTAAAGGCAAGTTACATAAAATATCATCAAAATATCGTCATGAATGATCCTACCAATTAATCAGGCTCTTTTCACACGCGTCTTTTCATATCGTAATTTTATTTTAAAGTGGTTCATAAACTTCTACGACTGTATTCTCTCAGCCTATCGCAGTCAACTGCTGGTAATAGGCCTGTATTCACAAGCTCACAAATCGTGGAAAATTATAAATACGCCAAGAAATAATTAACCAGGCAACGTGAGGCAAACCGGCATGCCTGAGAGATATTTCTCGACGGCATGTGAAGCCAAGTCGCCCATGGGTGGCTTTAAAACTTTGACACCAGGTTAGTCACTAACTACACGAAAAGTAAAGAAGAGGACGAACTATTTGTCGCCATGTGAAAGGCGATTCGTCTTGAAATAGGCTGAACGTGTGAAAAGAGCCGTAGTTTGGCATTGGACCCTTTCTTTGAAACATTTACGTGAGGGGCTACTTTCAATACCATCACCAGTTCATAGCTTCGTGAAGTTGTCAAGCTAAACCACTGCTACGAAAGATTGAAGGAAGGGCAGAAACAAAATTCTTTATTTCCTTCCTTCTTAACCACTGCTATCACACACACGTGCAATAATCACGATAACGCACACACATACACGCTACGTTTATTTTGCAAGCCAACATTAAAATGTGACTATCAGATAAAATATTGACACGACTGAATATACTGTTCTTCAAAACTAAATAAGAAGCCCTTGTAAGCTAGGATTGTAGAAAAAATATCGATATATCGATATTTATTGTTTGATATATCGATATTTTTGGTGATATCTATTATTTCAATATATGGATATAAAATATCCAGTATCGAAATTGTATCAAATACGAAATATTTCCAATAGCAAGACCGTTGTCGCCACTGACTAAAACCACTGGAATTCAGAGCCGTAACAAGTAAACTTATATTTATCAATGTTTCATTAATTTAAGACTTTTCAGAAATTATGTTCTTAAAAAAACCAAACAATAGAATTTCATAGAGATTTTTTTTTTTTTTTTTTACTGATATATCGATTTTTTTTTTCGATATATCGAAATAGATATCAATATTTTTTTTAAATATTGATACGATAGATATATATATCGATATATTTTTGGCACTTCTTGCATCCCTATTGTAAGTCGCTACTGATTAATGTTTTACCCCATTTTCATACATTTATCAGTGTAATAGAATTTATTACTTTAGCCAAAATTATAACACAAGGTACAAAAGTCAAAGAGTTTCAAAAATACATTTATTTGACCGTCTAATTCTTTGAAGACTGACAATCCAGGGATTCTGAAAACTTGATCGAATCTCCGGTCACTTAACTACTGTCAAATGCGATTGGTTGGTTGTTTAGTACAGACGGTGCACTCCGCAAAACCATTTAAATTAAAAGACTCTTGCTACGACACAATAAAGTGCAATTCAGGTCGCACAGCGCTAATTACCTACAGTTATATTCACCTAGAAGTTGCCTCTCTTTCTATCGCGGAACTCTTATATCATCTGACTACATTACGCTCACTGAATTGACCCGACAAGTCTAGCCCGCCGAGTACTTGTAGCTTCATACGTAAAATGCGGAGTGCGCCTTCTAGACTATTCTGTTACTGAGAGTCGGTTGTTGTCGGTCAAATCCTTTAGAGAGTGATTCGATTGACCGTTTTATTTTGGCTAATTTATCATGAGATTTGGCAGTATGACTGATCACTGTAGTAGTAAGTAATGTACCTCCTATCTCGGTTAGGTAAGGTATAAATTCGAAGTGTTTCCGAGATTTTTTTTATCAAACTCACGGAAATCATTCTAATTTATACTTTTTTACAATCAGATAAGAGTTATAATGCAATGAATTACTAATGGTTTTACGTCAATCGTGAATGTCCTTAAGAGGGTTAGTGCGTCGAAACTTACGCGTCCAAATATGGGTATACAACAAGGTGGAAATGTTAGTAAACAGTAAATTAAGTACACATTAATGATGAGTCTGGCGGGTGGCGCGTGTTGTAGCGCGCTCCGACAGCGGCAGCGCTACTGGCAGCGCGGAGGGACACTCTCTCGACGACTTCGCCGCCGACGTTAGGGAGCTAGACCCATCCTCGCCTGTTTTCGGTAATTACACACCTTTTTGTTTGCGTTCTAAAGGGCAATTTGTTGACATAACAGTCATTTGAAATACTAACCATCGTATTTTTTCAATCCGTTTGTTCGACTCCACTCTAAAAATAATCACGTTAGCGTTTTGTATTTGAATAACTTCAAGTTGAGTGACTTCGAGTAAAGTAGATTCAGTCGCAAAAAAGCAATACTCAATACTCGAATGCCCCGATAAATTCATGGGAAATTAAAATGGAGAAACATTTGCGAGACATTCTTACTTGCAACATCATTGCGCAACTTTTACCAATGATACGAGGTTGATAAGAAAGAGGCTTTACATGTTGCCAGCAACAAGTTTTGTATTGCGGAAAAATGCAGCTGGCAACATGTAATAAAGTCGCCCAAAAATGTGCAACTTTTGTTTTTGATGAATACAAAGCTTTAACTTGTAGTTTTAAAGGAACAGTGTTGTCAACATTACCATAATTTGTGTCTTGTAGTTTTTAAGGCAGTGTTGTCAACATAATAATAATTCGTTTCTGAATACGTGGTATGTTATGTATAACAGTATTGACTGCCATGTCAATATATTGCCCTTTTTACAAGCACACTCTAAGCTTTCAATGATGCTCTTTTTTTTAAACCCCTTCGAGTAACGAATAAATTCTTTTTCTCTAGAATTAAAATTATGCTCGTTAAAGTTTACAGTGTGCGTATCAACGCTTCTTTTATGTCTTACTGTTTTGCTTGCCTTTTTTTCGGGATTTCACAGTACATTTCATTTTTGAACATCTTTTATTTTTGGTCAATTATTTACGTTTTTTATTACCTATCAGCCGATTGTTTTATAACCGTCACATTCGATGGGTTATTTTGTTCAAAAATGTTGTTTTTGAGGAATTTGTAAGTGCATTAATTTATATTTACGAACTGACAGTATTGTGCGTTTTATCATTGTCTAGAATCCAGTACGTCTATATATCTTACTCCATGCAGTACAGTCAGTAATCCATAGTGAATATTTCTGTAAAACCTCGTTTACATGAAGAGTGTTTCTCGACCGTCGACTCGTAGGCGAGAATCTCCAGGCGATTTATCGCACTCATGTGTTTACACTCATCGTGTAAACGAGACTTAGATATGACAGGCTATGATCGACTGTATTGAGTACAGCGCTACAAAGATCTTTTGGCGCTCGAATAACGTTGATATGGGGGCGCTGTGGGTAATGATTTGTGATATTGTTTTGAAAAACAAGCTAGCGGCGTTAGTTTATTGCGTTAAGCTCCATTTACACGGTGCAAGTTTATTGCCTGTGGCATACCATAAAATTTAAGCCACATAGAATTGACAGGTACCGTCTAAACAATACGCACAATTGTTGCACGATATGGGCATGTTAGTTGAAAGAAATATTTTATGAATAAATGTAATTGAATCAATCATACAAGGACGTGCAACTCTGTGTTTAGACGAGGCAAAACTTGTATGCAATAATTGCCTCAGTGTAAACAGAAGTTGCATGCAATTATTGAATGGCAAAACTTGCATTCAATAATTGTATGGCATTTTATGGAAATCGTGCGCGTGTAAACGCTTGCATGCAATTCTTGAATGGCAATAATTGAATGTGCTTTATGGTATGCAATTATTGCCCTTGAACGTTCCAGAAATTTGTAACGTGTTAATGGGGCTTTTTTACTATTTTGTCCTCGCGCCAAAAGATTCTTGTACAGTTATGGGTAGATTTTCGGTGTCCCATGTAGTCCCATGTGTTATGATGTGCGAGTACCACTAGGTGCGGCGCTGGTGGTGCGCGCCACGTACCTGGTGTGCCACCGCCTCATCTCCTCGTGGAAGGGCGACCTGCAGGTCTCCCTGGCAGCGCTGGAACTGCTCTCTGGACTCGCCAAGCTGCATTCTTCGAAGCCAGGTCAGTTGCAAATCTTAAATCATAAATGATGACTACTTGTAATGCAACATCATGCAAATATGAAATGTTAGATTCGTTTCTCATTTACGGCAAGTTGTTTAAGTGATAATAAATGGAAGTTAGGGACATGTTGCCAATTAATATTAATTATACCTAATGCCTTTAGGATTGAAATCATTTTATTTCGTAAGACAGAGTATTAAATTAATATCTATGTATTGTATTTTGCATGCTATCTAGAATTTGTTATCGGTAAGTCTTAAAAACATTATTAATATTGCACTGAAACAATTAGATCATGCTATGATTCGTTAACTGGTTATTATTTTGAACAAGGTAAATATTATAATATTTGAGTCTTTTTATCTGTTAAGCCCCGTTTTCATAGTAATCAAAATTCTGTTGCTGGCAACATCAAATTGTTGTCAAGGAACATGTTTTCTGCAACACAAAAACATGTTGCAGAAACAAAGTTTTGCAACTTTGGTTTACCATAAATATTGGGATTTTAACTCACAGAGATACTCCTAGCATAGCTCCTATCTGTAGGTACATAGTATAAATTAGAATCGCTTTTCGTGTCTGTCTGTTTGACCGCGTTGTTCTTCTACACTACGCAAAGGATTTTGATGTAATTTCACCATCATTTAGAGAATTTATTCCAGAAGATTTATGTATAATACATTACGTGCGAAACTGGGCAGGTCACTAGTAATGAAACATTTCTTGAATCCTGTCAGAGGCGATCGAGCGCAAGCGCGCCGTGCGCTGGATCTGCGACTACATCACGGTGCAGTGCAGCCGGCCGCCGCAGGCACACTCGCGCGACCTGCACTCGTGCGTCGTGGCCGCGTACTCGTGCCTGGCCGCCTGGCTGTGCCCCGCGCTGCTCGCCGACCAGGAGTGCATAGCCACGCTGCTGGAGGTCGTCGAACTGGGCATATCGGGGAGCAAGAGTCAAGGTGAGCTCCTTACTGTTGAGACAGCCTGGTACTGAATCGAAATGAGGACACTTCTGTTGGATATCGGTCAGCGAGAGTCCCAGGTAAACCTGTACTGAAATAAAATGGTACCGAAAATTTGTATTTGGGCTTTCTGTTAAAAACACGGGTTTCAGGATATTCAAAACTGTTAACTTCGTACGTTGTATAATTGGGGATGAAAGTTTGTATGACAAAATCGAGTCGAGTACATTCATAATTACGAGTATTGTTATTGTTTGTTACAGGAAAACCTGGTGAGGTTCCAAAGATGAAGGACGAGAAGGAACTGAAGCCTGTATCCATGAGAGTGCGGGATGCTGCCGAGTCTCTGCTTATGTTGATACTGGAACAGGTAAAGTTGTGTATGATTGCTTAATTATTATTTTTAACACTTACATCATTAATACATACAATAAAGTCTGCAAACTCTGTGAAATCAAAAATACTACCTCATTCAGTTAAAAAAAATATAAAGTAAATGTTGCAAAACTCTAGTTATTATGACTCGGAACAATTAATCTAGATATCCTGACCTAACACTGATTCAAACGATACACAATGGGAATAAATACATTTACACACACACACCACGTGCGGTGGATTGGTGTTTTTGTTTACGTGTGTTGTAAACAAAAACACCAGATATACCATACAACACCTGAAATCACCTCTCAAATTTCCAGTCTGGAATTCGTACCCCGAGCCCCAAGATACAGACTAAGTGTCTAGTTTGGGGTTCACTGGCAAATAATAATTTGTAACATAGCTAAAGGTAATATTTTAAGCTACTCATGTCGTCAACTCGTAAACCTGCTTACTGTATTACCTGGACAGTAAATTGTATTCCATCATGTCTGTATTCTCTGAAGGAGTAGGCCGGAAGTATAGCCATAGGGACAACCACGTTTCGCTAGTCATGTTGAAGTTCCATGTAATAAGAGACGTGCCTATTACCGTTAGCCGGTAACTCAGACTCCGGCTTGCTACTGACGAATTTTATATGAAAACACTCAATTTTTTCTTTTTTGGCACCTAGCAAATAGGCAACGGCGGCAATGGTTCGTCGTGGTGCCGACTGGACGAGCGTTGGCTGGCCGAGCTGGGCCACGGTCGCTTACGCCACTTCGTGGCCGACGGAAACATACTGCTGTCGTTGTTGGAGGAGCCGCTCAGTAACAGTCAGGAGCCGCAGCCTACACTTATTGGTGAGTTATGATAGCCTGGTATCGGTGGTAAAGGGTCGTCGTAGTGCCGGCTGGGCCACGGTCGGCTTCGGCACTTCGTAGTCGCCCAGCAACAGGTAGAAGCCTACAACCTATACTTATAGATGAGTTATGATAGCCTAATAAATTGTTATTTCGTTTTCTACTCTGTAATTTTTTTTGAGGTGGTATGTTGCAAAGCTAAAATTCAAACTCAAAGCATTTTTTTCAGTTAAACCATTTGCTAGTTGGTCATTCTTACACTTAGATCCCTATGGAGAACAGATACTTTTTTGAATACAATAATAAGAAAGTACGGGGTATGGGATACGTGGTTTCTTGCTAGGTCGCTTATACCATGCAACCAGTATATTTAATCTCGGCCGCTATCTGTGATCAATTTTACCCTGAGTTTACGTCTCTTCATCACTGTGTAGGGGTCGTAGACGTCGGGGAGTCAATATATTTATGAATGTTTGAATAGTTTTGTTTGGATGTGGTAACAGTAATAATCCGCTGCGGCTGGGGCCGCTACGCGTGGTCGCTGAGCGCGCGCGGCGCGGCGCGCTCGGCCGGGCGCGGCTGCGGCGGCGCGTGCGCGCGGCCCGTGGACATGCGCGACGCGCGCCCGGCCGCGCCGCCCGCCTGCCGCGCGCTGCCGCACGCGCCGCCCTGCGCGCTGTGAGTACCGGGCGCGGCGCGAATAGCTGGCAGATACTGACCTGTTTATATTCATTTAAAAATAATAAATATGGGTAACTAGTGAACTAGAATATTAATAATTAGTAATTGCAATTATAACACTGATTATGACGCACGGCATTTGAAAAATTTACAAAATATTTTTTTTACATCTAAAACTAAATATTTGGTGTTAATTATTGCATTCCATAATCAATATTTTAGTTCACTAGTTAGCCATATTTCGTATTTCCATACAGTAATATCGCCAAATTAATCAAAACAGCGAAACATTTGACAGTTATTTGCGACGTTGCCCACTTTCTGTATAAGCGCTCTTAATTTGACACAACCCTACCTAATTTTTACCAAATTAAAAACTCTATTTAGTATTCTAAATAGATTTTTTATACATCGAAAAAGTATATCATATTACTAATTATGAAAATTAGTAATATGATATACTTTTTCAAAATTAATAAACTTAAAGTTTAGTGATGTGGTAAATAAACTTTTCAGACCCTATTTTTGAGCCATATAAATAAATACAAATTTCCTTTCTGCAGTGACTCGGCGTTCCCGAGCTTAGAAGCAGTATTACGTCAGCTGAACGACCCTGAAGCCCCCACGTTATTCAAACTACTAGAGCAGCAGGCCACCATCGAGAAAAAAGTCAAAGAAAGCGAAGACAATGTTGTGAGTATGCTTATCAACTTACTATTGTAAGTGCATAGACACAGATATACACATGGGTCATTCCGCAAAATCATTTAAATAAAAAGCGACTCTTGCTACGACACAATAAAGTGCAATTCAGGTCATTACCTACAGTTATATTCACCTAGAAGTCCCTCTTTTTATCGCGTAACTCATATCTTCTGACTACATTACGCCCACTGAATTTGACAAGTCGAGCCCGCCTTGTAGGTTCATACCTAAAATGCGTAGTGACCCATTTGTATTCATCTGTGACATAGATCCTGTTTTTGAAAAGTGATAGCAAAATTAGTGTAGTCGATCTCGTATTTGCTTTACCAGTTGTGACAAAAACTCCCAGTAAATTAAAACTTCACAAAGGTTGAAAATGTCTGTTACATAATAGGCCGTGACGGTTTATGACGTGGAAGTGAGATTCAACGTTGGGGTGGTATCGGAATTACGAGGTTGACTATATTTTACACAGTGACGTTACAATTATTACATGTATTGCGCCCGATGGGATTTCCCTTTGGCAAAAATGACGAACTACAAACGTTCATTTACCTTTTTAAGGGATGAATTTTCAAAAATCCTTCTTAATTAAGGAACTACTCACTTTCGCTATATAAGGAATTCATGTGCAAAATTGAATTTTTCTAGACCTCACAGGTTTAGGCTGTGATCAGTGAGTGAATTAATTTAAGATTTTTACTAAGAAGAAAATACAATAGTCGAAGTATATTTAATAACTAAATCCGTCGGTGCAGTGTGCACTGCGCTAGACTCTTGACGTGGCAACACGTCGCGTCCGGGTTCGCAACGGGTGCCTCGTTGAGAGGTGAAACACGTGTCGATTTGTTACAGGGTTCTTTATGACTGTTTAAGAACAGTGAAGCGGATTAGGTTACTAAATATGCGTCGTCTATTGTATTTTATAATGGATTTCCGCAAAGTCATGCTTGAGTCAATTAACTATGGCGCGAAATGGCGAGACCTCTTTTTTATTCTACATTTTTAAATAAAAAAAACTAATTTACGTCTGTTTTTTATTTTTATCCTAGAAATAAACAAGTCAATAGTATAAATAAAAAAATAATTATAGATTTATCATTGATAGTTCTCATTTTATAAATGTTGCAATATCGGCGAAAATCGCCGGCGAACCATGGAATCCGCGTTTTAAAATCTTCGGCTGTCAAAGTGTTAAGTAGAAGATGATTACGTGCGAGTGCTGCAGCGTGTCGGGCCGCCAGTTCGATTTTACTATAAATAAACTATCTTCCTTTACCCGGATAAAAGGTATCTTATGAACTAATCCAAGACATAATATGGGCTATCGGTGTGCCAAATTGTATTCAAATCCTTCAAGCCGTTTTTGCGTGATAGAGAGAGATATATACCTTTCACGAAGTTCCATGTAAAGATATTTTTTATTTACTCTTAGGTGCCCGAAGAGTACATCCCTCCCGAACCGGTGACAGAGTTCCAGACAGCAAGATTGTTCCTGTCACATTTTGGATATCTGAATATAGGTGGCGATAAAAAGGTATACATCATTTTATTAATTTGCTTTATTTACGTGTATAATTACTTTTATACCATTCCCCCTCTAAAAAGCTTATTTTATTCACTGAAAACAGTGAATAAAAAGCTCTTTTAATCACTGTTTTGGTGTTTGAATTTAGAACACACCAATATATTCGACCTCCATCTAAATGCTATACAACCTCCTTGCGAAAAAATACTCGATACACAGGAAATATATTTATAGCGCTTCACAAGTTGACCAGCCGAATAACAATAATAAGAAAATTACTCTTAATTGTAGTAATTGTTTCAATTGTAATGTACATTTTAATTAATTTAACCTTTTTTTTAGGGTTCCGTAGTAAACAAGGAACCCTTATAGTTTCGCCATGTCCGCCTGTCTCTCTGCGGCTCAGCTCGGAGACGGTTAGTACTAGAAAGCTGTAATTTGGCATATGTATACATATTAATCACGACAAGAAAGTGGTGAAATAAAATCAAGAAAAAAAAGATTTTTTTAAGGTACCTCCCCTACACGTAAAGTGGAGATATTTTTTTTTTCTCATTTACCCCGTGGTATGGGGTATTGTTGGAAAGGTCGTTCAAAAATATTGTAAGTTTGTGAAAATCATTTTTTAATTAAGGGATCCGTTTGCGAAATAGTAAGGTTTTAACTGAAATTTTTTGTTAGAGTCAAGTGTCCCCCCCCTGCCAGCTAAATGGTTGTACTTGGATTTGTGAAAAAAATCATAGCAGTAGTATATATAACGAAATTAAAAGGAAAACTATCACTGCTAATTAGGCTTTATAGGTTAACGAGTAATAATCGACCAACTTCAATTTGCAGTTTGGTAAACATGATCTTCCCATACATTCCGTATGGGAGAAAATGTTTTTCAACTACTTACATTGTTAAGTTTTTTCTTGGGATAAATTCATTTCAACTACGGAACCCTTCAATGTGCGTGGTACGACATGCACTTGGCCAGTTTTTTTTCTTAATTAAATGTCTATTTTCGCTTAAATCTTTCTTTTTCTCGTAGTCATGGTATAAAGTATAGTATGCAACTCATGAATAAAACGGATTTATATCGAGGGCCATGAATCACTCGCGTCGTTCAGGATTCTAACACTTGAATCACTCGCTACGCTCGTGATTCAATCATCATGAATAACTCCCTTCGGTCGTGATTCAGTCGTTAGAATCCTTCACTTGCTCGTGATTCATCTATGGCCCTCGCTTTAAATCCGTCTTTTATTCACTAATTGCATAATATACTATTATACCATTCCCCCTCTAAAAAGCTTATTTTATTCACTGTTTTCAGTGAATAAAAAGCCCTTTTAATCACTGTTTTGGTGTTTGAATTTAGAACACATCTATATATGCGACCTCCATCTCAATGCTATACAACCTCCTTGCGAAAACATACTCTATACACAGGAAATAAATATCGCTTCACAAGTTGATTATTATTAGTAATAATAAGAAAATTACTTTTAATTTTAGTAATTGTTCCAATGTTAATGTGCATTTCAATTAATTCAACCTTCCTTTTTTCTTAATTAAATGTCTATTTTCGCTTAAATCTTTCTTTTTCTCGTAGTCATGGTATAAAGTATAGTATGCAACTCTCGAATAAAACGGATTTATATCGAGGGCCATGAATTACTCGCGTCGCTCAGGATTATAACACTTGAATCACACGCTCGTGATTCAATCGTCATGAATCACTCCCTGCGGTCGTGATTCAGTCGTTAGAATCCTTCACTTGCTCGTGATTCATCTATGGCCCTCGCTTTAAATCCGTCTTTTATTCACTAATTGCATAATATACTATTATACACGCACGCCGATTACGAGTACTACGCATCTGACCTTTCTGAAGAGCGTCACCAATAAGGTCACAGACACACACATGGTCACATTCAGGGTGGATTTTTGAAATGGGGTAATAAGGGTAGGGCGCCCTCCCTCCCGGCTTTTCGTTTTACTTTTAGTTTGTGACAGGAGGTTCAATTGAATTGTAATTTCTTGTAACAGCGAGATTTGGTAGCGTATCAACTGATTCGAAACTTATAAGAATAAATAAAAAAAATAAAAAAAATTGTTTCAGAATCAGAATTATACTGATTAGAATATTGGGACGTATTTTGAAGTGCTAATGTCGTATATAATTGTTTCGTTGAAACAAAGGGAGTGGTACTCTTCAGACATAGCGCCACCTCTCTCGCGGTTATTTGTGTCGTAAAGAAGCTTTTCTATACCTCAGGGAACTCTACCCCGGCTGGTAGCACTGGACGACTCCGCCCCGGGCTTCTCGTCCGCCCTGCGGCGCGTGGACGCGTGCGGCGCGCGCGCGGCCGTGACCGTGCACGTGTTCTGTGCGCGCGCCGGACAGCTCAGCGCCACGGACATCGTGCACAACGCGCGCAGTTTAAATACCGTGCCTCCCGCATTCGTGCGCATGCTTAGAGGGTATGTTAAGAAAAAAACAATTTGTTAAATCAATATAACAACTTACACAATTCAACTCACGTTACCTATACATAAGCAGTAAACGTAGGTACAATTATTGTTTAGCACGGAACTAATTCACTCTGTTCCCCGTACTAGTATAGACTGTGTTACGATAGAATAGTTTTCCTTGTTTGCTGTAAAAGTACAGACTTATTTATTTATAAAAGTACACAACTTTTAAATAAGGTGGATTTTTGAGTTAGGGCAGTAAGGCCAGGTACCTAAACCGTTGTAGCTACAGAAAAACGCTTATTTATTTATTTTTTTCGATGAAAAAATGTACCTACAGTCAGCAAGAAAATGGGACATTTACACAATAACTTTTTTTGATGCTAATTAATCCTGTTTCTTATAAGGATAGAGTTTGATCCTTATAAGAAACAGGATTAATTAGCATCAAAAAAAGTTATTGTATCGAATCAACTAAGGTTTCAATACTAGAAAAGTCAGAATTCGCAAAAAACTTTTCCGTGTCTTTTTGTAGGAAATGAAACTTCAACTACCTAAAGATTTTAGAGATAATAAAATAGTTTTTGTGGTGAAATGAAATGAAATTTAAATGAAATAGGTAACTTCTGTAAATAGGATATCGGAATCACTTTTACACGTCATATAAAAAAAATATTAAAAATAAGCTAGGTCACCACAAACAAAAACCACTATATTTAAGTAAGTAGGTATTTAAGTATTTTTTATTTCTAGATTGTTTTACAAATTAAACAAATAAAAAGAACTAAAATAGAAAAAGTTAAAGTAAAAAATAAAAGTAGTATAAATTATTTAGTCTATTCCAGTAGTTTTTGAGTTTATTCATAACAAACAAGATACAAATCTTTTCTGTTTATAATATTAGTGTAAATGTAAACATGTTGCATTGTCAGAGTGTTCGTAAATTTTACTCCTTAGAGTAAGCTTACAGTCAGCGCACACGAAGGAGCAAAATGCTCGAGCAATTTTCATTGATCCATATAAATCGCAATCTAGAGATGACTCTCTTGCCCGATATTTGTATACTGTGTCACGTGTACCATATTATTATGCTATTTCCAACTTTAAAATTCAAGAGACCGAACAGTCATAAAAATAATTAATTCAGAACTAGCTTATATTTAAGTTTGAACCTTATACAACTCGTGCAGGCTAGGCACGCCGGTGCTCGTGCGCGGCCACCCGGGCTGGGCCGGCCACGTGGCCACCAGCTACGACGCGCGCGCGCGCGACGCGCCGCCGCACGCCGAGCACGCGCCCGCCATATATGACGCTAGAGAACAGGTACTAATCACAATAAGAATAAATGTATTCAACCATTGTTACGGGCATTCTCTTAACCATTTTTAACATTAATTGCTATAAGAGGTGTGGAAGACCAAAGAAACGATGGATGGACGGTGTGAAAGATGATATGGCTAGAAAGGGGGTCACTACCGAGATGACGACTAATAGAGAAGTATGGAAAAAAGGGATCCAGACTCCGGGCTGCTACTGAGAAATTCCTAATGGAAAAACCCTTACCCAACCTGGGAATTGAACACAGGGCGTCATGCTCAGCAGTAGCCTCTAGAGCAACGAGGCCAATAATAATGTTATGTCATGCTCACTCAGATGTCTCGCTGGTGGTGGCATGTATGTTGGATCATTAAGAGCGTTTATTCTGAAAGTTGGCAACGTCGTAAATAGCTGTCAAATATTTACCTGTTTTGATTAATTTGAAAATAATACTGTATGGAAATAAGAAATGTGGCTAACTAAGTTACTAGAATATTGATTATGTTATGCAATTGTAACATTGAATTTGATGTTGTACCCGTTTTAGACGTAAAAATGCATTTGGAAACTTTCCAAATGCTTTTTTTACGCCTAAAACTAAATATTCGGTACGGTTACAATATTAATTATTGCATACTTTATCATGGAGGGTTATCAAAATGTACTATTTTTGCCTAACTATAATTTGGCTGCACATTATTGCAGATTAGAACAAAAAAGGGGTGGTGCATGTATCCTTGTTAAAAATGGGCTACAATGGAAAGAATTGCCAAAAGTAGCAAAGTTATCAACTGCAGGCATATTTGAGTGCTGTGGCGTGGAATTGACTAGCGACAAGATAATAATTGTGTGTATATATAGAATTCCTAACTCAAATAATTTAAATTATTGTTTCGAAAAACTTGAAATACTCATGAGTGAAATTTTGCGTTCATGCTGTAAAAAAATTGTTATCTGCGGGGACTTCAACATTGACGTTCTCAAGAAAAATAGTGCAACTAATGACTTTGAATGTTTTTTAATGAGTTATAATCTGAAACTTGCTTTGAAACAACCTACTCGCATGGCCAGTTTATCGTGCATAGACAACTTTGCGCATAACTTTAATGCATGTAAGACTGATGTGTTTGAATGGGCATTATCGGATCATACAGCACAGCTGCTGCAATGCCCCGTACAAAAAAAATGTTGTATTAGGTATTGGTACGCAACTAGAAGGGACTATAATACGGAAAATATTGTAAAATTTAAACACCATCTCATGAATCTTACTTTTTCAGAACTTTATGTCACGGATGATCCAAATGTAGCTTATAATTATTTCATTGAGATTTTCAAACTATTATACGATCTGTGTTTTCCATTAAAAATAGTTAAAATCAATACAATAAGAAGATCCAAATGGTTGTCAAAGGGGATCAAGTTATGCAGTAAAAAGAAAAGAAAACTCCTTTGGCAGTTTAGACTTAATCGTAGCAATATTAATAAAACCGTATTATATAATTATTCTAAATTGTACAAAAAAATAATCCGTTTAACACAAAAGGCACAAAACAATTACAATATAAAAACATCTAAAAATAAATCAAAAACTGCATGGCAAATTATCAATCGTGCAAAGTACAACGTACCTAAATCTAACATAAATAAAATTAAAATGAGTGGCATCGTCCTAACACATCAAAAGACTATGGCTGAGGCATTTAATAATTTTTTTATCGATAAAATACAGCCAAAACTAGCTGTCGACTGCAGACCTAGGACGTGTACACTAGTCTACAATGATAAAACTATGTTTATGGCCCCTAGTATTCCAGACGATATTAAAAAGATAATAATGTCCTTGCATAATACAAACAGTGTGGGATATGACAGTATTGCGACTTCTATACTAAAACACGTTGCGGATGAAATCAGTGGTCACTTGAGTCATGTCATCAATCTCAGCATTAGTGCAGGCGTCTATCCTGATGCTCTAAAAGTTTCTATTGTCAAGCCACTATTCAAGAAAGCAGATAGGGAGTTAATGGAGAACTATCGGCCTATATCACTAATTCCCATAATTTCTAAAATATTTGAAAAATACATTTGCAAGGAAATAAATTCATTTATAGAAAAACATAATATTATATGCGAGGAACAGAAAGGATTTAGAAAGGGTAAAACTGTTAATATGGCCATTTACGACTTTTTATATAATGTTACATATAACGTCGACAAGAGGAACCCAGTCTGTGGCGTATTTTGTGACATGACTCAGGCGTTTGACTATGTGCACTTTGATACATTATTAAATAAACTTGATGCATATGGAATTAGAGGAAATGTCAACAATCTAATTAAATCATACTTACATAACAGAACTCAAAAAACACATATTAACCAAATTGACATGAAAAGTAAGCATGACATTGTATTTGAGTCTTCAGAACGTACAGTTTCGTTTGGTGTGCCACAGGGGAGTGTTTTGGGGCCTCCTTTATTTATAATATATATTAATGATCTTCCAAAAGGCATCCCTCAACCTCTGACACTATTTGCCGATGACAGCACCATAACGATACCTTGTAAAAGTGTAGATACTTATGAAAGTGACATAAATGATTCAATAAATTTAATGATAAAGTGGCTAGATGATAATAACTTAAAAATTAACCTAACTAAAACTAAAGTTATACATTTTAGTCAACGTATTGACAGTAACAGTAATTTAAATATACAATACGATGAGCAGCCTATAGAAGAGGTAGAAACAACAAAGTTTTTAGGACTCCATATTGATAAAAAACTGAATTGGAAAACCCATATCGAAATCTTATGCAAGAAAATCAGCAAATCTGCTTATGCACTGCACACATTATCTTCTATAATAGGTGTGGAGGCATTACTTACAGCCTACTATGGCATAACGGAATCCCATCTACGCTATGGTGTCGTCTTTTGGGGCAATTCAACAGAAAGAGAAACGGTGTTCAAGGCTCAAAAGAGATGCGTCCGTTCAATGTTTAAAATTAAACCTACCGATAGTTGCGTGCCGTACTTTAAAAAATATAAAATACTTACGTTGCCATGTCTTTACATTTTAGAGGTAGCTGTATTTGTAAAAACGAATCCATACCGATTTAAACAATTAAATGAAGTTGTACCACGTAACAGGCGTGACAACAGTAGGATATGCTCTCATGCTGCGAGAACATCACTCATGCGCAAAAGTATTTTCTGTATGGCTCCGATGATATTTAATAAATTGCCTAAAAGTTGGAGAGAACTGCCCTTGTCACTTTTCAAAAATAAGCTGAGAATTTTTTTAATTAATAAAGCATATTACACTATTTTACATTTTTTGGATGAAAAGGACTTTTCTATTCCGACCTCTAATGTAGATGGTTAAAAATACAATTTTATAATGTGAACACAGTTAATTATAGTGGACATAGTTAATTTAATTTATTTTGGACTTTAAAATCGTGACATCAATTTTTATTGTTTATTTCTTACGTATTTTCTAATGAATTTAAAATGACGTGACATGAAATGATTATAATGATACTATTTGATAATTATGTATATATACTGGACATAATTTAATTTATTTTTGACCATAATATACTTTAAATCTTGACATAAATTATTAATGAAATGATTATGAATGTTAATCCAATTAAATGAAATTGTTAACTAATAACTTACAACTTATACCATTTGTACGCCGCTATTGGCAAAACATGGACGCTCACAACAAAATATTAACTCAATACCTTGCATGTCTGCCTTGTCAGTTTATGTATACGCATGTTTGACAAATAAATTATCTTTCTTTCTTTCTTTCTTTCATATCAATAATATAAATATTCATATTATATTCATTTTTTTTTTTTTTTTTTTTTTTTTTTTTTTTTTATATTCTTATCAATATTCTAGTAACTTATTAGCCACATTTCATAATTCCATACAGTATTATTTCCAAATTAATCAAAACAGGTAAATATTTGACAGCTATTTACGACGTTGCCAACTTTCAGAATAAACGCTCTTAAGTTCCCTTTAAAATGGTTGAGCTGAATGGTGCTGATCCATGCGTCATGTTCGTGGACGGGCGCTGTCAGTTGGGACTGGTCATCTCTTAGCTGCCACGGCTTATTTGAATTTATTTTAATTTTTGAATTGTTTTTATTTTTATTATGAACGCTTTTAACGTGCACGTCTTTCTACATTGTTCTCACATGTATAATAACAACATGAACGATGTAACCAATATTTTGTATCCATATTCTGATTTAAAAGAGTGTCCGTGGAGTTTCTTGCCCGTTCTTCTCCATAGGAACCTACTACGCTTTGGAATGGGCAACTAGCTTCATCTTTCTGACTGACCGACCACTTGACAATTCAAAAGTGCCTGTAATTGGTTTATCTATCTATATATATAAAAAAAGGAATTGCTGTTCGTTAGTCTCGCTAAAACTCGAGAACGGCTGAACGGATTTATCTTATCTTGGTCTTGAAATGTCCGTGGAGGTCTAGGGAAGGTTTAAAAGGTGAGAAAAGTTCGAATAATTGCCGGGAAAACCCTAAAAACAGCACTTTTCTTCTTCCCATATAAACGTTTTTCTAAATAAAATTTAGTCAATTTCTTATTAAATTATAATCACTCACTGTGTTCATCGGACCTCGGTAGGGTAGGTAGGGTAGGGTAGGCAGGTAGGTGCGCCGTAGATAAGTACTAAGTGCTACTCGAGCGAAGCCGGGGCGGGCAGCTAGTTTGAAATAAATGCTTTGAGTTTGAGTTAAATTATTTCCTTTAATATTTTATCTCCATCAGGTACTGTACTGGTCAGACTCGACGAACGAGATAGCTTTCGTGGTACCTTCCGGCCTCGAGCCCACGGACTGCGAGGACCGAAACGATAGCATCAAGTCGGACGTTGATGGAACGTGCTTGTCCAATCGGTAAGTCTCCTCCACCCTTTGAATACGATGTATATTCACGCTAATCTGTTATTGCAATATGAACTATATTTCTATAGTTATAAGGTATATTTGAATGACCAAATAATTACACCTTATTTCTGCAGCCAAGTGAAGTTAATAGAGGAGAAAAATAACCTCTGAAAGTAATTTTAAAGAGCAAATCTACTATACATTGTAACAGTGAATAAATTGTCACGCCTCCCTCATAAACCCTAGGCCAAATATTTTTTGATATTCAGATAGCTCAAGTCATGATGAAAGAGGTGCCATAAAGAACATGAATTAAAAATCTCGACTAATTAAAAAGTTATGCAACGACGCGAAATTTCCGGGGAATTCTAGTATTATATTACATGGTAGTTATTATTTTTAGACTTTTTCCTTTTGTGGTTGATATTGATACATTACGTATTTTCTATACATCAATTCGAGGTGGTATTAAAGTTTAATCAATATAAATATTGGCCTTTTCCAACTAAGATCCTATAATCCGACGTCGGTCTATTAAAAAAAAAAAAACGCGCCGTTTCCGAATGTACTTAATTTTTTTATTGAAATTGGTTGTAGATATTAAACGGATAGACTAGTTATTTTTTATATTATATATTAAGTTTTCATTTTTACACACTTTAACACTATAAATCAACGTATACAACTGATATCTTAATATTTTATTAATTAGAACGCTAAGTACAGCGCCACCAACTTATCTGTTCAGTAGCCGGAGTCGCTAGTGTCGCGTTTAGTGTTGCTATTTAGGAATGTATACCAAAAGTGTAGGGAATCCACTGTAACTGGGCTGTATCTGTTTTCTGTACACATGAGATGTTTTTTTTACTTATTGTTGTTATACTGTATTTGTCTTTCTGTCTGTGTATTTTTACGCGCATCAGGAAAAACTAGTCAATGTAATTTAATGCGGTTTTCATAGTTGAGTTGCTCGTCTAACTAACTGGCCCATATTGCGTTTTTTTTTTTAAATCAAATAGTAATATTTTATTAAAAGTATTATTTTAAACAAGTACGTTACAGTATTTTATGTATAACAAAATAAAAATAACAACAACTGATTTATATCTTTCTTATATTTTATAAAAATAATTGTGGTCATGATGTCTATCTTCAAACGGCTGTACTCCAGGAATTCCAGAAGATGTACTAGAAGTAGACGGGCCTGACGATTCCGACAACTCTCCGTCATCATAATCATCATCACTCGAGTCACTTTCGCTGTCGCTTTGTAATTGAATAATAAACGGTTCATCTAAATAGCCATCCTTCTTCCTATACTTGCATTCAATTTTTTTAACATGGTTACAATGGTTTTTCCATTCCGCTGGAGTAATTTTATTAAAAGCATTTTCAATTAAATGGGGCATTTCGGCACTGGACTTCCCAATATTATGCTCCGCAACATTTCTTTTCATTGAGCTCCATACCATTTCAATAGGGTTTAGGTCACAATGGTACGGCGGCAATCGAAGAACAGCGTGACCGTGACTTTTCAACAAATTATCAACTTCATATTCGGGGGCAGGTTTATTTCTCTTTATTAATTCTTGAAGCTGCGGTTTTGTCATTTGGTTTGAAAACTCAATGGTTTTTTCTGACAGCCAGTTTTGCATGTCAGCCTTTAAGCTATTTGAGTTGGGACATTTATTAATACAAATACTGTGATATGGTGCATTATCCATTACAACAAGTGTAGGTTTATGCAGGTTTGGGATCAATTTTTCCAGAAGCCACTTCTTAAAGTTATTGTTATTCATTTCGTGGTGATAATCTCCACTAGTCGTGTTCGATTTAAATACAAGCAAGGCATTCTCCACAAAACCTTCTTCGCCCCCTGCATGGACTATAATCCATCTTTGCCCTTTTGACACAGGTACTAAATCACCTTCCACGTCAGAGCTTTGCCAACATTTGCCAGTTGAATAAGATGAGTGTATGTAGGTCTCATCCAAATAGACAATGGGTCTTTGTTCTCCAAACTCGTTATCATGAATTTTTTGTAGAAATGTAGCCCTCCATGCCACAATATCGTTGCGTTCACACAGCAACTTTCTGTTTGATTTAGTTTTTCTAAAACGAAATCCTATTTTGAGCAACAGTTTTCTGAGTGTTTCACGTTTACCTTGGAAATTAATTTCTTCTCTTAAAATGTTCAATAATTTTGACAATGTTGGAATTTCTTTCTTTACTGAATAAAATTCATGTACTTTCCGTCTTATTACACCAATATCAAAATCATCAACTTCTACTTTCCCAGTTTTCCTGTTCCTATGCTTACCAGGAGTCTCAATTTTAGTATTGCTTTCTTCAGCTCGTTTTTCTTCATTCATTAATTTGTAAACAAATCGCTCACTAACACCTATAACAAAAAGGAGTACTATGAAAACTATGAATAAATAAGTAGATAAACTATAAACATTTACAAAAGCACATTTTTTTAAAGAAACTGTGGGACTTTTTTTTATTAACTAGCAACACTAACCTGTAGCAGCTGCAACGCGCTCGGTCACTTTTTCAAATGGTATTTTCGGAGCCTGAAGGCGTTTTTCTTCTTTCATAAAAGCTAAGACTTTTAAAATAATCTGTCGCGCATCACTTTTTAGTGGTTTCGGCATGATAATGATACTTTAACAATAAAACAAGACTAAAACACACAGAGCACTCGCACTTCCAAAACTGACAGCGAATGACATTTCACAAAATGGCGGTTGTAGTTCCAATTTTGTCTACTGAACAGATAAGTTGGTGGCGCTGTAAGCGCGTTGTCTTCTTTTTCCCGCCATTACGCCTCTGACAGCTGTCACAATACAGTGATGACATTATACATCATTTTCAAGCCAGTATTGCGACTAGTATTAAAATTATCAATTTTTATTCATAAAACATGCACTATATTGACATCTATGGTTAGTGGCAGTAATATTCAACACTAAAAGTTTAATTTTTATCCGACTCCAAAGCATCCGCCCAAATTATAAGTACACGACAACCGGACGTACGACGGAAAGGGCCTAATTCTGAAGGCTTATTTCCGTAATTGAAAACGTTCAAAATATAGTCTCAGTGACCAGAAAAATCAAAAAAATACATGGAAAATAGAGTATTTTAAACTGATTGAAACTGAGATTAGAATGTGAACTTTATTAAAAATACAGGAATTTTCCCTCTGATATCGGCAGTAACTGATTGTCAGCACTTTTATTATTTTCTAGTAGCTCGGAGAAGGGCGCAGGTTCGTGCTGGGACGTGTCACAGGGCGGGAGTGCGACAGGGACGTACTCGCGCAGTGTGAGCGAGTCGGAGCGCGCGGCGGGCGCGGGGGGCGCGGGGGGCGCGGAGCGGGGCGCCAAGCTGCACGACAAGCTGCGCGCGCTCAGCCTCGACCTCGACAAGCAGCCCGCCGCGCAGCTCACTGGTCAGTACATATATACCGTAAACGTTAGATGTTTGTTGTTTACTATGAATACAAATGCTGAAGCATTTTTCTGCTCAGTGGGCGCTGGCCATTACTTTTCTCAGAATGAAGTTGGTTGCTTGCTTTAGACAAACATTTTTTGTACCTAATTTGGTATTCATTTAATAAAATTGAATGGTCCTTACTGTAGCTATTAGTGGGAAAATGTCATGTGTTCTGTATAACATAGCAATCGTTCAATTCCAGGCAGCGGAAGGCGGAATAGGGATTACACTACGAAGATTCTTATTATATGGCTGGAAGACTTCGAAGATCACTTGAATATACCTATTGGTGAGTGTGTTACTAAAGAGATAACGAAACAAACTAATAAGATCGGGTCTTCTGGGAATATAACATGGGCCAATTCAATCTTTGTTCTGCATACTATTTTATCAACGACTACTTAAACGATAAGAATTGTTGGCCCTGTAACTCAAGACAATGTTTATGTTCTTTTCTCAAACATGCTTGAAAATTCGAGCATTATTTTGACACCCTTCTTCGAGATAAATCGAAAATGCTGTACTAGTAAAATACATGCGAGCGTCCGGCCGGCAATGTTTGTATGAAAACCCATATCTGTCGTGTTTAGCCGCCGAATAAATGACTATGATAACTCACATCTGTCGTGTAATTTAAAAATGGAACGAACTTTTACTTCGAAACATGGCAACCAAGGAGGTAACTTATCAAAGATTTTATTTAAATTTTGATTTGGCTTGCAAAGAGCTGTTTAAAGTAAAAAAGATTCAAATGAAAAAAGAAAAATGCTCGTTCTCGTGAAAAAATATCGTTGTTCGTAATTGATTCTGGAATTTGTAATTAGTTTACATACAAGCCTTTGGCGTCGGCTTCGCCTCGGTCCACATTTTCACGTTCGTCCAGCAATGTCACTTTTGCGGTAGTAATTTACTATTTTCCTAAATTTGGTTACCTACTGACAGGTTTTAGGAGTTCATATAATATTTATTTTATTTGAGTAAAAGAGTGTCCGTGGAGTTTTTTTGCCCGTTCTTCTCCATAGGTACCTACTACGCTTTGAAATGGGCAGCTAGTTTCATATTTCTGACAGACCGATTCCTTGATAGTTCAAAAATGCCTGTAAATGCTTTATTTGAAATAAATGCTTTGAGTTTGAGTTTGGCTGTTTAAGTCCATATAACCACATATTGTAATTCAACTCAAAAAACGTGGCGTGGCGTGTCGGATCACGCACAATGAAGGGTTCCGTAGCTGGAATGAATTTATCCCAAAAACAAATTAAACATTGTAGTTGAAAAACATGTTCATAAACGTCACGGACTTGCCAAATTACATGATTGTAGGTCAACGTGATGTACCCTATAGGTTTTGCGATTATCAAAATATGTCGCATAAATGGCCGTATTTTTTATTGCGTTGTTTTTATTATTGCTTATAAGCTTGATTTTTTTTAGAGCGCCAAGGCGTCGTAGACCTACGTATTTGATATTAATTTCAATTTGATACCTCCATCTACGAAATTCTCGGATCAAAAAAACCACGTGAGCCAGCAGTATTGTGATACAGCGATGGGAATCGTTTAGAAAATAACTATTATTTTTACTTTAACATTTGTGATACAAAACGTTGGCCGGACTTGGGTTTTTTTTCTATGGAACTTGAGTCGTATCCTTTGCAATGAGTTTCATGATGTTTGTGTACAGACGACCTGCTGCCGTACTGCGAGACGGGCCTGCCGTGGCGGCGCCACGAGGTGGCCACGCTGTGCGTGTCGGCGCGGCGCTGCGGCCTCGTGCGCGTGCGCGCGGCCCCGCAGGCCGGCGTGCTGGCCGACGGGGCCCTGCTGGCGCCGCGCCTGCTGCCCGACTGTCTGCGCCGCGCCGCGCTCGACGCCGCGCGCCGCACGCGCCTCAACACTGACCTGTACGTACACACACTATACACTGCACACAGCACACGTGCTGGCCGACGGGGCCCTGCTGGCGCCGCGCCTGCTGCCCGACTGTCTGCGCCGCGCCGCGCTCGACGCCGCGCGCCGCACGCGCCTCAACACTGACCTGTACGTACACACACTATACACTGCACACAGCACACGTGCTGGCCGACGGGGCCCTGCTGGCGCCGCGCCTGCTGCCCGACTGTCTGCGCCGCGCCGCGCTCGACGCCGCGCGCCGCACGCGCCTCAACACTGACCTGTACGTACACACACTATACACTGCACACAGCACACGTGCTGGCCGACGGGGCCCTGCTGGCGCCGCGCCTGCTGCCCGACTGTCTGCGCCGCGCCGCGCTCGACGCCGCGCGCCGCACGCGCCTCAACACTGACCTGTACGTACACACACTATACACTGCAAACAGCACACGTGCTGGCCGACGGGGCCCTGCTGGCGCCGCGCCTGCTGCCCGACTGTCTGCGCCGCGCCGCGCTCGACGCCGCGCGCCGCACGCGCCTCAACACTGACCTGTACGTACACACACTATACACTGCACACAGCACACGTGCTGGCCGACGGGGCCCTGCTGGCGCCGCGCCTGCTGCCCGACTGTCTGCGCCGCGCCGCGCTCGACGCCGCGCGCCGCACGCGCCTCAACACTGACCTGTACGTACACACACTATACACTGCACACAGCACACGTGCTGGCCGACGGGGCCCTGCTGGCGCCGCGCCTGCTGCCCGACTGTCTGCGCCGCGCCGCGCTCGACGCCGCGCGCCGCACGCGCCTCAACACTGACCTGTACGTACACACACTATACACTGCACACAGCACACGTGCTGGCCGACGGGGCCCTGCGCCTGCTACCCGACTGTTCAACTCAGAAGTAACCTAAAGTAAACTAAAATGTTGTTTGTTGTTGTGAGTTTTCTGAGCCATATGTTTAAATTTTTATCAGAAAGTTTTAGAACAAACCATACACTGCAATTCACTGTACATTTTACACAACACACTACATATTGCGCAAGACAAGCTCTATGAATGAAGTATAACACCGTTATTATCCAATGTTATAATAAAAGAATGGTGTATAGATTACATGTGAGTTTTTTTTACTATAGTTTTCTCTTATTGATCGACCACTCAATTAAATTATACAACGTGGTAAAATATAAAGTTTTAGGCCCACCTGCACCACAAATCACTAAATGTATTTAAAATATCATTCTGTCTCTGTCATTTTCAAACGATTGACAGAAATAGAACGATGTTTTAAATTCGGGTACCGCTAAATGCATGTAGTGATTTCAAGCACAGATGATTACCGATGATTCAGACCACAAAATCATTTGATTAAAAAGCGACACTTTCTACGACATGTCGCACAGCGCTAATTACCTACAGTTATATTCACCTAGAAGTTGCCTCTCTTTCTATCGCGTAACTCTTATATCTTCTGACTACGTTACACTCACTGACTTGGCCCGACAAGACGAGCCCGAAGCGTAGTAGCTTCACACCTAAAATTCGGAGTGAACCATCTGTATTTACCTGTGGTTCAAGTGAGCCTTAATCGTAGATTTAAATAACAAACTCTTCAGCAACACATACACGGTAATTTAACTTATACTGCAGGTACCAGCCGCCGCACGTACGCCGTCGCCACCTCATCCAGGAGTTGTCGCAACAATACAAGAAAGACTTGACTGAACCGGAACTGTTAGAGTCCTTGTTCAGGATACCGGCGTAGACGCAACCATCAGCTGATCTCTTCCCGTCTCTTTCAAGACGAGATTATTGGCGGAAACTGAACGAGACGCAATAGAAATTGTATTGTTATTACGCCTGGGGCATTTAGTTTCCCTCAAAGTGGTGAATTGAAGGGCACTAAGCGCCCTGCGTCTCTCAAAGTGTTAACTTAGTACAAGCTCCAACCTTCGAGACAGTTTTTGTATTTTGAAATTTATTACTTACACTCATTTACTTACTTTTTACCCGACTGCGGCGAAGCCAAAAAAGGGTTATTCTTATTTATTTATTACATTAAAAAAAACTTTTAATATCTCTTGCATGCTGACAATTTGTGCCGTATGAATTGTATTCGTTTTTAATTAAATTATATACTACATAATTTTCAATATTATGTAATTAACTTTTTTAATTTTGTAAGTTAAAATTCATTGTTACAGTACCGTTTTATTAAAAAAAAAAATCTTATCTTGTCGCTAATGACAAGTTAGACTCGGTTCTAAAGTCAGTTTTTGTTTGAACTTTACTTAAAGGCGTTCATCCAAAAAGTTGGCAACGTCGCAAATAGCTGTCAAATATTTACCTGTTTTGATTAATTTGGCAATATTGCTGTGTGGAAATAAGATATATCTATCTATATGGCTCATTAGTGAACTAGAATATAAAAAAGGCATTTGGAACGATTCCAAATACTGTTTTTTTACATCTAATACTAAATATACGGTGTTACGATATTAATAATTGCATTTCATTACTAGTTAGCCATATTTCTTATTTCCATACAGTAATATTGCCAAATTAACCAAAACAGCGAAATACTTTACAGGTATTTGCGACGTTGCCCACTTTCTGTATAAACGCTCTTATGTCGCAATAAAGTTCGAATTACAAAAACTGGCTCGAAAATTCGAGCTTGAATAAAAGCTCGAACTAGTTTTGTAATGAGAGGGTTCAACTTTTACTATTAAATGTAATACTATAGTTTGACCGAGACCGCTGTGCCGGTCAAAGTATAGAATACAGCTTACGTTTTTATAAAATAAAAACGTTAGTCTGTATGGCTCTAATAAAATAAGCAGAATACTACAAGGATATTTTGGCGCCTGAAAGACACTGACTGGGGGGCGTTGTTTGTACACGTTGTGAAATTGTTTTATAGAAATTTTATTGACAAAACAAGATAGCGACGTCAGTTTCGATTTTTGCCGCGCGCAACAATAACCTTGTAGCGCTGTAAGGTATGCGTCTTGAAACAGATTCCTTCATATTAATCATGTTCATCTTTTTATATGGAACTATATTGTAATAATATTAACTAGTTACGTTAAGTTTCTTAGTTAAAAGGTTTTTGAAACACGTAGATCAACACAATAATACACATAGTCAAAAATCGTGTTTACTAACTACCAATAGGGATTTTGACAAAAAAAAATATATTATAAAAAAATATTGAACACGTATTTTTTCTTTTTTTACGTATTCAAAAGATTACGGCAATACATTGAATTAAAATGTGGCATGACGTCACTCTACGGTAGATTTTATACTAAATTTGGACGTAGCGAGCCCCCCACTCCTCAACTTTAACGCGTTTTATCTAAATCATTTTTTATTAATATGATAAAGCAAAAAATACCTGTCTAATGTTTTTTTAATAATCTGACTGACGGACTTAATAGTTTTTTTTTTACCCAGTCAACATCCCTATCGATTGACAAGAGTAGCAACAGCCAATCAAATTGCTTTACATGGGCTTTGGATTTTATATACAATTCAGTACACACCGATATTTTTTAGAGCCCCTGACGGAGCACGTTCCTTCCACATCCTGAGCACGACCCTGATATGTGTGAATACACTTAGGGTTACTGTTGGGTTGCTGCCACTGACAAATCTGTCAAAATCAAATTGATCTTTATTTCTATTATTATAAGGTTGCTGTTAGGTTGTTGCTGTCAGATGTAAAATAACTGTTACAGTACCTTATGACCAGATATTTTTAAATATTATAGAGAACTAGACACTCGAATATCTAGATCGATGTATAAACATTCACGTATTTTAGTGCTATTTATTAATTAAGACTGATATAATGCATTAAACCAATGAAATGTAATCGTTAATCAAGTTAACATTCCAATTTCTAATACAGTATTTTATTTTGCACAATGTATGTACTTAATTTTATTGTTATATTTTAATAAACGTTATTAAATCTATATCGAATGGTTTTATTTTCAAACAGTAGCTCGGTTGTTGATCATACGTATAGGTATATTATAATAATATGCCAAGTTGCAATACGCTCATGATCCACTCATCATCTGCCAAGAGACTTAGTAAGTACTAGTAGTAAAGTATCATATATTTATCATACAAATATGATTTCATATCTCTCAAATTTTATGATCATAGTTAAATGAAACTGTTCTTCATTTTTACTTACATATAGCCACAGATTACCAGATAAAGCACTCCATACAACATTTTCAATACCTACTGCTATATAGCCTACACCTTCGAGTCGCTAGACGCTGCGAACGAAAATGTACCTAACCTGTTTTTTTTGGGTGGGAATTTATCAAATAACTTCTCCCGCTCTGGGCGGAGAGAGAGGGTGTGTCAGACTCTTACTGACTAAAACACATCCGTGGTCTTTCAGTTGCCTGTACGTTGCCAGGGGCCACGGTATCCCTTTCGGACTTTCTCGCGACCCCGGCAGGCATCAGTCCTAGTGGACCCCGTCAGTTGTGCTGACATCTCTTTGAGGCGCGCGTGGAATACAACGCGCCGTCGTCCCGGGCCCGGGCCTGGTCCGTATCGGAAGGCGAGCTACCCATTGCTCACCGTCTGAAAGCCCGCGCCTACGGTGGCCGGGAATCGCCCTGACGCTTTCCCATTTTAAGGCGAAAGACAGCCCGCGAAATTCAAATTTACTTACGATTTTTTCAATTTGCAGATCAGTATCATGTTGTATGTTGATCTAAATATGATTCACGGCCGTATCAAATGTTTATTTATAGAATTATAATCATAAAAATTATCAATACAACTCTCTAAGTTCATGTAATCCCATTGAATGACTATTTGACGAAATCATGACATTTGCCGATTATGCTAACTTATGGAGTTGTATTGCTGATTGTAATGATTATAATTATGTAAAGCTATATTTGTTACGGTCGCGAATCATATTTTAATAAACATAAGACCTGACCTGCAAAATGCAAAAAACTAAAGAAAATTTAAATCTCGTTAGCACATCACCCCCTTAAGTAAACACTATCTCATGCAGGTCACCAGTTAGGTCGCTGTCACTGTCTGTTCACCAAGAATGGCGGGAAAAAGTTAAATGTGCGGCGGTGCCTGCACGGGAGGCTTGGTGTGGTGATGAGCCAGTGTAGTGATAAAATCAGCTTAGGTAAATACTCAACAGGATTCTACACAAAGGTCAAATGCTCATGTAAAACTCACTCGCATGAAGATCGGAGACCATACTCGAAGTTGTCGACGATTAGGCCTACCTAGGATAAACTATATTTACTTAGATGGGTTCAACTTTGAGAAAGAGGTCAATCGTCGAATCCGGCTCGGCTGAGCAGCGTTCGAGCCTCATTTTGTTTTGCCGCCCCGGGCTCCCGACCGGCATAGGTCCGGGGCGGCAAAACAAAACGAGGCATTCCCGGTTAGGTTTCTATTAAACATCCTTACAGAAATAGGAGCTGCTTTATCGACTTGTGCCGAAAAGTTCGAGAGTTAGAAGAATTGTCATCTTCAGCTGCGAACTCTAAACTGCTTCTAACTGAATATATTTTGACCGTGTTTGGAATATCATTAAAATGTACTTCTTAAGATTAGGGGGGCCGTCAGGACCGGGGGCCCGGGGCGGTTTGTCTTGACACAATTCTGGGGTATTTAATTTCTACATTACATAGAATTACATATTTTACATAGCCCGGGGGGGTCGTGACCCCTCCCCCCCCTGGATCCGCCCTTGGGTAACCGACATAGCTCGAAGAATTGCCAAACATAAGTGGCAGTGGGCAGAGTACATTGCTCGTAGATGGCCGATGCGGCTGAAAGGTTTTGGAGTGGCGACCGCGTACCGGAAGACGTAGCGTTCGAAGCCCCACAAGGTGGACCGATGAACTTGTGAAGGCCGCAGGAATCCGGTGGATGCGAGAATCATAGAACCGGTCGAAGTGTCAGTCAGCGCTAGTTGCTTGGACGTCTTTCGGCTGAAATAATGGTGATGATGACAGAAAATCTATTCATCGTCTTTTGTTTCCCATAACACTTATGGGTACTAAGCTACGGGGATATTTCTCCAATATGAACGCAGTACTCCACAATATTCCGCCACACACCATTTGCATTTTTTTTATTCCATGATAACAAGTCGCTGAAATGAACAGTCGGAGTAGCTTTACCTACTTTTCTACATACAACGTGGGAAGCGGTCTCGCAACCGCATGGAAAAATATCGCACCGCTCACCGTGAGTTTGGTTTTGGATCGGACGTCGGATCTAAGCATTGGACACGTTCATAAACACTTTTTGGTCACGTTTAATATAATATACCTACCGTCAACACTGGCCGTAATTAAACACAACATTAACGACTTTCGAAATTCAAAATAATGACACAAATTATTTTCCAATGTGTATAATTTAATAATGATACCAAAAATTTACAATAATAGAAACGGTTTTGTCAATTGTATTTTTACAAGCATTATTGTATTGTATACTGTATATCTTTTGAAGCAGTTGTTAGTTTTGGTAATCAAGACGTTAGAATCAAAATCTTTGTTATAGCAGGCATGCTAATAAGTAAGATACCTGACAATGACGTGGGAAAAGGGGAGAGTGTCGCAGTTCCCGAAGAGGAGAGCGATTCACATGAATATCAGACAGCCAATCAACTCTTCGAACTTATGGCTAAAAACCAAAATTTTGACACCACTCGTAAGTGCTTTTTTGTTTGGTATTGTTAGTCAAAAGTAATTCAGAATAAGAGGGGTTGATGTAGTGTGAGGAGGATGTAAGCCTCTGGCTCTATAATGGTTCTTTTAATCCTGTAGCTAGTGAAAACGTGGACCATGCTTGACTATCACTCCGTTTGAACTGTTGACTGTCTGAATTACTGGGCTTAAAATATTCTAACTTTTCATTTCCTAAAACTTCTCCTTAGTATAAGAAACAATTTATTTTAAATCAATAATTAGTATTATTATTGAAACGTTCATTTAGATGTTGACAAGCTAACAACCAGTGATTTAGTGCTTCTGTACAAGAACATCGACTTGGGGACGAAGCTCATGTCAAACGCTAACGAATTGATACGCAAGAAACCGAACCAGCACGTCGAGAGCGTGGTATATAACGATGAGGCGGAGTCGGACTCTGACGTCAGCGACATGTACAGCAACGAGGACCTGCACAGCGTGTTCCTACTCAACAGCGAGCGCCTCGACCTCCTCACTGCACCGTCCTCCGCAGAGAACACTCTCTGCCACAAACTAGGTGACCTCCAGATGCAAACCTCCAGCCTCGCCACCGAGTACGACAAACAATTCCTGTTCAAAGATCCATACATAAAAGAACAGCTTAAAAGCTTAAAATTAATAAACAAATCCTCTGATTTTGACGGCACAGTACTCCCAGCTTCATTACTTGACTACATTTGCTGCAAACGCCTGGAAGATAATTACAACTTTTACATGGACAATATAATTCGATACGTTAAGAATACGATAGACCAACTAAAACGTATCAGTAACGGTGACTATTTAACTGATAAAGCTAAGGAAAGGTGGCGGGAAGTTGAGAGCACTGCGGAAGACCTCCGCGCGAATACTAAAGTTCTGGCAACGTCCACCAGCATACCGCTACATGTGGAACGAAAGATTAGCGGCCAAAACACTACTTGGGATGACATAGTCCATTCAGCAGTAGATATTAGATCTTTATCAAAAATCCTCGAAAAGAAAATTGTTGTGGAGGTACCGAAACTTTTATGTGGACCATATAAACTTTTGAGCAAATGTTGTGCTGAAAATCTTATCATAAGTTGCAAGAAAGATAAGCGGCCAGTTGAGGAAAGAGTCGATGTGGTGTTCCAGTTACAACGTTCTGAGACAGGACAGGTTATCAGCAACATCAACTCGATTATGATTCTTCAATCTGCGCCTGTTGAACGCGGTAATAATTTCAAAAGTATTAAACGTTATGTGAGTATTAATTGAAAAAAAAAATATGGTCTATTCTTTTTTCTTTTTCAGATACACTTGGACCAGAAGTGCTGCCCTTACCTTTGTCGTATATAGAACAAATTGATAAACCCACTCCTGAAAGGAAACACAAAATACTAGAATTGGAACCGATAACAATCAACGAAACGGTACATGCTGTGTCCGTAGATTCTGAGTGTAGCACTCACTCCACTGACAATCTTATCGAAGATTCTTTTCTAGACACTGACTATAAATGCAGCGATAATGACGAAACCGTGTCGTTAAAGAACTCCAGCTATCAGGCCTTGTCTGACTCTAGTGTCGCATTAAAAGAAATTCTAGATAAGAAACATAAGACTGCACAAAAGGAAGAATGTGATGTGTTTCCTGACGATTTGCGTTTGACTATACGAAAATTGACCATGCAGAGTGCTTTAACAGAAGAAAGCGGGGAAGAAACGTCTCAGTCAACATCTAAGAAGAAGAAATCGCCGACGCGAGGCAGAATAAAATCGCCATACGAGAACCAATCCTATATTATGGAAGATAAGAAACGAAGAAAGCTTTTAGAAATAAGAGAGAGGCGGGAAAGGAAGAAAATGGCGCTAGCGGAAAACTGCAAGTTTACTAAGCATAAGTACGCAAGAGGAGCTACACTGCCGCAGTCTGCGAGCTCAGTTACAAAGTTGTCGATATCCAATAAATCTTTCTATAATTCAATCTACGGACAAACTACGAACGTCGATCCTAGTAAACAAGATAAAAGAAGAAACCGAAAAGGAGAAAAACAGGACGTTTTAGAGATAAATATGGATGATAATGAGGGCGAGCACGACGTGTCGGTGTTGTCAGCATCTGATAAGAACAGCAAAAAATATATCAACAGGAGCTACTACTTAGATGACGCCGTTACGGAAATGATGTACACCATGAAGCAAAATGAAAACGATGCTAAGGAATTATGTTCTACATCCACTTCAGTTTTATCCAATGAATTCCGAAATAATTTAAATTACCTTTCGCAGCTTATTGGTCCGTCTGAAAGCGACCTTAATATTGGCGACGATGAAATGTTTTCGGATAAACTTAAGCCGTAAGTACATACATATGGTTTTTCAGGCTAAATTGCGTACATAAAGGAAATTTCAGAACATCACGTAGTTTTATGGAATGTAATCCTTTTTTATATTCACAGGTTGAGTGACACAAAAGTCGATGATATTACCGAGGAGAGTACTTCAAAAAAAATGGTTACATCTCAAAGCATACCCAGTAAAACTCCGTCGAATTCTCAAAATATGGATAAGCAAGATAACACTGACCCGAAGAAGCTTACCTCTTCAGTAGAATGTAGAAAAAGTATAGATAAAATATATAATTTGTTGAATAAATTGGGGAAGGCTCAAGAGACTGAAAAAAAATCGACAAAAAGCAAGTTCGTTGTGAGTACTCCCAAAAAAGTCGATGAGAAAGCAGGTCAGACGAACTCGATGTGTCAGGGCAGTGAGAGTGGAACAAGCCTGAAGCATCATATAACATCGTCTAATCCCAGTTCTTTTAGCATTGACAAAAATAACATTGAAAACCATAACAATACTCATAAAAAGAAACCTGGAAGTTTATCACCTGTCGTACCTAAAGTTATTATCAACTCAAAATCATCACTGATCCCTAAAAATGAATTAGAAAATAATCGAAAAAGTCGCCAGCGATCAGGCACTAATAGTCCTACAACGAAGTTATCAGAAAATCCTTTGAAAGCAATATCACAACTTTTACATGAATTTGAGAATGTACAAAAAACTAGACAGAAGGCTGACACTAAACGTAAGCATGCCAAGAAAGTTGACATGGCATCATCTGATGGTAAAAGTGTGTCGCGAAAAAATTCTCTTAAACGGCGCTCACGACTTGACCAACACAATGAGTCTCTGACCGAGGGGAGCGTGAGCCTATTATCGTCAAAAGAAAAAAAATGCAAACAACATAAAGAGATGGATTTACCAAAAATTCCTTATCAACAAACTGCCGTTCACGAAAAGCACACAGAGAGACTACCAAGAAAGAAAATAATAGAAATTTTAGAGGAAGCCAAAGAAGCCAGAGGCGAAGCCGTCCGCGGACCTTCCAAATTAAATTCTAGATTGAATTCACTCGCACAGCCGAAGAGATCGTATGTTCAGGCTCACAGTGAGGAGTACCAAACTAAATATGGCAAAACTTTAATGACAGATAGGCTGCAGCGGTTAGCAGCGGCGCCTGCGCTTTCCTTGGACAGACCAGCAGGCTCGGGCAGCATCAGGAACAAAGCGAAACGAACTGGATCCGAGGCAGTTCCCGCTGTAGGTTTGAAACCACCTTCGCCTGTGGCACCCTCAGGTGTGTAAAGGTGAATTTTATTTGATTTTTTGAAATGATGATTGTTGACGTTTTTTGTACTAAGCGAAGCAAAATATCCAGCCTATAGGATAGCCTACTAAAATATAATACCTACTCAATATATTTTGGTAATTTGCTTAATTAAATCATTACGTAATTTATAGTACAGTTGTATGTTACAATTTAGAGCGAGCATTCAGATCACGTCACTCTCCGAGCAACACTCCCGAAGTAAAGGAAAGCCTGAACCAAGTAATGGGGTCGTCCTATAAACAAGCAAGCGTACCGGAAACGCCCCAAACATTGTGAGTTAATCATTTGAAACCTTGAGTAGGTAATTGGTTTTGGTTTTCATTATCAATTTTTATGATGTTGCATGAGGGGCTCGTGGCTAAATAATAACAGCCGCACCGGTCGGTCGAAGGTTACGCTTTGCTTGCCGCGGTCGATTCGTGGATGGGTGACCATCCATTACATATCGAGACCCCTTAGGGACCCCTTAGGGTCGACGCAACATGTGTCTTCCATAGTTACTTCTCTATTAGTCGTCACGTCACCCCCTTTCTCGCCATATCATCTTTCCCACAGTTCTGCCACAGTTCATTTATTTATGTCTCATGGCGTAGTACCTAAATTAAGGAGCTCGTGGTGGTAGTAATAACAGCCGCACGGGTCGATCCATAATCCGGTGACCATCTTTACGTTCCGAGACTCCTCCGTGCCTCGGAAAACACGTTAAGCCGTTGGTCCCGGCTGTCATTCGTGGATCTTTGACAGTCGTTACGGGTCGTCAGGAGCCCAAAAGTCTGACCATCATTCTTACCAAGGGATATCGTGTTTCCCAGTAACTGAGTTGTGGAGGTAAAGGCAGTCGCATCATGTAAAATACTGAAATTCTGCTGCATCTGTTTAGACTGGACGCCGACCCCAACACAGTTGGAAGAAGGATAGGCAGATTGATTGGTGATTAGTTGCATTTAACTTTCATATTTACGCAGAAAGAAAAAAATGGTAGCAGTTGAATCATACGTGAAAAATCATTATGGACGGGCAAGGCCTGGCTCGCCGGACAACAGCGAGCCTCAGAGTGCACAGAAGTCACGCGTCCCTCTACTGCCGAACGACATCGAACTGGGTGTGTACCATAGCTTGACAACTAGATTTATTTTTCGATATTGATTTGCTCCTAACTAATTGCTTTGTGGTCATGTTATAGCGTCTTCGACCTCATCTGCACCATTTCAAGAGTCTACCGAGTTAGGAAGCCAGCTACACAATATTATTAGCTCGATTATGAGGAATACTCCTCCACAAGTTCTGGAGGTACTGACTGAATGTCACGAAACCATTTCTCACGCTGAGAATATATCCAGTGCCGAACGTCTGAGAACGTCTTCTGATTCTGAGTACAATTTAGATATATTAGATGATAATAATGTAATAACATCGGTCGAAAATATCGACCAAGCCTCTGAAAAAGAACAGAATCTGCAAACCGATTTTGGAAACACTGGCGGTATTCCAAACGATTTACAACCTGTTAGATCAGCCGCAGAATTAAAAAAGTTAGAAAATGTTTTATGTAACCATATCCCGGTGGGCACTTTTCAAAAACGGTTACGGATCAAAAACTTGACCATGACGCCAAAACAATCGATACAGCAAGTATTCGTTCTACAGTCCGGAGACGCTGGCTCGCTCATTGTTCAAACTCCAATCGCACAAAACACAAAAGAAAAAACGGATGAAAACTTTTCTAATTTAACCGCTTTGCCTGTGTTATCGAAATCTCATTTAGATTGGAGATTCGGCAATTTCCCTATGACAATTTCAACTGTTGGATATGCATTCCCGGAAATAAAATCAACCCAGCGCTGTTCTAACTCCCATATTCAATTATTTGACGAAGTTTCAGTAAAATCGAAGCGGGAAAAGCCTTTACCTACTAATCATAAAAGTGATGAAGACACTAACAAAGATGCGCAGCCTACATTTCGCTTCGAGCAAGCTGCTCAGGTTGACTTTTCGGCCGCTACTACATTAGTGACTGTAGGGATAAGTAGTACTTATATTCATGTCTTAGAATCCGACAAAAAGCAAGAAAAAAAACACGGCGATGCAACCGATGCAGAACCAAAGCACGTCTTCAAAGATCAAAATGAAAAAGTGGAAAATCCATTAAATGGCGAACAGTTACAAACCCACACTGTAATAGGGAAAAATGGAAAGTTGTCTGAAGCAGATAAGCCTGACAATATCGAATACACAACGTCCTTAGACATATTAGTCGGACTCTTAAACGAAATTCAAAATATCACAACATGTCAAACACAAATGACTAAGGGTGATAAAAGCCCCCCTGAGAACCAGCAAAGCAAAATATTGGAAACTATTTTAATAAATGAAGCCGCTGCTCTGGGTAATTCTATGAAAAGCAGTCATTGCGATGTACTTTCTTTTACGTCTCTAGAAAGACTCCGACAGTTGGAGTCTAACCCGAGTCTGTACTCATTCTATTTATCCGACAATGAAGGGGCTGAAAAGGTTGGTAGTCAATTGAATTTCCCTAAGGAAATAATACCAAATTACACTAATGAGTTGTGGTGTCCCAAACGAATATATGTTGATAAAGAAGTAGGTGTAGACTTTATACACAAAGAGGCTGCTCAAATGCTGTCGCCCGTCATGATTCGCGGTGCAAACATGCCCAACTCACTGATCAGAGTGCTCAGCGAGCCGTCTATACAGTCAATGTTCTTTGCAAAATTCCCTAATGTCAAAACAAAACCTGCATCATCAGATCATAAAAGCATTATAGATATTCCACGTATATTAATTACAAGAGAACCCAAACAGTCTCTTGATTTTAAAGATGTTAATAACCAAATAATTGAAAAGCCAAACGAAAATAAGTCGCATAAAAAGACAATAGAATCCTTTGAAAAAGAGAGGATTAAAACTATGAAGAAGGCAAATAACGACAAATTTCGTTTTAAAACAGACTTTGACCCGATTATGAGAATGAAAAGAGATATCTTAGTTACGGTTTATTCAATTTTGGTGTTTACTGTGTTCGCTGCTTTATCTTTTCCCGAAATGTTGTATCGTATTTGAGAGTCGGGAAATGGATTAGTATTGGGCCATATCCATAATACAGTGTTTGATTAGTATTCGTTTGGTTTTTTCGTTTCTGTATGCTTTTGATAATTAATACTTTTAAATGCATTATTCTCTAGTAAGTTTATAGGTACATACTTTAAATAGTAGGTATCTATGTAGGTTCTTGTGTTTTCAACCAAATATAAAAAAATAAGGTTTTGGTAAAGTTTGTGAAGGTCCTATTGACATCAATAGCCGTACCTATTTAATTGTTTATGTAAATGGCCCCATTTTATTCACATGATTTCCTCGTCTTTGCAAAATTTGTCGTTTTGAAAAATTTTACGAGTATCATTTATTTATTTTAAAATACATGTTGAAAAATTTTGATTGATGTATTTATTTTACCCACGGAGCACGGAATCACCGCACAGGCAGCGACTAGAGACGGCAGTACTAATAAAATTCGTGGTGGCGAAATGCGTTAAACGCACAACTTTTGTCACGGCCGCCTTCAAACCCGCCAGTTTTGTGTTGTACGCGAGTATTCGGTGAGCGGCTTCGTTTACATGGAAAGTGTTGATAGTGCCGCCTCTAGCAGCGGCCCGAGGCGACTGCGTGCTTTTTGTTTTTACCCCTTGAGACGTCGGACCAAGGAGTATTTCTATACTTACTCCATGCGTCGGACCGTGGCGTGAGACGCTCAAATAACGCACAGAATAATCGCTCAGTAACAGATAACGCACACGAATAATCGAGTGCGTTATCTGTTGATAACACACTCGTGTCAATAAAGACACGACTAACAAAATAACCATTTACAAAGTGCTCAGACAGTGGTCGAAGTGCATAGTTAACAAAAAAATACTTTCAGTTCGAAAGGTATTCAAGATTTACCAAATTGCAAACTCCAAAGATATACATATAATAAATAAGACAATTTAGGCTAACTCAAACATGGAACACTACTGAACAATAAGAAGATTTTGAAATATACTGAAAAGTCGCGTCTCAAAGACCCTTGGAAAATATCATGGTGGACGAGTCCATATCAGGGTTCTTGGAGACTGTGGCTAAACATCCTGCGCTGACGAATGATAAGGTAAACAATTCATTCATTAAGGGGGATGCGCGAAGGTAACCGAAATTAAAATTTTCTTACTTTTTTTGCAATTTGTAGGTCAGTGTCAGGTTACAAATCTTGATTTAAAATATCATTCGCGACCGTAACAAACATGACTTTCCAGAATTATTATGGTCATTAGAATCAGCAATACAACTCCTTATGTTAGAATAATCCTAGAATGTCATGATTTGATGAAATAGTCATTCAATAGTATTATGATTTTGATATTTGATACGGCCGCGAATCATATTTAGATCAACATACAACCTGATACTGACCTGCAAATTGGAAAAAACGTAAAAAATAACTTCGCGGGCTACCCTGGCGCTTTCGCCTTACTTAATATTTACCTAATAGTATTCGAGAATTCTCTCGGGTTTTTCTTTACCTGATATCGATAACCCATAAATTGCGAATTATGACAGGATTTCTTAATAGGTCATTCTCTTCTTCCTCTTTCTAGTCTTCTACTTCTCATATGCCTTACTCTTTATCATAATTTTCAGACCGATTTCATCTCTCTCTCTCTCGCTCTCAAACTCTCTCCCTCTTAGTAATTTCAGTAGACAACAATGTTAGATGTTTTTGCAATTCTCATTTATTGTAAGTGTTCAATATTGGCCGTTAGGGTATTTAAAATAGTAAGTAATAAAAGCTCAGAAAAAAATATTAAAATAGCCCATATTTAATATTTTTTTCTATACTCAAAATATGAAATTTACTGCTTTAAATACTAATTTTCCGACAACTTATATGCGAATGCAAATAAAGAAACGAACGAATAAAATACTGAAAATTCCGAAAAACCGATAGGTACAGCATTTGCTGTATTAATATTTTTCCACCAGCTTAAATTGCGTTTTAAGAAAACTACAGTTAGCTAGTCATTTTTATCCCAAAACCCGGATTAGAAAATGGTGAAAAAAATTCGTTAGTTAGTTTTTTCATTAAAATTGAGAGTTAAAAAAGTTATTCATTATCAAATAGTAGAAATTAAGCTGGTAAAATATGCGTCACATCCACGCAAAACGGCCATCGCTCAGCATAATGATGCGACCTTATGCGAGACAGAGCTCCAGCGCTGGTTTTTAGCGACAGCCGGCGTTGACGTTATGACGTCGACCGGTACAGCCAGCAGTGTTTTCTTAGCCGTATATTTCAAGTATCATTGGTTCTATGAGAATCGGTGGGGTAATTGCGTAATATTCTTATAATGGCAAGACATTTTGACAGTTCAACAAAATTCATTGCTTTATTTGTGTTCTGTTGAGCAGACGCATTTTTCAAACATATTAATTAAGCTGCAATGAATTAGCAAGTTCCATCAAAATCTTTAGCATTGTGAGAGTGGGTTACATAATTAGGTTGCGTCTTTTTTTATGCAGAAATAAGTAAAGAAACCAAAGTGGACGTAAAATCAATATTTTTGACTTTCGGGACCTTTAATTAACAGTCGTTATTTTTTTTCGCATATGGTATCAGACTGGACTTTTCCACAGTATTTCTAATTATATAAATAATTTCGCAGTTTTGCCTTTCTATAGTGAAAAGGGGCATAAATCTCTCTTCTAAATGTTAACTTTAAATCCCACGTCCTCTTAATTTCTTGCAAAAATTTGGGTTCTTATTGGGGTTTTACAACAACTTAGGTTTTTACTACGTTTAATATTTGAAAAATTAATACTCAAGTAGTTTGCTTAGACATTTTAATTTAAACTGCCTCCTTCATGATGAACAATATGGCTTTACAAAGGGTCGTTCGACCACAGATGCGGATGTTGCTCTGCTGAAACACATATTTAACGCATGGGAGAACTCGCAAAATGCTATTGAAGTTTTCTGTGATCTCTCCAAAGCCTTTGATTGCGTGCACCATGACACGCTTTTGCGTAAACTACGTCATTACGGTGTTCAAAACGAAGCTCTCAAAGTATTAATTTCTTATTTACATAATAGGTTCCAATGTGTAGATGTCAATGGTGTGAAATCATCCGGGTTACCAGTTCAGTTAGGTGTATCTCAAGGCTCAATACTGGGTCCATTCTTTTTTATGCGTAAAGATGATAACGTTTATTTTTTTTAGGATGCCTTAGAACCTGGACACAAGGAACAGTGCAGTGAACTGTACATACAATTACTAGAAAAAGTATTTGAATCCTTTGACAAAATCCCAATCAGTTTAAAAGAAAACATCCCTGGATATGATAGATTTTTGTTTGAGAAAATAAAATTATTACAAATTAAACTAAAGCAAATATTAGCTAAACCTGATAGTGTAAATGCGCAAGAATCACAGAGGGTTATCAATACCGATAATATAAATGAATCTGTCCTGGAATCAAGTAGACTGCATTCTATATGTGTTCAAAATGGGGCTCATAATTCAGCAACTTCAACTTCTGCACCCAGATCGTTGACACCTCAAGGACTAGGAAATGATTTATTACTTAAAAACTTTTCCTCGTTCAACGCTTTTACACCACTTATAAATGCATCTTATTCTGTACCACGAAGCTCTCAAGGCAAAGGAGAGAAGAAGAGTATTTTCCACAAGCTTTCCCGTTTTAATACAGAACAGATCGAATCAACGGCTAACAAGAATGTATCGCTATGTACTGCTGAAAGAACAAAGAATGCTTCGAAAAATCTGAAACCTTTGACTCCGACAGAAGCAACGAAATGTGCACCAGTAGTGCAAAATTTCGCACGATTTCAGCAACCACCGCTTAGCAAAAGCTTTCTGCTGAACAACAACAGACCGAGTACAGACTCGGTTACAGACAACAAAGATAATGAACCAAGGGGTAATTATAGTGTGTCAATTAACATGGGCAATTATACAAATGTTACGCCAGAAGCAGCTGAAGTCAGCAATAACAATGTTGCTGGTGCTGCTAGTAGCAGTCATGTAGAAGAAAGGAACAGACTTTTCGATGTTCCTGTTGATAAATTTGGCTGGCAAAGGTACAGAAAGGAGGATTTTGAGACGAGAAAGAGGAATCTATCTGAACAAGTCGAAGGTGCCAAGAACTATTTGTTCAAAAACCCTCCGAGTGACACGATAGAGTCCAACAAGAAAGTACCGCCATCGTCTTCTGAAAGGATGAGGAATGATTTGGAAGTATTAAAACCTTTGACTGCTGCAGAAGCACCAAAATGTGCGCCAGCACTGCAAAGCTTTGCACGATTTCAGCGACCACAGCTTAACATAAACTCTCTGGTAAACAACAGCAGACCGAGTACAGACACATTTAAAAATAACAAAGATAGTAAACCAATGGATGACTGTGATGTGCCAATTAACATGGGCAACGATACAAATTTTTCGCCAGAAGAAACTGAAGTCAGCAGTTACTGTGTTTCTGGTGCTAGTAGCAGTAATGTAGAAGAAGAGATCATACTTTTCGATGTGCCTGTGGATGAATATGGCTGGCAGCTATACAGAGCGGAGGATTTTGAGACAGGAAATAGGAATATATCTGAACAAGTCTTAGGACAAGAACGTGGAAAAAACTATTTGATCAAGAAGCCTCCCAGTGTTACGATAGACCCCAACAAAGAATTAGCGTCATCTACTGTTGAGACGATAAGGAATGCTCCGGAAATGCTTAAACCTTTGACAGTGACAGCATCGCTCAAATGTGCACCAGTAGCACAGAGCTCCGTAGAGTTTCAGCCACCACAGCTTAGCAAAAACTCTTTACTGAACAGCAATAGACCGAGTACAGACTGGGTTAAAGACAAGAAAGAAGAACGTGAACCAATTGATGACTATGAAGTGCCAATCGACATGGATGATGAAACAGATATCATGCTGGAAGCTGCTCTAGTGAACGCAAACGGCATTGATTCTGTCGCTAGTACCAGTAAAGCAGATTTAGTGAACAGTGTTATAGATCAATATTTTGATGAAGATGGCTGGCAAGTATATAGGCCTGAAGATTTCAAACAAAATGTTGAAGATATTGGCAACCAGGAGCTGCAAGTGGTCGATGTGATGAAGAACTCGGGAGACACTGATAACCATGCCAGCATACAGAACGATGGAATCACTGGTAAGTTTTTACGAATGTATTTTAAGATGTTATGTATATTTATTAGATTAAAATTTGATCATTATGATTGACCCGTCTGATTGATACTATATGAAAATACATCCAGGCAGTAAGACAAAGATCCAAAGTAAATCATAAGTAATTATTATTATCATAGAAGAAAGAGAAATAATAATAATTAAACCCAATTAAACTGCGTTCAAATTGTTAGACCAGCTGTACAAACTGGCCCTATAAGCCAAGACAACTAAATGTTTATGGTAAATGTGTCATATCATAGGATAAAAATTCCAACAGAACTACAGACCTTGCGCAAAACTCGGCCGTCTGACCAGTTGCATTAAAATTTTCTTCTTCGTCAGACCTTATGCGGCCAAGATTGCAGCCGCGATAATGACCGGCGTGGTCATGGCTGCGTTATGCACCTGTAAATTCTCACATTTTATACATTCATTAAGTTTATTGACCCTTAAATTATCATCATTAGTAAACATGAAATTTGACAAAAGATAATATTATCTTTATATATTTTTATATTAATGATAATATATCTTTCCACTTTTATAGTTTACCTGCTCGCTATCACATTGGATTGGATATTATACCTACCTAAATATTCTATTTACCTAGTAAGTACATACCTAAATTTTGCTGGTACTATTTATATGATTGAATACCTCTTATGTACCATATTGTGTGCAAAGTAAATATTCTATTAAGTTCTATTGGAACTTGTTTTCAGTATGTATTTACTTAACTGCAAAAATGAAATAATGAAACCTCTTGCAATGAATTTGTACTTAATAAAATTAAATTTACAAAAAAACCTACATAAGTGGGGACTTTGTTCTTATCCGTAAGTAAGTCCAGTACCAATTTTGGAAACGACCATGGATACTTAACTTACTCAATTATTATTTTTGATGGATTTTCGTACAAACCTCATGCATCCCCTGTTCGACCCACTAAATTTTAGAATTTCCTAAAATCTTTTCCTGGTTGATACCTATGTCACACTCTCGAAAGAAGTCCACGTTTCCAGCTTTACGGTGTAAGTTACTGTTAATGAAATGTTATGACAGGCGAGTTCGACGGCTTGGATTACCCTCACTCGGCGGTGATGCTGGAGATATTCTACGAGAGGTTCGGGCTCATGTCCTTCCGCCCGAACCAGCTGCAGGTCATCAACGCCATGCTGCTGGGGTACGACTGCTTTGTTCTCATGCCCACCGGGGGCGGTAAGTCACCTCATTCTAAGTACAGATCCAGTGTATTGATCCAGTACCTACCGAATTCCAGCGGTGGAATCCAGTGACACGTTACTGCATGGTTCGATATTTGACCAATGTTTACACAGTTTTAGTACTATTGTGACGATTACTGGGACACGCTTAATAGTTGCCTCTAAACTCGTCATATTGTAGATATTTTTGTGTTTTATGCCACGAAATGCGATTAATAACACTACTAATAGGGGTACTTTACTAATATCGGGACCGTTAACTTATTGTTAACTCTCTTGTACAAAAATTTATAAGGTTTGGACTCATTTGACAAAACTGACTGTTTTCGCTTCGCTCGCTCATTGCTTAACACGTTCAGTGCCGGGTCCTCGGGGTTCTCTGTCTAGTCGCATACGGAATACCGGGAGCCCTCGCGGAGGACTTATTTTAAATGTAGGTTTTTCTTAGCGAATACAGCATTATAAAATGTGAAAATAAAATCTGTTTTAAGTATATTTTAACAAAATTGATTAGGGTTATTTCACCAATCCCCATTGACAATCCCTATCGGTTTAAAAATAAAATAAAAACAACATTTATAAAAGAATTACGAAGTCTTTATTTCTTACGGAGGTAAGGACTCATTGATTAATTTATGGCTAAATTAATAGCCTAAGTGTAAAATATTTCTATCATGTAATTATAATATTAGTCTAAACTTTACTGAAAAATATAATCTTTTAGAAAGGACAATGACAAGAATAGGCTCGAATCATGTACTTAGCGTCCGACAGACTTTCTGTAATAATGATAATTCATAACAGAAAATACTAACAATTATACAATTTATATAAAATCTGTAGAAGCACACCGCTGAAAACTCATTTTAAAAAGTGAACGAAATTGCATATGCAAATCGATTACAATAATATAAATATGAATAAAGATAAAGTCCTGCCCCTTTTGTGACGTTTTAACTGTCAAGTTAGCGTTAGCGTCAACGTACAGGCAAGTGAAGGAACACGGGTGGGTTTTAGTCAGTAAGAGTCTGACACGCCCTTCCGCTCCGCCTAGAGCGGGAGAAGTCATTTGATGAAAAAAACGTCACTTATCATTTTAGATTTTTTTATTATTTATCCTTGAATGTCGCATGATACCCCGTAGGTGCATAAGAAAAAACGCACATAAGGTGGATAAGTATGAGATCTAACCTGCGTGACTCACCGTCGTCGATTCGGTGGGGTTTGACGGTTTTGGCAAACTGTGTCCGGTTTGGAGACAAAGAGCCTGTGTGTTCTTTTAATAATAAATACCGTTTAGTTATATTTATGAATAATATTATAAAGTGATGTAATAATTTTATTAAAAATAATCCGATGATCGATACTGTTCAGAATAGTTTATTCCTAATACCTTATAATGTTATTATAGTAGTGGCAACACTTGATGTAAAACAACTTGTGTTTTGTCTGTGGTCCTTGTCATTGTCAAAAAGTTTGACTTCACTTCATCGGCGTGTTGTTGTGTTTTTTTTTCATATATTCTAATCTAAGTATGTTTTATGTATATTTTTAATATAAAAACATTTATATGTATAAGACGATAATTTGCTAAAAGTCATTCATTTAATTAATCATTTCATAGTTTATTTCATGTTATCGTTAAAATCAGAAGTATTAAGTGGTCAACTTTAAACCACTATAACTTTTTTTGGTGTACTTCCAATATAAATCTAATTATATTATCAAATTCTATAATTATTTTCCCTTTTTATGAAATATAGTTCATCTCTGTCGGTTCTGGCCGAGTCTTGTAGGAAACTTTGGCATTCTCCTTTACTTTTAAATTTCTTTGTGATTAATTAAGTATTTTAGAACTTTTGTTTACCTTTTGTTTAGTTGAGTCTTTACCTAAGTCTAGTGGTACCCCTTTTATTTAGTTTTCTAGTTACGTTATATTATTTAAACACTTTTCGATCTAGTCCAGCATCCAGCGCTGAATTTGAATGGAGCCGCTAATTGGTCAAATATCGATCCAATGTTACTGCATGTAAATCCACCTTTATTGATTGAGATCCATGACCATTAGGACAGTCGTACCCGCAGAGGCGGCATAAGGCGTGGGCGACGTGGGCCATCGCCTACGGCCTCGCGTTCCGAGGGCGGCATTTGGGGATACATTGAACTAAAATTTATAAAAAATCGGTCAAGTGCGTGTCGGACCACGCACAATGAAGGGTTCCATAGTTGGGATGAATTAATCCCAAGAAAAAACTTAACATTGTAGTTGAAAAACATGGCCTCCCATACATTCCACTGCAAATGTAAAGTCGACTATTACTCGTTAACTTGTAAAGCCTACTTAGCTGTGATAGTTTTCCTTAAGCGTAATTTTTTTACATAGGTATCCAAAAGCAACCATTTAGCTGGTAGAGGCGGGACTCTTGACTCTAACAAGTACTTTAAAAAAGCTAAATATTACGCAACAACAGATCCCTGAATTAGTTTTCACAGAACCGCAATATTTTTGAATGGCCTATCTTATATCTCGACCTAGAGGGCCCCGCCACTGCGTACCCAACTGTCCTAATGGTCCTAATGGAGCCATGGTAGGTATGGTCTTCTAATGATGATTACCTCTTCCCTCTTCTTTCGTTCTTGTCTTTTTTTTAACACAACTTCATGTTAGCAGGTGAAGTTTGTGATGTGAAAACATGATTAGATAAAGATGGTGATAATATAATAAAGATATAATAACGAACGTCCGCAGGTAAATCACTGTGCTACCAGCTCCCGGCGATACTGATGCCTGGCGTTACCATAGTGATATCACCGCTGAGGTCACTCATTCTGGACCAAGTCAACAAATTACTTTCGCTTAATGTAAGCATGTTGATTACTAGGAAATACGATACCTCATGTAAGAGTATTTGTCGGTTGGTTCTTATTGATGAAGGCATTCGTGTTATCTAGATCTCCGCGGCGCACTTGTCGGGCGACTTGTCACAGAGTACTTGTGATGAGATCTACCATAAGCTGTCGTTGCACGAGCCGACCCTCAAGCTGTTGTACGTCACCCCTGAAAAGATTAGCAGCTCGAACCAGTTGAAATCTACGCTAAGCGAACTCTACTCCCGTGGTAAACTCGCTAGGTAATGTACAAAAACTTATATTTTGCTTCCATCAGTTTGCTGCATATGGCGCCATAATTATGCTACATACAGCTATTCAAATTTGTCGAATTAATTAAAAAATTAAAAGGTCTAGAGTGCGGCAGAATTCAAATGATAGGAGGTAGACTTCGATCAAATAAAATAATACTAGTAGGTTGATCGAATGAGAGGTGGGTATTTAAGGCGCTAGGTAGGTTGTTCTCATTCACTGTTGCTATTGAGAATGCGTTATTGTGGGCTGACTCAGGTAATAAGTAATTATGTAACACATTTATATTGGCAATGGCTTTCATTTTGTCAATGCATCAACATTCATTGCGTTATTTGCGCTGTCGCACAAGAATTTTTCAAACAATGTAGCAATGGATTAGGGATTTCCTTCAAAAATACTTCAGATTGTGATATAATGTGTGAAGTACAGATTTGTGATCGACGAGGCGCACTGCGTGTCGCAGTGGGGCCACGACTTCCGGCCCGACTATAAGCGCCTGTCTGTGCTGCGCACGCAGTTCCCCGCCACCAGCATCGTCGCGCTTACGTCCACGGCTACGCCGCGCGTGCGCAAGGACATATTGTACCAGCTGCAGGTCTCCGCCTGCAAGTGGTTCCTCAGCAGCTTAAACAGACCCAACCTCGCCTTCAGAATACTGGACAAGAATCCCAGGTCTATTAACCAGGATGTCGTTGCCGTTATTAAGAAACAGTTCGCCGGGTAAGTAGTAAAAATATAGCTCTGAACTTGTCCCAACAAAAACGTGCCTAGCCTTTTCCCAACTACGTCGGGGTCGGCTTGCAGTCTAACCGGATGCAGCCGAATAACATTATTTTGCATGGAGCGACTGCTTATGATTTAATTCAGTAACTTGGTAACACGATAGCCCTTGATAAAAATGGTTGTCAGACTTTCGGGCTTCTGACTACACGTAAAGAATATCAAAGATCTACGAATTGCGCCGGGATGGAAACAACAGCTTATCTTGCTTTATCACGGTAAGTAACAAACAAAAAGTACCGAGTATCTAAGAAGCAGTTGCTAAGACATTTTAATTTAAACAGCCTCCTTTATGATGAACAATATGGATTTACAAAAGGTCGTTCGAATACAGATGCAAGTGTTGCTCTGCTGAAATACATATTTAACGCGAGACCTTGCAAAATTCTATTGGAGTTTTCTGTGAAGCCTTTGCTTGTGTGCACCATGACACGCTTTTGGGTAAATTACGGCATTATGGTGTCCAGAACGAAGCTCTCTAAGTAATGAATTATTATTTACATAATAGGTTCCAATGTGTAATGATGGGAAATCTACTGGACTACCAGATCAGTTAGGTGTACCTCAAGGCTCAGTACTGGGTCCATTTTTATTCTTAGTGTATATCAATGACATAACATTTTATTTATAGGATATCTGTGACGTTGTCCTGTTAAAGATGATACCTCTTTTATTTGTAAAGTAGACAGGAATAGACAAGATTTGGAAAGCGTAAACAGTGCACTCTCAATGGTTACGGATTGTTTTACGACAAATAACTTAGCTCTCGAGTGCAATGTATAAAGTTCGCCTTACCGAATGTAAAGCGACGCTTGAAAATGTGACTCAGAGTCAGACGACAGTTTTTCTGGGCATAACAGTAGATTCAAAACTTCATTGGGGCCCACATATATCAAGCCCAGTTTACTAGATACTTAGATGCCAGAGTTTCTCTGAGAGATGGCCAATCGAGCAACAGTCTTAACGGCGTATCCCGGCGGTCTAGTAGCCTCAACATTGAGATATGGAATTATATTTTGGGGCAATGCCACGGGTTAAGGACATGGTATTTAAGTCCCAAAAAAGGTGCATAAGAGCTATAATTATATAATTTGAAGGTAACAGACAGCTACAAGCCGTTTTTTAAAAATACGAAATTATTAACCATGCCGTCATTGTACATCTAGGAAACGTCTATGTTCGTCAAGAATAATTTACATAAATTTGCTCGAGTAACTGTCAGCGCTGTTGTGATCGGTTACAAACAGTCGGATCTAGTACTGCACTATACAGAAACAGTATTTTCGTAATGGCTCCAAAGGTCTATAATAAGTTACCAAAATGCGTAAGGAGTGAAGATAATGTCCGCAAATTCAAAAGTAAATTGTATTTATTTCTAATAGATAAGTAAGACGTATTACTCTATCGAAGAATTTTTAAATGATAAAATATGACATTATACCAGCCCTTTAATATAATTTACCATTGACATGCACGTAAAAATTAATTATAATTGATTAATTATTTATTAATAATAATACATATAATTGACATTATTTATAATATGATGAAATATGACATTACTAGCTCTTTAATATAATTTAGCATTGACATGCATGTAAAAATAAAATTATAACTGATTAATTGACATTATTTACTCGATCGTTCGTGACTTTGTATTGTATAGATTCAGACTTATTACTAAAAACCTAATATATTTGTACACCAATTTCATTGGTAGGACATAGAGCTCGACTAAAATGTATACATAAGACATTTATTGTAATACCTGTGTTCACGAATAAATATTGATTGATTGAGATTTGTTTAAAGATATTGGTATTCTCACGGTGACATCACAATTCATCTTCGCCAACATCTTATATGTATATTAGGCAAAAGATACACTTATAAACTAAAAACAGTGATATTCACAATGTTAACACCACAACTAAGGACAAATTACATGCTCCATTTCACCGGCTTCATAAGGGTCACTCTGTCTCCGCAGGTGCGATTCTCTTAGGGAACTGTTTAAAAATATTAACATCATGACGGTACCTTGTCAATATATCTATGAAAACATCATGTACGTAAGGAAAAATCTTAATCTTTTCAGTAAAAGAGGTGAAAGACACAATTATAGTACTAGAAATAGGGACCAATTAGTTCAACCTGGTTTCAGACTGGCTAAAGTAGACTCATCCTTCATGGGGTACTGTTTAAAATGTTACAATAAAATACCTCCCCACATACTCGAACTAAATGAAACAAAATTTAAATCTTGTATTAAACGCACACTATGCTGCCAAGCATATTATAAATTGGGGGATTACATCGCTGACAAAAATGCTTGGCTCAACGCTGGTCCAGCTCCACAAGGGCGCATAAACTAGTTGATTAGCATTGAAAATAATGTTGCGAGCTGCTGAAGATTGCAAAAAAATATCTTTGCATTGTATAAATTCAATCTCTTAGTATTGTATAATTGCATAGCACATGTGTGAGCACTGTGACCATTACCATTTACTGGGTAAGTCTTTCATTGACTTGAATGAGCCCTGGCGGCTGAGAGTATGTCATGCTCACTCAAATGTCTCGCTGGTGGTGGCGTGTGTGTTGGATCATTAAGTTCCCTACAAAATGGTTGAGCTGAATGGTGCTGATCCATGCGTCATGTTCGTGAACGGGCGCCGTCAGTAGGGACTGGTCATCTCTTAGCTTCCATGGCTTATTTTAATGTATTTTAATTTTTGAATTTGTTTATTATCTTTTCATTGCGGACGCTTTTAACGTGCACGTCTTTCTACATTGTTCTCACATGTATAATTTAAACATGAATGATGTAACCATTATTTTGTAAGAATATTTTGATTTAAAAGAGTGTCCGTGGAGTTTCTTGCCCGTTCTTCTCCATAGGTACCTACTACGCTTTGGAATGGGCAACTAGCTTCATCTTTCTGACTGACCGACCCCTTGATAGTTAGGGAGGCGAATAGGGGAATTTTCGGTAATACTCGAGCGTGGCAGTTTAAGATATGAGAGATACCTTAGACCTATTAGAACAACCTTGTAAAGTATTTAGCTCTATATGTAGTGACGCGCGCCTAGGATAGACGATCAGATTAGTAAAAAAAAAACGATAGTCTGAAATACTCGAGCGCGTCAGATTAAGATATTGGGGGTTGATTTTAGTGTTTTAAGACTAAATTTAACTAATCTGACGATAAGTCCTTGACGCCGCCGAGTTATAGGGTCGCGAACTTGTAAAAAAAAAACGTTAATCCGGCATTCTCGAGCGCGATTTTTTATTTTTTTATTTTGAAGAATATAATCTAAAACTTACTAAAAATACAAAATCTGCCGGTTTCCGCATGACCGGAAGTGTGGAGGAGCCATTTCGTCTTCCGAAAAACGCGTTGCGGCATATAAGTCGCGAACGATACATTTTACAAAAAAAAGTTTAAATAAACAAAAAAGGTGATTTTATTTTACACAAAAAAGGTCTCTTTACATTTTTGTCCAAAGTTAAAACTTTTTGACTTGAAGCATCATAAAAACTCAAACACCCGGTTTTTTGAGTATCTCGAAAACTGAGGGTGTTAAAAAAAATTGATATGAAATAACGATGATTAAATTATGTGACTTTTATTATATCTCAATTTTTTTTTTTTTCTAAAGCTTCTCGACAATTTTCGTGGACTCGGAAAAAGTTACGTTATGTAAATATAATGTTTATGGTCCCCTACCGTAGACCTATGTGCCCTCAGTATGACGCCCACAGAGTACTTTTATATATACTGATGACGCCGATTGAAGAGAGAGAAAAGACCCGACGGTATATTTCTCGAATGTTAAATTCCCCGTTTTATCAAGGAGAAAGAAAGAAAAAAAAAGAAACCAAAAAACCTTTTTCGGTCAGATTAAGAGAACCCACCAACATTTTTGTCAGATTAAGAAAATATGCTTTCAGGATACCGAGATAAACCTCCCCTATGAAAATCTGACGCCGCCGAGTTATAGGGTCGCGAACTTGTAAAAAAAAAACGTTAATCCGGCATTCTCGAGCGCGATTTTTTATTTTTTTATTTTGAAGAATATAATCTAAAACTTACTAAAAATACAAAATCTGCCGGTTTCCGCATGACCGGAAGTGTGGAGGAGCCATTTCGTCTTCCGAAAAACGCGTTGCGGCATATAAGTCGCGAACGATACATTTTACAAAAAAAAGTTTAAATAAACAAAAAAGGTGATTTTATTTTACACAAAAAAGGTCTCTTTACATTTTTGTCCAAAGTTAAAACTTTTTGACTTGAAGCATCATAAAAACTCAAACACCCGGTTTTTTGAGTATCTCGAAAACTGAGGGTGTTAAAAAAAATTGATATGAAATAACGATGATTAAATTATGTGACTTTTATTATATCTCAATTTTTTTTTTTTTCTAAAGCTTCTCGACAATTTTCGTGGACTCGGAAAAAGTTACGTTATGTAAATATAATGTTTATGGTCCCCTACCGTAGACCTATGTGCCCTCAGTATGACGCCCACAGAGTACTTTTATATATACTGATGACGCCGATTGAAGAGAGAGAAAAGACCCGACGGTATATTTCTCGAATGTTAAATTCCCCGTTTTATCAAGGAGAAAGAAAGAAAAAAAAAGAAACCAAAAAACCTTTTTCGGTCAGATTAAGAGAACCCACCAACATTTTTGTCAGATTAAGAAAATATGCTTTCAGGATACCGAGATAAACCTCCCCTATGAAAATCTGACGCGCTCGAGAATTTCAAAAAAACTTTTTTTTTTTGCATTTTCAAAAATTCATCGTAACTTATCGTCACGCCGAAATCGTCAGTTTTTTTAAAGGGAGCTTCCTTGGGGCCTACTTAACACCCCTTCCGAAAATCTGACGCGCTCGAGTAATTTTTTTTTTTTTGCATTTTTGACTACTTTATATGCCTACCCCCACCACGCAAACCGGCAGATTAGTATACCGTTGTTATCAGAAGCACTTGGGGCATACGTAGTATGAATATCTGACGCGCTCGAGAATGCCCAAGTAACTGTTTTTTTTAACATTTTTGAAAAACCGTACACGCCAAACCCACCGCTAAAATGATTTTTACCAAATGAGCTTTTCTTTTCGAAATTATTTTATCTTTCGATTTTGATAGGTCTCGACGGCGCCGTTGAATTACGCCATTTAGCTACCTCGCCTCCCTAACTATGACAATTCAAAAGTGCCTGTAATTGGTTTATTTGAAATAAATGCTTTGAGTTTGAGTTTGAGTTTGAGTAACTCATTTGTTGTGCTTGGTATAACCTTTTATAACAAGCTACCCTTTTCTTTGCTAGATTTGCTTTTTAATGCGTTTAAAGTGAAAGTAAAATCCAACCTTTGTTCAAAGGTTGGATTTTACAAAGGATAGGTGTTTATTCTTAAAGTGGGCAATGTTGCAAATAGATGTCAAATATTTCGCTATTTTGATTATATTAAATATATATATTCAATATGGTCGCTAGTTAGCCACATTTCTTATTTCCATATAGTAATATTGCGAAACTAATCAAAACAGGTAAATCGAAAGCTATTTGCGACGTTGCCAACTTTTAGGATAAACGCTCTTAAACGATAAGAATAGTTCGTCGCTGTGATTAACTCAAGAAAATTGTTTTGTTCTTTCTCCAGAATTAGCTACCTTCTGACAGGTTATATGAATTCATATTTGTTTTTTTGTTAATGAGTTGTATTGCAATATGTGTCTGTATATGAATTGTCGAGGTTGCTAGCAACCTCGACAATTCATATTATTCTTGCCTGAGCAACCGACAGCAAATTCGTCATGCTCCCTTGGATTATGTCATAAATTCTTTTGTCAAGAGGGATCTGGGAGCATCGAGGGGTTCTGTTTACGTTTTTGTTTTTATTTCTGCTTGAGTATAGTTTTCGATGTTTTTTGTTTTGGTATATTGGCGTGTGCTAGCTCACATATGGCAAATAATTTAATTTAATGTTTGGTGTTGCGTAATGTAAATTATTTTGCATAGTATTGTATAAAATCAAGTTTTTCTAACTGAACAGACAGCTGTGCTGCTGGGGAGTTTGTTGCGCCACTTCTTCTTCCCAGCTAAGACACTAGGAAGAGTCTTAGGGGTTTTGGGGGGCTGTCTAACGTAATTTTGACGTTAGAAAAGTGCTGATTCTCAGCCTAAAATTTGAATAAATGAATTTTGATTTGATTTTGATATTGTGGCCTATTTTTTATTACTTAGCCACGAGCCCCTCTAAAGATTGTAAAATATACGATACAATGATTAAAGAAGTTAAAGCGCGAAAATTTAAAGAAGTTAAAGGCTTTCTTGTTTTCTTTTTCACAGCTTGTCAGGCTCAGGCATAGTATACTGCTTGTCACGGAAAGACTGTGAGAAGTTATCGGCGGACTTGCGCGTGGCGGGCGTCCAGGCCGAGTTCTACCACGGGGGACGCAGCGATAGGACGCGGGAGGAGGTGCAAGCAGGCTGGACCGCTGGTCGGTACAAGGTGGTAAGTGTCACTCACATACAACAATAAATATCTAGTCCTTTTATGTAGGGCTGGTGACCCGTTTACAGTGGTTCAATATTAATAAATAAAATAAATTTAAGGTTTTTTTTTTTATAAGTTTGATTCTTGTTATTTTTACTTTAAATTGTATACTTTATTTCCATATTAATAATTGATTGTTTGATATCTTAATGCAAGCTGTGGTCTCCTATAATTGAAGATGCACAAGGATTTGTATCTTTTTATGTTTTATTTTTAGCATGTAAGGTGTAATCTTTGTTGGAGATCCAAATAAATAAATAAATAAAACGCTTTTTATAAACCTCTATATTTCAAAGGTAATAAAGGTTGAATACGTGGGGATATATTTTTCGAACCTGTCAATTATTTAATCAGGAAGGAAAGTTCTATAAAAGTTTTATAATCTCTATTTTGAGAAAACGTTCTCTGTATATTAGAATAGTTATTTGAAGAAGATCTCACTACACTCTTTTGATTAATAAATCCAGACCAGTGTCAAAAGATGATAAAAAAACCCGTGTTGTTTCATGGAAAACACTTTTTTTTTTTCTTTTTTTTTTTAATTTATCAAATAACTTCTCCCGCTCTGGGCGGAGCGGGAGGGCGTGTCAGACTTTTACTGACTAAAACCCACCCGTGTTCCTTCCGTTGCCTGTGTGCCAGGGCCACGATATCCCTTTCGAACAAACTCGCAACCCAGGGAGGTTCATGGAACACACTAGCAATCACAAGCCGAGGGATTTTAAAGGAAACTGATAATGCAAGCAATGGATTAACAAAATTCTATGATTAGTTTGAAAAATTCGTCTGCTCGACGAAAATAGCGCAATGAATATTATTGAATGGCAATGGTGCCGATTCTCTTGTCACAAATGCCTCTAAACTAAACTAAAAATCACTAAAATTTAGTTTATTCCTGTCAAACGACGATTTCCTATTCTGAAATAGACTAAAGTGACACAACTTAACTATATTTTAGTTTGACAGCGCTAAGATAGTACTGAGTTTTTAGTTTAGTGAAAATGGCAATTTTGCTATTCTGAATATGACGTTTTTCACCTAAAATTTTGGTTGTAAAAGACCAAATCAGACTAAACCTGACAAATTTTAATCGCGATTAAAATGGTGTGGTATAAAATAAGTTGTTATGAACTAAAATTCACACCAACATCTCGACTTCACGTGCAAAAACAGTACTGTATTTATTTTTTCTTTTGCTTATATCTCGAAAATGGTGCGTCCTATCGCAAAAATAATGAAAATTTCGACCCCCTTTATAAAAGCCTTAAACACCTAACACTCAACACGTAGGTAATATTTTTTTCATATTTTACATACAAAAAAATAAAAATTCCATATAAAGAACGTCGAGGCTACACCACATACGCACCTCCGGCTCTAAAAAAACTCACGGGTTAGGGCAAACCACGGGTACCACGTGGATTCACGATTGTCAAATTCTATTTTAGTTGTGTCAAAATTATTTTTTAGTTTAGAGAATTTTATTTGCAGAATAGCTCTAAGATTCTCATAGCCAAAAGTAAGTAATTTTAGTCTTAGTTTAAGTTAGTTTAGTTCGGTGTACAAGAGAATCGGCACCATTGCCATTGAAAGTGTATAACGTAATTAGGCTGCAATATAACTTACTCTGTGGTCAGATCTGCGCGACGATCGCGTTCGGCATGGGCGTGGACAAGGCGGACGTGCGCTACGTGATCCACCACAGCATGCCCAAGTCCGTGGAGGGCTACTACCAGGAGGCGGGCCGCGCCGGCCGCGATGGTGACACTGCCATCTGCCTTCTCTACTACTCCTACTCAGACGTCACGCGTTACAGGCGCATAATTCATAGTATGTTGACTTGGATTTAATTATTTATTTATACTTCTACAAGCCGTGAGATTTCCCATCGGCAAACATTAAAAACGTCCACGCTTGACTAGATTTCGTCTCATTTTCCAATTCGCCTCAGTTTGGCCAGAGCTTTTATGCCACAAAGCATTCTCTGACGGTTAAACCTTAGGGTTAAAAAATGCATTGTGACAGGTACAAAACCCCGTGTGCAAAAAAAAATCTTTTGTTATTCATTATTCCTTCATTTTCACAATCTTTACGTTATTGGTGCCGATTCTCTTGTACACCGAACTAAACTAAGACTAAAATTACTTACTTTTGGCTATGAGAATCTTAGAGCTATTCTGCAAATAAAATTCTCTAAACTAAAAAATAATTTTGACACAACTAAAATAGAATTTGACAATCGTGAATCCACGTGGTACCCGTGGTTTGCCCTAACCGGTGATTTTTTTTAGAGCCGTAGGTGCGCATGTGGTGTAGCCTCGACGTGCTTTATATGGAATTTTTATTTTTTTGTATGGAAAATATGAAAAAAATATTACCTACGTGTTGAGAGTTAGGTGCTAAAGGGTTTTATAAAGGGGGTCGAAATTTTCATTATTTTTGCGATAGGACGCACCATTTTCGAGATATAAGCAAAAGAAAAAATAAATACAGTACTGTTTTTGCACGTGAAGTCGAGATGTTGGTGTGAATTTTAGTTCATAACAACTTATTTTATACCACACCATTTTAATCGCGATTAAAATTTGTCAGGTTTAGTCTGATTTGGTCTTTTACAACCAAAATTTTAGGTGAAAAACGTCATATTCAGAATAGCAAAATTGCCATTTTCACTAAACTAAAAACTCAGTACTATCTTAGCGCTGTCAAACTAAAATATAGTTAAGTTGTGTCACTTTAGTCTATTTCAGAATAGGAAATCGTCGTTTGACAGGAATAAACTAAATTTTAGTGATTTTTAGTTTAGTTTAGAGGCATTTGTGACAAGAGAATCGGCACCATTGTATCTATAACTTAGGTCCGCTGGGCTGTTATTCCGCCAAGAGATTTCTTTATAAATATTACTATAACAGTTTTGACGTATGGTATAGCGGACCGCAACAGAACGCCGGAAACCATCCGCATGCACATGAAGAACCTGAGGAGCATGGTGGAGGTGTGCGAGAGCGAAACGGAGTGCCGGCGCGAGCAGGTACTGGCCTACCTCGGCGAGCGGTATGAGCGGACGGACTGCATACAGGACTGCTTCACGGCCTGCGACAACTGCCTCAACGACAATTACAAGGTTTTTATCATCATTATATTTACGTTTGAACACTCGCTCTCTTTTGATTCATTATGATCAAATTATATTGTTACTTACTACGCTTTGGAATGGGTAGCTTCATTTTTCTGCATGGCCGACTTCTTTGACAATTAACAAGTGCCTGTAAATCGATTACCTAATTGAAAGGTTAACATGTCTTTCTCCGTGGAGATGTGAGACGCGATCATTCGTTTTATCTATCACTGGTTGGATACAGATTCCATACATACAAAGAATTCCGTGGTCCTTTCCAATGAATTTTAATACAATAAAAAAGGCCGATTTACACTATCAGTTTTCGTTACAATGTCCCTAAACTCGTAAATTATTTAAAGCAAGAGGACGTGACGGAGCATTGCAAGCTGATCGTGCGCTGCATCCGTGAGGGTTGCAGCGTACCGCGTGCATCCTTCACGTTGCTGCAAGTCGCGGATGCTCTATGCGGCTCCAAGCAGGCGCGGCTGCAAGCGCTGCAGAATACGCCCTTACATGGACGGTGAGTTACATGCTGCAACATGCATGGCTTAGTCTTTGAGACAAATGCATAACAGAATCAACCACAGAGCAAGTATAATTTTATAATAAAGCATCAATCGAACTGTAAAATGCGCCCACCTATTTATTTATTGAAGAACCGCTTGTTATCGTGCAGATTAATGTCCTGGACCCGCACGGACGTGATGCGACTGCTGCGGCAGATGTTTGTGCTCCGGTTACTGGCTGATGGCGTCAGCGTCAACGACGATAATCTTAACACTTACGTCGCGGCCGGATCTAATGCTGACAAGTATGTATAAAGCTCCTGAACATAAATGTAGCGTACTAAACGAACGAGCAACAAAGTAATCCTAAATACAATAACGTGCTGTCTCAATGAATTTCTTTGTGTACACGGCAATGTGTACGGGCCGCGTTTGGCAACGAAAGACACGCAGAACCCGCTACTCAGTTATAATAATAGGTGTTTGAACAATTTGGGATCACTCTCATGCCACATTAATAATATGAATTCGTTGTGTAAACCACCTAGAATATAGCTGAATCCGCGCGTTGGTGGCACCCTAATAGAGCGCACTGTAACGACAAAATATGCTCTAGAAATCTTTTGCGACTTCTCAAAGGCATTCGATTGCATAAACCACGAGACACTTCTGGTAAAAGTTTAGCATTAGAAATTATAAATACAACTCTCATCGTCTTCTAAGAACACGCAAGAAAGGAAGGTTTTTGAAATGGTTCTGGTAAACGGTGTAAACTTATTAGGTGTTAAATGGGCGTTCCTCAAGGTACAATATTCGGTCCGTTCCTCTTTCTAGTATACATAAATGATTGGCACCTTTACCTTCAAAATCAAGATTGTGTTCGTTAAGAAAGAAAATCGGAGGAGTAAGAAATAACCATAGTTTCGACTCTCATTATCGTGCAGGAGTGTGACTGAACCTAGTCTAGAACAAAATCATACATTTACAAGTCCAAGTGTCCGGCACCACGGGTAGAAAATAATATTGCACGTCTTTCTGCATCGTTCTCAGATGTATAATTTCAACTTGATTGATGTTTGTACCATGATGATGGAATCTACTGCTCTTTGGCAAATAGGTTTATCTTTCTGACTGACCGCCTCCTTGACAAAAGTGCCTCTTGTGAAGTAGTGTGTTGTTCTGCTCATCTTAGACTGCTGAGCGGCGAGCAGCGCATCCTGTTCGCCGTGAAGCAGCAGCCGGCGCCGGGGGGCTGTGGGGGCAGTGCTGGAGACGAGCCATATGATGGGCCCGCCAGCAAGCGCGCCCGTTATTGATCCCACTTTGAGCAACAAGCAACCATAGGTACCTAGGGGGTCTAGGGTGGTCCTTTAAATTATTACATATGCTATTTTTTGGAAATATGTACTTAAGCATGTTAAAAGAATACAATTTAATCAAAGATTTTTATCACCTACATAATATTGAAAACTTATTTTGTAATTTATTTCAATCCATGTCATTAAAGTAAGCGCGAAGAACATTGACCACCATCCTTCTTATTCCTTTATCTCCGTCTCACTCCTCCCCTTCCCCACTGTCAGAGACAGGTGTACTGAGAGTAGTCTCTTTAAAGTCTTTAATGTGAGTCTTCTCTACCCAGTTGTGTCTCCGCGTGTACATCAGCTGCAACAGCGCTTCTACACAGAATATCTGAAAGTTTTTCAATCAATAATTTATAACATTCTTTTTTTAGCTAGGCAGCATTTTGCCAGTGACTTCGTCCACCTGTGAATTCCTTATCCCTTGGGAATTTCGAAAAATCCGGCCTTATTCCTTGTCTACATCATAAAGGAAACGCCTGGGCAAAATTTCTGATTTCTCAGGTTTGGGCGAAAAAGTCCCAATTCACACTCCCTGACTATTGGGACTTTTCTTTTTATATACCTATTGGGATTTCAGTGGAGCAATTGACAGAGGTCTCGTTAATTATTTAATTTGATTGCTACCGCCACCTCAGTGGTCACCATCTGGAGCGCCCCTCTATGATGTGATCATCATAGAGAGGTGCTCCGAGTACTCTAATAAACCACTTTCAGAACCTCTCCATCGCAACGCCTAGGACTGTTACAGCACATCACTAGGGAGATATTGATTTAGATCAAAGGTTTCCAAACTACATTTTTACCATATTCCCAAAAAAAAAAACTAACATACTCGTCAAAAAATGTGAAGATTACAGCCAACGATGGAAATTTGCGTCCCGGCTGAAAAAAAATTCAAACCCGTGGACAAAAAAAAATGCAAAAAATTTGCGATATTATTTTTTTCGCACTATTTGTTAGGATTGCATGAGATCCGTAGCTCCCTACCTTAATTTTTTTGAGTAGGTATTTTATTATCTGCCTACATTGATAGGTAAACACAAACCAACATTTTTGTTCTTTAGTATCAAAAGGAAAAGGCTAGGCAGATTGAGTATCGAAACCAGAAAAAAAAATTGCGGACTTACAAATTGTGAACCCCCTTTTTTTTTCACGCTATCATAGGCCCTCGACGAGTCTCCCGTGGACCCCTGGGAGTCCACCTGGATCACTTTGGGAATCACTGATTTAGATTGTGTAACAAAAATATTTGTATTTAAAAGAGTGTCCATGGACAAGCACGTATCCAGAGGGGGGATACTTGGGATTTATCCCCCCCGAAATCTAGCTAACTCACAAGACGGGACTAACTCAAACTTGGCGGGCGTCTCTTAAAACAGCGGAAGATGTCTTGCAGGGTCCTCCAGTTACTGGCCGTGAACGTGACGCAAATGTAAAGTGACTTCTTTCCGACCATCCGTAAGTTAATCCATATTTTGGCCACCCTTTCTTGTTTCTATGCCGTCGGTCGAGCGACCATTTTCGTGATTAAAGAGATTTTTTTTTTCAAACTGTTTGGGGGCAAGCGGCTGGCTGGGCTTGCTTTATTATAAATTCATTCCGTATTAGCGCCAGATCCCGAAGCCGTACTTGATGTAATGGCTTCCAGTGGCAACAGGAAAATACTTATACTATACTTATTATAGTATAATCTTGGTATAGTACCTGTATAACCCGACCCCTCTTCCCCTCTTCTTCTTTGCAAGAGGGGTCAGGTAATGCAGAGTACTGACCGTACAATGATTACAGTGACTTGACTACTTTCACACTAGTTTTAATGAATGCCCCCCTCCCGAATTAAAAGTCTGAATACGTGCATATTCATGGAGTTTCTTTCCCGTTCTTCTCCATAGATCTACGCTTTGGGATGAGGACCTAGCTTCATCTTTTTGACTAACCGACTCCTTAGCAATTCAAAAGTGCCTGTAGTTGGTTTAATTGAAATCAATGCTTTGAGTTTGAGACTGCAAAAGAACCCCTAAACTCTGGCCATTCAATTGTACTCAGGACCCAAACCCCCTCAACAAGAAACAAAGAGTTAAGTCACACCAGGTTTAACTTGGTTTCTCATCCTTCTTTCTTTCAATACATTTTTCTAAATTTTAATTCGATATGTACTTTAATCCGCATTTATTAATAAGTGGGAAAGATCAAGGAGTAGCTCCATGCTCAGTAGTCGCGCCTGCGACCACTTAAACGACGACTAAAGGCACTAAATGAAGGGCGCGTAAACTGCCACGATTGGCTGTTGATAAGTCATTCAACGAATCATAGCAGTTTACGCACATTCAAAAAATTGTCACATTCATTTTGCGGTAATTTTGTTTCGAGAAACTGGCCCACAGTCTCGTTCAAAATGTGAATAAAAGAAATTTTAACCTTACGACTTTTTTCAGTTAATCCGTCTAGTCTGAAAGTGTATCCGAACACGCTGGTCGATATCTTAGACTCAGGCACCACCAGGTAGTTGTCCTCGGTGAACAGTGGGTAATCTATAAACTTGTAGCGACCTGCCTTTATGGGACATTCTAATCTGTAATACAAAATTATAAGTAAGGACATGGTTAACTACAGCACGCGTTGACAATCATAGAAACGGGTTTTCTACGGGTTTTGTTGACGGAAGTATATACAAAATGTCAGATTGTGATTGTTTATCTGTCATTTTGTTTATTCTTCCGTCGACAAAACCCGTTTATATTGTGGTGCGGTGCCAAGCGTGCAACTGTTGTTTAGCTTAAACAATTGTTAACAGCTAGTTAGCCATATTTCTTTTTTCCATACAGTAATATTGTCAAATTAATCAAAACAGCTAAAAATTTGACAGCTATTTGCGACGATGCCCACTTTCTGTATAAAAACGCTCTTAAAAGCGTTTTTATGGTAGTTGGTAATGTAAAGATTCTATCACACTCATAAAAACCTTCAAGAAACATTTACAAATAAAGTCAAGCCCTCACTTAGGGTGCGCGTAGTGGAACAGTATATTATTATACGTCTCTTGCTCGTTCTCATCCTCTTCGCTGCAGCCGTCCTTCACCAAGTAGAAGGAACGAAAGAAGTCGCACGACTCCATGTTGCGAATGTCCACGCATTTCTGCATAGTTGCCTGGAAACAACTGAGACTATCTTACCGGCCATTAAACTACCAGCTAACAATTTCTTTGTTTGCAGGTCAATGGTCAATTTAAACTCGCTTAGGTGTGGGAAAAGATGGAGCTACACGACCTGTATAGCTCCATCTGTTTCCATACTGAAGTAAGATTTAAATAGTACTGTTATAAGAGGTGGCGGCAGGCCCCCCGGTCAGCTTAATGTTCTTAGCACTCGGGAGATACCTAAACAAAGACCCTTCTTAGTATTGTATATTATCGCACTATTGTATATTGACCCACTGCTTTGCATAGGCCTGTCTCTGCTTGTGGCAATCTCCACGCTCTTCTTGGTTCTACCTGCGATGGCAACTATACTGCCGGTCTATACTTCCAAAATCGATGGCGAGCATCGCAAAAAAACAAAATCTCAAAAAAATTACACAATAAATATTTTCTCTTCAAATCCACAAGATGCCAAACGGCAGCGCTCTCGGTTCAGGTGAGGACAATTAGGACAAGCCTAAAGTCGTTAAGGGTCGTTTGATACGCACTTCCTGGTATTCGAAAGAGCTAGCTGGTCTACTTACTTCGCCTGTTTTCGTTTAAGGGTGAGGGTAAGAAACGAATGACGCTCTCGACTCTAAAGCCCTGGTTTCACTACCCCGACGAGCGAACATTTTGTTTTGAGGAAATGTTTGCAGATCCGCCGATGTTCGCTCAAAACAGAATACATCTCTTCGTAAACGAACACTAATTCTAAACAAAAGTTCATACTAATCATGACGTTGATTTGCTTTTGGCTATATTTAGATCTTTCACGCCGAAAAGAATTGGTTAATGATTTAATCTTCTTTTTTACTTCCAATGGTGTGCAACTCATTATATCGGCTATGTATTTTAAAGCATCCTTTTTTATTGCGTTATTTTTGTAATCTTTGGATTGCGGGTCCCATAAGCATGGATAGACACCAACCGAGCGCATCCAGCGTCGAGAGAATGCACAGCTAGAGTAACTGCTCGCTCGCCGGTGACGTCTTTTTCACTGAATCAATGAGCGAGCGAGCAATCGTTTGCCGAGTCCAACCGATCATCACTGAACAAACATCATGTTCGCTCGTGTTTTCGTTTACCGCGCGAATAAATGCTTGCTCGCTCAGAACTGTTCAGAACGGTAAGTGAAAACGCAACTTAAGAGACTCTACCCCTTGCTGTCTGTCTAAATATCTTTACCACGGCATGTTTCTTGTATAAAATAGTACCTAGTTCGTGCCGATAAACAGTCACAAAAGAACTATCAAGACAGTGCAAAATACAAACACTGAATTAAAAACTTAATTCACCTTAACCTTCCAGCCGTTTTCAATATCCTCGGACACGTTGAACTCCCCACTGAGCAACGAATCGTATGTCTGTGTGGACAAACTCAACTCGGAAATGGTAATGGGGGTTCTTGCAGCATCGTAGCAGGGCCCGGCCCTCGTTATCAGCAAATGCGTCGGTGCCATGGCAGAGGCTGCCAACGATATGTAGAATAGTAAAATAACTATTTGATAGCACATCGTAATAATGACTGTTTAGTTCTACACCTTGTTTCTAAATCATGAGGGATTGTAAACACCATTTAGGTAGGTACGTTACCTTATTATAACTCAATTAGTTTTCTAAAACCTAACTTATATTATAAATGCGAAAGTGAGTGTTTGTTTGATTGTCACGCTTTCACGCTAAAACGGCTGAACGGGTTTGGATCACGAGTTGACCATGATGGATTAGGATTTAGAGGCTTGAGGAACAGGATGTAAAGTTCACTCATCCTCTATAGAAAAAGGAAGATCCTCCGACCAGACGGGTGTCGTGTCTGGCGGGCAACTGTCCAACGATTGATGTCGGATAGTTTGTCGTTTGCGCGGTAAACTCTAATTGCGCGATTCAGGATTTGTGTGACGTCAGGATTTTGTGGGACGTCATGTCTTTGATGCGTAGTTCGCATGGGGCGATGTAGATACCGCAACAAGGACATAGGATACTTTTTATCCCGGTACTTAGTACGTCTCGTGGGATAATTTCCGACATGCACGCGGGCGAAGCTGCTGACAAAAGCTAGTTGTATATAAGTACCTTTTCATGGTTCTGGTCTTTATTACAAGTTCTAAAGTGTAATTTCGTTGTTCATGTAGTATTTAGTATGTAGGTACATTATAATTATTTTCTAATGATATTATAATGAGAACATTTGTATGTACACGACATAGTTTGTAATATTGTATATCCATACCTAATAGAAATTGAACCTTGTTTGAAGTGTTTATTAAGGTTATATCAGACGAACCTGCCCCACATCAGTCCGGCCGGATGTGTGCATATGGATGTAAGTAAACGATTGATTTACTTCACGGAATGGTAACACCGACTGTCGTAGATCTTGAGTACCAGTACAGCCACAAACGGTACGGTGTTTAAAGAGCTCAGAGGAATATGAAGAAAAAACTGACCATTTAACGCATCGAATGACCTATGGCCATGGGCGTACCCAGCTTTTGGCTGGGGGGGGGGAAATGTAGTTTGATATTGCATACTAACATATTTTTCGATACAATTCTGTTACTAACACACTATTATGATGTTATGTTCTTGTTGTGTCTTAAGGTATGTAACCAATTATGGAGTTTTTCTCTGAAATAAATAAATAATAATAATAATTGCTGCTGCGTTCGCGTATTTTTAATCGATCAATAGCTTATTTTTACCAAAAGAAAAAAGGATTTTCAAATTTGGTCCAGAATTGACGAAAATATCAATGAACATTAAAACAAAAAAAAAACAGCCGAACATAGAACCTCTTTTTTAAAGTCGGTTACGTAAGATACAACATGAAGGGTCGCACAGCGCGATAATAAAAATAATTAATACATAATATCAGTATATTGTATATTATTATTTTTTTATCGCGCTCCTCGATCGCGTACCTACTGTATTGTTGATTTGTACTAATTGTACAGTAAGTCTTAATGTGACTATATAACATAACTTTTATCGACAACAGTACTGAGGCCTACAAAATCCAGGGGGGGGCAGCTGCTGTCAATAATAAGCATAATTATATTTTTTATGGTAGTAAAATAACATCGGTAAAGTAAATAAAGTACTTAGTCGTACATTTATAACGTTGTCGATAATAATGGAGATAGTGAAATGTTCCATTAGGGTGCGCGCAAGATCAGTCTGCGCGCGACCTGTGGCGCTAGCGTGCTCATTTCTATATTATATGCCTACTAGATTAATTATAATATAGATTGAATACCTATTTTAAATATTTTTTTAAATATTAAATCTATATTAATAATTAATATTATATTAATCAATAAAATAATTCTATACTTAATTTGACCTTACTTAAACGACAAGACGGCGGCATACTTATTAGTTCCGATCTAGCCGCGTGCAGACAGACTTATCTTTAGATAAATTATCAACATCAAGAAGGCCTATTATACCTACTTACAAAATATTGCAATTTACAATCATAGATTTAGTATTTAATAAAAGTAATCGATGAGTAGGTACATTCGTTTTATCCATACCTACAGAAATGTTAGGGATGTTAAGAAAGGAATTGCTCTTACCCTTGCCCTGGTTCTATCTTCGTTTGGTCTACAATTCAATACACTACACATTAAAATTTAATGCATCTAAGTTTATTTGAATTTATTGTATTGGAATAACATTTGATTAGTGTCGCTTCAAAAATCATGTGCCATGTTATGCATGTGCCTACTTATAATACCTACTTTGTACGTTATAAAGTTGTAAGACGAAGGAGACTAGTCTCACACAGGGAATCCTAGTGTGGATGCAAGTGCTATTTGAATTTGTACTGGTTTCTTGAACAATAAAGTTTTTATTATTATTTAATAAGTAAGTAATTAAAACTTTTTTTACAACTGGTTCTTTTTCCATACAAGATTAACAAAAACTCTATTTTGGAGAGTTTTAACCATTTTCAGTTTAACTGTAAGTATTGAAAAACCATAATTAGCCAGCGTAGTTTTTTTTTTTAAACGAAGCTGTTTTATGTACCAAGGTACCTATTGCACATGAATATAAAAATGTGCCTATTGAGTGCAACGAGTAATTTGCCCCCAAAAATCAAGTAGGCACGCACTGCATTGTATTAGGGGACTAAAGACGAGATACATACATGATTATCAACACATGTACTTTATGCTAACTAAATTATCAAAACATTTACATTTACAGTACTTTAATAACTATTACCTACTTAGTACAAAGCAAACAACTTAGACAAAAGTAATATTATAACTACGTTTATAGTAGCCCCTGGGTCTGGACGCACGCGTAGACGGAATTATTAAAAAAAAAAAACATTGATAACTCATATAAAAAAATTAAAATATGAGAAAAAATTAAAAGTAAGTAAAATTAAATTCAAGAAGAACGTCACGGATACGGTATTAGTGCGGCTATAGTGAGGTACATTTACTACTATAAAATTTACTATTAGTTTACTCGACAAAGTTGACACACAAACTGACACACCTCCCGCTCTCACACATGTATTGTATTATTGGCGCACTGCCCCATTCAACTTGCTTCAATAATCAGTCCTCCCATTCTGTTCGTCAGTTCCTCACCAGTCGTTCAGTGAGAGCCGAGCCAAACGCACGTCCAAAATGGCCGCAGACAATTTAACCGCTCTTCTTAAGCAACCCAAGGATTTGCAACTGGTAAGTCCATAATAACATATGTAAACGTTCTATAACCTTAATAATAAGAATAAAACTAAATAATTATATTAACAATGCGAGGAATTAGAATTGTTAATCTTAATCTATTGAATATTTAAATAACTTTGAGTCGTCTTGAAGTTCAAAAGTACGTGCGAAAGTGAATTTAATTTAATCTGGTGTTAAACTGTTTGCTAGGTTATCGATCAATACTTCTGCCAAGGAAACATTATCTCCAGCAATGGAATGGAATATTACTTGCTTACAATTTATTATTATTGGATTAATAGTTAAGATACTACCAGTCAGTGTTTACTTAACGTTATCAATAAATATTATGCTGGCAGCAATTATTATGTAATCGGTAGATTAGTTGGATACCTACTCACTGTTATTAATATTTTCTTATAATGCTCAGCCCAGCACACACATAAAGTAATACTCAAAACAAGTGATGAATTGAGGAAGTAGATTTAAAAAAATGATTGTATTTCTGCTGAAGGAATATGTTTCTTGTTTCCCAATCAAAGATCATTTTGGCGGCAATTTAATTGTTGGCCTCTTTAAACACGGTCCACACATGGTTCGCTGTCACAAATACAACAATTTGGAATAGGTACATAGTACCTATTAATAACTGTTCTAGTTTATTTAATAACTAGGCTGGGTTCTTACTAGTCATTAGTGGAAAAAAACTGTAGTTATACTCGTAGGTAACAATGAATTAAACGAAAAGTAAGTTCCGATCTACGAGGGAAAAAAAAATCGCAGCAAAGAGGTTCAGTCATACCCACGATTTTATCATTAGAATGATCATTTAAATTAAAATAAGTACGTATTACTGGAAGGCACAGCGTGGAAAGGCCCCCAAAATTCGCTGGATCAGAGAAGCACAGACCCGGTCAATGTGGCGATGCTTGGGGGAGGCCAATGTCCAGCAATGGACGTCTTTCGGCTGTATGATGTTGATGTAATCCTTATCAATATGCTTCTAATTCTCAGGTGCAAACGCCGATACCACAAATAGCCGACGATGGTGAGTTTATTAAAGTTATTAATAATTATTGTGACTACCACTAAGGTCGCATGGACATGGGCTCGATCTTTGGATCAGGCAGTGTTATTTGGTTATCGAACTCAATCAGCCTAGCCGTTTCGCAAGTATGTTGAAAGTCAGCAGCTGAATACCAATATTTTACATGGAGTGACTGCCGATCTGACCACCACAACCCAGTTACTGGGTAAACGAGATACCTCTTGGTGAAACTGGTTGTCAACCTTTTGGGTTAAATTAATTCACTGACATTGACAAACAACGCACGCTGGGTCCAGAAGCATGACATTTTAAACGAGAGTTTTTTTTTATATACAGGGTGGATTTTTGAGATGGGGCAGAAAGGGCAGCTACCTAAACCGTTGTAGCTACAGGAAAACGGCCTTAGGAGAATGTCCTTAACTTTTTGAGACATTTCGAAATGCATTCACAGATTTTGAAAAAATATTACAGACAACAAGAATAACTATGAGCAGTTTTCACAAAAAAAAATTGATGACAATCGATTTTGCTTCTTTGATCCTTATAAGAAACAGGATCGATTAGCTACAAAAAAAGTTTTTGTGATAACTGCTGTTTCTTGCTGACTGTAATTTTTTTTTAAAATCTGTGAATACAGATCAAAATGTCTCAAAAAGTTAAGGACAATCTCCTGAGACCGTTTTCTTGTAGTTACAACGGTTAAGGTAGCTACCCTTACTGCCTCATCTCAAATGTATGAATAGGAGGATGATAGTTCGTTTGGATGTTCATAATTTTTTCCGATGGAAAATACCATCGGATAAACGGTTAGTCCGTTAAGAAATTTGCTGTACCTACGGAGTATGGATTTGGGCTAAGCTCTCCGACTACAAAGAGTTATCTAAGTGACGAAGTAACTATTACCCTCACCCACGAAATAGATAAAAGACGATTTCATCGGTTCCGTGCCTTCACTTCTGCCTTTCCCTTGGTGTGATTGTTATGTTTTGTAGATATCGCACCTTCAGAATTATAGAGACATAATTTGAAATTTTAAGATTTCAACTTTGACTCATATAATTTCAAATTAGAGTTTCAATTTTGACTCATAAGATTTCAAATTAGGTCTCTATAATTCTAAAGGTGCATGTAGAGTGCGCGCAAGATAAGTCTGCGCTCGCTATGCTGTGCTCAATTCTATACTACTTCTATTAATCATTTAATCTTAATATTATTAATCTTATAATAATATTAATTAACTAATAATTATATACCTACTTAATTTAACCTTACATAAACAATAAGACAGCGGCGGCCGGCGGCTGCATACGATTAGTTCTGATTTCTGCATCCCCGCGCAGACTTATCTTGCGCGCAGTCTAATATTAATTGTTACATGGGACTCAAAACATAACTTGCGAAATGTGGGTGTACTATAGGTGTACCTCTGCCTAACCTACGGGATATACAGGCGTGATGTAACAAGTCTACCTATATTATTATTCACTCGTAGGCATACATGTTTGTGTCGATATAGTTGATTGCAGCCATTATCACTAAATAAATATTGGTGAATACTTAGATAGCTGCTGCAATTACTTTAATTAAACTGCCTCGTCGGTTTAGTAGTCACAAATGCTACTACTGAGGTCTTGGGTTCAATTCCCAGGTCGAGAAAAGTGTTATTGGATTGTTCAATCAGGAATTTATTAGCAGCAGACTGGATTTGTACCCGGTTGATGATAATAAACCTGCCCCTTATTACATGGGATGATGGGACTTACAACATAAATGGCGAAATGTATGTAGAAGAACTAGAAGTTCACCTCTGCCTTTCCCTTCGAAGAATGCAGGCGTGATGTTTTGGGCGTAAACAATAGGGACGTTGATTGGGAAAAAAAAACCTATTTAGTCCGTAGATCAGGTAATAAAAAAATATTAGACACGTATTTTTTGCTTTATCAAATTAATAAAAAATGGTTTATATAAAACGCATTAAAGTCGGGGAGTGGAGGCCCGGTATGTCATAAGTCAGTATAAAATAAAAATCTACCGGCCAGTGACGTCATGCTACATTTTAACGCATCGCCTACTCAATGTATTGCCGTAATCTTTTGATTAGGTAAAAAAAGAAAAAATACGTGTCCAATATTTTTTAATAATCTACCTGACGTAAGTACATTTTTTTTTTGCCCCTTCGCTTTTTTTTTCTATTAGCTATATGAGACTATCGGTAAGGCCTAGCCCGCACTGCGATAAAAAAATCGCACGAAATTTTTATCGCAATTCTGTAACACGTCGTTTTAGTTGTGACATTGGTAATGTTAAGGTAAAACTGATATTAATAAGAAACAGCTATTAAACCTCTAATATTGTCTCGAAGACAATGGAATATCCAACGGTGAGCATGCATTTTAAAAGTTATAGCCAATTAGAACGATATCTTACACAGATCTATAGATCAATAGATACGAGTACAGAAAGAACATCATCGTAAATTAACGAATAAAGCATAAACTCATATGTATATGCTTTAGCGTACTTGCAAACAAACCGCCAGTTTCTATAGGTACTGACCTTCCTCAACAGCACAAGCAAACAGGTACTCTACTTTATGCTTGTTGGCAGTGTTTGCCAACTTCTTAAAGCTTCGTGCAGACCAGCGCGACGCGACGCCGCGACGCGACTCGAACAATACAATTTCTAAGAAAACTTGACGATATAACAATAGCCGGTGTCGCGTCGCGCTGGTCTGCACGAAGCTTTAAACAACCCTGTACGAAATTGCCGACATAAATGTACTGCAATAACATTATCAAAAAGTAATAAAAACAAAAATTATTATTGAAAATAAAAAAGTTGCTACTTATTTAAAATTCACATTTTTAGTAAGTACCAAAATTACACCAAATCCATAAAAAATTAACAGATTTTCAACAAGAGTCATAATAAGTGATGACTTGTAGACACCTGCTAAACGACGGCCGCCCACCCCACATGTAAGAACCCGGTAAAATTCCGCATTGAAAAAAAATGAGGCCAAGTTTTTTTTTCTTTTTTCTGAATAATTCCACATAAATAGATTCTCAGTAAGTAAGATACTTAACAACACCCTCACGGGACGGACAGGGTTTTTTTACATGTTGTATATCACTAGCGGACCCGACAGACGTTGTCTTGCGCCACCTACCGGGTTCAATTGTGAATCTCTACCATCCAGTCACTCAAACACACACGAAATTTTCATCAAAATCAGTCGAGCTGTTTAGGAGGAGATCAGTGACATACGGACGTAGTTACAGAAGAATTATATAATATAAAGTGGATCAATAGTCAATACATAGGTACTCAAACTAACGCAGTCGTCCTATTTATGTAAAGGCAGAAAGTACATAACGCCATCTGCTACGATCCAGTAATGTAAGTAGGTAGATACTCTTTTGTTTGTGTGTGTTTGTGTGTGGCGGAGCTTGTGGCTAAGTATAACAGCTGCACGGGTCGATCCATTAGGTTAAGCTACGCTTGCCGGGGTTGGTCCGTAGATGGGTGACCATCTTTACATACCGAGACTCCTCCGTGCCTCGGAAAGCACGGAGGAGTCTCGGTATGTAAAGATGGCCGTTGGTCCCGGCTGTCATTAGCATATTCATATAATTGTTTACTTTATTTGACTTTATAAGTCAAGTTATTTTAATTTTATTTTAATTTACTCATTACAATGTTTTTTTTTGATGAGTTGTATTGCAATATGTGGTTAGCTAGTGACCTCGACAATTGATCATATTATTTTTTGCCTGAGCAACCGGCAGCAAGTTCGTCATGCTCCCTAAGATATCACTGCGTGCGGTAGCGTCGGGGTGACTGGTGGTCTTGCCACCCCACCGTATATTTTTATAATATGATATAACCCATTTTTATGTACGGCTGACGGTCATGACGTTCATGCATTGTTTGTGAATGTACGACTTTTAATTTAAAATAAAAAAGTAAATTAATGTGGCGTTGCACTAGGAAGTGGTGAAGGGTGGACGTTTTGTAATTTTGACGTTCGAAAAGTGCTGATTCTCAGCCTAGTTTGAATAAATGACTCAAATTTTGTCATTCGTGGATCTTTGAACAGTCGTTACGGATCGTCAGAAGCCCGAAAGTCTGACAACCAGTCTTACCAAGGGGTATCGTATTAATTACCCAGTTACTGGGTTGTGGAGGACAGATGGGCAGCCGCTCCATGTAAAACCGCAACCTACCAGACCAGTTAAACTGTATCCACAAATAACTGCCCCATTAGTCTCGTGGACGCAAACGCGACTGCTGAGCGTGGGGTCCATGGGCTCGATTCCCAGGTCGGCCAAGATATTATGGGACAATTGAAATGAGGAAATTACCGGTGTGATACCCGTGCCTCTGAAAGCACATCAAGCCGTTGGTCCTGCGCCTGATCTCTCTGCGGTCGTTTCGTATTGCCGTCCCATTGGACTATGAAAGTGACGGCAGAGAGTGTACCTACCTGTATCTGCGCACGCACTTGTGCATTATAATATCTATTGCGTCGATAGCTAAAATCTCCGCTAAGACTGTTAATTATTTTTATTTTTTTCTGTACAGAGGTGCTGCTCCGGATGGACTGCGTTGGCATCTGTGGCTCCGACGTGCACTACTGGCAGAATGGCTCCTGCGGCCACTTCGTCCTCAAGGAGCCAATGATCATGGGCCACGAGGCCTCTGGAGTCGTCGCTAAGGTAAGGACACCTTTTTTATGTTACGGTTGATTAGAGGCTGATCTTGAACGCCAGTTAGTATTATCAACTTGATATATTTCAATATAAATATTACGCATCACGCATGCATTTTTCCACAGAGGTAGGCAGAAACTACAGACCGCCTCTAACGCTCCTCGCTACGGTCCTTACATGTAAAGAGCGTTTATTCTGAAAGTGGGCAACGTCGCAAATAGATATCAAATATTTCGCTCTTTTGATTAATTTGGCAATATTACTGTATGGAAATATGAAATGTGGCTTAGTAGCGAACTAGAATATAATAATAATGAATTGCAATTATAATATTGAATTTTATGTTGTAGCCGTTTCAGGTGTTACACCATTACAGCAAATTAATCAAAACAGCGAAATATTTGACAGTTATTTGCGACGTTGCCCACTTTCTGTATAAATTCTCTTAAGAGGGTTTATCCGAAAAGTTGGCAACGCCTCAAATAACTGTCAAATATTTACCTGTTTTGATTAATATAGCATTATTACTATATGGAAATAAGAAATGTGGCTAACTAGCGAACTAGAATATTAATAATGAATTGCAATTATAATATTGAATTTTACGTTGTCAGGTGTGAAAAAGGCATTTGGAAAGTTTCCAAATACTTTTTTTACATCTAAAACTAAATATTCGGTGTTACGATATTAATTATTGCATTTCATAATCAATATTCTAGTTCGCTAGTTAGCCACATTTCTTATTTCCATACAGTAATATTGCCAAATTAATCTAAACAGCGACATATTTGACATCTATTTGCGACGTTATAATATAAAATATTATGTGGTTAAACTTATCGGTCAAATGATCTTAAAAATGTCTCGAATGTCAGAATGCACGTTGACGTAGTTTGAACACCAGCCGACGCCACGTGCATCATACATATATGCATCAGCTTGTCAAAAGGGAGAACCCCTCAATGTGCATGAAGCCAAAAAATTACATTCTCTAACCTCGACTAAGTATAGTATATTCCTATAATTTTATTGACAGGCTGACGTGCTGCGTAATTCGGTTGCGATAAGTTTTATTGTTATCGCCCTGTCCAGCTATGGTGACGATATTAATTTTGTTCTGCAAACATTGTCACATAAATGGCCCCAAAATGTATTCAAGGTCAACACTTCACAAAGATCTGGTTATTTGGTATTTAAAATTACTTGGTACCTATAGTTTAAAATGTCAGTTGGAGGTGTGTTGTCTACTACGTAGTTATACGGACACACCCACGAACACACGTGTTTGCCGGCTATTTATATTCTGTCGGCGATGGCAATGACCGTAACCTTCAGTGTTGCCTTGCTATTGAGAGTTATCTGGATTTTTTTGCAGCCATCTCTGCCGCGGGTTGTTCATTTCGGTTTTATTAAGCTGATATTTCTCCTGCTGGGGTTACCTACTGTTGTTGAAACCCCATTCTTATCCACAATGTAAATTAATGATAGTCTTTGGTATAGGCAAGGCTGTTGTTAAAGAAATTAAGACTGTTCAATAATAAACGTAGGTATGCCCGTATTCCTTACACTCGGTGAAACCTAAATTAATGTGATAGTGATAACCGGCACTGTCTTTATCTAAGGCTTATACCCAGCAATGGTAAGTCGGGCTTAGGATAAAGGCTCGTGCAGACAAGTGCGACTTGTCGCGGGACGCGACACGGGTACACGGTTCTACCGTGAAGTTTTCTTAGAAATTGTTTTGTTCGATTTCTGTCGCGCTGTCGCGTCGCGCCGGTCTGCACGACGCTTAATGCTGTAGACTATCATCTAACTAAATGACGATTTAGAAAAAGGGGCCCCATTGTCATTTCTAACGACCCAAACGGAAGAGGTGTGTCGGCCCGCTGTCAGCTGCCCAAACCTTACAACTAAACTTAAGCTATTGATCCTGTCAAACCTAGCCGCAATGCAGTTGATCTGTGCCATCAACAGATCGTGCAAGGTATTAGAAACCCAAAAAATAGATCAATAGGAATGCTTCCTTTTTTTTGTTCGTGAATTCGTCACAAAAAATGTTAATTATGGAATGGAGTTCATAATTATCGAATTAGAAGGTATCGTGAAATCTCAACTATGAAAGGGTGAAGTAAGTACTATGCAGCTTGCGAAAGAGCGTAGGTACGTGTGCTGATCAAGACAGCTGTCTTACAAAACAACCAAGTCTTGGCGATATCTGAAAAGTCGGGACGCTTTTCGCCCAGTTGTCAAATTTTTCCATTCAACTATGGTACGGGTTTTGAGCAGATATAAAACGAATGTTCATTTTTATTTCATCACACGTTCACACGACACCGTCAACATCACATAGGAATTAACATTCATCTGCTCATTTAATTTTCGATATAATGCGAGTGAAAGATATCGAGTGCCGTAATCCAATGAAAGGTTGTAACGGTTTGATGGAATCGGTTCAGTGATGAATTCATTTGTCACTTTTGATTCATTTTGTGGTCAGCCGTTTCACTTCAAGTGAAAGATGCCAATTGGAAGACAAAAAACTTTATATAAAAAACAAGAACCGACTTTAAAAAAATAACATTTCAAAGTGAAAAATATCTTTAATTTCGGAACTCGGTGTCTTTGTTTTAGAATTTTCGTTTTTTGCCACCGACTTCCGAATCCGCCCCTAAGACGACCCACTGACCGAAATTAAAGTTATTTTTCAGTTTGTAGTGTTTTTTGGAAGTCGGTTGTTTTTTTTTAATAAAAAGTTTTTATTTTTCTCTTTTTAACCGGTAAAGCCCTGGGTGACCCTCAAGCACGTCAATTAGCACGTTAATTAGTTGTTTATCAGGGCTTTACCGGCTTTTTTTTTTTTTAAGTAGTTGTTTAATGGTACCTACCTACCTACCCCACAGAAATTCTAATACCACTACCTACTATGTAAATAACTGACTGGAAATGATCAAATAGTCCATAAAGACAAAGTGGGATCAATGCGTATTATTGAAGCTAACTCAAAAACTGTCAAAGCAAAGTTGGTAAATTTATATCCTTTCAAGCCAAAAAAGTATTTTCAAAATCGGTCCAAAATTGACGGAGAAATACACATACATACGCTACGAACATAGCTCCTAGCTACCTAGCTTCCTATTTGGAAGTCGGTTAAAAATGAACTAAAACTGAAGCACTGGATATCTGCATAATCGTTTGTGAGCGGCTCAACTCAGTCACAGGCCTGCTCTGCTAGGTAACTGTTGTTATCACACGCATCTTTCGAACCAATCGACCAACGTCAGTGCACTATCACCCGAGGGTTTATCAATAAATAAGTCAGTTATTTGACCTTAATCTGCGTTGTTTGTTTCAGTCTATGATAAAACTGTGGGTGTAAGTATGCTCAGATAAGTTATTTTATGAAGATAGGTACCTACCATCGAAGAAGTTCATATCTAACCACCGTAAGGACTATTCTTGCTTGCAGCGCTCGGCGACTATAGAACCGGGCCGGTAACAGATGTGGTCAATGTGGTCATCGTGTTCACGGGATTTTGTTTTGAAACAGGTTAGATATGAACTTCTTTGATGGTACCTATCCCTATCTAATTGAATTTTGTTGAGTCAACGCCACCTCAAAGGATAGCAACCTCAATCAATGTAGGTACCTAATTAATCATTAAATTAAAAGTAAAAAAAAATCAATTAAGTAAATATCAAATGTAATTACGCCGATAAAGAGTTTTGACAATTACTGACGTATAGTGTTCTATCGGCTGGTAGCTACATTTTGTACTAAGTCACAGTATAACAATTAACAGTATTATAAATTTATAGAAAACGACGCGCTTCGAAATCTCATTGTTTATCAGTACGCAACAGTATCGAGTGCATGGCAGTTACGCACGGATGCGGAAGGTATCTACCGAGCGGCCGGGCCCGTAGGAACTCTTTCAAGGTCACTGCCGACAGTAGCTATATTATACTGCTACTTATTTATACTGTGGCTAAGTCAAGGTTTTTTAATACATGGTACATTTATCAGTTACTATCACGTTTCGCTTACAAATTAAGCACCACTTCACGCGGGCGTTATAAGATATGGGCCAACTATCTTGGTTATTCTTTGTTTGCTGTGGCTAACTAATTAAATTTATTATATATTTCAGAAATAATCCTAGTCCATAGTTTTACACACACATTTAAATTATTAAATATTTATTATAAACTATTTTAAATTCTAAACAGATAAAAACACAAAATAAAATTGTGATTAATTAAATTTAAATATTCAACAACTCATAAAAATAATAATTAAAATTGTCAAAATGCTATTAGCTAAATGCTCCTCTATACAGCCGAAAACCTTGAAAAACCTCCATTAGCTATCGCAAAAAAGCTATTATCTACCTTAATAGTTTACATTAATCACATCATACAATGATGTACCTAGGTCTAGGTGTTATTTATTGTAACGCACTCAAGCCAGTAATTCCACAATTATTTCAATGACAAAATTGCAGATGCAACTACAGTAATTTGGTTTTTTATTTCTGTAATTTTATTCATAACGCAAGGAAAACATTATCGTAACAATTCAATTATTATAATGTCAACTTTATTATAATAATTTAAAGTCAAATAAATGCATGGTTGTAAGTACAGCCTACATAAATATGCTCAGCTAAAGTTATTACGAGTTGTTTATTCGCTTTTCCGCGACTTATGCTGATAATAATCATTATAATGTACTTAACGTTTTATTAGACTGATATTATAAACATAATAACACATGATGTCGGTAAATATTACAAGATAAGAGGATAACTTCATACTAGTAGGTACGCAAACGCATTTTGATAAATATCTTGCTTGCTTTTGTGACAAAGATTTTAAGTCTTCTTAAAAGATTGGATTACCTGCCAATTAAATAGTGAGACCAACTTAGAACCATCCATGGATCAGAATATTCTTTCGTTATTGGTAAAGTAGTCGCAAATAGGACATAAAAAAACATTCAACCTTAGGTCGCGTCCTATTTAAAAGCGATCGTCGCCTAAATACGCGATTGTCGTTATAATTATGTCACTTGAAGGCCCGTATTACAGAACCTCACTAAGACTTAAGCATTACTTAAAACTAGTTCCAACCAATTAAGTAAGTAATTCTTGACTAAGTAATTCTTGAGTTTTGAGTGAGGTTTTGTAATACGGGCCTTAGTCCGGAGAATTTGATCGCGGCCGCGCCAACAGAGCGGCGCTTCCCGATTTTCCGAACAAAAAGTGACCTAGACGCGATGGTTGCGTATTCGGGCGACGCATTTATGATATTTTGACATAGGTACGTCATAAAAAGAGATTCAGTCCCTTTTTTTTTTTTTTAAACTTCACTTAGTTTGTAATATTCAAGTACGCCAAAAAGTCATAAATAAATAGTTACATCACCGTGTGCAAGGATATTATGGGTATTCTCTCCGTTCCGGCGAATTAAGCATTAGCTCCATACATTTATTTTGCATAAAAAATATAAGTTGCCAATTTGCCTACCAGATACCCCTATGATATATTTATGCTTTATATTGGCTATTAGAAGTCATTTCAAGCAAAGAACCGACACTTTAAAATTTTAGCCCTAATGTCTTCGAGAGCCTTTTTTCGTTCGACAGAGCGGCGATCGCTTTTGAATAAGACGGGGGGTTACACACCTAACCGATGAGACGTTAGTGCGACGAGCGTTTTTTATTTAAGTGTATTCCAAACCTTTAGGATTTCGAACGAAAAGAGGAAATCGCAGCAAAATATAGTTATGAATGCTTGTAGGTAGGTACTCAAGCTTTTAGGACAGTTGAATTATTTTCCTGACTAGAATATTTTCTTCCTGTAGGTAGTAGCCGATCTCTACGCATCACTAGAGCAAGACGAACCTATTTTCTTGTGCGGACATAGAATGAAGATGTGCCACAAGCGCAGCTAAATTGAGTGCCAAGAATAAATTACTAGAACTGACCATAAATAAGCACTAACTGCGAACGAGGTCAGCGTTTGATATTGAAAATTATCTGTCTACTATACTCGTGTGTATGGGCCCATCTCATGTGCTAAACTGCCCGGTGATCGCCACATACAGGGCAAAGTACTTCGGTAACCCAGGTACCTACCCTCGGCCTCCGTGAGATTGTCACTAACATCCAAGGCGTTGCTGGCCTTCCTTGAGGAGTTGAGGTTGGAGTGGGACTACTGTGGAGGGACAACTAGAATCAATAATTTTTTTTGTAAATGTTGACGTCCAAGAGTGCCTTACATGGGCCTATTTGAAAGAAATTATTTGACTTTGAGTATCAGTCACGGTTATGTTACAACTATAACAATAGCTCAATACTCAATCATTGAGTAACTACTACAATAGCTAGCTAGTAATTGTATGCCACACTCTACATGGGACCCCTTCCCCTCTTTACATGGGACTTAAACTATTAGGTATATCTCTGCTCATGTTTTATGTGTGTATAAGGGTGCGGACGCACATCTCACGGAAGATGAACCGGCCGTAACTTCGTTAGTGTGCTCGACGCACTAACGCATCATCAGTGATGATGTTGAGAATGTTTAATTATCTACTTGTCCTTTTTGGCGTTATGCGACCGACGATACGCGACGCATCTTCTGTCAGATGTGCGACCACCTTAAGTACCAGCCGCGATTACGTCCGCCTGAAAGTCAAAGGTTTTTAGGGTTCCGTACCTCACAAGGAAAAAACGAAACCATGTAGGATCACTCGTGTGCCTGTCTGTGCGTCTGTCACAGCCAATTTATTCCTAATCTAATGGACCGATCAAGTCGAAATTCGGTACACATATCAATTTCTATGATCCAAACACGGATGTGTTAAGAAAATAAATGAATTTTGAATATGGGGTTCACTTTTCTGGGGGTTTTTTTGGGGTTCACTGGGCTTTTTAATAATAAATAATAATAATAGTGTTTTATTTCAGGCAAAATACCCATATACAAAAAAAAAAAAGCAAAGCGAAATAGAAATTTAAAAAAAGTTTTGCAAACTGTACTGTGTAACATATCAAATGAAAGGACTTGTTGTGAGGACCTCAAATATTGTTTTTTTATAATTTTAAAATAAGCGATGAAAATTGACCATTCCCCCTTATGTACTGAGCCTAAAATTTTGAAAAAAATATAGAAAATCTTTCTATACTTATAGGTTACAGGTATTAAGAAGTCTATGGTCTTAAAATAACATGGTAAATCACTCAATATTGTGCGTAAAACTTATGTTTGCAGTTGGAATACAGGGGAGAATATACTTTTCAACTACAAAGTTAAGTTTGTCTTTGGGATAAATTCATCTCAACTACGGAATCCTTAATTGTGTGTGGACCGACACGCTCTAGGCCGGTTTTTTCACTGCATCTAGTGCCTGATGATTATCTATCCAGTACTAATTGAATACACGTTTGCGTCTGCAGCTCGGTGCCAAAGTGAAGAATCTGAAGGTAGGCGACCGCGTGGCCATCGAGCCGGGCGTGCCCTGCCGCTACTGCGAGTTCTGCAAGACGGGCCGCTACCACCTCTGCCCAGACATGCTGTTCTGCGCCACGCCGCCCGTGCACGGCAACCTCGCCAGATACTACAAGCATGCTGCTGACTTCTGCTTCAAGTTAGTATTATCGCTGCATATCTATGGTGCAAACGGTAGGGTCTAATCTGAGCGGAAGAACGCGGCAGAATTTCGCTCCATGTCGTGGAAAGTTGAAGAGTTCCAAGAGTGCTATATTTCGGCGTCATTTATTTCTGTAAGTCGATCTCCTAAAACACTTATAAAAAGCATGGTCAAAATTTTAAAACCAAATGGCGCTGGTATTTTCTAGCTTACTGATCCCTGGGAAGAAATGCCGAAACAAACCCAATGGTCCCTTGGAAAGTCCAAACATAATTGCAATCAATCAATACATAATTGGAAATTGGCACATTGATTGGAGTTCACTCCAATCAATCTACCTAACCTTTTCCCAATTATGTTGGGGTCGGCTTCCAACCTAACCGGATGCAGCTGAATACCAATATTTTACATGGAGCGATTGTCTATCTGATCTCCACAACCCAAAGATTAGACTCCATGGTTACTTTTCTGTTCGTCTGTCCCTTAGACTGCCTGACCACGTGTCGATGGAAGAGGGCGCGTTGCTGGAGCCGCTGTCGGTGGGCATCCACGCGTGCCGACGCGCCGGGGTCACGGGCGGGCACGTCGTGCTCGTGCTCGGCGCCGGGCCCATCGGCCTGCTCACCATGCTGTCTGCCAAGGCCATGGGCGCCAGCAAAGTACTCATTACTGGTAAGAGGCTGATTCAAATATATAAACATTGTGAAAAAAACAGACACTCACTACGGGCACGACGCGGCATGGCACGGCAAAGCATTAACATTTGTATGGCCCGGCATGTCGAAGTATCCCGTGGTATGCTCAAATTCCCTTGTGACGATATCAACGAAATGTCATTGCTAAGGGTATGACAATAAGATTCAAAATCCTTCTCGCTTACAAAAATCCTGCCCATGCCGAATGTAACTGAAAAAATATTATGAACTTACCTTATATTGTTAGTATCTCATCTATATCAATAGCTGAGTACCATAAACCTTGGCGAGCACACATCCTATGTACTACCTGTAATTGGTTTAGTTGCTTTTGAATTGTCAAGGAGTCGGTCAGTCAGAAAGATGAGGCTAGTTACCCATTCCAAACCATGGTAGGTTCCAATGGAGAAGAACGGGCATGAAACTCCATGAACATTCTTTTAAATCAATAATATTGTTACATAATTTTCTCTCGTTTCTTCCGCAGACGTGCTGCAGTCTCGCTTGGACTTCGCAAAACAGTTGGGCGCAGACTGCACCCTACTAGTGACGCGGGAAGCGAACGAGGCCGATGTGGTGTCGAAGATACACGAGCTCCTCGGGTGTCAACCCGACGTGTCGTTCGACGCCAGCGGCGCGCAGGCAACCGTCAGAGCATCGCTATTGGTGAGTGATGATAGCAACTACTTACAGCCCTGTCACAGTTATTTTTCCTCTGATTTTACATCGCTGGCTAAATTACATTGACCTTTATTCGCGTTATCATAAGGTTACTGTTGGGTTGCAGCACTGTCAAGTCGATTAGACTCACAGTGTCAAATCAAAGTCAAATCATTTATTCCAAACAGGCACACATAAAAGGCACTTTTAGACGTCAAAATAGCTGTTACTACCATGGAAGTACTTATCTACTTTGAATTCCAAAAAGCTTTCGAAATTGTGGAACCTTCGTGTGGTTAGTGACTAACCTGGTGTCAGAGTTTTTAAATCCCTGGGGCATCTGACTTCACATGCCGTCGAGAAATATCTCTCAGGCATGCCGGTTTCCTCACGATGTTTTCCTTCACCGTTTTTGAAGCAAGTGATAATTACACAATCCATTATAATATACACATGAATCTGAAAAGACAGAAGTGCGTGGCTTGGGTTCGAACTCGAGACATATGACTTGGTCAGACCACTAGGCTATTACTGTTATATAAATTGACTTTGTTGAGTGACAAATAACGATCTACGGCCGGAGTAGATAACCCGACAGAGAGTGAAATAGCTCGTAACCATACTGTATTGTATATGTTGTGTGTCTAGGCGACGAAGTCGGGCGGCGTGGCGGTGCTGGTGGGCATGGGCGCGCCCGAGCAGACCGTGCCGCTGGCCGGCGCGCTGGCGCGGGAGGTCGACATCCGCGGCATCTTCCGATACGTCAACGAGTATGTACCCACGGCAGCCGATTTACATACTATAAGGCCGTGCGCACTTTGGGCGCGTTTTCGTACGAATTTTACTCGTGCGCATACATACGAACATGCACGAACGATCCCGACCTTCCGAGTACTAAGAGAGCGCGCAGACTGAGTGCAAGTTAGTCGTACGTATAGTTCCGACGTCCGAAAACAATCCGAACCTGTTGGGATGTTTAGTGCATTCAATGCGTTATCACTGGAACACTACCTATTTGACGGAGAAAGATGTATTCAATTCGTACGAACACGACCATACGTTTACGTACGATACAAATTCGTGTCCAAAGTGCGCACGACCTAAAAAGTCTCACCCTGAAAACATAGGTGAAGTGAGCACGAGCTGTCAATAACGTCAATCCCTAGCTTGAGGTAGAATAACGGCTCACTTCGAGCTTTCACGGTATAAGATTTTTACAGAATAGACCGCCAGATCGTACCTGTCTAACGACACCGTGCAGCGAAAACGTCGCAAACAAAAATTAATTTGTTGGGTAATACATAATTATTTTGAACAAACATGCACAGCTCTCAGAAGCTTCTAATGGCTTCTATTAATGATAATGAGGACCTCGGGGAACAACAACGTAGGCCATTTATTTCAGACCATTTTTTTTTCCCCCGTATTATAAACGTTCATTGCAATCGAGGTTTTAACTGCACGGTGACGATATCTAATACTTTATTCCAAAACTGATGAAAATGAATACAAATAGATCAGAAAACGAAAATGTGGATGCCATTTTGTACTGCCTTACATATTGAATGGTTTTATTTGATTATTTTAATATATATAAACCCAAAAAGATGCTTTTTATTCGACAATGGGGTTGGCCGGTGAAAACTTTAATAGATGGCGCTAGCATAGCTTTCACCTTGTTTGTGTTGTATTTTCGCTTCCCTAGTTGGCTGCATTTTTTTAAATAATATTAAAAGTACTGTTGTGAAAAATCATGTATTCGGCATGGCGGATAAGTGAGTTAAAAGCTTAATTGAAAACACCTGGTGCATCTTTACGAGGAAGGAAAGCAGACCCTGTCAAATCAAATCAAATGTCAAATCAAATGTTCCCTAGAAAATTCTTCTATTTTGGTAATTTTAAAATAAAAAAAAATAAAAAATTATAACCTCAATTTTCGTCCATGATTTTTACGCATCCCCCAACGTTACTGTTCAATAGCATAGTTTGACCAACTAGCCAGCGAGCTCGTTATCGATTGCGATGCATTTGTAGCGTCCGTTCTACTTTATCATTTGGTCTCTGCTTTATTGATGCTTTTTATAATTTCAGTGTATGCATGTAGCAGGTATATTAACAGAGTTCAATAAAGAATACCTATATTTCTTTGATGTTCTAAGGTACCCTATCGCGCTAAACATGGTGGCAAGCGGTAAGATCAACGTGAAGCCTCTGGTGACGCACCACTTCAGCCTGGAGCAGACGGTGGAGGCCTACGAGGTGGCGCGCCAGGGCGCCGGCATCAAGGTCATGATACACGTGCAGCCGCGCGACGCTAACAACCCCAAGAAGTTCTAAGTTCCTGCACCTTCTGCTCCCCGCTTCAGAACTATTCGGTTGAGTACGACACAACTTAACTCGGCGTCCTTAACAAAACAATCGGTCGTGCTAATACGCGATCGTCGTATTCATGTCACTTTTTGTTCGGAAAACCAGAAGCGCCCTCTGTCGGCGCCCACGCATACGGGTTTGCCGAACAAAATGAACACGAAGGTCGCGTGTTCGCGCGACGATCGCTTTGGTTAGGACGCGGCCTAAAGGTTCCGTCGATGTTGAGAAATTCAAAAGTAGTTATTTATGACTTACACAAGAAATTAAGTACAAACGTATCGTTCGGAAGAGATCACACTTGACGATATTTGCAGATGGAACCTTTTTGGTGTTGAGTCGTGTTAGTATTCAATTTGTTAACTACTCTGTACATGCTATTATATTAATTATAACAGTTTTGTTTAAAAAATAAGTGATTGAATCATCACATTCATCACAAATGGATGTATTTATAAATACCTACTGACATATTTTAATGTTAAAATTGTTATTTGTTACGAAGGGACAATCTTCGCTGTTTAGATTACTTACTTAAGTTTTTCCTAACTATTATGTTAGCATTTTCTTATGAATTGGTTGTTATAAATATACGAAAGTGAATTTGTTTTTTTGTTTGTTACGCTTTCATGTCTTAACTACTAAACCGATCATCATGAAATTTTGTATTCAGTTGTCATGGGTACAGAAAAAGACTTGTTCCTGTTTTGTTGTTTCTGCAAAAAAGTACTACTGTTCCCGAGGGATGGAAAAATAACTTTTAACGCGAGCGAAGCCGCGGGCAAAAGCTAGTATTGTTATAAAAAGAATGAGTGTGTAAATCGGTCACGATATTTAGGGGTATTTATTCCAGACAAAATTATAAAGAAAAGTATCTAAAAGTACAAATGAAAATAAAATATTTTTATATTTGAATAAATATTAATGTTTTCTGAAAGCTGTTGTTTTATTATTTTCTTAATTGGGTATTTGTAGTATACCTACCTAGGTATTAAGAAATACATATAAAAGTAGGCGGTGGCCACGCTGCTGAAGCGACGCTATGATTTGTGTTGTGCTCTGTAGCCACGCCACCTTATATTTTTTTATTATGATATAACCCATTTTTATGTACGGCTGACGGTCATGATGTACATGCATTGTTTGTGAATGTACGACTTTTAATTTAAAAGAAAAAAGTAAATTAATTTGGCGTTGCTGCGGATAATTCTCTGTAGCCACGCCACCTGTAATCAACATTTGTAGATACAATTTCAGCTATTTCTCTGAAGTTATATAATGTACGAACTCTGTGTATTATGTACACGTGCTAAGTATGAAAAAATATGTTAATTCTAAAGTTTAATTCTAAATTCACAAATTGTCCCTTATAGTGTACTAGACTGATGTATTTTAGCGATTACCTACTTCAGATTGACAGGAAAATTAAAATAAAACTAAACAGATTTCATAAATAGAAGTTATTTATTATACAGGGTGATTGGAAGATGGGTGCAAAGCTTTAAGGCGAAGATAGTACAGACAATTTAGAACCATTTAAGCCATGGTTGTCTTAGACGAAGTCTTACCAAATATTTTTAACCAAATTTTTAAGTTTTTTTTCGGAAATTCTCAAAATTTAATGTAAACTGCATAATTATGGCCAAATTGAATGATAAATGAATTCATTTTTTATTTATTTAATTAAAGTAATGTGTAAGCAATCAAGCAAAACATGTTTTAGGCTTCTGTGTCAGAAGACATTTTTTTTACAGACATTTAAAGCTCAGAAAAAATAAAAAATTTGTACAATACGTCTTTTAAACATTATTAAAAAAAAAAAAAATTGGTAAGACTTCGTCTAAGACAACCATGGCTTAAATGGTTCTAAATTGTCTATACTATCTTCACCTTAAAGCTTTGCACCCATCTTCCAATCACCCTGTATATCCGTGTTATAACAAATTCTGAATATAGCCATTAGTGCCGATTCTCTTGTACACCGAACTAAACTAACGAAACTATCATTAACATTTCTAACTTTTGGCTATGAGAATCTTAGAGCTATTCTGCAAATAAAATTCTCGAAATTGAAAAATAATTTTGACACAACTAAAATCGAATTTGACAATCGCGAATCCACGTGATACTCGTGGTTTGCCCTAATCCGTGATTTTTTTAGTGCCGGAGGCTCGCATGTGGTGTAGCCTCGACGTATTTTATATGGAAGTTTTCATTTTTTGTATGGAAAATATGAAAAAATATTACCTACATGTTGAGTGTTAGGGGTTTTGTAGGTAAAAAGGGGGTCGAAATTTTCATTATTTTTGCGATCACCATTTTCGAGATATAAGCAAAAGAAAAAATAAATATAGTACTGTTTTTGCACGTGAAGTCGAGATGTTGGTGTGAATTTTAGTTCATGACAACTTATTTTATACCACACCATTTTAATCGCGATTAATAATTGTCAGGCTTAGTCTGGTTTGGTCTTTTACAATCAAAATTTTTGGTGAAAAACGTCAAATGCAGAATAGCAAAATTGCCATTTTCACTAAACTAAAAACTCAGTACTATCTTAGTGCTGTCAAACTAAAATATAGTTAAGTTGTGTCACTTAAGTCTATTTCAGAATGGGAAATCGTCGTTTGACAGGAATAAACTAAATTTTAGTGATTTTTAGTTTAGTTTAGAGGCATTTGTGACAAGAGAAGCGGCACCAATGTACGTGCTATGCAGTATGTAAGTATGAAAAAAAAATCCTTAAATATAAATGAATATCAGACAACATCATATTCATTGATCTGACCCCAATTGCTTAGCTTAAGCACTTGTGTTATGGAAATCAGAACCAACGAAGATACCACAAACACCCAGACCCGAGCCAATTTAGAAAAGTTCGTTTCCCAAATTAACCCGACCGGGGATCGAACCCGACCTATTATTGCACTCTGGCCATTCAAAATGAGAACCGAAATTCTTAATAATTATTACGAATTGTCAGTTCAAGGATATCTAGAAGAAGTCCAGGAATATTAGTCGAATAAGGGCAAGTATCCCGGAATGAGAGATAGTTAACTATAAACTTGTATAAACCTTTATTTTGGCACCCTACAACTTGTTTCAAAACCTACTTATCGCAAGGTGTCCGCGACTACAGATATTCCAAGGTCAAAGGTCAAAAAAATGATTTTTACACATTTATTGCAAATTTCTCGTTTCCTATGGGTTTTATGCTATTTATATGTATTTTATTATAAACTAGCTGCCCGCCCCGGCTTCGCTCGAGTAGCACTAAGTACGTATCTACGGCGCACCTACCTGCCTACCCTACCTACCCTACCTACCCTACCTACCCTACCTACCCTACCTACCCTACCTACCCTACCTACCCTACTAAAAAGTATCCTATGTCCTTCTCCTGGTTCTAAGCTGCCTCCCCACCAATTTTCAGCCAAATCGGTTCAGCCGTTCTTGAGTTATAAGTGGTGTAACTAACACGATTTCACGACTTTCTTTTATATATATAGATTATGTAAAGGATTAAATTCTCTATAACTATTGTTTAAACATTTTGTAAATATATTGAGCCATTTTCGAGATAGTGGGCAGAGCGCGCGCAGTGTTTAACTATTTAGAGTATCATTCGAGGTCAACCTGTAGTCCCGATCAAAAACACGACGTATAAAGTTTATAAATTAATGATAAATATATAATTCTACATAATTTACATTTTTTATTAACGATTATTATATACCTCTCCTTTAGAAATGTTATTTGTTGATAAAAATTTTAACTTGGAGCCGTAATAGGATATAAGTACCTACTTACTACGAATGAAAATGGAGGATTGGGTCATTATAAAACATATTGTTACCGTCGTAATTCAGAATGGGAGTGTTATGAGGACAGGATAAATAAAGTGATTCGCGTTAAAAAAAATACAAACATTAATTCCCATGTAGGTATATATATATTTTCAGGATCTATATAACTCGGACTTTTTTTGAATTTACAATAATATAATAACATGTTGAAATGTTGATACATAAATACACTGTAAATCTGGTGTAATGTATTTTTTACAGATTTTTCTTTGTTTGAGAGAGATTTTCTGTTGATTTGAAAAACATATTATATAGATGAAATATTTTGAAACCATTGTTATAACACGGATTTACAATAAATAACTTATATTTATGAAATCTGTTTTATTAAAATTTTCCTTTCAATCTGCAGTAATCGCTAAAATACATTAGTTAATACACCATAAGGGACAATTTGTGAGTTTAGAATTAAACTTTAGAATTAACATATTTTTTCATACTTAGCACGTGTACATAATACACAGAGTTCGTACATTATATAACTTCAGAGAAATAGCTGAAATTGTATCTACAAATGTTGATTACAGGTGGCGTGGCTACAGAGAATTATCCGCAGCAACGCCAAATTAATTTACTTTTTTCTTTTAAATTAAAAGTCGTACATTCACAAACAATGCATGTACGTCATGACCGTCAGCCATACATAAAAATGGGTTATATCATAATAAAAAATATAAGGTGGCGTTGCTGCAAAGCACAACACTATGATTTGTGTTGCGACGAATGATCGGTGTCCTGCATATTATACAATTAAATCACAAAGACATGCCTCACGCACGTAGGGTTGCGACGTCGTCGTCGAGACTATGACAACGTAACGCACGCGTGACGAACAGGGGGACCAGACAGACTAAGCAGGGAGGTATCAGTGCAACGCCGGAGCGGTATCGCAGAGTAGCGCGGTGTTGTTTGACAAGACACCCGACACTGAGGCACTTCGACGTCGTATAACAAGCGGCGTTACGTTCCGACACCGCAATGTCCGTGGAACTCAGTGCGTCGGCGGTAACGCACCGCTATCTTTCAAATTTTCGACAAATGTTTAATGTGCGTCTGGCCGGCACGCACCGATAACACGTCGTATGGCTTTGCACTTAACTGTACAGACCCATGTGACCCAGAACCACTCCTATGCGCACCCTGGGCAGTCAGTTGTCTACCACCTTGCCACAGATAATATAGGTAATACTACACCTTGCTGACTGATCAAATAGACCCCAACATGTTGGGGTCGGCTTAAGATGCAGCTGAATACCAGTATTTTAAATGGAGTGACTGCCTATCTGACCCCACAACCCAGTAACGGGGTAATACGATACCCCTTGGTAAGACTGATGGTCAGACTTTCGGGCTTCTAACGACCCGTAACGACTGTCAAAGATCCACGAATGACAGCCGGGACCAACGGCTTAACGTTCCGAGGCACCGTCACGGAGGAGTCTCGGTACGTAAAGATGGTCACCGGATTATGGATTGACCCGTGCGGCTGTTATTACTTAGCCACGAGCTCCTTAATTTAGGTACTACGCCATGAGACATAAATAAATTAACTATGGCAGAACTGTGGGAAAGATGATAGAGAAACGGGGTGACGTGACGACTAATAGAGAAGTAACTATGGAAGAGACATGTTGCGTCGACCCTAAATAAATTGGGATGATACCTAATAATGTGATATATATTATGAATTCTCAAATAATTTGTCGCGTCACAGCCGCATTCATGCACAATTATTCACCAGGCAAACAAATAATGATAAAAATTAGACCGTAATTGTGCAAATAATTATATTTCATGTCTCGTGATTGATAGTGAATAAACTTTACTTATCTATTTATTATTTGATATGGCTTTTCATTACTCACACAAGTACCTATTCCAAATTGAAGCGTTGCTAGGCGTAAAACAAATAAGATAAAACGCCCTCAGGCTAGGTGGCGCGACAATCTCCCATCGTGGCTAGTAGCAGCTGCATGAGAGTAGCCGAAGATGGAGTTATATGGCGTGCCATTGGAGAGAGCCAAGAGCGTCGCCAGCCGATGGCCCAGGGGGGGAAAGTTGATATACCAGCGTTGGGGCTCTGTCTCGCATAGGGTCGCAGCATTATGCTGAGCGATGGCCGTTTTGCGTGGATGTGACGCATATTTTCCCCCAAATTGTTTATTTTTGTGTTTTGTTCTTTCTTTGCGTCATGTGTACCGCAAATAAACGTATTTTCTTTCTTTCTTCTTTCTTTCTATATAGGGAGGATGGGAAAAGTATGATTTGTAGATACAGTCAAGAGTCAAGAGCACATGAAGCTTTTCACTTGTAGTGCGGGTCTTACCTCTACGGCGCACAATGGAGCCGAAATCGACGTTGGTGGACATTTGATTTTTGAAAAATTAATTTCAACTCGTTAGTCCCGATAGGAATTGAGAAAAATAATAATTTTCAATTTATGGATTGGAAACGGACCTTTCAGGTCTTTTCCCCAAAACTATTTAGAACTGTAGAGCTGAAACCTAATAGGTATTATGACTGGGCATACCACCAACACATAGACACGAATTACGTCCCCGGACTCCGGATTAGACCCCGTTTAGGAGATATGGAACTTTAAAAACCCAATTAAGGGTCGTCTAAATGAATAAAATATGGTTTTATAGATATGTAGTTTCTTTACATTAAAATACATTGTACTTGACAAAAAAAAATTGGATCTCTAGGGTGGGGCAGCTGCCCCCTTGTTCCTATTTCAACATGTTCCGGTACTTATTAGATTTGACAGACTGTAGTATAGAACAACTTTTAGTGTAGATAATTTTCTCATGGGAATGTTGATTTGCTCAGTTGCTCAGTTATTTATATATCCAGCTGACGTCCCGTGCCCCCCCTGCCCCCCCTGGCGACGCCCTTGGAGGGCTATCAGCATGTCTAGCTGTAGACTACTGCTAATGAAGATGAAGATTAGGAAGAAATCATTGTACAGATTCTGATTATATATAATCTATACATATTATAAAACAAAGTCGCTTTTCGCGTTTGTCTATATGTCCGCATTGTTCTTCTAAACCACGCAACAGATTTTGATGAGGTTTTCACCATTGTTTAGAGAATTTATTCCGGAAGGTTTATGTGTTAATACGTTAGTATTAAATTTACGTTTACCTAAGAAATCTTGATGTTTTGTCGAGTCGTAAAAACCGTGCGAAGTAGGAGCGGGTCGCTAGTACCTACTAAATTAAAGTTGCTGTTGAGGAATGCCTGACCACGCTATACTTAATATCAGCCTGAAACACCTACGTACTGCTGAAACAAATCGAACCTACGAAACACATCTACCATAGGACAAATAGCCAAGCGGTGCAATTCAAATGAACGTAGTTCATACCTAAATAGCTTCATAAATAGAATAGTCATTAGATACTATATGTAGGTAGTAGTCCTCGTTCCTGTTTTTCCTCTCCGCAGACTATCCAGCGCTTATACTCGTAAAATGTATAATAAATAAAGATAACTAGATTATTTACCAGCCATATGTAAGTAAACAAACGAGACCTTTTAGTCTCTTGTTATCACGATTACATAAGATATTATCTTTTTCACATGTTTACATTACGAGAAACTTTAAACTAAGTGTGTTTCAAAATAATGATCATTAGTATCATCACATAATTAAAACGATCGCGCCACTGTGCTTTAGAAACCCGAAGAAAATGGCCGACAACCGCGCTGCGATCCTACATGGACCTTACGATATCAGAATTGTGAGTTTATTTGTTAAGAACTGTTTACGACTTGTATTAAATTATTTGTGTTATTAGAAGATAATTAATTTAAAAGTATTTTAACGAGTACCAGTGACTCGGGGAGCCTGCAGTGAAGCCTATCCACTGCAGTGCACCATACACGAGTTTTCTAAAGTGAACTTTAACCTAATGTGATGAAACTCTATTGGTAATTGCGACTTGTTTCAGGAAGATTGTCCAGTGCCAGAAATCGGCGATGACGGTATGTAATCATAATAACTTCTTCGAATTGTACACCTAGATTCAATAAGAGTAAAGGTCCGGTTTCGTAGTCGACTGCAGTATTTCTATAAAATACCGTGTTGTAGCTACGGAAGGTATTTCAAACAAATACCCATAGAAACCAGTAGTGTCGCGAGGACACGTCGCTGCTGCTGCCTGCAGTCGGTTACGAACTTGTATCTTAAAAATCCTTTACTGCAGCACGCGTAGCATGACGCTTTCTATGTCTACGAATAATAGACAGCATGACGCTTTCTATGTCTACGAAGGAGAAACAAAATGCCACTTTGTATAGAAAGAGCTGTCTTTCTATACAAAGTGACATTTTGTTTCTCCATTTTTGACATCACACCGTAGAAATCTTTCTACAATCTGTCATTTTGTCTTTCGTTTCTAAAAATCTTTGTCTAGGTCCTTTTTTATGTAGACTATTTCAGAAGAAAGTTTTCTATTCCAAACTGTAAAAATCACACTGACAACTGACAGTAGTCTCCACGGCCACAAAGTATAAACGGTTATCTACAAAATCATGATTTTACAAGAGAGCATTTAAACACAAAACTGTGATAATTAATAGAAGAACAAAGCTATCTTCTCATATTTTACATCATTTCGTTAATAGGAAATATTATTAAGGAAACGGTTAAGGCCAATATTACTGGGAAAAATTGTTGTGGTTGTCTATATATACGTTACTTAATATCAGTAAAAATTGAGAATCAAAAAGAAAAAATAATCTTATGACAAAACAAAGAAACCTGAGTCGAATTATGTAAAAGAGTTTTGAAGTTTGAGTTTTAAAGTTTTTGAAGTGAAAACTTCTTGAGGCGCGATGAGCGAATTTTGGGAGGGGATAAACTTATGGATTCGCGTCACCGACATGCTCGCGCCGTAGTGCTGTACTATAGAAGCTCTATGGTGCTAACGCCAGTTTTAAGTTTTCTCTTCTGTCGGTAGTCCCCATGACAGCCCTTCTTTGTTGTAGTTTTGACTTCATGTGTTAATATTTGTTACAGAGGTGCTTGTTAAGATGGATTGCGTGGGCATATGCGGGTCTGACGTGAAGTTATACACCACAGGAACCTGCGGGATGGACATCATCACAGAACCCATCGTGATTGGTCACGAGGGCGCAGGCGTCGTCGTCAAAGTAAGCTTAGTTATTTGCATTACCTACCTACCTGGCTTATATGACCATAGACTGACTGAGCGTTCCGTATTCAGTTGCGGAGTGAATACAGACCGAAAAGTATGAGAGTCAAACCGAATGTACGCCTAGTACCAGTAGTTGTCTCTTTAGTAGTACCTACAACGGCTATTGGCCGCACAGTCGCTTTATCTCTTTCTAGAGAGTGGTCACTTTTGAGAAGCTAACGATCAGTCCAATTATCTGTCTAGGAATTTGACAAATCGAGATTCGAGCCTTAGCAAGGGACTGTCACATAGGTATTCATGAGTGGCAGACGACGTCATATCGACAAACTTTTTCTAAAAGTTGATGTTACGGCTGTGAACGTTTACTGTATTTTTCACGTTACCATTATATTATTTGTGACGTTACTAAAGCTAGTTTCAAGTTGTTTGCATCTCGCCTAATGTGATTGCTCGGGGAAATCGAAAAAAAAAGGGTTCGGATTGATTACACGACAAAAGACTCTTGCAGAAAGTTTGTTTGTGTCTTTATCACGTTTTAAGTACAAGGTCAAATTGAATTAGCAGGCGAAACTTCTCACACGTGATGGGTGTCCATATCTATAGCCGATAAAACTACAGATTTTTGAACTTGACTACAGAGAATATTTTTTCAAATCTATCTTTCACCAGATCGGCTCTCGTGTGAGCTCCCTGGTCGTGGGCGACCGCGTGTCCATCGAGCCGACACAGCCGTGCCGCGCCTGCGAGTACTGCAAGCTGGGGCGCTACAACCTGTGCGTGGCGCCGCACTACTGCTCCTCCATGGGTGCGCCCGGCAACCTCTGCCACTACTACAAACATGTCGCTGATTTCTGTCACAAGTTAGTTCCTTGGCTTCCACTGTTAGGAAAATGACAGTTTTTTTTTTTCTAACACTATTACCCACACACTCTACCGGTTGTTAATATGGCACATATAAACGGCAGTGTACTGTTCCTGCATTTACATCAAACATGCATAATTACAAATACAGGGTCTAATTAAACAAGGTAACTAAAATATATTTGATGATTATTTTTGGGTCCAACAACCGGTAAGAGAAGGTAACTGACCTTCTTGAAATATCAGTTTAAAAAACGTATTATTATATATTTTTTAAATCCATGTATACATAATATTTTTTTATTGTTCTCTGGTAATCAAAAACACAGTACAAAGTTAAAGTAACACCTTAATAGAGACTGGTGTCTGTTGTAGGTAAAACCTGTATTACAGATCACCAGGCTTACTCTCCATCGGACAACTCACTTATGATCTATGACCGTATTCAATTCAATGAACAAACAGGTACTTACCTATGTTTCTACAGATAGGTACCTATGATATTGATACACATACAGCTGAATCTTCTTCGCCGAAACTGTCTGCGTATTACCACTGATGAACAGACAAACTAGGAGGTCGTGGCTATGTAATAACAGCCGATTCATCAGGTTAAGCTACGCTTGCCGGGGTTGGTCCGTGGATGGGTGACCATCTTTACATATCGAGATTCCTACGTGCTTCGGAAAGCACGTTACAGCCGTTGGTCCCGGCTGTCATTCTTTGACAGTCGTTACGGGTCGTCAGAAGCCCGAAAGTGTGACAACCAGTCTTACCAAGGGGGATCGTATTACGCAGTTACTGGGTTGTGGAGGTCAGATATGCAGTCGCTCCATGAAAAATACTGGTATTCAACTGCATCCGGTTAGACTGGAAGGCGACCCCAACATAGTTGGGAAAAGGCTAGACAAATTGATTGAACAGACAAACTAGCTTGAAAGTCTAACTTAGATCTGTTTTATAAGGATGCCAGACAACCTAAGCATGGAGGAAGGTGCAGCAGTACAGCCGCTAGCGATCGCCATGCACGCGTGCAACCGCGCCGGCGTGCGCCTGGGGCAGCGCGTGCTCGTGCTGGGCGCCGGGCCCATCGGCATACTGTGCGCCATGACAGCCCGCGCCATGGGCGCCAGCACTATACTTATCACGGGTAAGTACTACTAATTTAATACCTATTATATTATAAAAGTAATCCTACTATCCTATCCTACTATACCAGGGTGACACTGAAAGTTCTTAGAAAATCAAAAACTGAACAAACTAGCAAGTTATTAGCTATATTATATCTTTTCAAAATAGTGTCCATTTACATCAATACATCGCTGCACTTAAATTACATCGAAAGTCATAAAAAAAACATTGTACGAAAATTTTCTCGCGTTAAATTCATGCTGACGTGACACAGACAATTTTCAATTTGCCGCCAAATTGTAAACAAATGAATAAAATACATAATATACAATAATATTGGCAGAGTTCCATTTTCAAAATATGAACTTATTTTTTTATTATATCGTTTACAAGTAGCCAGTTCTAAAAACTTTCAGTGTCGCCCTCGTATAATATTATAAATGTGAAAGTTTGTATATTTGGATGTTTGTTACTCAATTACGCGAAAACGGCTGAACGGATTTGGATGAAATTTGGCACACAGATACTTTATGACCTGGATTAACACAAAGGATACTTTTTAACCCGGAAGTACGTTCCCGTGGAATAATTTCCGACCTCCACGTGGGCGTAGCCGCGGGCGATATTTATGATAATTTAATATGATTATAGTTTAATATGATAAGTTGATTTGATAATTTTAAATGAATTCAAAGACTGCCTCATCAGTCTAGAAGTCGCAAGCAATTACTGAACGTGAGGTTCTGGTTCAATTCGCAGGTCAGACACTGTTTTCGTTTTTTTTCATCATAATATGTGGAATTTCTCAGTAGCAACCTGGAGTTTGGATTAGTGCCCAGGTAAAATGTGTTTCACCAACAGTTATATAGTCACAACTACGTATGTGACTGAACTTTCCACCAGGGCCGCAGGGCTCGGAAACGATATAACAACGTTTTTAAAACGTTTGTAACAGTTATTTGTACCTACAACATTTTGTTCGGATCGAAAACGAAATGAGAACGTTTATTCCGCAAAACAAAAACCGGTGTATTCCGCAGGACGCAACCGCGCACGGGGCGTGCGCCGACAAGCATGAACTTGTTTAGTTAAATTGTACCTTATCTTTATTTCATTACATCATTGATTCCAATGCGCTTAGCGTACGGGTTATGTTGCGAGTTTCTTATCGATCAGCCCAAAAATGAAAAAAAAAAAGGTTAAAAACGTTTTATTAACTGAGAACGATTACAATTTTGTTCTTCTTCAAAAACGTTTTTATAACGTTCCATTCGAACGTAACCGAAACAAATCGTTTCTTAGGTTTTTAAGACCAAACCGTTTAAAAACATATACCGTTATCCGAGCCCTGCTCTACACCTCAGAGGAGAGACAGAAGTTAAGTACAGTCAGTGAAGTGATGATGATTTTTTATTTGACTGTTTTTTTTGTTTTCACAGACGTAGTACAGTCTCGACTGGACACAGCCCGAGAGTTGGGCGCAGACTACACACTCCTGGTGAAGAGAGACTACAGCGAGCAAGAGGTGGTGGACGGCATCGTGGCGCAGCTCGGGTGCCAGCCTGACGTCACCATCGACGCCTGCGCCTACGCCTCCGCGCAGAGTGTTGCCATGCTGGTAACACGCTACATAAATGACACTAGCGACACCTAGACCGCTACATTTATTTATATTATTAGATGGCGAACAGCCTGATATTCTGCCTGATGTTATATGGGCACTGATGTCCATCTACTTAATAAAAAAATTAAATTGTCTGACAAAACACACAGCCCTGGGTCTAGAAACACGAAATTTTGCACAATAGTTCCTAATTGAGTAAAAGTGAGCACCGAGGAAGGATTTTTGATAATTGAGATGAAAGTTTGTAAGGAAGTTCGTCATTTTTGCCGATGGGAAATCCCTTAGGGTGCCCTAAGGGATTTCCCATCGGCAAAAATGACGATGATGGCTTGTTTATATTATTAGATAGAGAGAGACAGAAAGAAAGAGAGAAACAGTCCGATAACCTGTCTGTTGTAATGGGCATGTCTATAGGATGTAAGTCTGCACGCGACGCGCTTCGAAATCAAAGTGTATATCAATAGTTCAATACGCAACAGTATCGAGTGCGCGGCAGTTACGCACGGACGCGGCAGGTTTATCTACCGAGCGGCCGCACGTAATTATTTCAAGCTCACTGCCGAGATATAGTTCTGTTACTTTATTATACTGTGCTAGAGGTATCGCAATTTGTTGCCATGCCGGCCTTGTGTTGTGCCTGTAAACACACCGACACCCATACCGTTTATATCACGACTTAAACTTGAAGTATTAGCGAACTATAAATTATAGATGGAGCCACTGTTGGACCAGAGTTTGGCGCGATTTCCTCCATGACACTTCTTTAAAAAAAAAACATAATACTATAAGTACAGTATTTTCCTTTTGATAATTTAATCCAAAATGAGCATAATTAATTTAATTTTCAAAGTGGCGAGGCCAAAGAAGCGAACCGAACTTATTAGGTTCACTCCATCAATTTGATTATGTGTGTATGGAGTTACAGGTTGAGATATGACAGTCGTGTCGTTTGGCAGGTAACGAAGACGGCTGGCGTCATGCTAGTGGTGGGCATCGGAGGCAGCAAGGTAGAGGTGCCCCTGACTCAAGCACTGCTACGTGAGGTCGATGTGAGAGGCTCCTTCAGAATTGTTAACACGTAAGTCTCACTGAACATAACAACACGGCCGTTCTCCCACGCCCACGTTATAGTACGGTCAGTCAGTCAGTCAGCCTCAATAACGTGTAAACATCGACCAGTATTCATTTCACAATCTTTGATTCATAACACTGTATCAATATGTAACTACCAGAAATCGGATAATCGGATGCATATTTACCTAAAGTTAATTTTTAGCAAAGAAATTATGGAAGCGGATTCTTAATTTTTCTCAAGTCCCATATAGGGGGCAAGCCGAGCGAGTCTAATATCCTGAATCGAGTAAAAATTCGGATTCCGGACTGCTACTGAGAAATTCCTGACGGAAAAACCTAATTACTCTTTGGCAGACCGAATAATATAACCCAGGACTCTATACTCAGCAGTCGCGCTTACAACCAGAGCCGGGTTAAGGGGATTGGGGTACCGCTCCGGGCGACTTAGCCAGGGGGCGCCAAAATCATCTTGACGACAGTCAAGTGCAGGGGCGTTGCTATCGCAGTATCAGCCGTATCAATGACACGGGCCCCCCCAAACTATAGAAACGCGGATAACGCAGGGTAGTGATGTAGCGCCGACGCGACGTGTGTAAATAAAAAATCGTAAAATATTATTTTTGAAAAAAGTAAAAAATCTAATGAAAGTTAACAGAAACAAATTACGTTACATCAACAGGCGCGGTCCAATTGTCTAGCTCTTTCATTCATTTAGTAAAATTACACAGAAAATCTAACCTATCCAAGTCAGGGTGCACAAATGAAATACATACAGACAGACTAAAGAATGCTAAATAAAATAAAAAAATCAGTATTAAAGGGGATGGGAGGAGCTTGTAGCTAAGAAATAACAGCCGCACGGGTCGATTCATCAGGTTAAGCTACGCTTGCCGGAGTTGGTCCGTGGATGGGGGACCATCTTTACATTTAAAAAATAGGCAGTCAGGGGGACCGCTGACAAGTCAAAACTTAAAACTGGCATAATATATGATATCAACAATATTCATCATAATCGCCATTCTGTTGCACTGTATCCCCACAAAAAGAATCAATACTATTAAAAAACTGAAAACTGGTATAAGCGCCATCTATATTCTATACCCCAGCACTACGTGAATCCACAAGTTTATCCCCTACCAAAAATCGTTATCACAAAAAATTTAATGATAGAGTACCTAAAAAATCATCATGTATAGGAGTGCTGGAATGAGGCATTGGCCCGGGCGAGGTTTATATTAGAAAGGCTCTGCTTACAACTAGACCAACGAGGCAGTTTCAAAGGGTTAACATATCTTTATTCTGTGCAGATACCCGCCAGCGCTCGCGGCGGTGTCATCCGGAGCGATACCCCTCAAGAAGTTCATCACGCATCACTTTCCGCTCGAGAGGACCAAGGAAGCACTGGACCTGGCCAAGTCTGGCAACGCGATGAAGATCATTATACATGTACAAAAGTTATTGACTTTTATTTCGACACGTCATTCGTAGTATCCAAGGAGATTTTTTTTTATCCCAAAATACATCGTCGGAGTTGAGCTTGAGCTATATTCAGCGGGGCGGACGCTCTGCTTCATAGCATCAATATCATTATTGCACGAAACAATGTGTGGCGGCATCTACATCGCCACATGCGAACAACCCATCAAAGACCTGACGTCACACAACATCCTGACGGTACACAAATCCTGCATCGCGCAATTAGAGTTTACCGCGCCATCGACGTATATACAAGCTCCCGACTTAAACCATTGAGCAGTTGCCCGCCAGACACGACAACCATCAGGTCGGAGGATCCTCCCTTTTCTAATGAGGATGAGTGAACCTTACACCCTGTTCCTCTAAAAATGCGTAAAGAGTTAATTGTTATTATTTAATTAAAACAATGTATTATTATCAACACGAACTTCAACATTTATTTACAGTTTAAAAATAGAACAGGCACATTGAATTATTTATTAAAGTAATTAAGTCGTAATGTAATCGTTGTTTTGAAGAAATAACAAAAGTAAGATAATTTTTCAGGTTCGTTTACACGAGGAAAGTTTCACGCCCCTGTCAATGCGAGATTCGTAGGTGAGAAACTCGACTAGTGTAAAAGAAGGCTAAAGGCGTTTTGAGTATTGCGAACCACTCCAAGTATTGAAGTAAATCTGTCTTAGTCGGTGAGTGTCGGTTCATATGAGGTTGAGTCGCGACGGGTTGAACACTCCGGGCCGCGTGTTGAGCTGTGCGGCCGTGCCGCGCGGGACCGGCATGCTGCCCAGCCGGGCTCCTACAACACACACGCACACCATTCAAACAATGCACCCACCATGTTATCTTTCAAACACCTTTGGTTGACTGTTACGCCTCACGATGCAAATTTCGAATTTAGATGATTTCTTGCCTATGGCATACCTTAAGTTGTAGCAACAATAAAAGTTGCAACGTCTAAACTGTGTTTAAACGATAGCAGTCAGCCTAGTGGTATGACCGTCGGACTTCCAACTCATGTCTCTCGAGTTCGAACCCAAGGCACGCACCTCTGACTTTTCGGATTCATGTGCGTATTGTATATTATTATCACATAAACGGTGAAGGAAAACGTCGTGAGGAAACCGGCATGCCTAAGAGATATTTCTCGGCATGTGAAGCCAAGTCAGAGGCCCATGGGCGGCATAAAAACTCTGACACCAAGTCAGCTTCACTAACCACACGAAAAATAAAGAAAGAATTTTCTATATTTTTTTATTGCTTATTAGTCCTGCTCTTGACCTCGATCATGGTTGATGGAAAGCGATGGATGAGATCTGTGATAGAAGGAGCGTGCCCAGAAGATGTCTCTTCACTCTTGCTTTGAAGGCAGATGCGTTATATGTGGAAGGGAACACACATGCTGGCAGAGAGTTCCACACTTTGACTGTGGGCATAATAAATGTGGAGCAGAAGCGCTGAGTACTACTGGTTCAGATATTAACCAGGGCGGACGGTACCTTACAATACGTCTGGTACTCCGCTAGTAGAAGGGCTCATTGTATATCACAGGCAAGAAACTTGCATCGTGGGGTGTCACAGTCAACCAAATGGGTAAATCAGGCTTTTGAAAATATGTAGTACACCTTTGTGATTTTTGGTTGCATTAGTGAGACACGAGCTGAGTGCTGGCCCCTCTGGGCCACTGCTGGCGCCTGTGTCTCTGTGTTCTTTTGTCACAGTACACAGGGGCCACGGTACACAGAGGACTTAGGGAATACAGACGCACGACCTAGTTAATACTGACCGGTGGACGTGGTCGCCCCTCGCGAAGCCCCCCGGGCGGCTCCGCGGCCCGCGAAGGCTCCGCGCGCCGCCTTCTTCTTGGCTGCTGACGACGGCTTGCGTTTGAACCTGATACACAACATTTGATTGGTAGTGATGCAAAGAGACACATTACACTATTTCAAAGCCGTGCACGCTAGGCGCCTCGAATGCCTATGGATCAGTACTAAAAATGCTTTTTTTTATTATTTCACTAACATTCGTAACAATCCAGTAATTTTTCTTTTTGGCCGCATTAAAAATATTTGGTTATTTATATTTATTCCCCTATAATTGATATCGTCTTTAATTTGAGTTGTACAGAAAAAAATTTTACAAATATATTTACAGACGAAAAAGGAACTGAAAAGCGAAAAATAAAAAAAATTGTCTAATTAAGCTCCTAAATTAAAGTAACTTAATTTAAGTCGGCGCTAAACAAAAAAACAAGCAAATCAATTACGTAAAGCGTAAAAATGATAACCCTCCTTTTCGCTTCGCCGTATTCGGGTAAAAATGAAGCTTGATTGATCTTCGTTGACTCTAATCGGAATAGTAAAAATCGGAATACTCTGTAAAAAGTCTTAACTTTTTACAGAGTATTCCGATTTTTGTCGCTTACGACCAAAAAAATACATGTATCAGAAAGGTGTGGTCATATTAAAATTTAAGGGTGTGGTACAGACCATCAAACTGAACATCTTTCTTCATGGCACCAACATCATTGTTGCGAAAACATACAAAACTACAAACACAGCTGTCCCATACAAAACTTCAATAGGTACCCGACCCAAATGTATCCAAATGGTCCCATGGAGCAAGTTGTTGATGACCAAACATTTCAGATTCACGCTGAACATACGCGTCGACTTGAGAACCTCCTCGTTTATTTTTCGTTTAAAAATATATATTGAGAGACGTATAGTTACTTCTTGCGCACTCCTCCGCGGTAGGTCCGTCCGCGGCCCCTGCGCCGGCCCCCCTGGGACCCGGCCACGGACACGTCGGCGGACTGCGCCAGGCGGCCCCAGTCCGTGTCGGAGTCCGAGCCTGCCTCGTCTTCTACCACCTTCGATTCCTCCTCTTCTAACTCGTCCTGGTACTGCATGAGGAGGCCTGAACATGATAGAATTTTTCCGAGTGAACTCTTGGACATTACTGACATCGGTGAAGGAAAACATCGTGAGGAAAGGATTAATATAAGTTTGAAACCGCCAACCCGTCTTGAGCAAACGTGGTGATCAATGCTTGTGCCTTCTGTGTATGAGAAGAGGCTTTAGCCCTGCAGTGGGACAACAATAGGCTGGTATAATACGTAGAAGACGGCAAGACGAGTGTCCTTCACCATACAAGCCTCACCTTTGAAAACTTCAAGAAAATCAATTTTGAGAACGCCAAAACATAGTCAAGAAAAAGTCACCAAGGTTAAAAAAATAGTCGCATTATGATTAGGAAGTTATAGCTATACGTTGGTGAGGATTGTGGGGTGAACGCCTCCACACAATCCTCACTTCAGTGCAAGCAAACGGCTGGGAGTATCGACTTGGTTTGAATTCCAAAAAATAGCCAAGAAGTAGTCGTCTCTAATCATAATAATTTCGACCTGGTTTACTATGCAGAAGTATGTTAAAATTCCATGTAATGGTTGGAGACGAATAATTCTTGTCTATTTTTTGACACCAAATTCAAATTAAAAAACGTAATCATTCCGCGGTAATCAGGTGAGGATTGTGGCGAGGAAAGCTCACCACGTAATCCTCACCAAGACACCTTTGTATCTCTGGAATCTCGTAATGACTATTTTCGAGATTTGGCATAGCGTTACGACTATTTATTGACTATTTTTTTCTTTCGACTATTTATTGACTAAGTCAAAGAAATCATTAATGTAGGTATATTTTGATATTTTTTAGTATAAGACTTCGCAAATTTATATTTTTCTCTGTTTGTTCTCACACACTATTGTCTACATTTCTTTATCATTTCTCCTTTCGCAGGTCTGCTGTACGAAATTTCTTAAGAAATAAGCAGTACCTTTGTACTCAAATTATTATTATGTCGTATCTCTATGTATTTTACTGTGTGCACATAAATAATAAAATAAATAAATAATGTCATACAATTTACTTCCATTCAGCCATTTGTATTGTTTTTTTTTAAATGAGTTATGATTATTTAATCATTTTAGTGATTTTGGTATTTTATTTTATAATACGTACACACATCACAAGACAGCATTGTGCATACTTGGCTGACTTAGGATTATCCATTAACACAAGCCTGTGTGGATCCCTTATTGGTCGAGAGATGAACTCATACGCTTTTTTAAACAATCCCTTATTACTGTACACAAATTTACAGATTTCAAATAAGTAAAGTGGTAATAAACCTAGGTTTTTTTAAAACGGTTCGTAGGATTCATCAGGTCGGAGTTCACAAATGGCCCTGATGCATTTTTTTGCGCAATAAATGCTCTATCCTTATCCGTACCATTCCCCCATATAACAAGTCCGTAACGTATAATGAATTCTATATATGCGTGGTATGTAATAATTGGCATTTTTCTATTTGTCACGTACTTTACTTGTCTGAGATCATAAGCAAATTTATTGATCCTATTGCACAAATTATATAGATGTACTTACCAATTTAAGTCTTTATCTATGAGTACACCCAAGAATTTGGTTTGTATAACTTCTTTCAGTCTATCAATATTAAGTTTAAAATTGTATTTAGCATGTTTAGATTTATTAAATTGTATAAAATTAGAGTTGTCCAAGTTGATTTTTTATTTATTTGTCTGTAGCCATCCTAAAATATTGCCAATAGTAATATTAATGCCCATTTCATGATCAGATATTGATTTATACTTCTTATCAGACGTCAGGATAATTGAAATAACTGTCATCTGCAAATAATATATATTTATGATTAGTCACTAGTGGTATGTCATGTATTTATAATATAAACAAAATGGGTCCTAAGACACTCCCCTGAGGGACGCCGCATTTATTTTCCCTGGAGTCAGAAGAATAGGAAGAAAGTAGGTTTTCATGTACTTTATCTATGACAACGTAATGATCCCATAAATAAGACGGAATCCACTGCAGTGCTAGTCCTCTTATTACAATGCTTTCTAACTTTTTTAATAAAACATCATGTGCTACAAAGTCGAATGCTTGTGACAGGTCGAAAAAAGGCCTGTTGTTATGTGATTATTATTTAGATTACTCATGATATTGCTGAAAAGGGAAAATATTGCCTGAGTTGTCCACTTTTGCATTTGGAATCCAAACTGTTCATTTGCTATAATGTTATATTTGCTGCAAAAGTCGAAAAGTCGGTTGAGCATATATTTTTGGAATACTTTTGATAAAATAGAAATAATAATAATAATCGGGCGATAGTTTTTCACGTAATTTTTATTGCTTTTTTTGTAAAGTGTTTTCACGACTGATAGTTTAAGGCATCAGGAAAAAAGTACCTGATGAAAATGAAAGATTAATTAAATATGTCAATATATAAATTAAGTGTTGCACGCTTTAATTATTTTTGTGCTAATTCCTTCATAACCTTCGAAGTTAGTATTATTTAGCCATCATCTACTTTTTAATTTCAACTTCAGTCATTAAACTAAGAAACATGGAATTAGGAATTGACACCTTATTAGAGTCATTATGTAAATTATTAAATGGTAACGTGTTTGTAGAGTCAATAAAATAATTATTAAAAGCGTTCGCTATATCAGTGGGATTCGTCAGTATGTGCGTATCTAATTGTAGTTCAGAAATATTAATATCACGTTTTGTATTCCCAATTTCGTGATTAATGACTGGTTACGTTGCTCTACATTTATTTAGACTTTTTTTAATGAAATTAATATTAGAATTCATTTTTGGTTTTGTACAATAAAGTTTTGTTTTTGTAGTAAAGATATCGTAAAGATCGTTTAGTATTGCAACTATTTCTTAGACCCTTACTTATCCATTTTTATTGTTATTTTTGGGAAGCATAAGTTACATAACAGATATAATAAGTCATAAAATTGCCTGATCCAAATAGGATCAGTTTCTATGTGTAATTCTGACCACGATAAACTTGTGAGGCATTGTTTAATTATTTTTTTTTTTTCGTTATTGTTGTTTTTTTTTTAAAGTGTAGTAAGATTTGGACTTCTGCTCTTTTACGCAATTCAAATTTTGCTTTTTTAAGAATACAATCTATCGTATATCACGTTAAGCCGTCGGTCCCGATAGTCATTTGTAGATCTTTTACAGTCGTTACGAGAGTCCGAAGCCCGAAACTCTGATAATTATTTTTACTAAGGAGTATCATATTACCCAGTACCCTGATTGTAGAGGTCAGATAGGCAGTCGCTCCATGTAAAAAACTGGTATTCAGCTGCATCCGGTAAGACTGGAAGCCAAACCCAAGATAGTTGGGAAATGGCTAGGCATAAGATGAATATATTCTAAATAGGGATGTGACTCACCCATCTTCTCGATAGCATACGCGCTGGTGATGTGCAGTAGCTGGTCGCCGTACTTGTGGTAGTTGGCGCGCGTGACGTACGGCAGCGCCAGCATGTGCTCCGCCAGCTCGGGCAGGCGCGCCGCCATGGCCTTCAGCGCCGCCTGCGGCAGCACCGTCGCCAGCGACACGCCGCGGGCAGAAGCCATCTCACTGTAGAAAACACCACATTATTATACATACTAACATATTTTATCAACTTCTGCTGTCCAGATTTGTTCTTCCGATACAATGAAATAATCCTTACATACAACAGTCGAAATTAATAAAAAAAAAAAAGGTCAGTTTCAGTCATTTTTATGGACAACTTGCACTTGACAAAAAAATAATAATATTCGAATTTATTTTATCATGAAAAAGCGCAAATATTTCCTAAAACAGCTTTCCCGCGGCGCACAGCGATAAAATTAAAGCTAAAGAATGAATGTTATGTCGTCTATAATTTGTGTATAGTTTGACCGAGACCGCTGTACCGTGCCTTAGGTATTTGCGCGGCTCATACGGGGGCAGTGCAGGCCGCTCATTGGTCAACGCTGTCTCCCACCTTGCCGCGCATTCCTAAGGCGCAGAATTCCTTGGGGCCTGTACTGTCCCCCCGTGGGCCGTGCACATAGCTAAGGTGCAGAACGGCGGTCTCGGTCAAACTATATTTGGAATCACGCCATAACACACTCACTTCAAGGCGTTTGTGATGCGGATTCCAAATCGGCAGCTTTAAATCTTCATATGGGAAGCTATTTGCTACATGGTGCTACTATCGACGTTTTTGTAGAAAGTTAATTTCATATAAATAAAAACTAGACACCACAACGACGATTAAATTATAAGGACTACTCTACGTAATACTTTCTTGAAAATAAATATATGTAATGCTTTTGTTATTACCGGCAAGCCTCAACCAAGTCGGCATAGCATCGTTCTTCCAGCCGCTTGAGCAGCGCGGCCACGGGCGAGTGCTCGGCGCGCGGCGCGCCCGGCGCGGGCCCGCCGCCCTGCGCGGGCGCCGGGCGCGACAGCTTCATGGGGAACACGACGCGCAGCCCGCCGCGCATCAGTCTGGGGATAGAAATAGAAATCAGTTCAAACTCAAAGTTTTTATGTAATTTAAACAGGCATTTTAAATTGTCAAAGAGTCGGATACTCAAGATACTCCAAGGAGACTCTTTCAAATCAAGATATTACAAAATCCTGGGTACATTATTCTTGTTGCTTCTATCTGTAAGAAAAATGTAAAAAATATATAAGATTCAAAATAAGCCCTGACAGATAAAAGTAGACCAGTCTTAGATTCAGATTCAGATTCTTTATTTGTTAACATAGGTAGTTACAAACAGGTGTTACATTGTCATATGCGCTCTATGTTTTGCCATTTGGCGTACAAATATGATGATCTATTTTACATTTAATTATTAATTATCTACGTGCAACAAATACTTTTATCAGTTTAAATTATAAAAAAACAAGAATGCTTAAGTGTAAGCGGTTCATAAATATTTTCAAATTGTCAACAATAAAATTTAAGAAATACGAGTAACAAAAATAAAAATGTCAGGAAAAAAAAAATAGAAAATAATGTCAGTCATAAAATTTAAAATTAATACAGAAATGTCAAAGCAATTATTAAACTATTCCTTCAGTGTCAACAATTAAATCTAAGGTAGCACATAAATGTTAAATGTATTAGAATAATGTCAATGGATTGCAATGTCGATTAGTTAAAATAAATACAGTAGGTAATGTCAAAATAGATGACCTAACAATTATTATCTATAGGAGGCATTATAGAACTGTCGTCCAAATATTCCTTTAGCGAGTAGTAACATTTATCAATTAATATATTCATAAGCACTCTTTTGAATTTGTCCAGGTTTAAAGATTTCAATGTCTCAGGCAGCTTGTTAAATATTTTTGTGGCCATACAGAAAGTGCTTTTATTAATTAAGGCTGTTTTATCATGTGTGATTTCAAGCTCTAACTCATTTTTGTCACGTAGTTTGCGATAGTGACTTTTAAAAGCTAATTTGTACTGTGAGATGTGTGTTTTGACAAATATATTTGTTTCGTAGATATACAGTGATGGTAGGGTAAGAATGTTCAGGCTTTTAAAGAACGGTTGACAACTATCGGTACTATTTAGGCCACACATGGATCTAATACATTTTTTTTGAGCTCTAAATACAAAATCTCTATCGACGGAGTTGCCCCAATACATTATGCCATACCTAAGTGTTGATGCAACATAACCATGATAAGCCGTTAGTACAGATTCTAGGCTGACAGTCTTTGATAGTTTAAATAGAACGTATGCAAATCTATTCATTTTTTTACAAATTTCATCTGTCTGTGATCTCCATGTCAGATTATTATCAATTACGATGCCGAGGAATTTGGCGACAGTAGTTGACTCTATTGGACTCCCTAAATACTGAATTTCAGGGATCTTACTTGGAATTCTCTGGTAGAAATGCATGATTTTAGTTTTGTCTAAATTAATTACAAGATTATTATTGTTGAACCAAGATATTATTGTATTTAATGTCATATTTATTTCATTCTCATAAGTCATATTATTGTCACATTCAACTACTACTGTGCTGTCGTCAGCAAATAGTACCATGGGATGGTTTATGTGTCCGGGAAGGTCATTAATGTATATTAAAAAGAGGGGTGGTCCAAGTACACTGCCTTGAGGTACGCCGTATTTTATTGTTCCACGTTTGGATCGATATTTATTCTCGTAGCCGTTATTAGTACATATTTGTGTGATTTCCACAAACTGTTTTCGATTCACCAAATAAGATTCGAACAGTTTAAGTACATTTCCTCTAATACCATATTTTTCTAGTTTGTTTAACAGTATTCGGTAATCTACATAGTCGAAGGCCTTGGTCAGATCCATAAAGATAGTACATACAGGATTTCTCTTGTCCACGTTTGATAAAACAGGGAGAAGAAGATCATGTATGGCCATATTAATTGTCTTCTGTTTACGAAATCCCTTTTGCTCTTTAACTAATATTTTTGACTTCTCAAGGTATGTATATAAATTACTTTCTCAAATATTTTTGAGAAGACAGGTATCAATGCAATAGGTCTTAACCGACACTATTGTAAAGTATATATTCAAGAAAATACATACTGGTCCACCTTGGGCCCCAGCACGACGTAGGCGCTGGCGATGTCGTTGGTGACGACGAGGCGCTCGGCCAGCAGCCCGCGCACCACCAGCTGGCGCAGCAGGCGCATGGGGTCGCCGCGGTGCCACGACGAGCAGCTGGAATGGGATAAAGGATATCGGAATTACTTTTACCCGTCATATATCAAATTTAAAACAGTACGCTTAGATGTTTTGGTCATGTTGAGAGGATGAATGACAGTTGAAGATTTATGAACAGCCAATTGCAGCAGTTTACACGCGTTTGACAATTCAGCACATTCATTTTGCTATACTTTTGTTCGAGAAACTGGCCCCTAGTGTAACACTTCACACGTAGAACATTTTCTTATTGTAGTCGAATCTTCATTGATGATATGGCTATGGGCAACTAATAGCCATCAAAATGATTTCATGCTGTGTTCTATTTTATAACTTTCTGTGAACTTTTTACAATAAATTTTAAAAAGCCCCGTATTTTCTTTCCCCCTTTCTGTCTCTGCCGGTTTTGTACCCGCATAACGGGTATTTTTCGAATGTCGGGAAAAGTTACCTCATTATGCGTAACCTTTCTTCAATGATCTTGAATGACCTTTCTGAATTGTGTACTGTGATGCCGTTTTTCCTCTCCAGTTTGCAGATGACCGATTAGCTGCAGCTCTCGCGGAAGTAACTCACCGTCCATGTAAGGGCGTGTTCTGCAGCGCCTGCAGCCGCGCCTGCTTGGAGCCGCGCAGAGCATCCGCGACGTGCAGCAGCGTGAAGGAGTTCCGCGGCCCGCTGCAGCTCTCGCGGATGCAACGCGCTATCACCTTGCAGTCTTCCGTTACGTCCACCGGCTACACATGAAAGAAGTAGAAAAGATTACCAAATATCCTGAATTAAATAAGTCACCTGGGCATTTTATACTTCAGTCACATTATTTTGGTGGGATTGACAAATCTTATAATAGCCAAAAACGAAATAGCCCTTTTTTAGACATGAATGAATGAAATGCACCAATCCTAGCGTATTTTAAGCGAACTCGATAAATCGATTGAACCCCAAGATTTGTCTGAGATCAGGAACGCACGTAGGCTTAGTCCACATTACTTTTGCACTATTTTAATGTATTTATTAGGCGACTAGTAAAGTCACAGCAACATCAAAACAAAAGAAGCACTGCTCAATTTCGTTGTCCGGCAAGTGACGCGACCTTGCAACATGTGTTGCGCACGTTGCACCAAACGTATAGTAAAAAACTGTGACGGAGCACTCATCCGGAACAACCGTGCACTTCGACGTCTAACGACCGAATCTCCAAAATAGCGGAAACACTAAATAGCCCTTTTTAGACAGGGTCAAAATGAATTACTTGGTGATGAATGAAACAAAAAATCATACTTTTTGTAGTATCATGATTTGATATTAATACCCGCAACTCTGTGAAGTTTCACCAGTGAATTTCATTTGAATCAATTGAACAGCCTTTTCATACATGGGGAAGGATGGGTATAAGTCTAAGGCCAAGATTAATCAACGTTATAGCTTGTCGAGCGCCACGCGCAGTGGGGCGCGTTATTTCAGAGTGGACAAGCTATACTTAAGACGTTCTTTGGCTAACATTAATTTATGTTCCCGTATTTATTTCGCAGCTTGTAGTCTGATAGCAGTGCGACAGTGACAAGAATAATGCTAAGCTAAAGCACCATCGCGGACACTGGCGGTGGACCACTTTTCAATTACTCTGACTAAGAGCATAAGGCTACTTTTCTACCAGAGATGAGCGAGGATGTGTGTGAAATTAACCAATAACATCGCTTCACTGTCATAGTTTGAGCTAAGCTAGCGTTGTTATTGATTAGTTTCACACACATCCCTCGCTACGCATCCTCGCTCATCTTTGGTAGAAACACAGCCTAAGGGTGAATAGTGGTCGACCGCCATTGTCCGCGGTTGTACATGCTACTAAGTATGTTTATTAATCTGGGTCTCAGTACGCAAGCACAGTATAAAGACGACTACTACCTCAACTAGGCCCTTTTTGTAAAAACAAAAGCTACGCTCCAACGGGCGTTAGGGTTGTCAAACAAATTTTTATATTAAAATGCACTCACGTATAAAACGTAACCACTATTCTCGAAGCGACAGCCCCGAATAACTGGGTACCTGAAGCATGCTTAGATTTTGCATGCGTGAGTGAGTCGATTCGACCGTTTGTTCCTAGCTGAAATACTGTATGTTAATAGTAATATGTCTGCGTTAGTGACCTTGTAGTCGTGTGCGTTGAGACAGTTGTCGCAGGCCGTGGCCCGGTCCCGCACACACGCGTCCCTGTCGAACCGCTCGCCGAGGTAGGCCAGTACCTGCGCGCGCCGGCACTCCGTCACGCTCTCGCACACCTCCACCATGTGCAGCAAGTTGGCGACGTGCACGCCGCGCGCCTCGGCCGTCGTGTTGCGCTCCACTGTAACACACGACGTGCATAACATCACAGAGGTGTATACAGGGTGGCAGGGACATCGACTCGAAGCCGGTTACCATGGATTCAGTACACAAAAAACAGCTGCTCCATACATTTTGACCGCGTAGGTTTTGCACTTTTCTATGAAACAGCTGATTGTTTTTTTAATAACCGACGAAAAATTTCGACGCAGGGGGGTTCAGAATCATGTACTGACCATGGTAACCGGCTTCGCGTCGATGTCCCTGACACCCTGTATATATAGTACACCCACATTTCGCCAGTTATGTTAAAGTCCCATGTAATATGGGGCAAGCCTATTGCCATCATCCGGACACAAATCCAGACTCCGGGCTACTACTGAGTAGTTCCAGATGGAAAAACCCAATAACACTTGGTCCGAACTGGGAATCAGTAATATCCACTTTACATAATTTCATTATAAAAGTTGATTCCAGTAGGGAAAGCGTGAATAAGTTCTGATTTTCAAATGTCGAGCTTAAAAGCCATTTCAGATTCTGCCATAGTTTATGAACATTTAATTCTTGTGCCATACAAAAATTGCACGATTCTTGTGGACTGAGTAACAAAAGACAGAAAGGAAGACGCAGTATTAAAAATAAATAAAAACCAACGTACTTTCAAGCAACCTCCTATACCGCACGACGTCAGAGTACGAATAGTATAGCAGACAAGTAGCGGTGTCACCGTCGCGGCCGGCGCGGCCCGCCTCCTGGTAGTAGCCCTCCACGGACTTGGGCATGCTGTGGTGGATCACGTAGCGCACGTCCGCCTTGTCCACGCCCATGCCGAACGCGATCGTCGCGCAGATCTGACCACAACATCGCGCTACGTTAGGGTGGGTGGGGTAACCAGACCGCGTTCAATTGACGTCGACATGTTTACAAACGCTTCATTCGTAGCAGGGAGAGACAGGGCGAAGGTGCGCGGGGGTTATGCCTACAGAGTTGGGCAATAAAATCCCGTAACAAATAAACCGAACGCATTTCTTTCATCACCTCAACACTGCTCGTGTGTTTTGCTAAAGGAGCATAAATAGTTCGTTTTTTAAATTTATCTGCCCGAAAGCAATAAGCAGTATAAAGCTCAAAAAGTTTACGGTAAATTGGGTCAACAATACATTTCCCCTTCTGACTTAGAACTCATACAAAAAAATCTGTTAACCATTTACAGGAACTTTAAAATTGTCAAGGAGTCGGTCGGTCAATTCGTTATTTATTCCTGTAAATCATAAATAAAATGAAAAAAATGTTACATGTTGAAAACAGTAATATCAATAAAATCTCTACTATAGTTTGACCGAGACCGCTGTTCCGCCTTAGAAATGCGTGGCGAGGAGGGGGAAGCGTTGGCGAATGAGCGGCGGGTGGGACGACGCACGCCGTGAACGTTGACGAATGAGCGGCTTGCACTGCTCCCCGTCTCGCTGCGTACATATCTAAGGCGCGCAGCGGTCTCGGTCAAACATTAATACCAACTCACGTACCACATTGTACTTATCAGCGACCCAGCCTGCCTGCACCTCCTCTCGCTTCTTATCGCTTAGTCCTGCGTGGTAGGGCGCGGACTGAATTCCCGCCTTGCGTAAGTCCGTCGATAAATTCTCACACTCCTTCCGTGACAAGCAGTACACTATGCCACACACTCTGTAGACAAGTTAGGGTGAAATTAAATAACATGCACAGTTCATTATTTTCCTGTATTTCGATCCTTTTCTGTCACTCAGAATTGTAATTAGCTAAAGCGAGAAGTTCATTCGCACGCAAAATCCCTTTCGATGAGAATGAGAGTGAATGCTTGTGAGCACAATTCTCATTCTAGCGAGAGTAAAATAAATAAGAGATATAGAAAAAATGAAGTCCATTTCACCCTTATTTTGAATAAAGTTGGGTACCCTTATTGCGTAACATATAATCAATCACAAACTGAATATTTTTTGAAGGATATTCAAAATTCTAAATAATCATATTTATTGGTAATCCATTGCTTCATACGTTCGAAAAATTTGTCTGCTTAGCAACGTAAATCACGCAATGAATGTTGTTGAACTGTCAAAATGCAACAGATTGTGATTGATCGTGTGTTACGCAATTATGGTGCGAGTTTCGATCATTAAGAACAGTCGTGGACCATAAATGTTTACCACCCCAAGGTCTTCATTGCTAAACGCTTCTGTTTCATAAGGTTGGGTTGCAAAAAAATCATGCCAACATTTAAAATTATGACTTGATAAAAATTTGTAACCCAAATCACCTAAACCTACATCAGGAGTCATATTTAAGTATGAAATCATCTGCCTAGCCTTTTCCCAACTACTATGGGGTTGGTTTCCAGTCTAACCGGATGCAGCTGAATACCAATATTTCACATGGAGCGACTGCCTATCTGACCTCCACAACCCAGTTACAGGGTAACACGATACCCCTTGGTAGACTGCTTATTAAACTATTTCGGGCTTCTGACGGCCCGTAAAAACTGTCAAAGATCTACAAATGACAGCCGGGACCAATGGTTTAACGTGCTTTCTAAGGCACGGAGGGGTCTTGGTATGTAAAGATGGTCTCCCATCCACGGACCAACCGCGGCAAACGTCGTTTAACCTGGTCGATCGAACCGTGCGGCTGTTATTACTTAGCCCAAAATCCCTAAAAAAAGAAAAAGACCATTCTCACTAGTAATATGATTGTGTAATTTAATTTTAAAGTATTTTTTGATCACATGGTCTCAGTATTAATCATTATAATTTAAGTTTTAAGGTATTTTTTTATCTTAATAGTAAATAAGTGTTTTGTTAATTTAATTTTAAGGTAGCCGTATGCAGTGCCGGATTAAGCAAGCGCGGGGCCCGTAGCAAATTTTATAGACGGGCCCTTGATCTGCTATGGGTTCTTATGTATAAAGTGGTTAAAAAAAAACAATACTCAATACGTCTATTTGCAATCAACTTTTAGAAATTGTATTACCCATATTCTGACGTCTTAGTCGGCAAAGGTAGTACGTATCACGTTTTTGAGACATCAAGTAAATTCAATATACCACTTCTTAATAAGTTTCACTCAAAAAATTATGCTCAGGCGGAGGTGGGGCCCGGGTTTGAATACGCGGGGCCCCCTTTAGCGCGGGGCCCGTAGCAATTGCTACTCTTGCTACGTGGTTAATCCGGCACTGAGCGTATGCTGAAGTGAATAATAAGCAAAATATGTGGAACCATTTATATTTAAGACCTTTTATGCACCATATTTTATGCAAAATAAAGATTTTCTTTTCAACTAACCTGAAAAACTTCTCCTTAATCAGTGCGGCAATCTCCTGGTTAACAGACTTGGGTTTCTTCTCCAGTATCCTATAGGCGAGGTTGGGCCGGTTGAAGCTGCTAAGGAACCACTTGCAGGTGGAGACCTGCAGCTGGTGCAGGATGTCCGTGCGCACGCGCGGCGTGGCCGTGGCCGTGAGCCCGATGATGCTGGTGGTGGGGAACTGCGTGCGAAGCACTGAGAGGCGCTTGTAGTCGGGCCGGAAGTCGTGGCCCCACTGCGACACGCAATGCGCCTCGTCGATTACGAACCTGAGTCCATACCATTGTTACTTGCAGGGCAGTTTAAGTTGTACAGCACACAGTTCAAAATCGCTTAACATTTATCAATATACAGGGTGGATTTTTGAGATGGGACGGTAAGGGCAGCTACCTTAACCATAGTAGCTACAGGAAAACGGTCTTAGGAGACTGTCCTTAACTTTTTGAAAAAAATGTACAGTCAGCAAGAAAATGGGCAATTTTCACAAAAACTATTTTTGATGTCAAAAGATTTCGATCTGTTTCTTTTATGGATCAAAAATCTCTATTGGACTAACTGCGGTTTGAGTATTAGAAAAGTCAGAAATCGCAAAAAACTTTTCTCATACATTTCGGAAATGAGTCTCCAACCTACTTTTTACGATGGATAGACTGGCCGAAAATAAACAAAAAAGGGTATTTCAAATCTCGAACGAATACGCGTTATAAGTTTTTTTTTTGTTTTTTTTCGGCTAGTCTATCCATTATATACAAAAATAATCTGGATTTTTTTCCCTACGCACAATCGAAGAAGTTCATATCTAACCACCGTAAGGATTATTCTTGCTTGCAGCGCTCGGCCACTATAGAACCGGTCCGGTAACAGATGTGGTCATAGTGTTTACGGGATTTTGTTTTGAAACAGGTTAGATATGAACTTCTTTGATGGTACATAAAGTATTGTTTCTTATCAGAAACAGGATCGATTGGCATCAAAAAAAGTTTTTGTGAAAATTGACTGTTTTTTTTTTCATAATCTGTGAATGCAAATAAAAAAATCAGTCTCCTAAGGCCGTTTTCCCGTAGATACAACGGTTAAAGCAGCCGTCCTTTTTTTTTTGTTGGGACATTGTCAAATAACTTCCCCCGCTCTGGGCGAAGCGGGAGGGCGTGTCAGACTCTTACCGTCTTATTCCAAAACACGGACTAAATTTGGTACTGGGATTGGTACTAGCTTTAGTACCATGACTAAATAAAACGTTATTATAAAATGAATTTTATCTCTAGTTCCAGAACTATTTATGGTACTAAAGTTAGTCCGCCGAGTCCCCTAGTTTATCTTTGGTACTAATTTATTTGACGTTTGCGTTGTCATTGTTTTGGTGTTTGCGCGGGTCTATTTAAATAAAAATCATAAAAAATGGATATTAATATGATCGACTTGATGGATTTGGAAGATCTGGATATGCTGGAGACGTCTCGGCGATCTTACAGACATCGTCATCGTGAGAATCCATTCGAATTGAGTGACGAAGATTTCAGATATAAGTATAGGTTCACAAAACGTTTTGGAGAAAAGATAGTGACTATTTTACGTGTGGATTTATCCCACGACCCTCGAGGATGCCCTTTGAGTCCTGAAGTGCAAATAGTTTACGCATTACGCAACTGGGCTCGACATGAAATATGTAAGCTTGGTCAATGCTAACCTAACATTATAGACAACATTCTAAACATTATAGACAAATAAAAAAATATACTAATATTATTGATTTATTCGTAGATTCAAGACGATACAGCTGATTTGCATGATGTGTCTCAACCAATTGTCAGCAAAACGTGTAAAAAGGTAGCGGACATTTTATCACGGATGTTCCGAAGATTTATAAAAATGCCCATTACTCTAAATGAACAGGAGGAAAACATTAGGAAATTCCGCAGTATTGCTAATTTGATAATATGATGATACAAAGCATTGCTTACCTAATAATAAAAAATTCCATGTTTTACACCCCTTTTTTTCTTTTGTTGTTCCATTTTATAATGTAGCTCAAACACTACAACTCACGAACAGACCATGTAACAGTAACAGTAATATTAAAAACAATAATTAATACAACTATGAAGTGCTTTTATTTATTATTATAGGACGCAACATAGACATTCATCTCAAATTACGCGCGCTGCCGTCATATGTAAGTCGCTCCACTTCACGCAGAGGTGTACAAAATATGAGAACGTGATTATAAAAAGCGCGTCAAAAGTACAAGTTGTGCTTGTTCAATATATTGTAACCTAAACAAAGAACTATTTATGACATATTTTTGTATTGATAAATAATTATTTAAGCATTTCAAGTGTTATTATAATATCAACATTTAGAGAAACAGAACGTTGCTTCAAATAAAGCCTGCGTGAACGAATGAAAGAATGCCATTTTTGTTTCTTATCTGTAGATATTATTTGAACCATGAACCTTCTTTGGTACTAACTGATCCTCGAATAGTCTTCGTTTTGTAATAGGAACACATTTTGAGCCTGGAACTAGCTTTATTACCGTAACAATCCAAGACCTTTTAGTCTTGGTTTAAACCATTACTTATGCAGTTTTTTGTAATAAGACGGTTACCGTCTTATTCCAAAACACGGACTAAATTTGGTACTGGGATTAGTACTAGCTTTAGTACCATGACTAAATAAAACGTTATTATAAAATGAAGTTTATCTCTAGTTCCAGAACTATTTATGGTACTAAAGTTAGTCCGCCGAGTCCCCTAGTTTATCTTTGGTACTAATTTATTTGACGTTTGGGTTGTCATTGTTTTGGTGTTTGTGCGGGTCTATTTAAATAAAAATCATAAAAAATAGATATTAATATGATCGACTTGATGAATTTAGAAGATCTGGATATGCTGGAGACGTCTCGCGGCGATCTTACAGACATCGTCATCGTGAGAATCCATTCGAATTGAGTGACGAAGATTTCAGATATAAGTACATATATAAGTTCACAAAACGTTTTGGAGAAAAGATAGTGGATGTTTTACGTGTGGATTTATCCCACGACCCTCGAGGATGCCCCGTGAGTCCTGAAGTGCAAGTAGTTTGCGCATTACGCAACTGGGCTCGACATGAAGTATGTAAACTTGGTCAATGCTAACCTAACATTAAAGATAAAATCCAAAAAATATACAAATATTATTGTTTTATTCGTAGATTTAAGACGATACAACTGATTTGCATAGAGTTTTTCAGCCCATTGTCAGCAAAAAGTGTAAAAAGGTAGCGGACATTTTGTCACGGATGTCCCGAAGACTTATAAAAATGCCCATTACTCTAAATGAACAGGAGGAAAGCATTAGGAAATTCCGCAGTATTGCTAATTTGATAATAGCATTGCTTAGGTACCTAATAATAAAAAAATCCATGTTTTACAAATCTTTTCTTCAGAACTCCAGTTTTCACCTCTTTCTTTCTTTTGTTGTTCCATTTTATAATGTAGCTCAAACACTATGTTGGGGTTGTAATGCCAAACAGTGAAAATGGTATGTACTTGTTATGTTATGTTATTTAAATGAGTAGACGAAGTTCCCTTGATGGATTTATTGCTACTGAATATAATTACACAATTGTTCCACTTAAATGCTATGTTAGAGAAATGCACAGCTAAACAATATCGATGTGCATTATTGAGTATGACGTACAAACTACTACAAAGGTCAATGTACAGCGTAGCTCGTACACACTACAACTCACGAAAAAACCACGTAACAGTAACAGTAATATTAAAAACAATAATTAATACAACTATGAAGTGCTTTTATTTATTATTATAGGACGCAACATAGACATTCATCTCAAATTACGCGCGCTGCCGTCATATGTAAGTCGCTCCACTTCACGCTAGAGGTGTAAAAAAATATGGGAACATGATTTTAAAAAGCGCGTCATAAGTACAAGTTGTTCTTGTTCAATATATTGTAACCTAAACAAAGAATTATTTATGACATATTTTTGTATTGATAAATAATTTTTTATGCATTTCAAGTGTTATTATAATATCAACATTTAGAGAAACAGAACGTTGCTTCAAATAAAGCCTGCGTGAACGAATGAAAGAATGCCATTTTTGTTTCTTATCTGTGGATATTATTTGAACCATGAACCTTCTTTGGTACTAACTGATCCTCGAATAGTCTTCGTTTTGTAATAAGAATACATTTTGAGCCTGGAACTAGCTTTATTACCGTAACAATCCAAGACCTTTTAGTCTTGGTTTAAACCATTACTTATGCAGTTTTTTGTAATAAGACGGTTACTGACTAAAACCCACCCGTGTTCCTTCAGTTATCAGTTCGTTGCCAGTTACAATACCGGTTAAAGTAGCTGTACTTACTGCCCCATCTCAAAAATCCACCCGTGTATATATTATATAAGTAGGATAATATTGAAAAATTACATGCATATTCCCTATTACAAGCATTAGCAACATTGGTTTCAAAAGGGGAAGTGTGAACAACTTCCCTTTTATATGACCCTTCAACAAATATAGGTGACTAGCTCAACAACCCGCATATAAAACATAGTTTACATTACCTAGCTAGTTTCCCGCGCGAATAGAGCATGCTGAGCATGGACTGGAACTTGGTGGAGTTGCTGATCTTCTCGGGCGTGACGTACAGCAGCTTGATGCCTGGCTCGCGCAACGACAGCTTGTGGTAGATCTCGTCACACGTCGCCAGGGATACGTCGCCCGACATGTGAGCCGCAGGGATCTAGATAACACGACTGCTTCAACACATGCTTGCACTGCTGGGGAGTTTGTTGCGCCACGTCTTCTGCCCAGCTAAAGCTCTAGGAAGCGGTGAATGGTTGGCGTTTTGGGGGACTGCCTTGTCATTTTGACGTTCAAAAAGTGCTCAGGCAAATTTGAAGAATTTGAAAGATTTTTACACAATAATATGATGGTTTAAGGAATTAAGGTGGTAAGCATGTACTGGTATTGGCAATGGGCACGTTATTATTGGTTAGTATGGTCAGAAATATTGCGAAAGGTTTACTTTAATAAGTTTCGAACAGGGTTACAATGAATCAGAATGGTTTAGCAAACATTTACACCAGCAACACTCCCCCCTCATCCCCACAGAAAATCAGGAAAAAATGAGATATGTTCAGTCCTTTCCCAGTTAATTTACCTCTAATTTTTCATCACAGTGACTTTTATTTAGACCTTTTATTGTCTATGCTATAAAGTTGGTTGGAATAACTGTGAAAGAACCGTAAAGGCAGCTAACTTGTAAGTTCTTTTTAATCTTTTCAACCGCCACTCTGGTCTAGTAGTTAGACCACCTTTGTCAAACCCAGAGGTCCCGGGTTCGATTCTCAGTAGGGGAAAAAAAAATCTGCTCGGTTTGGTAAAAAATTCTCTCTATACATTCATTCCAACTGACTTACGTCGAGCGACAGTAGTTTGTTGACTTGGTCCAGAATGAGTGACTTGAGCGGTGATATCACTATGGTAACGCCAGGCATCAGTATCGCCGGGAGCTGGTAGCACAGTGATTTACCTGCGGACGTCAATTGCTAAAATGAACTTAGTGAGAGAGCCCACAAAACGGATGTACAGATCTTTCTGGATTACCTGTACATTATTTATTTATTTAATACTTCAAGCACAAAAATATACAGAGGCGGACTAAATGCCATAGGCTTTTTCTACCAGTCAACCTTTGGGTGATGGAGAGACAAACAGTGGTAGGTGCAATATGATCGCAATAAACTAATTATTTGTGGAAGACAACGCTTTTGTCAACATCTTCTAAATAATTATTTTATGGTAGAAAATGGAAGTAGCAAAATGACTTGTCTATTTAAAATGAGATAAGAACGACGGAAACGAAATGGTAAAGAACGAGGTCACTTACCGCCCCCGGTGGGCATGAGCACGAAGCAGTCGTTCCCCAGCAGTGTCGCGTTGATGACCTGCAGCTGGTTCGGGCGGAAGGACGTGAGCCCGAACCTCTCGCGAAACACCTCTAGCATCAGCGCTGAGTGAGGGTAATCCAAGCCGTCGAACTCGCCTGAAATACAAAAATAATAATAATACCACAACTTTGTTTTAAAATGTATTTAGGGTTCCGTACCTCAAAAGGAAAAAACGGAACTCTTATAGGATCACTTCGTTGTCCGTCTGTCTGTCTGTCTGTAAGCACAGGCTTGCGGACGGTGAGCAATGGGTAGCTCGCCGTCCGATAAGGACCTGGTCGACGGCGCGTTGTATTCCACGCGCGCCTCAAAGAGATGTCAGCATAACTGACGGGGTCCACTAGAGCCGATGCCTGCCGGGGTCGCGGTTGTATACGAAACTTGTACAAAACTTGTCGAAAATGTTTAAAAGGTGAACAAATTAGTTAACAATACATGTCTAAAACAACGTCAATACGTTTTATATACGACATGCTTTTGACAAATCTTTTATTAGACTTGTCGAAAACAAGTATCACAACTTGTATATGGGATGGGCGCCAGGCTGCAAGGGGGTGCTACATTCAGAAATGAAAAGGTATCCGAAAAAGCCTAATATAATAAATAATAGAGAACCTATCCGAAGCTAGATTCTAAAATTTTCCTCTTCACTGTTAAGCTTGTGTGCATAAGTTGGCAAAGTTACTCCTATTAGGGCGGGCGGCTGCATGTCCAAACTTCCAAAGTGTTACAACACAGGACCTTCTTTAATGAATTGGCAAAATTTCAAAGACGTGATGAGTATGGCAATGAGAAGAAATAAAAACGAAAAACAAGTGATGCTGTGAGGCTGTGCGTTGTCTGTCAGTGAATGAATGATAGAATTTAAGGTTTTAATTAAGCAGATTTCTTTTAGATATCCATCACGTCTCTGGAGTGTCGCCAATTATTTCAAAACAGCCCTCTATTGTAAATTGTAAAACTCTTTTGCACAAAAACTACAACTCACCAGTGATGCCATCGTTCTGTGTGCCGGCGTGAAAATCACCCATCCCTTCGTACTTAGGCTTTTCCTTCATAGTCGAGTCATCCATCAGATTGAACACTTGTGGGTCTTGGTTGCAAATGTCTTCGATATTTTCTTCAAAGTCTTCAGGTCTATATTCTGGCCAGCCATCTTCATCGACAGGTATATCGACAGCACTGTTAATTGCATCTGCATTACTGGTACTAGCGACAGAATCACTGATGTTAATGACACTCGCTTGAGATGCTTCCGGCATTATATCTGTTACGTCATCCATGTCGATTGGCACTTCATATTCATCCATTGGTTCACTATCTTCTTCTTTGTCTTTTACGGAATCTGTGCTAGGTCTGTTGTTGTTCAGCAAAGAGCTTTTGCTAAGCTGTGGTGGCTGAAACTCTACGGAGCTCTGCGCTACTGGTGCACATTTCGGCACTTCTGTCGCTGTCAAAGGTTTCAGTCTTTCCGAAGCGTTTCTTATTCTCTCAGCAGTAGACGACGGTATATCTTTGTTTGGCGTTGATTTGTTTTCCTCTACCGTAAGCCTTGAAGGCTTTTTAAACACAAATTTGCCCTTCCCTTTAACTTGTTCAGATATACTAGTATTCTCCGCTTCAGATTGACAGCTTGTTTCCAATTTAGATGAATCGTTGAGTGGTGAAAATGCGTCGAACAACAAAGATTTTCTGGGTAATTCATTTCTTGTTCCTTTTTCATTGAAAACAAAGTCAGGCGTAGATGTTGCAGTTTCTGGATTATTAGCTTTTTGGAGACATTCTGTTACTCGTTTATTTACTCCACTGGAGACCAGGTCAAAATCGTCGGTATCATCATCATATTTACTTAGTAGAGAAGGACTATGACTTGCATTAAATTTACTGTCACCATTACTAAGTCTATCGCCATTTACACTCTGTGATACTTGTGCACTTACGCATTCAGGTTTAGCTAATATTTTCTTTAATTTATATTGTAATTGTTTTACTTTAGCATAAATTCTTCGGTCATACCCCGGGAACTTTTCTTTTATACAATTTGGTATTTTGTCAAATGCGTGAAATATTTTTTCTAGTAAATCTATATAAAGTTCTTTACACAGTTCCTTGTCTCCAGGTTCTATTACGTCCTAAAACATAAAAAAATGCAAATATACATAACAATGTTTTTGTCTTCCATCGATCCGCGTAGATTTTCTCATACAAAATTCACCACCCCATTTTTTAATTCGTTTTCACACAACAATATTGTGGTACACACAACGTACTTGATTACGTAAATACGGTTGCTAATGTAATAAATGCGGTTGATGAAATAAAAAGCGGTAACTAGATACCGCTGGATGCGGGAAGCACAGAACTGGTCGAAGTGGCGGTGCTTTGGGGTGGTCTATGTCCAGCAATAGACGTCTTTCGGCTGAAATGATGATGATCTAGATACAGCGTATTTATTTGGGCAAGAGGCCGGTTCTTGGGGGCTCTTGCTATAAAGAACGAACGAAATCCTCGAAAAGTGGATTTATTATATTTATAGGTAATACGGGCTGGTGTGCGCAACTCCACGTCAAAACGCGTATCTTGCGTAGATTTGATTATTTATGAAATATTTACCTTATTATTACTCAGCGTAGCATGTTTGGCCACAGTCTCCAAGAACCCTGATATGGACTCATCTACCATTATATTCTTCAAAGGGTCCTTATCTTTGACACGCGGTTTATCTGGAGTTTTCAAAATCTTCTTATTGTTCTGTTGTGTTTCATGTTTATTCTTTGGTGGAGTTGGGGTTGAGCTTATCCTAATTGATCTATTTCGTCTCTCTGGTGTTCGGGATTTAGATTTCTTTTTAAATGCTACTGGAAAGTCTTGAACATCGTCCTGAAAGTATTGTTGGATATCAATATAAGCTATGTACTTATGAAATTGGGCATCGAAATATGACTAACAATTCTGCTAACCGTGGAAATTAAATATGCTACGAATTCTGAACAAGTCCACCACCATACAAAACAACTTTAGATTATACACTTGACTCCGACCATGACAAAAGGCCATGCTGGAATATAGGAAAAAATCTTTTTAATATAGAGTACTTGGTGCATCATGATAAGAAAAATAAATAACCTGCCAAGTGCGAGTCAGGATCGCATAATTAGGGTTCGGTACCAATTTAAGTCACTAGAACTCTACGCCAGAGTTCTAGTGATATTAGTGTTTTGCATGTAAGTAGGAAAGCGTTTTCCTTTTTTAACCGACTTCCAAAAGAAGGAGGTTATCAATTCGGATGTTTATATACACTGTGAATATTTTTTTTTGCATCCAATTAAGGTGTCATTGTAAAAAAAAAACAGCTGTTCCCTACATTATAACGAGCTATGCGAACATAAATGTATGGAACAGCTGATTTTTTTTTCACGATTTCTGGGTTGACCCCATAGTGAAAGTTGTTCATAATGATGAGAACAATGACCCCTTAAGAGGATGCAAACGAATTAAATTTCACATTGTATTTTTTTTTTTATGTTTGCGATTCGATTACTTTAATATGGTTGCCCAGCAATTTATGCTCGCCACAATGCATATGGAGAAGTGGGTGATGGTGAAGTACCAGGAGAACTCCTCAACGATTAACGTCCCTGTATCGGGAAAAGCAATATTTTGTAAGGTGATGAGTAGTTGACATTAGGCTATTGTAACTTAGATATATAACAAACTGACCCACAAAAAAATCAAAAAAATATTTTTTTTACAAATCAATACAACCGACTTCCAAAAAAACAGTACAAAATGAAAAATAACTTTTTCGGAAGTCGGTGGCAAATAACGAAAACATAAAACCAAAGACGCCGACTTCCGAAATTTAATTAATTTTTCACTTTGTAGTGGTTTTTTTTGCAAATAAGTTGCTTTTTTTTTTTGTTAAAAATGGTTTCTTTTTTCACAAAAACTCGAATGAATCTTAAATATTAAGTACTAATATTTCTGGACTTGCTTGCTTGGTGGGCCATTCTTTTGAAGCTTGTTTTAGGCTTTATCTATATCTAGAATATACTGATTTCTGACATTGATATGTGTATTTTTTAATCAAATTCTAGCAAGACACTGATAAATTACCTATTGATTTTATTGTAAATTAAATGGTCTGGTCATCGAGAGATTTATTACAACTTTACGGTGTAGCCGGCAACATCTCGACTGGTCGTTTTTTTGCACGCAAGTGTCTGCTAGCTATGTGCTGGTAATTGTGAATAGATCTTTACAAGTGAAATTGCAAAATTGGGTTGTATGTATACCGCCTTACGCTCATCTACCCTACTGCTACAGCTCTACCCTAAACTGCTATCTAATTACGTAACATATTTTCGTAAACGATCTGTTTCATTTTGACAGTTCAACAGCATTCATTGCGTTATTTACGTTGTTGAACAAAGATTTTTTTCGAACTTATGAAGCAATGGATTAGCAATCTGTTTCAAAACGATTCATCGTGTATTATGCAATTAGGGTACTGCTCAACTTTTCGTAGGTACTGTAAATGTACATAAGATAATGAGCTGACTTACCACATCCATTTCAAAGATGTCATTACTTTGATTATCATGTCGCGTCCTATTGTTGTGCGTGACCGGACTGACTTCATTGTTCAATCCTTTACGGTTCGTCAGGAGTGGAGGTGAGTCTTGATACCCATTCGAAATTGTTGGTGTCTGAAACATAAAATAAACATTTTCATTTTCACGTCCTAACCGAATGCGACCGTCGCGCTAGTTTACATGAATATATGATATACTCGCGCGATCAACCATGCCGCGTACGATACGGACGATATAACTTTATAGTTCCGAACTTCGCGCAGAGGGCTACGCAATCATTTTTTTTTTAAACCAAATGGTGACATGCAGTGCCGGATTAAGCAAGCGCGGGGCCCGTAGCAAATTTTATAGACGGGCCCTTGATCTGCTATGGGTTCTTATGTATAAAGTGGTAAAAAAAAAAAAAACTCAATACGTCTATTTGCAATCAACTTTTAGAAATTGTATTACCCATATTCTGACGTCTTAGTCGGCAAAGGTAGTACGTATCACGTTTTTGAGACATCAAGTAAATTCAATATACCACTTCTTAATAAGTTTCACTCAAAAAATTATGCTCAGGCGGAGGTGGGGCCCGGGTTTGAATGCGCGGGGCCCGTAGCAATTGCTACTCTTGCTACATGGTTAATCCGGCACTGGTGACATGAGGCGAGTGTGATTGCGGAACAGGGGCGAAAGTTTGTACTGCCTTCAGAGCTACCAAGTTATATCGGCCGTATTGTGTTTATACGTCATTATTCAGGTGATCGCGTAATCGCGTATTCACGCGACAGTAGCTTTCGGTTAGGATGCAGGGTAAGGTACACCATTCTGTGTGAGAGATACAAGCCTTACATCCAATACAAAAAATAACTCAAAGTGGTACAAAAGTTATACTTGCCGTTTTCTGTAGCTGATCACCTGTAGTCGTTTTAAATGGGGGTGTCCCTGGAATTGAATTATGAAACATTCATTATTATAAATAACACTATCCAGTGATATTTTACCTTTTTACTCTCATCAATAGATGGTGATGATGGTCACAAATATATAATGACAAACCAAATTGTGCCCTGAATTATATTTTTATCTTTCAGTATTCACCAACTAAAATGAGGAGGACCAGTCGCCTATATTGGCATACATTAAAAAAAAACGATAATCTACACAAAAGGATATTTAACCTAAGGGCATCCATATATATTAGCCAGAATGGACACAATGCATTATGTTACTTGGGCTTATACTGGTCTGTAAACCAAAGCTCTTCAAAATGACTGCTGCATCCACATCCCACATTTTGACAACCTCGCGAGCCAGGTCAATATCTTTGCTTATACATTTCGGCTTTCACGAGGGTCTGATTATGTGGGACTGTTATATCAATTTATCATTATGCGACGCTCTAATCGATCTATCACCAATATGTCTGGCTTATTGGCAAAACTAAGCCACGTTTTTTAATGGGTTATTCCATTTATCCACCCTAAAACAGCCATCCTAGGGCGGATACTCAGAAACGCGGGATGGATAATAGAAAATCGTATATTATTTTACTTCCGATTATCTCCCACAGCTGTGTAGTCAGATAGAAACTGGCATAAATGTACATTAAAAGAGACGAATTTATCCGATGCAAGTACATATCGTCGACATTAAACAAAAAATGCAAGGTGAATCACTAACAATGTTTATTTTTATTCAATCACAAAATGCTGCCTTGTTTAATTCTCGACTATTATCAAATATCTAGTTTGATTTAAGGCGAAAGCGTCAGGGTAGTCGGTGAAATTCAAATTTTCATACGTTTTTTGCAATTCGCACGTCAGTATCAGGTTGTATATTGATCTAACTAATACGCGACCGTATCAAATATTTATTTATAGAATTATAATCATCAACAAAACTCACTTAGTTCATATAATTCTATTGAAACTATTTTATGAAATCATGATATTTTTGGATTATTCTAACATATGGACTTATATTGTTGCTTCTAATGATTACAATTCTGTAAAGCCATATTTGTTACGGTCGCGAATCATATTTTAATCAAGATAAAACCTGACACTGGCCTGCAAATTGCAAAAAATGTAAGAAAAACTTGAATTTCGCGGGCTACCTTAGTGCGTACCCCTTATTGAAGAATACTTAAAAATATAAATTGGCTGTATATGATTAGGACATAAATGAACATCATCATCAATAAATAAGTCAGGTTCATGATACTCACAGTTAGCTGTGGTGCTTGAGGATTTTGATTTAAATACAAATCTGGATTTCTTTTCTGAGACCTGCTCATTTTTGCTTCCACTGTAAAACAAAAAGAAAATGCCAAAAAAACAAGAATAATATTTTTTGTACCATACCCATTTTCAAAATTCAAATTCAAAATATTTTTATTTCACATAAACCTACAAGAGCACTTATGAAACGTCAGAAGCTAGGTGCACGGTTCCAATTGGTCGTTTCCTATGGAGAAGAGCCGGCAAGAAACTCCACGGTTACTCTTTTAAAAGTAAATGGTTTTTACAATGTTTCCAAGTTACAGTGTTAAAAGGTATGAGAGGACAGTGTAGGCCCGTCAACAAGTACCATGTTGAGGAGCATCAAAATAAGTTTCAATTCAACCATTGTAAACTTTGGAAGAGCTTTCTTAGATCATCTACAGTGAAAACCGTTTATAACGACTTCCAAGGGACCGTTGAATTACAGTTGTTCTAACCGATAGTCGTTAGAACTAAACACTGTTAAGATAACAGAAATGCTAAAACCTCAAAATTGTTATACCCGGCACATCATTTTAAGCGAAGTCATTATAAATAGTTTTGACTGTATTTAGGTTTTATTTATAAAACCTAAATGATCTGATCAGAGATCAGATTTACTTAAATATAATGTAATATCACCAATTATTCTGAGCCCTATTCATGGCGACATGTTTAATTAAAAAATTATGCAACTTTTTCTGTCATACTGCTGTTTAACCATGCTTGCAATTGGTAAAGAAAGAAAGAAAAATAAGTTTATTTGTCACAGAAACACGTGCACAAAAAAAAAAGATAAACTCGAGTAGAAAATAAGAAAATTAAACAGAATACAAAAAAGGATACATTGTCGCTGCCAATGCAGTCTGCATGCTTCTAATTTTGCTTTGATCCAACAAGACTGGCATAGTCACCCTAAAGTGCAATGAAGTCTCAGAAAACAGTTATGAAAAAGAAAAAAAAAAAAATCCTTATCTTTTCTACATAATTAGTAGATGAATAAACTATCTACTATATTTTGAAAACATCAAAACATTTTGCGCCAACTATAGTGACAAAACTTATGTGTAGTACTAGATTTGTTATTTGAAACTGGTTTTGATGAATGTCAGCATGTCAACACCATGAGCTTAATATTTTTTGGAAAGCACAGTCGAGTTTGAAAGAAAGCACAAGATAAGGTTCTTTTCTTTTACCTAACTTGAATGAAAATAATTAAATTGCAGCTGATAATTGATATGGATGACTCATGATTCACAGTTATTGTTCAAATAATCAAGAGTTAGCAACCTAGGTTTTATTATATTATTTACAAATTCACGCCGGTCGTTTTAAGAGCGGACAAAGATCATTGCACACACTACCCTCAACACAAAGTTGTATGTTTTATGTACAAACAAAAGCAAAAAAATAAATACACTGTACTTTATTATGTTACATAAAAACAGGAAATATTTTAAAATAATGGATTGTTACTAAATAACGAAATCGACGACGAGGGATCACGGAATTATAAAAAGTAAAAGTTAAGTTATTCTACCTTGTATTGTTTGAATTCGGGATACCAGTAGTTTTCTTGATAAAATTCATCAAAGAGGATTGCTTGTTTATTGATGACATCGTTGTAATATCAACAACAACTGTCCTTTTCATTTAACATTGTAAAAAAAACAATTTGTGTTTTCCGTACTTTTCAGTTCATGCAATTTTATTTTTCACAGTATCACATTGCAGTGGAATTACTGCCAAATGCCAAACTGCTGTCAGTTTAATTTCTAAACATGGCTTTCTTTAAAAACTATTAGATGTTAATTTTCTAGAATGGAATGCTTTTCAAATATTCACACTATTCACAGATTATTAATCAGAATAATAAGAATTAAGAAGTACGAACCGGAACCGTTTTATGTCCACATCCCGACCGCACAGTGTGTTATTTGGCCTTAGTTGCGGACATGCCAGTTTTATATTTTTTATTTATAGATTAAACCCTAATAAAGCGTTCCATAAAATACCCGTGTTGATATTTCTCTTCATTTTGGAGATACAAATATTTTAGTGAAAGGTCACTGACCTTCTTGAAAAAGTTTTTCGTCTGTATTTCTTGAATAAAGCAAATGTCAGGCTCTTGTAAAATACAAATTAATTGTTGGTTTGAAATACATACAGTGTAAAAATTGCAAGTCCCTAACGTCACGGGAGCCAGAATAAATAATTATTTTGTTAATAAACGTTTTTTTTATTTATAAAATTAGCTATTTACGGGTCGCGTTTTTTTTTGTTTGAATAATATACTTATGTATAGTACCTTCAACCTGAGAAAATTCTAAATATGTATCTCGCGAGATCTCGGAGTTATTGCTTTTCTAAGTTTTTTTTAAATTTCTATGGGAATAGGGTTGTCACAAAGTAGTAAATATTTAAGTTGATTATTTAAATCCATTAAATCAATTATGCTAGCCAACGCTAAACGCTTATGACATATCTTCGTCATCGGATTGAATTACCATTTCGTCAGTTGTCAGCGTGATATCATTTGCTTCAAGCACTTCGGATCCTGATTGGTTGTAGTGAACATTGTCTGTTGTTACGCATAAGAGTTGGAGCACTGATTTCGGTAAGGGCAAAGATTTTTTATGTTTATGACGTGTACTAAATGTTAACGAGGATATATAAGGATCGGATGGTTCTAATGCACGTTGAAATAAGTCCAAAATTGTGGTTTTTCTGTCTAATTTCCGGGTATGGTGTTGTCGATCATAGCGCCAGTATTTATTTCTGGACTCGCCTGCTTGCTCGGACAACATACCTATGGGTAACGTGCTAGCGTCTATGATTTGCCGGCCATGCATTAATATTTTGTGCATAGTGACGGACATATAAAACCAATTGTATTTTTCCACATACTTCGCAGCTAGAGATTTGCAAAATTCGTCAAATTTTGCAGCATCTATTATTAAGCCACTCGACAGCACTACTAAAATAGTATGCAGGTCATCCACCAGCCATGTCTCTATACCTAAGATATCTGCAAATGTTTTTCGATGTTGGTCTGATAGTGCTGTTCGTGCCGTGTTTCCGTCATTAGTGGTCCCCGAATTTGGACGAACAACATCAACCAAAAGTGACATTTTGTCTCTTATTTCAGTCTGTATTCGTTTTTTCCGCTCCTCTACAATTGTGGCTTCCGGTGATTTTTTTGTAACCCTCCACTTCATAACAGCTGGGTCATTTTTGTACCCCAAGTGCAGTAAGAACTCAAAAATTCTTATCCAGGTATGTAAGGGACTTAATCCATGGCGTAAGGCTTCTGAATTTACGAGTTTGTTCATGACAACATCCAACTTATTAAACTCTGTTGCTGTAGCTCCACAACAAGCACAACGTAATTGCGAAGTTGTTCCCGTAATAACGTTAAATACTTTACCATCTATAACGGTTAAATATAATTTGGGATCTGAGATTATACTTTGACCTTCATCAGTTTCCGCATAAAATGGTGTTAAATTATTTATTTCAGCCTCTACACGATTTTTTTCTTCCAGAATGAGTTCTTTTGTCTCATTTCTATACTGGATCTTCAACGGACGACAAAACCTATAGGATTGTGGGCTTGGGTTAGACCACAACACAAAGCCGTCATCAGTTTTTAATTTTAACGGGATATACGTTGGTGTAAATAAACAATTTTCATTTTAGTTATCACTATCTAAAAACTTTTGTTTATAAAAAGACTGTCCTGTACTGCCATCAAACCCCCAAGAACCCTCAAATGTACAATATACTATGTTTTTCTGCTTTTGGTTGCAATATTGTGAAATTTTTTGAGTACCTAATTTTATGATTCGGCGGAATGTGTGTAGTAATAAACTGTGAAGTGAGACACTTGCTTCCCTTTCAGTCATAACTATTTCTTCTTCAGGATAACACATTTTTTTTGCTATTTGTAATTTATAATATGGAGGATAAGCTAAGAAGCCTCTGTCTTTCAAATCTTTCTGTATAATAGTGTAATCTTCCACAGTTAGTTTTCTATCAATTACGAAAGAAAGGGCTTCATCAGGGGTATAGGGTTTGGGTTCGGCTTTCACTTTAATGGATGTTGCAATTTTTTTAGGACGCGTTGGACTTTTCAGACACTCATTGATTACGAACTCTAATCCTTGAGCAGAGCTTTTGTTAAGTTTTTCTCCGCCGCTTTCATCAGTTACTATTTTTGACATAATTTTAATTATTTTTGACTGCGGCTGATCTAGAAGCGACTTCTCGAAACTTTTTCGAATACGACGAATTTGACGGGAGCTCTTTTCATTCGAAGCAGATGGAGTGTCATTAGATGTTCCGGGTATTGATTCTTGGCGGTTACTACATATGTTTGAAGTTGATGGAGCTTCATATGAAGTTTCAGATATCGGTCCTGTAAGCACCATATCGCTTATGGGTTCTGTAAGCGATAAGGTGCTTACAGAACCCATACCTGACGGTTCTGGTTCTTGAGGTCTTAAAAGATAATGAGAAGGGAAACTGTCAACATTTTTATTTAATTCTATAGGACTTTTTTCTATTTTGGTTGGTATTTCAACATCGAAAATTGTAGCAAGCCATTTCGCATTTTTTTTACTAAAGCGTTTAAAATTTCTTTTGCTTTCATTATAAAGATTTTCGCACTTACAAATAAATTTGGAAATATTATCTTTAAGACTTTTATTTTGTACATCAAGATTGTAAGGAATACCTGTTGGATACAATGCATTTAAAATAATCATTGTCCGTTCCAAGATTTCAAGGTCAACCGGTCTTTGTTTTAACCCATATTGTCGGGCCTTTTCAACCAAAATATTATAAATCTCCAGTTTCGTAAGTATATTTCGATCCGTATTCAGGCTTAGGTCGTCGGTAATAATTGCCACTCGCTGACCAGCATGAAAGTTGGCGCCCTCATTGCATTAAGTCCTCTGGTCGGGGCCCAGACGGACATCCCCCAGCAGGATGGGTCAGCGCCTGCTGAGGCAAAACAGTGCCATGGGTCTTTGACGGCTCCATGACACCTCACCCCCGCTTCTCCAGATATTATGTATAGGAATTGGGTTTTAGCATTTGCCTAACGAGGGCGGACCCCTTCCCAATCCTACATAATATCCTTCATCGAAGATAGATCATAAACAAAAGTAGTGATCGAATTCAACCGTAAATATCATTTTAATTTAGACTATCTTTCTGCACTATTTTTCCATATCTTAAATTGCGACGTACATAGTTTACAATTACATAGTTTAAACCGGCATTTGCTAATACCTGAGTCAACAATAGTTAATCACAATGAGTAATGTTTGCATGAAGTAAGTATTATATTATGTTGCACACAGGTTTGAGTGACAACCCTTTTTTTTTTTTTTTTTTTTTTTGAGGATGGGAAATTATCAAATAACTTCTCCCGCTCTGGGTGGAGCGGGAGGGCGTGTCAGACTTTTACTGACTAAAACCCACCCGTGTTCCTTCCGTTGCCTGTGTGCCGAGGTCGCGATATCCCTTTCAGACAAACCCGCAACCCCGGCAGGCATTGGCCCTTCCGGACCCCGTCAGTTGGTGCTGACATCTCTTTGAGGCGCGCGTGGAGCACAACGCGCCGTCGACCCGGGCCTGGTCCCTATCGGACGGCGAGCTACCCATTGCTCACCGTCCACAAGCCCGCGCCTACAAAACTTTTAAAATTCAATATTTCTGAGATCCTGCGTTTGTTGCGTCTGTTTTTTTTTGTGGCGATAGTTATTATAGTGCTTAACATGTAGGCTTAATAAAAAACGCGACCATGAAGAGAATCGCCGGAAAAAAAATATTATCAAAATCATAGAAAAAAATATATTCTCACCTGTGTGTGAGCAAAATTTTTAAAGTTTTCAAGAAATATATGGTTCCTACAGTGAATTCCCATCACACCTTAAAACATTTGGTGTAAAAACCAAATCCAAAAACGAGATATTGTGTTTCTATGGTTTTTAAGGATTTTTCTCGTTTTTTTTTTTTTCTCCTAAACTATTGTAGTTAGAGCCGGCAGAGTTTTAATAAGAGTTTTGTTTGATTGTTAGCTTTCCAAAAAACACATAAAACGAGCATGTCCGCAACTAAGGCAAAATAACACACTGACCGTAACCCACTGTTGATAGGCCAGAGGCCTCTTTTTGTTTGTGCCAATCTCCACGTTCCTGTGCTAGCCTCCAATGAAAACTCGTCACTACTCAGTTCACGAGAAAATGTGACAGGGCGGACCGGACAGACAAGACAGTTCAATGACGTTTCTTCATTTGTTGTGAATGTGATTTTTCAAATGAAATAATGTCTCTTAGAAAAGTGCTTTTTCTAACAAGAACTGCGTGTTGTAAGATAGGAAATCTGCATTCAAAAAATTTTTCAAGGCAGAATATATGGTTACTTTCCGCCAACTTGCCCAAATTGTACAGTACGGAAAATATAGGTTAGTATCCAATTTTCGCCCTTACACCCGGCAAATATTTAACCAATAATGTGTTATTTCAAATAATTCATGTCAATATACTCTAAACAAAGTATCAATTGCTGTTAACACTCAAATATTGTCATAAATTATTAGCTTCGAGGACTTGTGATTTTAAAACCAGTGAAGGAGACCCAGAAGATACCAGTTTCATGTAGAATACTTACCTGGGAAACAAACCAAAACTGTTTATACTACGTAAAAACTTCAAAAACCCTTGTTTGTTTCACAAAATGTGACAAATTGTTTCTGATGTAAGAGACCAATAAAGCCATGTGACATGGTTGTCCTCACTCAGTTTTATTATGGAAGCAGTTTCTAATAATATTAGTAAATAAAGAAAATATGTGCCTCTGTGCCAACTCCCTGAAACCATTATAACATTGGGTTGGTAGGGCGTCTTAGGGGCTTAGTTTTTTTATTATTATATGCCTATGTTTTCCCACTGCAGGGCAAAGGGTCCCTCCTTTCTTTCTACTTTTGCCACTCTTATACAAATGTAGGCCAATGCTTTGGAAAAGCGTCTAGTTGATTGCACCATCCCTTTTGAGCCTACAGCATCGTCATTTTCTACCATTAATATAATATACAACCTTAGTTTCTGTTTACTCTAAACCTCTTAAGGGGTCATTGTAGTCATCATTATGAATAACTTTCACTATGGGACCAACGATGAAATAGCGAAAAAAGAATCTGCTGTTCCCTACATTTCAATGAGATAGATGAACATAAATGTAGGGAACAGCTGATTTTTTTTTCGCGATTTCTGTGTTGATGATAAGAGGTTTAGTGTAAACAAAAACTAAGGTTATATACTCCTATTTTTTTAGTATAATAGTATGGGCGTAAAATATTTAAAAATTGCCTGCACTGAAATATTTACTTACAATAAACAAATCAAAACAGAAAAAAAACCTATAGAATCTCCCAGTAATGGCACTGAACTAAAACTCTTTCAATGATTTTAACTTGATATTTTCCTAACTTCCAGATAAAAGTAAAAAAGATTCCGAAAAATCAGATATCTTGGGCCGCTTTTTCCCACAATCTCCACTCTCCACAGAAGATGCACAGGCCATTAAGAAGGAGCAGGAGAAGTTCGAACAAGAGAACAAGGAGAAGACAGAAGAAAACGAGAAGAGTTGGAGGCGGATGAAGATGGGGTATGTCAAGAGAATAAGCTACTAATATCTGTTCCAAAAATATCTGATGAAAGTGTAAGCATTCACTGTTCACCATAAATTCTTATGCAACCACTCAAGGGTATTAGTACCACAATCATCTATATGTAGATGGTTTCAACTTTATTACTCACATTTTCCAACAATTACTGTTTGAATAACATTATCAAATTGCCATTGAAAAATCGTCGCAAAAACTTTGTTTATAAAATTAACCACAATTGCCAAATTAAAAACATCTTAAAAAGTGATTTAGAATAAGAATTTTGGATTTAAGTATTCATATAGAAATCAAAGCACTCGATTTGTGGCATTATAAATTGGCATCCACAGGTATGTTTTCTGATCCATTTGTTTACATTTTCATCAGATACTTTTGTAACAAACCATACATTTTTTCAGACTGTTTCGTTGGTTTGGTTGGGACTTCACGTAGGGTACCTGGGTTACCGACGTATGTAACGTACGTTAATTGGCATCGGCATTAATTATTTTGAAACTCTGTTTAACTAGCCATAGGCGCTATCGATTACCGATAGTATCGCCTTGCCTGCCATCAAATTCAAAAGAAACTGAATTAATTTCCACACGGCAATATCATCGCGGCGATAATTTGACAGCCTACTGTGACTATCGCCATGATTCTCTCTTCCTTTGAGATGGCGCCATACTAATATTTCAAACCAGCTGCGCCCCGCGGTTTCACCCGCATAAGTCTCGAATTCTTTTTGTTTGGTAGGTCATACATCAGTTCAGAGGTTGTCCCATATTTTATTAACTTTGCTTGGGTAGTTTTTGAGTTAGCTTCAATTGTGTATTTTTCAGTATTTTTGATGATGTTATAATAAGTTCCTGTCACTGTTATTTACATAGCAGGTGGTGGTATTCCAATTTGTGTGGAGTAGGTACCAGAACGAAAAAGTGTTTTTTTTTACAAAAATAAATAAATAACCGACTTCCAAAACAAAACACTATAAAGTGAAAAATAACTTAAATTTCGGAAGTCGCTGGCAAAAAACGAAAATTCAAAACCAAAGACACCGACTTCCAAAATGAAAGTAATGATAAAGTTTTATACTTTTTAGTCATAAAGATATTCTTAAAGGATTTTGGTGAAATAAAGAAAGTATTTTTAAATTATCGCAGGTTCGCAGTATTCGGCGGCGCCATGACGGTTATGGGCAGCTGCCTCGTGGTAGAAATGGGGGCTCCTCGCCGCGATGACGACGGAGAAATCATTCAGGACGAGTTCTCAGAAATGCCCATCGTCCTGCAGTATCTACGGCGCACGTGGAAGGAACTTACCTTTTATGAAAAGGTACCATCCTCTTTCTCATGTGTGATATAAAGTCATGTATGTATGTCTGTCCATTGGCTACATACACAGAGCACAGAACCGCCGCGCCGGCAGCGTCTGTAGACGGCATATTAACAGAACTCGTGCGCCGAAAGCGCGTACAGCGCACAACTGCAGTCACGGACCGCCTTCAAAGCTGTCAGTTTCTTTACGTCATTTGCGAGTAAACGGTGACACACCTCTGGTTTGCATTGAAACTATGGAAAGCATTGACAATGTTGCCTTTAGCAGCGGCCGCCGAAGTGTGTTCGTGCTCTGAGGGGTACTTCATTAATCACGTGATGTTTTTTACCAAATTTTTAGCGCCCCCTCCCCCTGGTGATACGTGGTTTGGTTTTAGACTAACCCCCGCGCCCCCTTTGGTAGAAAGGATTTGAAGAAATCTGAATATTTTATCTTTAAATACAGGTATAATCGTTACATCAAATTCAATAGAAACTGTATGAAGCAATCTTCACACGGCGATATCATCGCGGCGAGAATTTCACGGCACGGTGAGACCATCGCCGCGATTCTCTCGCCCGGGATCTGGCGCCTAAGATTGAAAGTTTGAACTGTCTAACTGTCACATAGACAAATAGACCTTGGCGTTTTAAGACGTGAAAGTACCTTAGATTGGTAAAGCAATTACGAGGTCGATTATACAAACTCTCCCATCTCTGTCCACCCTTGTGAAAATACTGGCGTGAAAACAAAAGAAAGAAAATTTGTTTATCCGTGACGCGTGACGCTTATTATTGGTCTGCAGATGATAAAGGAGCCGTCCCGTGAGAAGTTGCTGCCAGACCCGCTGCCTCCGCCGTATCAGCCCACGTACACGCTTGTGTTAGAGTTTACTGATGTCCTGGTACATCCCGACTGGTCCTACCAGACTGGATGGAGGTATGTTCTTAAATCTTGCAGAGATTTCCCAAACAAATATCAACATTGCATCACTAAAAATAAAGTCGAAAATAAATAACCTTAATCGCGCACCGCTGTCCGAGTTAATGCTGTCAATTCAATTCAATTCTCAATTCTTTATTGCGTACCATAATGTATACAGTTGGTGGGAAAAACAGTTACATCAGTCTCAATTATGGACCCTGTCGGGCACAGCATAGATACAAGTAGGAGAGAGGAGGAAGAACGCTTGGCGTTTAATAACTATGAGTTTATACATGTATTTATTAAAAATATTAGTAATGTTGTAAACTAATTACTTTTAAAAATATTAATTATTGTTTTATATACTTATTATTAATTTTATTTATTATGTCAGTAATTTATTTATTATTAGTTTTATCAATTATTTAAGGTATTTAGTTATTATTATTTTTATTTACTACGTAAATGAAAAAAATGAACGTACCGAACGTACGTGAACGTGAATGTCTCGGATTTTATGTAAGTTTATTTATTTTGAACTTGATTTTAGTCAGCGCAAGATTCATATTTGTCTGCTATTGAAAACCGTGCTGCGCTGCGCCTCGCCAGTTGTGCAACGGCCCTCAGCGTATCGATTGTCACTTTGATAAGAAAAAGCAAGCATTATTAAAAAAAAAATATCACACTGTTCATAATCGGACCTCTGGTCTTTCAGCTCAGATCAACTAAAAGTCAAGCTCGAGTTCTAAAGACGACCCACAGTAATCATTATTATCTTTCAGAATTTGTTAAACATTTCATAGTTAATCCGAACCTATTTTGACCGGTATTATATTAATCCTTATCCATTAAAATATGTTATTTAAATTGGGCATTTCATTTAGATTAAAATATGCCTTGACATTTAAATGCAATAGTTTAAAAGATATCACAGATTCAAAATTACGCGTAGCAAAATAATTATGGGTGACGGCAACGCGGGCGCAGCGGTAGGAGTCGATGACCTTTTCCTCGGCTATTAGGTATACAATCCCGGTAGTATATTTTCCGACATCCACGCGGGCGAAGCCGCGGACAAAAGCTAGTAATGAACAAAAGGAAAATAAATACCATGCATATTTGTCATCACCAGGTTCAAGAAGCGTCCAGGCGTTGATCAGTTCCTGCAGTCGGTCGCCAGCTCAAACTACGAGGTGGTCATCTTCACCTCGGAGAATGCCTTTATGATATGGCCAGTCCTCGACAAACTGGACCCCGAGAACAAGTTCATCACGTACAGACTCTTTAGAGACTCTACGCACTTCATCGATGGCGTTCATGTGAAGAATCTGGATGGACTTAATCGGGATCTTTCTAAGGTATAGATTCTTCCACCTAATTCATAAACATTGCTTAAAGTTAAGAAAAGTTTCAACGTAAAAAAAGTGTATGGTTAAGCAGTCGCTAATCATTGCTTCTTTACTGTAAGCACAGATTAGTCCAGACGGTTCACTCCGCAAAATCATTTGAATAAAAAACAACTCATACTACAACACAATAAAATGCAATTTAGGCCGCACAGCGCTATTTACCAACAGTTATATTCAGCTAGAAGCTGCCTATCTTTCTATCGCGTAACTCATATATCTTCTGAGTACGTAACGCTCACTGAATTCGACTCGTAGCTTCATACCAAAATGCCGACTGAACCATCTGTATTCGTCTGTGCTGTAAGCTACATTTATAAATAAACCTCTTATCTTTAACTATTGCGTCTTGCACTGGAGACAGTTAAAATGTAAGGTATTATATTCTGTTTGGCTACTTTAAATATGTTCAGTTTATTTTTTTTCACCTTACTAACCAGACCTCGCGACAAAAGTCGAAAAAAAATTCAGTTTTTATAACATTGAGCTAAATATATACAGAACAGTAATCTTATAAAATCCACAGGCGCCGCCAGTATCCTAAAAATGTAATAGAGAACCAGTTTTTTTATAACTACCTCATGAGTACTCACGACTGGACTTTTTAGGACTAAGAAGACACTACGACCTATGTATTGTAATTGCAGGTCATAGTCATCGATTGGAACAAGCAAGCTACAAAGTTCCACCCGCAGAACTCCCTCATCCTCAAGAAATGGAAGGGCGCTGACGAAGACACGGCTCTCCTGGACCTCGCCAATCTGCTACAGAGTAAGAACACTGCTGCATCTTTTATAATTAGTTGGCGAAACTGCAAAGTCATACCGAATTACCGACACCCATCACGTCTGCGAAGATTTACCAACTACTTGACTGCTGGAAAACACACCTGGAGGTTTACTCTCTATATCCGTCAACGAAGACACTGACTGGCACGCCCGAAAATAATGGATCCGTCAAAACAAGTGACAAGTTAAATTTTTCGAATGGGCCAAAACACATCACGATTAGGGACAACTGTCAAATCGTGTTGTCATTCATGCTTAGTTGAGGCTCCGAACTAATGTTAAGTCCGTAAGCGAAAATCGCGCAGCGAGTAGGAAACAACCTTTAACTTCGGCCAAAACTATGGAAGTCGCACTTAGGGAACCCTCCTGTATACCTGTTGTGTTTCTACTAACCGAACGCGATTGGTGCGCTCACGCAAACGTATGAGTTTGCGTATTTTCTAATACGAATGAGCGGTCGAACGTTACGCGCTACGCGTATTTCACTCGAAGACTGCTGGAAAAATCATTTAGTATTTTGTTTTTGTCACTTTTAGAATTATTTTGTTTTCTAACAGTTCTTAATTATAGTTTGACCGGGACCGCTGTTCCGCGTCTTAGGAATGCGTGGAGATTCGGGGGGCAGCGTTGACCAATGAGCGGCGGGCGGGACGCCGCGCGCCGTGATAATTGACGAATGGGCGGCCTGAACTACCCCCGCCATCTCGCCGCGCACTTAACTCAGGCACGAAACTGCGGTCCCGGTCAAACTTTACCTTGTACCCGGTCGTAAATATGGGCCATCCAGTTTTATAAGGATAGTCGTGATGTTATTTTATGCCGTCCCCAGAATACAGCCGTGATTTTACCTTTTCTCTTCCTAACAGCGATAGCTATGTCAGACGTAATCGACGTACGCGAAGTCCTGACGTACTACAGCCAGTTCGACGACCCTATCGCCGCCTTCCGCGAGAACCAGCGCAAGTTGATGGAACAGCTTGAGGAGAAAGAGCGCGAGAACAAGGGGCCCGACCAGCCGCTTACTAGGAGCTGGCTCAGGACCTTTACCAGGCGCTAACAGTAGTAGGTACGTTAGTCAACAAGAAACTAATATAAAATACAGGGTGTAAAAAGACACATCACAAAGCCGTAAACTACGCATACTGTACGTATAGCTAAGTAGCTTTGCGCAAAAATTATTGCTGGGAACCGTAATTTTTTTTTTTTTATTAAAAAAAAACAAGTTTTTATTGCGCGCAATATAACGCTAACCCACGCTTGAATGATCGGATTCAGTATTAGTTAAGCTCCGCCCCTACGCTACGTAGGTAGGTACTTGTTGTTCATTGCGTTTTTGTAACTTCAAATGCGTAATCTGTTAAGATAAATCTAAAATTCAGGTAATGTTTGTTTGGAAAAAAGTTTCGTATTATCGCATAGAATTCATTTTCGTGAAAAAGTAAAAAAAAAAAATGCGACTTTGACCTTCAATATCTCCAGAACCAGTGGATTCCCAGGTATGGTCTAGTGGAAAAAAATGATGCAAATAATGGGTAGAATATGTGGCTTTCGACTTCGGAAAGTGTCTTTTTACACCCGATATACTCTGTTCCAAAAGTATCTGATGAAAATGTAAGCTCATGGTCAATGGATGAGAAAACGTACCTGTGGGTTCACTTACAAATTCAGTGTTTTGATTTGATTATGTGAATGTCTAAACCTGATTTTTTATTTTCAATCACCTTAAAGATGTTTTTAATTTGATAGTTGAGTTAATTTTATAACCTCAATTTACGTCGTTGATTTATCAATTACAGTTTAACCTAATGATTATATAAATTTCCCGCAGCGCCTATATCAAATATCAAATTGGCATGTAATTTAGTCGTCATACGGAACTAATTTATTATATTCAACCAGGTGAAATTTTCTAATATTTGTTTTTTTTTAGGGTATCAGAAAGATCATTCAAAAATATTACGAGTTTGTGAAAACCATTTTTGGATCCGGGGATCCGTTTGCGAAATAATAACTGAATTTTTTTGTTAGGGTCAAAAAATTCACATCAGTAGTATATATAACGAAATTAAAAGGAAAACTATCAGAGCTAAGTAGGCTTTACAGGTTAACGAGTAATAATCAACCAACTTAAATTTGCAGTTTGAAAAACATGATCTCCCATACATTCCGTATGGGAGAACATATTTTTCAACTACAATGTTAAGTTTTTTCTTGGGATAAATTCCTCCCAACTACGGAACCCTTCGTTGTGCGTGGTCTGACACGCACTTGGCCGGTTTTTAAATTATCGTTTCAAATGTTTTCTGTAAAATGTTCCTCAAGTTACGTCTTTACTTCATCTGTAAATATCTTGTAACTATATATGGTGCCGTAAAAGAAAAAGTTGTGTGTGACAGTGTGAAAAAGAGATCAAGCTATACGGGACGAATAACTGCATCCCTTTTTCGCACTGGAACAAAAATTACTTTGAGACTACCATATTATGACCCCACAAAAAAAGACAATTGTAAAATAGAGCTTTCAATTAATTTTCTTATATCTGCTAGTAAAATATAGCAATTTTTTTAATTTAGGTGGCCACTCTGAAATGACGCCTCTCATTACCGCATTACAGTGTGCGTAAAATGCGGTAGTCGGGCGAGTCATTTCAGAGTGGACAAGCTTTACCCATGTATTTCTTTGTATTATTTTAATTGTTTATGCTTCAATTGAATGTAAACTAATCAAGTGGTTCCTATGGTTGTTATATTTTGTTCCTATTTTATTTTGGTTGGGAGATATCAATTGTGCTTATTTTTCCAGTTTTCGACGATGTACCCGAGGACTGAATGAATACCTCTGCGGGATATCTACTGATGTAATTTTGTTAAAAAGCTAAGCTTTATTTAACAAATTTGCATTTACATGCATTGTAAGTAGACTTTGCTTCATGCAACACCAATTAAATTGTTAGTATGAATGGTTGATAGTTCCCAACTTGTTTCTACGGCGACGTAGTTTTAAACTGCGACTACTCGTACTTACTATTCGGCGCACGCGCATGTTTAAAACTACGTCGCCATCTTTATGAATTAATTTTAATGTGAATATGTTTGTACGCTGATTTGATGTATGCAAGGTTGTTTGTAAAAACTCAGTCATATAGGTAGGAAATATAGTTGTTTATAAATAAAATTATTGTTTTATTTCATTATCATTACTGAAAAATAAATTAAAGGAAGATTCATCCTTCGTATCCTCATACTGGGTCTGGGGCCATATGTCCAAGAGTCCAGATTCGATCTCTTCGTTTTCAAATGCGTCATATATTTCCTTTTCACTGAACTTATTATTTTTCCTGTGAAACTTATTTTCACCTAATTTAAAATCATCAGGTATCCTCTTCAACTTTTTCCAAATGTTACTGATATCTTCTGTAGATGACACTTCCAAGTCTTTTGGTTCCCTCTTATAAGCTTTACTCCATTCGTTTAGAAGCTCTGTGCCGGTGTCGTCGAAGAAGGCGGTCATGTATTGTGGACACAGAGTGTGGTAAGACACATCACCTAGTGAGTTTAACATAACCAAGTTATATTTATCATCTTGTTCTAGTACTAATAATCCAGTGATTGAAGTACACAGTCTATTATCAATAGGATTATTTAAATCACAGCAAAGCATTTTCTCTCTAGCCTCATTTAAAACTTGTAATATACTTGGCGGCCGATACGGGATGGTAACACTGCTGATGTCTGTGTGCCTGGTCAGCCTGTCTGCATAGTTACTGACCACACATAAGTCTTCACACCACTGACTGCTCAAACTGATCAGCTCTTTGTTATAATCAAACTTAGACACTGACATGTAAGTTGGTAAACACTGCATACCATGTGTCCATCTTTGTACAACTTGGAGCTTGTTTTTTTCTTTTTTGTTGTAGCGTAGATCCATTAGGAACAGATGATGATCGGTTCCGAAGTATAGCAGGCGCTTGTCTGTGGCGTGGCTCGCGACGCTAATGTCGTTGCATGCCACATCGTCTGTGATTCTTCTCAGGTTTTTCCACCGTTGGAAAGCAGAGTTAGTTCTCTTATCGTAGAGTGTAATGGAATTTTTCGAGACGTGTGTAAAGTAACCTCTTTCTGAGCCAAGAACTGTGCTCCAATTGTCGATCAAACTTGTTACGTTCCCTCGTAACTGTCTACTTCGTCCCGTCATCCTGTCTATGTTGACGATAGTCAGTTTAAAGTCTAAAGTAGTAACATACAATATGTTCTTATGATATTCATCAAAAGATATACCAGTGAAAGGTAATGTAGACTCCATTTCTTTAACTTTTTCTATTTGTATGGAACCATCTGTTTCTTGTATTTTCAATAAAATTATCTTGTTTTTAGTTCTCAATGCTATGATATTCTGTGATGATATTGTTTCAAAGATGTTGAGGTCTTCTCCACAGTCAAACTTTACTACAGTGTCGTTTTCTATCAGCAAGTTGTACCTTAAGAAGTGGGAAATATCTGAAAAACACAGAAAACAATTGAAATACCTTTGAACTCAGACCAAATAAAAAAACAAGACAGAGCGCTGTCAACAATGAAGTGAAGCCGGTTTCATATACATGTCTGCACTTTGTGTGGTGTAGTTTGATTGTAGTGTCATTGTAAATGTGTGCGTGTGAGCGTGTATGGACAGAGCGGAGGTGTAGTTTTGGCATGCTTCACTGTATTATTTGTAGCACTCTGTCTTGGTTTTTTTATTTGGTCTGAGTGTTTGTCAGAAACAATTTATACTGCTCAGATAAAGATTTCACAGCCTTTTATGAGGCAGACCAGTACCTAATAGGTCTTGGTAAATTAAAAAAAACTAGCATAGGAAATAGGAATACTCAGAAGCTAAATTTAAAGTTCAACATGAATTTATAGACAGTTCATAGTCATAGAAAGACTACTTACACATGCAGCTAAATTGGCTGTGCACTAAATAGTCAAGTCCACTGAAACTTATCAGCAGCATGTTCCCATGACCTGCATAGTACCAGTTGTAGCTGCTCTCGAAGTATGGATCAGGATTCTGTTCGTAATGCGCTGCTATCTCAACCAGTTGCTTGGGACACTGTAATACTTCATCATTGATCGATTCATATTTACGTTTTCTACTCATAAGACCTGATGAAGATAAAATAATGTTATTTATTTGTTTTCTTCAAAACCTTAATGTCTTTAATGTTATTGGGACTGGAAACTAGGATATAGTATGACTTTCAAGGAGGTTTTTGTAATAAAATCAACAAGCAGTACAAAAGCAGCAATATTAATAAGAAGTGCAATATTTACCCCCCATGAAGATTCTTTTTGTTTGTAAGCTGGGAGTTAATAACTTAAATTGAAAGGAACAAGCCTCGGTTAACTTACTCATAATTCTCTTGTAATCCAGCATGGTGTCCTGCCATACCATTTTCCTTTTCATAAGCTCAGTAACTGGATCTTTCTTATCAATATTCTGTATGAGCGATATCATTTTAGGCAGCAGACTCTTGTGTGAAAATGTTTCAAAGTAACCGGAGTTAAGGCCTCCATCCCATTCATTGCTGAATACGTTCAAGGGATGTCCAACAAGATGGAAATGCTTGTTAATTTGGTATTTGCCGGCTGTAGTTCGTCTCTGTCTCACTGTTTGACTGTACAACGTGTAGATTCTGTTCTTTTTCTTGTGATTTTCTTCTAAATATTCAATTATTTTGTCTACTGGGGCACTGTTATCTAATTCGTTGGCTATGAATGTAGCTTTTTTTCTTTTCTGAAAGTAATGAAATAAGGTCTATCACACTTCGTAATTATGAAGATTTTCATATATTTACTATTGGCCGAAATGTGATTGCAAGAATATAAAAGTGAAACTATACAAACCTTTATTATTTCCATTTTACTATCTTCGCGAGACATTGTGATGGTTTTTCTAATTCCAGTTATTCAATATCACATTTAAATTGTATACAAATATGTATTAATTTACTAATACTGCAAAATTGCGTGAAAATTGCACGTTCAAAACAATTTTTAGGTTATGGTTTTGTTGTTGTTTACCATCGATCTGTCATCCATCCACAGACAAGTAATGGATACTGCATCTCATTTTTTTCCATTACGTTTGTGTTAGCCGGACGACGCAGTCTACGTCTGACTTAAGGCCAGCTTTTTACTGAGGGAATGGCAAGTCATCATATTTCACGATAATTCATTACGGCCAGCTAGGACTCCGCACCAAAGATACGACGCCGCAGAAAGGCGTCAGGTGGGCGATGCGGTACATCCTGTGAGTCTGATGTACCTAGTATACTTTTCCCGGGATTTCCTTACCTCACGCATAGAGGTAATAGTACTGTAAAGCCCGCCGCACGCTAAACACAGGCAGCGTGATGCCCTTATCACAAAATAACGCAGATGAGATTCTGATTAGACCTTCATTTCACTTGAATTCTGATTCTGACTGATCTTATCGTAAAATTGTTATGCTATTAATACCACCTATTATGCTATTTGTACTCACATCAGTGAGTCTTTCATTATAAAGACATTAACAATTAATTGCACATAATAATATCATACACACTCGAACACGATCAAATAATCTGCAATTTGTACCTCAACCATAGCTTTTGAATCAGCGATAATAATGTTTGTTCAAACAGTCCTCCTAACTTTTCATTTCATGATCGTGTACAGTACCCGAGCGCCTACACATTTGTTGGTAACACGCGTTGGGCCATGCTACGAACCGCAGCTGACCATCGGAAAGGTTTCTGAGCTTAGCGTAATAACGCAGACATACGATTCGAAGTTGAGTGGTGTGATTGTTATTTCTGAAAACATTAGTAATGGCTGGAAGATAAAGGTAAGTTATAATAAATGTTGGTTGCATCAAAATCGCGATGGCACGACACGAGCAAGGCCCATGAATAGTAGTCTCGGGCCCCGGGCCCTTTCGGCCCAGTCCGACCCTGTCTCCAGTACCCTAATTACGTAACACACGATCAAGCAGAATCTGAATCGTTTTGAAACAGATTGCCAATCCATTGCTTCGTACGTTCGAAAAAAAATCTGCTCAGCAACGTAAATAACACAATGAATGTTTTTTTTTTTTTTTTTTTTTCCCTCTCTCTCTTGGCAATTGAGCCGGTGTCGACTATTCCATAGACTACTATATATACTAGGGATAGACTGGCAACTTAAGCATTTATTTGGCTGCGCCATCTAGTTACCAGGACATACATTATCGATCTGTCAATGTAGTAGTAGTGTAGTAGTAGTAGTGTATGTATATATAGCTGTATTGTACCAAGTAGAATAATGTAGATTGGTTGAAAATTGTTGTAGTAAAATCAACCCAAAAAATATAAAACTGGATTATAGAATCTAGATTTGAATTTTTTAGGTTTAGTTTTATTACAACAGAATTTTCAACCATTCTACATTATTCTACTCGGTAAAGCTAATTCGTTAGTACACTAAACTTGTTGTTTCCCGGATAGTAAAACAAATATAAAATTTAAATATTTATTGGGTATAACAAAACTGTACTTAGCTTAAAAAAACTAAACATTAACTTCAATGCCAGTTTGCCTTAGTCGTTTCCGACCTCTGTTGTTTTTATAGTGATCATGGGCTTTTTTTTTGAATTGGTCATCCTTATCGTACTCTAAAGCCTTGCCAGTGAGGAGGTGGCTGACTTCTTTGCACCATATATGTATAAAAAAAATTATGCTTTTATTAATCAAATATTCGATTAAACGATCTTTATGCGTCTCGCACGTCACAAAATTAACATCCATATTAATTGTTACCACCAATTTTATATATTCAGCTAAGTTAATTTTTAAAGGTGATGATTTTAAAATGCTAAAAGTTATGTGTTCCACTTGTGCAAAGAAGTCAAACAAACACCTCGTAGGATAGCACAGCCATCTTTTGCTATCATATTCTTTTATTTTTATAAATCCATGGAAATTTTCTGTATATTCAGTTTCCATGGATTTAAGGCATATTTGACATTTTTTGTATACTTTGCTTTTGGCTTGGCGTGCTAACCACCCACTGCAATATCCTATTGCTGCGCATTTTTCTATATTGCCTTTATCTTTTTTATTTATCACTGACGTCGTGTCTACGAGCTCTATGTACATGTGCTCATAGTCCACAACATTGATGCCCTCGTTGCTAATTTGCACGTCCTCATCAAGCAAAAAATATTTTAATGAATCTAAACAAAAGTCATTGTCAGCCTCGCAATTTGCACCTACAGAGTGTTTAGATGTTAAATTGTTTAATAATAAGGTCTTATACGAGGCTTCAAAGGACGAGCAATTTGGCATGATATTCGCATATCCATGGGCTCTTATGGCTCCAAAGAAATTTTCGAGGGCATCTTGATTTAATCTGCGCAACAATATAGCATTCATGCCTTTTTCATGAAGGAATTTGACCAATTTTCTAATATTTTCTATGGTTTTTACCCAGCCCATCAATGATGGCACATACCTTGGAGTATCAAATTTCATTGATTTTAATACAGGCAAACTGGCATTCCAGAGTTCATGATGAGCCGAATTATCTTTGACAGCGGATCTAAATGGTTTTCCCGGCACAAATCCGTAACTCCCACAATTCAGACTATCAAATAATTTGTCAAAGAATATTAATATATCTGCAGTTTGAGTGCATTCTTCTGGCAATGCTCCCATCTCTGAAAATTAAGAAACAATTCCATTTGTAGTCATTATCATTACTTATGGTTTGTTGTTCACAATCGTTATTAGATTTAATAAAAATTAAAAAAAGTGGATATGCATCCATTTTTTTTATTAGATCATCTCTAAAAAATCATCTACTGGGAAATCTACAAAATTTACTTTCAAAATTATGTTATGGATATTGATACATACCTGTCATAAGTCCTAACGCCGTGCCAACAGAATGGCTGAAAACTTGTGCACAGTGCTTAACCCTCATTTTTGGTATGTGATTGGGCATAACATGCTGAGATGTTAATTTTGGTAGTATTTTAGACCCTTTGTAGTTCGGTGGCCTCGCAAATAGTTTTTGGATATGGCTCCATTTTGCTGTTTGTGTTTTGCCGTCCATAATATAATTTAAGTTTTTGCAAAGCAAATTATTCCTAATGCACTTCAACAGATGTGGAGGATCATGCAAGAAATAAATTTTTTCTTCATTAACTTCGAAGAAGCCTTCTCTATACTCTGTATCTTTTCTGAAATATGTGGATTTGGTGTCTGTAACTAGACTGTTAATCGCAGCACAATTTGTTGTACCTTGGTCACAAATAGTGGCTACAACTTTAAGACCAGCTTCTTGTAGTTTTGTGATGACATCAATAATTTGTTTTTTTAAAGCCAATGTCTTAGTGGTACCGGCTGAATAGCTGTAATAAACAGGTTGCTTGTATGCCTTGACTATACCTCTTATCATGAACACCAACACATGGTCACAAAACTTATCTTCTTTTTGGTCACCATCATCCACAAAGCCTTCAATAGAGTCTCTCGTTTTGTTGTAAGAACATGATGGGGCAATGGCCATTTCATCAAACACCAATGAACAGTATCTCTGTATCTGTGGCATTTTTTCGACAATCTCCTTCAAGTGATTAAAAACTCTTTGATTGTAACCAGGACCCAGTTTTACTTTGTATAGTATATTCTGTAAAGTTCTTCTGCTGGGTAAAATGCAAAATTTACGCATAATCCTATAGGCTTTAGGTGAAGGCTTATATAAAGATAAAGACAATACTTTCTCCTCTGTTGTAAATCTTCTTCCTCTCACATGTCGTTTCCCAGCTTGCTTAACTTGCATAAGAAAAAAAGTTTTTGCATTCTCATCTTTTAAGTTTCTAGCAACAATCTGGAAAGCTTTTGTCTTTGTAATCCTTTTGGGGGTCATCCTTCTGCAAGGCTGAATTTGTTTAGGGTTTTTGCAATGTTTCTTGCGTTTTGAAGTTCCAGACTGCCTGGTAAACTCTGAAATTATAATAATAAAGCATTTATTTTAATTATAAATAAACAAAGAACCGAACAGATGACCAGATGTATGAACGCAAACGAGGCAAAAGGAGTATGTAAGGATCGTAGCAGCTGGCGTTCTGTAGTTTCTGCCTACCCCTATGGGAAGAAAGTATGAGTTCATGTATGTATGTTAATTTAATTACTTATAAAATAATCTAAAACTAACTGCTACCCAAATTCCTGGTGCTGCCGGTGAAAATGTAGTACAACAAAAATAAAAAAAAATAAACATTTTATATGAAGGGTTGTGTTAGAACCTAAACTAACCACCTCAAACAACCTTAGATCTAGGAGTTTTTAGAAGAACAAGTTTAATTTTTTATTCTTGTTATGAAAAACATTAACTACACTCGAGAGCAATGAATCCGGGTCACTTAAAGAATCCTAAAAATCTCGGAAACTAAAAATGCTAGGTTAATGCAATAAATTGTATTTAATAGACAATGTAATACTCCTTAAATGAAGGTATTAAAACTTCTTAGTTATTGTAAAGTTATATCATTAAAAAATCTAATTTGAAAAAGGGGCACTTTCGAAGATGGAACTACGAAATTACATATACAATCATGTGTGTAAGGATCGGACACTAATTGCCAGTCCCATATACTATACCAATAAGTATTATGCAGGATCTTACCCATGCTAGTTTGGTGTAACCGAGGTCTGGTTACTGGTATTGGATCAACGCTTATAAGATTGGATTGTATTTCCCGTATTCCATGTTGTTCCAATGGTATGTCCAGATCCATGTTTAGAGTGAGATTTTCAGAGCTCACATGTTGTTCCATTTGTGTATCTACATCCATTATTAGTTGAGCCTGCGATGCAGATGTTGATGGAAGGTTTTCAGGTGCTCTTTCTTGTTCTTGAGCTGTAAGTAATAGTGATATTCATGTAATTGTCATTTAAATGTTTTATGTTTCATTGTAATCACTACTGGTGTTCCACATAAATAAATAAACTGTGTATTATAGATAAAAACACTGAGAAGATTGTTTACGTTTAGTTAAGTAGGTACCTAAACCATTTGGGTATAGGCTTTATGGTTCAGGAGATATGGCCATCAGATTAATTATACCAAATAAAAAGTATTCTATTCTATATCTGTGACGAGAATAACAATTTACCTGATAGTTGTAGTTCTGGAATTGCTAATTTACAAAGCTGGTGGTTTGGGTAGAGGTAAACCGCTCTGAAATGTTTACGACATACTCGCAGATTGTTGTATACATATTTCTTATCCTGCAGCAGATGTAGACCGCCAATCGTTGAAACCCATGTCATGTATTTCTCAAGATTGGATTTAGGATCTGGAAAACGATGTAGAGGAATACCTGAAATAGAAACATAAATATTTTATTATGCCATTTATTTTTACTCATAATTCAATTGCCGCATGTATGTAAGATTATCACTTGAGAATGGCTGGAGTAGATTTTTGGGTAGATAGGTAGTAAAATGTTTACCTATTATTACCAACGGACTCAGATCTAGATCATCTTGAAAAATAAGAAAATGAGGCTAAAGTATTCATTGGAGTTGATTGATTTTTTGTATACGGGTAAAGAACATGATACTCTTTACGTGGTTTAAAGGAATGTCAATCGTCCTGTTCCATCTTGTATAATATTTTCAGTTAATTAGGTGCAATCAGCAATAAATTACATACCTACGGAAGGATATAAAAAGAACATTATATTTACCGTCATCTTTGACGACTGTGCAGCCGGGCACACAACACTTGTTTCGAGACATTGTTACACAAAACAATTATACATAAAACAATTAAATAATATGGTCCAAACTCCTATTTACGGAGGGCCTAAGCTATTTTGTTGATCAAATCACGGAGGAACAACACAGGGGGCTCAACTCGACGTGATTTAGAAAGTAGACACACGATGGGAACGTTTATCTTCTAAGATTTGTAGTAAATACGGAGTAGCGAACTAAACTCGACGTAAAATACACTCAAAATCGGGAAGCAAACGAATAATTACAAAAATATGCGCAACGGCAGACATTTTTGCAATCACAGAATATAGGGTAGCAATGAAATGTCACTACCAGCTAGTATAGTCATATATTATTTGTAAATTCTACTAATAGTTACTTTTTTATCAATATGAACAAAGCATTAATAAATGCTATGATCGGAAAACTTTTACAGATGCAAAAAAAAAAAAACGATAAATAATAACTAACTCATAATAGATCAAAATTCAAGATTATCCGCTTACATTTCTACTAAACTATACTACCAATTGCTTCGTGGATATACACTGGCAACACTGTTCATTTTTAATTTATGTCCTGATAGATAGATGGCGATGAATAGTACGAAATTAAAATGTATAGCAGTTGCCACCCTGTGGACTATTCTGCCAGAGCGTCCGCGCAAAGTGGCAGGCCGTCGACGAACACAAGGGTTAGTGGAAACATGTATTCTAATTTACAAACTTATATATAATGCTATATACAATATAAAAATATATGTATAAAAAATAATATATAGTTATTTTACGCACCAGTTAAAATTTTAAATTATTTTCATTCATAAAGGTGGCTAAAATTTGGATGATTTTGGGAGAAAAGTGGGATAGAAGAGAATGGAAGTTAGTTGGGAGAGGAATGTTATATTTGGAAATTTTTCGATAGAGGTCGAATGAATGGATGTTCAAAGAGCAGGAGAAAAATATATGATCCAAAGTACCCTCCGCAAGGCCACACTCACAAAGTGAATTGTCCCGAACATGGATCTTGTTCAGCAACACTGGGCTACAACAGTGTCCGAGTAGCAATCTACAAAGTGACGAAACAGTTATTTTGGACAATTTTGGGCATTTGAAAAACCAAGGTTTGCGTTGTATGTCGGGCTGTATCGCCGCGAAGTAGGCGCCCTTCGATTTTGAGGTATTCCTCCATGTTTTTGCCCACGAGTCGATTAACTTTGGCTTGGCACCATTTCGCAAATCGTAGTTATGAGCTACGTAGTGTTTTCGATCAGCCGGATTTGATGTGGCATATTTTGCTAACGAATCCGGAATCAGTTGACCTGTCAAATTGAAACAGATTAGTCGGAATTGTCAACGAAAATATGTTGCGTAATTAGATTGCAGCCATCTAATTACGCAACACATAACTTAATTGCACTATGCTGTTTTTGGGATTAAGTAACTATTTTTCAATGAAGATAGTAGCCTACTTCTTCAGCGTTCATCATGGAAGCAATTTTTTGATAGATATATTATATTCAGACTAGTCCATTCAGACGATTTGATTTTATTTTACTTATACGCCCTTGTACTCACGGTACACTATTGCCCTCCATCCTGCTTAAACTTAGCAAAGGTTTTATTTTCTAGGCGACTATGCAAAAGTGCGTGGACATTCGAAACATAGACTCGTGTGATTCCTTCAAGTCATTCTTCGTAGTGAAAAACGGCTGCGGCGGTGACATGAACGAGCAAAACTTGTACAGCACACTCTTCAACTTTACTACTCCAAAGTGAGACTATTTCTCATAGTACCTATGTCTACGTAATGATAGCACTTTTAAGAAAATAGTACATATAGGTACATACGACATAATTATGCTCCACACTGAAATTTAACAAAAATAAATCTCCTTCGACTTTAAGTTCCAAAATGTTCTTGATTAGGTCGTTTTCGGAACCACTGTACTTTTACACCCGTCGCTTTTTTATAGTACCTAGCTATAGACCCTTTTTAGTGTATATTTGAAAACCCCAAACCCCACACCCTTTTATCTTTACCCCAAAACGAGAAAAAAATCGCCAAAGTTTCTTTCGGTATTGGTGGAATAGTGAGAGTATTACGGGCGGGGAAGATCACATGGCGGGTCTAAATTTGTTTCTAAGCATAAAGCGTAGTCGACTATTTCTGAATAATTATAAAAAAAATAAAACTAGGAATTTTTTTCTCAAAAACTAGGCGTTTGCGCAGTGTGAAATTTTGCGAGTGTTTTACATGAAGACACCCAAAAAAAATTTGAAGCCTCGCACGCGCGGTTGTAAAAGTACAGTGAAGCCTAATTTTCTTTCAGAATGAAATGTCCTGTTGAAGCTGGTCGCTACGAGCTACAAAATTATCCCTTCCATAGCGAGGACAACTACGTAACGATGTTCGAGTCTAAAATATCTACCAGCATGTTTGGCTTCACGTTTAGATTGGATGGGTACACTCGTAACCGAAAAAAGGTAAAAGTTATAAGGGACTGAATAACAAATAAACATAATTCGTTAGAGGGAATAAACCATTTGGCGTAACTACAAAGGGTCTTTTAGCCGACTTCAAAAAAGCAAGGTTCCTGGTTCACACCGTATGTTTTTTTTAACTGAAAAGCGGTTTTTCTAGTGGTTCATTGGTAGGTACTATAAAGCGATCGGTAGTCATTTATTTGTACTCACTTTACAATCACGAAATTTCTTCCAGATATTTTGCGTAGAAACGTACCTGCAACTGCTTTACAAGAGGAACCATGACTGGATCAAGAGTACAAATGACCGAGCCATTACCTCGCCTCAGACGACACAACAAACGACGCTCGTTAATGAAGAGTAGGACGATAGAAAAAGACGAAATAAAGTTTTAAGTGCGCACCAAAACTTGGAGCGCATGGGCGCGACTGACAACCATAAACTTATAAATTGTTTTGTAGAGATGGGAATATAATTATTGACAAGGATTGCTAACAATTCCGAGTTGGCACCCATCTGAAGGTCGAAATTAGTCTATTTGCCTTTGTTATAAAGTAGTTAACTAAGTTCATATTTTACTGACCTCAAATTGTTTTCTGTAATAATATTTATAAATATTTCAACGGGTGAAATCAAACAGTGATAACTTTCGCATCACATCACTGGCCGACTTTATATAAAGTCCTTGGCGTTCTGGGGAAATTAAAAATGTTCGGAGTTTTTGTTTTTGCCAATTTTAAGACAAATAACGGTTTCTTTTGTGTGGAAAAATAAAAAATTATCAAAACCTGTTAAATATGTACAGTAAATTTATTTTTATAACGTAGTTAAAATGACGAGCTAATGAAGTCGTGGCGCTGGTGGCACGAAAATCTGGAACTTCAATTGAAGTCCGTGGCGTTGAAAAGGTTAATGCATAATATTATATTGTAACTGTAAACTAAAAGAAAGAGTAGGTATACAAAATCCAGGGGGGGGCAGCTGCCCTCCCCTGCCCCCCCCCCCCGTACGCTCATGTTGGAGCGCACTTTTCTGTTAATAGATTTTGACGATCAACCTTAAACAACCCTGGGTAATTGCGTAACACACTTACAGTAGCAATGACTTTCATTTTGACAGTTCAACACCATTCATTGCGGTATTTACGTTGTTGAGCAGACAATTTTTTCGAACATGAAGCAATGAATTAGAATATCCTTCAAAATCATTCAGATTGTGATTGATAGTGTGTTACGCAATTAGGGTGCAGATAATTGTAATCGATCAATAATATTAAAAAAACCGATGTAATTGTTTTTCCATATCCTCAGTACCATGTCCTGCTACCTCCCCTTAAACGTCGTCACATCGACGAATAGAAACCTTACTTTTTAATCGGCAAATGAAACAAAAATTAAATAATATGAACATTTATTCATCCCATCCCCACAACCCGTGGCTCTCTCTAATAGTTTCTTTGTTATCTCTCCTCGACCTCGTGACGGCACTCGCTTCTCCTTTCGCGATGGCCTTCTTTCTCTCCATTTTCTTTTGCCTTATTTCTAGATTCTTCTTCACTTGCTGCTTCACTACTTCTGGGGCTATCGTACTTGCTGACGTGTACGATCTCATTGATCTAACGTCTGATAAAGCTTTCTCGATCATCGCAAGTCTATACTTTTGAGAATTTTTGTCTAGTTCTGCATCACCATCTTCTGTTGGGTCTACGAGTGTTGGTATTGCTTCTTCGTCTTCTGCTTTTGTAGTCTCTTTGTCTGTTATGATAAAGTTAACGGTTTTTGTTGTGATTTTATGGACTGGGCGCTCGTCGTTCTGTATTGAGGCGTCTACCTAAAAGTTTGATATCAAATTAGTTTGCAAAGAAGATTATTAGATTATATATTGCGCGGTATCAAGGGAACAGTGGAAGGAGGGAAGGGAGGCCTTTGCCCTGCAAGGAGTGAAGTGAGGCCTTTGTTCTGCAGTGGAACATAAAGGTTTTATAATAATTATAATAAATAATAATGTATCTTCCTTCTGTAATACTCTGCAAATATCTGAAGAAATTTATTTATTTATTTATTAATCACCAACTTGCACTAACAGTAGTAAGACACCAAACATACAAGTTATAGGCTAATAAGAAATGAAATTAAATTAAAACAATACAAAACTAGATTTACCCGTAATTATAAAAAAATCTATAAAATTATACAAAATTTAATAGTATTAAACAAATAAAATAGAACTATACAAAATTAAATTAAATAGAATTAGGATGGAATTATTAATAGTGTTTAATTAAAATTAGTACACAAATATCAATATATAGCAGCTTTGGTTAATCAATGCAATGAGATGGTACTAGGTGCAGCTATGGACTCAAGGTAACATGCAGCAGTGGACAGGAATCTCAGCTAGAAATCTAAGATTCCATGGAATATCCTATTTAAATATCAAAAGTATCATAGATAAATAAATAAAAGATTTGTATTACCTCTTTCCTAAGCTCATCGAGGTCTTGCTCTGTCATCTTATTCTTGTCTTCTGTCTCCACATCATCATCAGATTCCACTTCATCATCACTTACTTGAAGCTCAATACCCATTTCCTAGAAAACAACAGTGTAGGTACAAAACTAGTTATTTGATGACGAACTACATCATTTCTAGTACTATAACTCGTGCAGTTTACAACTAAAAACCGAGTAACTTCAATTGGTGTATAGCAGGGGAATTTCGCGGGACCTAAATTGTCCCAAAAAATAAGTACAATACCCAGCCGCGGTATATATGACACTTCGAGCTTTAGAGACTGTCATACAGGTATGAGTCACGAAGACGACGTTTTTAACTCGATCTGCTTATTCACGGCCGTGTACTACAAGTAAAAAAAACAGTCAGGAAGGATTCAAACCCTGTGTCAATTACCTCAAGCAGTTCATTATCAACATCCTTGGTGCGTTTGTAACCAGAGCATGCGACCTCCGTATCGAGCTGATCATCCCGCTCGAGGTCACTGAACTTCGGGTAACCGTCGCTCTCATACCCGAAACGTTTCTTGAAGAACTCACGAACACAACGCACGTCGCGGTCGAAGTAACTAAAATTTATAGAACAAGTAAATAAAATAGATTTTTTTTAATGATTTTTGTGATACGATACATATAAGAAAATGAGAAACTTTATTCTTTATTCACGATGGATGATAGAAGTCTTTGTAAGAACGGTAAATAAGGCAGGCCACAGAAGTAATAGCGACGACCTTGGGAGGCCCTCAAATCTGCTGCAGCTGGCAAATGTAAGATAAGAGGATTGAGTCAAATAGCGTGCGGAGGCCTATGTCCAGTACACTACACTATTATAGGCTGACAATGATGATGATTCAAATAATATTCATTCCATCAATCTTTTGACACAAAAAAATATCTATATATTTATATAAAACAAAGATGGGTTTGTTACAACACTTATATAACTCGAGATCTGCTGGACTAATTTTCATGGTTTTTGATTCGTTGGGTTTGGCTCCGCCCCGAATAGCAGAATACATCTTAAAAACAATGAAAAGGTAGGGTAGGTAGGATAGGTAGGTGCGCCGTAGATAAGTACTTAGTGCTACTCGACCGAAGCCGGGGCGGGCAGCTAGTATTCCATAAAAAAAACTCACAGTTCAGCATTAGGATGCGAGGTGGAGACCATTTGTGGGAAGTCGATGATGATGGGATGGTTGTCTTCATCGATCATTATGTTGAATTCGTTGAAGTCGCCGTGAATGACGCCGCAGTTTCCTAGGCGCATTATCAAGTTCATCAGCTCGTCGTACAAGCCTTCTGCGTCCGCTACTGAAGCTACGTGGGTCCTGTAACCATGGAAACCGATAAACATAAACAAAGACCGTATATTTTGTAAAAGGTGAATCGCGTTTCATGAATCTCTTATATTTTTACACAGTGAACCTACAATACAACCTTGTGGGACACCTGACCTAAAAAGCAAAAACACTAGTGTGGTGTTTTACTCAGTTTCAAAACTTTATTTAAATATGGTAGAAATGAGCTTTATTTTTTAAATAAATTATTTAATCATTTGTCTTCCTCTAAATAAGTTAAAGAAATGAATCGTTGACAATATCGAATGCTATTTTGAATCTTATTTTTTTTTGCACTTATTTTCTTAATTACTTACTAGGTTTAATTCCCGGAACAATATCGAATCCTATTTTGAATCTTATTTTTTTTTGCACTTATATTCTTATTTACTAGGTTTAATTACCGGAACAATTTAATTTAGATATATGAATGTTTTTTTTTTTTTTTTTTAGTTTTGGAAATTATCAAATAACTTCTCCCGCTCTGGGCGGAGCGGGAGGGCGTGTCAGACTTTTACCGACTAAAACCCACCCGTGTTCCTTCCGTTGCCTGTGTGCCGGGGTCGCGATATCCCGTTCGGACAAACTCGGAATCCCGGCAGGATATGACTATGTCTGTGATATAGATTATTAAAAAGAGAAAGGCGAACTTACAATGGTCCTCCGCTCACCAACTGCATCACAACACAATGCCTGTTGAAGTCAATAGGCTTAGGAACAGGAAATTCTCTGTCATACAATGCCTTCATGTAAGCAAACTCCTTGGTGGCTGATATACGTGACAGGTACAGCCATGATGCACGGTTGCGGTGTGCATGATAGTCGCGCTTGTCTTTTACGTTACGGAAACACGTGCGGCCCAGTCTGAAATTATAATGAAGGATCACAGCATGTTCTGAGGGGATTGTTAACAATGAGGGGGTTGGTACATACATATTATAAAACAAACTTGCCAGCCGTCTGTCTGTACGCGATAAACTCAAAAACTACCGAACGGATTTTCACCAATGGACGAAGTAATTCTTGCGGAAGGTTTTGGTGTATAATTAATTAACGTTTTGTGTAAATTTGCTGAAATATGGCTATTATTGTTGAAGATGTCGGAAAAAATCATGCTGACTGGCAGCTTTACCGCCTTGCGCCACATAAACCGTAAAAGATACATGAAAATTGTGTTCTACAGCATTGTTCATCTTAAAAAGTTCAAGAAAAAAGTCCATGATGGCATAAATGTCTATCTTCTAAAGGTGACCCACTATAACCATTTTTATCTTACAGAATTTGATAAAAATGTAATTGTTATTTCGGAAGCTATTTTACTGGTATTATATTAATCCTTATCCAATAAAATATGTTATTTAAATGGGGCATTTAATTTACATTAAAATATGCCTTGACATCATTTATATGAATACTTTAAAAGATATCATGGATTCAAAAATACACGTAACAAAATAATAATGATTGGTGGGGCGGCGCGGCGCAGTGCTAGGAGTCAATGACCTATTTCTCGGCTAAGTAAGTAAATAAGTAAATTTTATTTTTATTTGTTGCTAAAAGGTATGTTATCCCGATAGTACATTCCTGTGGGGTATAGGGTTGCCAACATACATGTGGGCGAAGTCGCGGGCAAAAGCTAGTATTAAACAATTTTTAAGGCTAATCTAATGTTCAAAAAAAGAGGAAACATTAATGATAGTCATCATGGGCAGTCAATATAAAATTTGTAAAGATGTTATGGTAAATTACCCCACTACATAAAATTAAGCAACTGTGGTGATGATCACACTTTACTCTTGACAGTGGAGCCAAAATTTACCTGTGCAGCTTCAGACACAATGGATTGCGATCTTCATCACCCACTGTATAAATATTAGATTCTTTGCCCACTCCAATCTGGTTGCCAAATGAGGCAATCACTTGTCTGTTAGTCAGCGCTTTTAGAGCTAAGTAGTCATACCCGGAATTTGTGAGACGGTACCCATCATCTGCATATGAAATAATAAAATGGTAATAAAATTCACAAAGTATAATATTTTATTCATTATTAAGTGCAGGTATGTACTCACAGTGTTTTCCACGCTCATATGTCAACAATCTATGTTTACATAGTTCTTTCATTAATTTGTGGACACCCCCGTGACGGAGATTTGCTATGGATGCCACGAGAGAACCAGGAACCAGTTCGTGGTTCTTCATACCCATTTCCACCTGGAATTATCAAGAATATTTATGAAAAAATTAATATTTATTTTGAGGTTATTAAAAGTATGTTTATTTTTGCAAAGCTATTTACTGCGGTCAAAACTCTGAAGTCTTCAGCAGTTAAATAACGCAACATTGCCACGTCTAACTTTCCCATCTTGAAAAGTTGTTATTATTTTAGTTTTTTCTAATTTACGTTTACCAACAACGTGATCACCAGTGAAAAAGAATTATGAAAGACAGAAGTAAACACAAAATTTTATGCTATATGCCTTTATCCCTTTTATTACGCCTATAGTAAAAAGAGACAGACTATTTCATCATGTTAAAATTGCACTTTTGAACCTTACGAAGGAAGGACCATTTTACGAGAAAAGTGACAGATGACAGTTCTTAAAAGCACCAGACTTGACATTGAAATTCTCATTACATTTAGTTATTGCGAAAGCTAAAAAACATATACACAAATATTTTCATCACTCCTTAATTTATAATTTACAACTTTTTTCCATATACTAGGAGTATATGGAAGAAACACAAGTTCTCCATCGTCTTTATGCCTAACATTTAAAATATTAGATCAATCTCCCCAATCTCTACTTCCTCACATACAATAATTACTTTTGCGATAACCAAACGTAGAATGAATACTCGTTGTGAAAGAATGAATTTTATGAAACCGAATGAACTATACTGAATGTAGCGGATTATAGCGAAAACGTCAAAGCGAGGTCAAAGCAATACAATTGATAACGAATACTGTGAAGCCAAATACAACCCTATTTTTAATGTAATAAGACTTACTATTTTTTGGTGTAAACAGCTAATTGAGTCAATTCGCCGATTATTCTTCTAGTTTAACGTCTGTTTGGCGCTGCCCAAATTCCTAGGTTGACTTGTCTGAGTTCCTATTTTTCCTTCCGTAATGTGAATGAATAATACCTATTGATTTGCTTTAGTCTGACTTTACGGTTGTTTTTGCGTAATACTTGTATATTTTTTGTCAAACAGTTTAGTTTGTTACTTTTTTGGGTGATTTTGTTTATTTAAAATAAAGATCATGGCTGACGCCTTCAAAAATGGTGTGATACACTTGGATTCGACTCCAGTATTCGTATTTTATTCCGGCCAGATTGTGGAAGGCTCAATAATGTTTGAGCTGGAACAACCAATAACATATTCTGGTAAGTACTGACTGATGCACTGTTACCTGCTGTAACATTTCTGTCTTCTGAGCGTCTTAAAGATTTTATCCTATAATTTGTGTTGCGTTTAATAATACTACCTTTATAGTGGTATTCAGCTGCATTCAGTTAGACTGGAAACCGACCCCAACATAGTTGGGAAAAGGTTAGGCAAATGATGATAACTTTGTATTGCCTATTTTATTCAGAAAATCTAACATTAGGTGCTATGAATTTAAGGTAAGCTCCAGACATGAATTTAGTATACATTTTCATTCAATGCAAGCTTGAAGAGATAGATAACTAAGCAAATAAAAAAAGGCTTACAACTCAGACACAATATTCTTCTGTTCTTTAATAAGGACATAAACAACAGAAGAATATCATGTCATGCCATGCCATGGTGTTCATTTCATATCTTTATTTGTGTTCCATAATGATAACAAGATTGTACAATGACTTACAAGCAAGGTACAATTACAGAGCTTAAGAGCGTTTATTCTGAAAGTGGGCAACGTCGCAAATAGATGTCAAATATTTCGCTGTTTTGATTAATTTGGCAATATTACTGTATGGAAATAGGAAATGTGGCTAACTAGCGAACTAGAATATTGATTATGAAATGCAATAATTAATATCGTAACACCGAATGTTTAGTTTTAGTTGTAAAAAAAGTATTTGGAAACTTTCCAAATGCCTTTTTTACACCTAAAAGGGGTACAACATCAAATTCAATGTTATTATTGCAATTCATTATTAATATTCTAGCTCACTAGTTAGCCACATTTCTTATAGGCATACAGTAATATTGCTATATTAATCAAAACAGGTAAATAATTGACAGCTATTCGCGATTTTGCTAACTTTTAGGAAAAACCCTCTTAAATAAAATATTAGTCTGTCTGCTACAGATTGCCCAGGGTCTATATAAAGATAGCCTACCTTTACTTTAATATATTTTATATCTCTAAAATTGCTTGTAAAAAAACACTCTAATGTCCATAATACAGAACCTCACTCAAGATTCAAGCATTACTTAAAACTAGTTTCAACCAATCAAAAGGCTTTAAATGAGTTTTAAGTAATGCTTGAGTTTTCAGTGAGTTTCTGTAATATGGGCCTAAAACACAGCAAAAGTAGTCATAATATTTTAAAACTAGATAATTATGTAGTACAATACCTTCAGTCTACTTAAGTTATTTATGATTTCTCTGTACAACAATCACAGTTGTCAACAATTAATATTTTCCTTAATTCAGCATCACAATTATTTTCTAAGGAAAAATAAATATTAATGTAACCACATCATTAGAACAAAGTCAAATCATTTATTTCAAACAGGCACTTTTGAAAATATGTATTAGTAAATATTGAAGTCACTGATAGCTGTAAACCCCACTTCCAGGAACTAAAGATCTTGTCCCTACCATGCTTGTATATATTTGAAGCTTGTAAGTTCGTACGTAAATACCCAGATTTATTAACAAAAAGAGAGGACATACAAAAGAAAATTGTTCTAAGACACAAAAACAGACTAAACTTACCACTATCGCGATTAAAAATGCACTCCGATAGTACGTTTGTCATGTCCATAAAAATTTATAATAAGTTACCCGCAATAATTAAGAATTTAGATAATTATAATATATTTATTAATAAATTAAAAATCTTCCTTGAAAGTAAATGCTATTATAGTATAGGCGAATACTTAGATGATAAATTATAAATATGAAATAAATGACTTACCCCTGTAGGATAATAATATTAATTAAAGTTACTTTAAATAAAATAAAATATAATAATTAATTATTTACGTACTAAATAAAAATAATAATAACTAAATACCTTAAATAATTGATAAAACTAATAATAAATAAATTACTGACATAATAAATAAAATTAATAATAAGTACATATATAAAACAATAATTAATATTTTTAAAAGTAATTAGTTTACAACATTACTAATATTTTTAATAAATACATGTATAAACTCATAGTTTGACTTATTAAATGCCAAGCGTTCTTCCTCCTCTCTCCTACTTTTATATATGCTGTGCCCGACAGGGTCCATAATTGAGACTGATGTAACTGTTTTTCCCACCAACTGTATACATTATGGTACGCAATAAAAACATTGAGAATTGAGAATTGAATTGAACATCAAAATTTACAAAAAAATAGAATTGATTCTAGTTGCCCCTTCCAAAAGGTACTTTTCTTATGAATAAGAATGGGCAAGAAACTCCACCGTTACTCTTTTAATAGTACAGTAGAATCCGTATATTATCACTCTGCCTATATTGACCAACCGCCTATTATGATGTAATTACACAACTGGTTTCCATATAAAATTCTTTATAACAAAGTCGGATATAATGACTTCATGACTTCGCTTACAGTGTCACTTATTATTACCCATTTATAAATTTTGTCCGTTTTTGACAGATTTCTTAAGTAAAAAATGAAAAATAACTAAATAAAAATAAAAATTTGCACGTAATACATGTACATGTATTACGTGCAAATTTTTATTTTTATTTAATATGCTATATTTCTCTATTAAGATGAGTATTTACCTAAAAAAAAAAAGGTTGTTTTTTTTTTTTCACAAAACAGCTTTGTATGTCGTCCGCTTAGTATGACGTGTTTGTCAATTCCTTTCAATGTCATTATAAACGGATTACACTGTAGTTTATGGAACTGTTGCATAATGAGGGGTATGTGTGTGTGTAAAAACTAAGCCGTAGGCGAGGTTTTTAATAGTATCACATGATTGTTTTAATACCTAGTTATGTGCAGTTTCATACACTAATTTATCTACTCTCATACGTTGATTGGGATTGAACCTACTAAATAAAAGATCAAAGTTAAAGATCAAGAATAAATAATTCCCACGAAATTCAGTACAACTTCACGTATGAATGGCGCCTGCTAGTGATGTGAACCGGTTATATAAAAACCTTAAAAAGACCGGTTTTTGACAAAACCGATAATCACCGGTTCTCATTGAAAAACCGATTACAATCACAAAACATGTAAGTATCCGAGTCTATGACATGTATTAGAGGTTTGCACCGGAGCAATGAGCACCGGAGAATCACCGGTTATTTTCCGGTGCACGTATTCGGTAAAAACACTGAATAAAAACCCATTGATCACTGGTTTTATTGGAGAAGCATTTTTTTAATAAAGTTGATTTATTAGAATCAGGCAAGTAAAAAAAAAATCCTGGTTATTTGTTATAGATCTGTTAGTTCCTTAAAATTTTAAGAAAAGTCAGTAAAAATAAATACTAAGCCATAATTAAATACTGGCATATTTTTTAGGAAAAACCAAATAAAACCTTAAAAAACGGTTTTAATCAATAACTAGTCGGTATAAACCGGTGTTAAAAATTGAAATCGATTCACATCACTAGCGCCTGCACCCAGCACATGACCGCGCATGCGCTAGAGCCGTGCTGCTGTCCTCCGCTAACGTTCCATTACAAAAGTTATGGAAACTCCTTGGTGATATTAACTTCTTGCATTTGCCCTGTATTGTAATAGAACAAAAATTGTTTTATAGTATTATTTTGTTAGAGAAAAAGTGTTATAATATGATTCTATTTTTAAATGTCGGTATTGTGTTTAAAAAGTATGTCAATATAAACTCGTTTTGAAGTTTATAATTCGAATATTACGATATGAGAGTATATAAAATATCTTACAATATTTTGTATATGTATATTAATTATATAATTATATGTGAAGATAAGAAGAGAATATTTATAAGTACTTAATTATTTCCCTAATAAGATAATCAACATTATATTATCTTTTCCTACAATACAATGATACATTAAACCAAGCAATAGAAAACAATACAATTCAAACATTTTTCCTTTACCAGAAAACAAGCCTTTGCCCCTTAAAAATCTCTAGTTTACTTATATGATTTTTTGGCACATTTTTTTTTAAATTAATTTTGTTTATGTGATCCATATTTTTGTTAGCATACTTAAGAATACTTAAGAATTATGTTAGTAACCAAATATTCAAATGAACACCACAATCATAACTAAAATTAAATAGGTATCAGACTACATTACTCACATAAACAAAATCACAATCATCTCAAAAATATTAAAATGTTTAATCAAGAAGTTCATTAAATTTTTAAATTAACAAAAAACATAAAACAACAAAATAAATACATAAAAATCAATATAATTTTGTCAGTTGCTGTTCTTTGAGACATGTAACTGTACACAATGCCACAATATTGGGCAGTCAATTCTGCAAGCCACAATGCTAAAGGCTCGTACAGACCAGCGCGACACGACGGCGCGACGCGACTCGAACAATACAATGTCTAAGAATACTTCACGGTATAACAATAACCGGTGTCGCGTCGCGCTAGTCTGCACGAAGCTTAAGAATGCTGTTGCCACTGCCGCGGGCACGACTTGTAACGATGCAGCTTTCTGAGGATGGCATGGAAACCCGACGCGCTGCAGTGCTTCGGTAACCGCATCAACATCCTAAAGGCATTGTTGTACTGTACGCGCAGGACCTTGATTGATTTCTGCGTATATTTGTCCCATAGACTGCACGTATAAAAAGATTGGCGAAACGCCCGAAACAAAGTAACTGTTACTGATTTACTGCAGCGTGCAAATCTACGAGCCAACATATTGCATCGGACAGCCAACGCCCGGGGCTCCCCAATATCCTCGTAGTCTGATAGGTCATCCGAGACCCAATGGCCCAGGGTGTACGTTACCCCAGCAGGAAAGTGTCCCCCATACGTACAGACTGACGTGTGGAGTAGGGCAAGGAGGTTGAACTCAGAGTTTCGCGATTCAAATACCTATGGCCCAGGTATTTGAATCGTGAAACTCTGGGTAAATAAACACCGTCTATGAGGACGGGTGGTACGTGTGAGACTTTATGACGTGGTGATTGCAACACCAAAAGCTCGCTTTTCTTTACATTATACCCCGGGCCCCGGCACATTCCACACATAATATAGCGAGGAGTTTTCGAACAGCGCATATAGAAGGACCCAGCTAGGCCAGCAACACCACGTCTTCTGCGTAACTGATATTGTTGACGTATTTTCCGTCTATAGAGCAGCCAACATTGGTGTCGCTCAGTCTCTCGATGAGTCCGTTTACGTACAGATTGAAGAGACGAGACGAGGTTCAACCTCCTTGCCCTACTCCACACGTCGGTCTGTACGTATCAGAGATTGCGCCCGCCCACTTCACAATATTATCTTGGAAGTTGTACCAATAATCAAAAATGTTGACGACTTCTTCTGGGAGGCTGGTTTCGGTCCTCATTTTGTGCCATAGCACGTCATAGGACACCAAATCGAAAGCTTTCGAAAGGTCTAACATCAATATTGATTATTAATGATTTTTCAGTAATCTACATACAATTCCTCGGAGAAGCTAATGTGTCATGGACTGAGAGTCAAGTAGAGACTTTTAATGGTATTAAAAATCATAAAATAATTAAGTATGAGGGCCGTGAGGAATACTTCAGTTACACCTACAATCTGGCAGGAGGCGGATCAGGTATAGTAACATTTGTTTAAGCCCTTGTAACACAATTTGCAGATAAGCATAGGCATAGAAAAGGCCTGGCCCGATAAAAGGGCTAAAATTGAAACTCAAGACATTTATTTCAATTAAACCATTTACTGGCACTATTGAATTGTCAAAGAGACGGTCAGTCAGAAAGATGAAGCTAGTTGCCCATTCCAAAGCATTGTAGGTTCCTATGGAGAAGAGCAGCATGAAGTGGTTTCCGTTTCAGGCTAATCTATCTTAAATAGACATTACATTTTGTCATCCATTTCAGGTACTTCCCAACTTCGAACAGGTAGACAGAATATTCCTTTTAAGTTCCAAATACCGTTCACGGCTCCATCATCGTTCAAAGGGGAACAGGGTCAAGTGGCTTACTCCATGACGGCACATCTGGTGACCCCGGAACACATACATGCACACGAAGTTATTACGAAGGACTTTCAAGTTGTAGCACCAATGAATTTGAATTTGGGAAGTCCGAGAATCAAAGTAAGTACCATTCTTTTGATACTTTTTTTGCTTGTGCTTCACTTGTTTGAAAACTGCGAGACAGGATGTTAGTGCAAAGTATTCGTTCCAATTTTGCACACGTGCTGAAATACCCCATCAGGACATTGTTTGTATTTGCCTATGACTTGATTCGGCACAGGCGGGCGGAAACATCGAATACTTGTATATTGTTCGGGAAAACGTCGCTCGGCTTGCCGAGTCAACCCGAACGTGATGCAGCGATGGTAGAATACATGCTTTGGGTCGGCTTTGTTGTTTTACAAATACTGCCGAATTGAATAAAACAATTGCCCAATAAGACCTATTTGAGGTCACACAATTATAGGTACTTACTGTATCAAAGATTTTTCTGTTTTCGTGCGAATATTGTGTGTGCCGTAACCTGTGTTAAACACATTTGTTTTTTTTTTTCTTTCTTTTGATTAGAGCTATGTAAGTACATAATATCAATTATCTCATTACCAGGAACCTATAGACCTGGAATTCGAAGAGGTTGTTGGATGTTGCTGTTCTTCCAATCCAGTGACGATTCGCGTACGACTGCCCATATCGGGCTACTGTCCCGGGCAAGTGATACCCGTAGCCGTCGAAGTGGCTAACGATAGTAGTGTCGAAATCACTAAGATGATATTCGAAATTTTGTCGGTAAGCAATCAATTAATATATTATCATGTTCTTCTACTTTTCAAATCTATGGATTATTCGCGGCATCAGTGGCGTCTTTTAGGTCCTCAAAAGCGCAAGTGTGGACACTTTAGACACTAAAACAGATGGGATATGGTTAGGTTTGGTCAGGAGTACCGCACTCGTATTGGGTTTCAGAGGGATCTTTAACTCCCAATTTTGCTGGATTGTGTTGCACCAACCTACTTGGTTCTACAGTCGCTTGATTGCCCTCCATATACACTGCAGATTACGGTGACAGAACTCAAACTCAAAGCATTTATTTCAAATAAACCAATTACAGGCACTTTTGAATTTTCAAGGGGTCGGTCAGTCAGAAAGATGAAGCTAGTTGCCCATTCCAAAGCGTAGTAGGCTCCTATGGAGAAGAACTGGCAAGAAACTCCACGGACACTCTTTTAAATCAAAATATTGGTATCACCATATAATATCACGCCGATTTCCCCAGTGTAGAGTTGTATACCTTTCTCCACTTGTTCCCAAAGTCCCATGTAATACTTATGGCTATAAAGCTAAGCACAAATCGAGACTCCCAGTTGTTCCTGGCTAATACAAAACCCCAATATCAAAGAAGACACTGAACCCAGGACCTTTGCTACGCAGTCGCGCTTCCGATCAATAGGCAGGCAATTATAATTAATTTATTACTAAATAAAATAACAGTTTTCCTCTTTAATGAGTTTAAAATTGATGGTGTGGTTGTATTTGACCGATCATAACTGTTTGCGGAAACCGCAGGATAATGGGCGTATAATAAACGAGTTTGGCTCAAACATCCTCTTTTTATTAAAAGTAAATAAGTAACCGTAATCTATACACATTATAAATTAAAGTTCGTTTTTTGTATCTGTCTGTGTGACTGCGTTGTTCTACTAAACTACGCAAAGGATGTTGATATGGTTTTCACCATCAAATAGAGAATATATTCCGGAAGGTTTCTGTGTATACAACATTCATATATTTTAGACAAATCTCGATATTCTATCATTTCGTAAAAAAAGGCGGGTCGCCAGTATTTATTTTAACATATTTTGGTAGCCTTATTTCTCCGACTTTCGCATGCAGTTTACCCCATGAAACTAAACATAAGAAAAACTTCGACAGAAAGAGTTATACCGAAGCCAGCACCCCCAGTCCGAGTATATACTACCAGAAAAAGTGCTGGTCTCCACAAAGAAGGGGTCCGTGATGGGCAATTGTAAGCGGAACTTCACCGTAGACCTGGCCGTGCCAGAGATTATACCGCCCAACCTCGAGAACTGCGGTATCATTGATGTGGGGTACTTTTTCCGGGTAAGTTGGTTAATATCTTGTGTTTTTTTATGTCCCCCATCCATCCCCCTTTTTAATGGCTATCTAAATTTTCAATCTGAATAGGTTGAGTAGGTAGAAGGGAAGTGCCTGCTTCGTAATATTAGGTCTTTACCTATGAAATTGCCGTTCTGCAGTACTGGCCATTTCAAATAAAAATAATTTTTGTTTGGCTAAGAATTCTAATTTCAAATTAATTTTATTTTAAAAACATGGTTTTTTTTTTCAAAAGTAGTCATTTGTTTATTGATTAGTGTTATATTTTCATCGCATTTCAATCTTTTTCGTCATCATGGATACGTTAAAATTCGAGTAATTATGGAATATGAGTACCGTCGTGGCAGCAACGCGGCACAAGCGGCACGCAACATCAACGACGTTTACGGAGCTAACACTACAAACCAACGCACCACCTGTTATTGGTTTGCTCGCTTCCGTTCTGGAAATTTCGACCTGAAAAATGAACCTCGCGGTCGTCCGAAGACTTTCGTCGACAATCACGAATTAAAGGCGATTGTGGAAGCTGATAATACACAATCTACGGCTGAATTAGCAGCAGCTTTCGACGTTAGCGTCAAAACAATATTGGTCCATTTGCGTCAAATTGGCAAGGTAAAAAAGCTTGACAAATGGGTGCCCCACGAACTCGCGTCGAGACGTGCCTTGCACTGCTCAACAGACACAAATGAAGGAATTTTGAACCGCATTGTTACCTGCGATGAAAAATGGATTCTGTTTGATAACCGCAAGCGCTCAGCAAATTGGTTGGATCCTGGTTCAGCACCTAAACAATGCCCTAAACGAAAACTTACCCCTAGAAAAGTGATGGTCACTGTTTGGTGGTCTAGCGCCGCCCGGTGTGATTCATCACAGCTTCTTAACAAACGGGGTGAGCATTACTGCAGATGTGTACTGTGAAGAACTGAACACAATGATGGAGAAGCTGGCACATCTCCAACCAGCATTGGTCAATCGCTCGTCTCCGCTGCTACTGCACGACAACGCGCGACCTCATACTGCACAGCAGACGGTCTCCAAGTTGCAAGAACTGGGGTTGGAAGCTCTCCGTCATCCGCCCTACTCACCAGACCTTGCGCCTACAGACTACTACTTTTTCCAGAATTTGGATAACTTCTTGGCGGGAAAAAAATTCAATACCCGAGAGTAGAGGCAGTACAAAATGCCTTTGAAGAATTTGTTGCCTCCCGTCCAGCTGATTTCTTTAAGAAGGGCATCAAAAAACTGGCACTGCGTTGGCAAAGATGCATTGATTGCATGGGTGATTACTTCGATTAATACAAATAAAAAATACATGAAAAAAAATCGTTTAAATTTTTTCATACAAAACGGCAATTTCATAGGTAAAGACCTATTATAATGGAACATTGTCCACCAAAATCGCTGCATAATCTAAAAATGTGAAAACCTTAATGTCGGCACTATTTAGACCCGAAAGGTAAGGTTTTAATCCTGTTTCCTATTTCAGATAACAATAAAACTGTCTGGCTGTAACGACGAATTGCAGGACGAAGCCGAACTGTGCCTTGGATTGATCCCTGTACAAGAGTTTACAGAAGGCGAGTACGTTCACCCCTTAGCCCACAGCCTGCCAACCGGGCCCATTCCTGACCCCAACACTACCACAGAGCTGTTGCTTCCTCCCGTCACCGCAGGTTTCAGGGGATCCAACACTAGCCTACAAAGATCCCAGCACAGTCCGGTTCAAGCCGCTCAATACCCGAAAAATCCACCTCAAACCGGTCCATACTCGGACACTCCACCTCCCTATCCTTATCCATCAGAAAATAAGTTCGAAATTCCTGTATCAATGGAAATGAAGCCAAGACCATATCAAGATTATGGTATTGGGTTCAAGGTTCCGGAAAGTTTGCCTGCAGGTAAGACGTCTGGTTATCCAACTAGCGGGCCGGGTTACCCGACTAGCGGACCGGGTTACCCGACTAGTGGGCCGGGTTACCCCACAAGTGGGCCGAGTTACCCGACAAGCGGGCCGGGCTACCCGACTAACGGGCCCGGCTACCCGACTAGCGGGCCCGGTTACCCGACTAGCGGGCCTGGTTATCCGACTAACGCTCCGAGTGAAATTAATCCCCCATCGTATCGTGATATCCAGCCGCCTTACCCCACGGGCAATCAAATGCCCGGGCGTAATAATGGTGGACCGCCGTATGCGCAGGGAGGATACCAGCCTTCCGCCCCGCCCCCGAACTAAGTAGGATGTCTACTGCATGTCCATAAGAACTTTGACAGCGCCCTTATTTCGTAGCAGTAAGGGCGGTTTTCATAGTTCAAGTGTTCTGAGAAGTACGGTTTATCGTACAGAATTTTAATCTCACGAGCGCGACGCGCGCTTTATTTGTGGTTACCAAGGGCACAAACATGCTGTGAATGTGTGTGTAAGCGCAGGAGCCCTCGGTACCAGACGCTACTCATCTTCATGCACACATTTACAGTGTGTGTGTGTGTACAATTGGCTACCACAAGTAAAGCGAGCGTCGCTTCGTGAGATAAAAATACAATATTAGGTTTTAGGCACTACCCGCTGATAAAGTCTTTGTGCAAAACAAGACTTGACTTGATAACGCTTAACATATTACAATATATTTTTTATGTACCTACATTATCTTAATACTGCTTCATAAACAGACAGAACTGGACAGTTTATCTTTCTTGTGATTTCAATTCCTACATTATTTTATTAATAAAAACGTTACATACTTATGCCTGGCTAAGCTAAATAATTTAAGAAAACCGTCCTACGGTACGGACTTAGCCGCTTGTGACTTATACTTTCACAGTATGAATAATAATATATTATTTAATACAAAAAATATAAAGTGTAAAATCCGCCTTATGAGGCAATGTTTACTACTGGACAAAACTTTAATACAAGTACTTACGCGCAATTTTTACACGTTTTTACAAATATTTGTAGAAAATCACTGATGTGATAACCTGAGTACATTAATATTACTCCTTTCTACCTATTTAGCATTTAAAATGACGTTTTATAAACTTTATATAATTATTAAATAGATTTAAGAACATAATATTGTATACTGTTAAAACTTTTCCTGTTATTAAGCTATATTTAGTGTTCATATATGAATGATAACAACGACCGGCCTTAAAAAATGAAAAATTTGAATATACTTATTAATCTCGCTTAAAATAATAAACATTGTACTTATAAACTTTTTCGAGGTGCCTTTTTTAGAAAAAGACAAAAAATTTCTACTGTAGATAAATCTACACTGAAATGCCATATTTTCTATAAGCTTATAAAAAAAATAACTACAATATGTATATATATATATATATTATATTTTTGTATTCGAACAAACAAAAGTGAATCCAGGAAAGTGTTATTGTTATTTAAAATAAGATGGTCTCTCGTAATTAAATAGAGTAGATATATTTCTTGTAAGGTATGTATAACAATTTATATTATGTCCAATTGTCCAAGATACTCTATTGAATAATAATAATATTAATATACCTCAGAAATATTTACGTGTTATTGTCTGCTTTGATATTTATAATACAGACATTTTGAGCAGATGTAATTTGTCTCAGTACAGAGTTTATAATTTTATGTAGGTTACCTGCACATAAAAGTGACTTAAGGGGACTACAGGACCTAAACGTGCCTAAACGCAAGTTTTATAATGCCTAAAAGAATATGATCCACTGCAGTAAACAAAATCAGAAAAATATATGATATTCTTCAGGATATATGCTAGTATGATAGTGTGTTGAAAACATAATACAACTAATTTGATACGATAGAAAAAAATCATTAAGATACCTCTAAAAATTTCTTTTAACGATTAAAAATCATATTAATTTACATGCAATCATTCTGATTTTTTGTCAGATTATTCTACAAGCTACATATTAGCATAATAGTGTTTTAATTTTCCAGTCCAATCAATATATTTTCTGTAAATCGCTAACTGCTTCATATTTTGCAATAAATTACCTGCGTCGTGTCATCGCGCTTCTCTTGCATTTCTATGCAGTCCGACAGTGACCGCGCTTTAGCTGTTGTAAGCCTCTTAATACAGGGTGGCCAATAACACACCTGCAACTGTCAACGGGTTGATTTTACCCGTCCTACTAAACATCAAACTCATATCCGATTCGAAAAAAAAAAAAACTATTCATCAATAGACAGACTATTTCAAATCAAATCAAATTATTTCTTTTTTGCTAACATGGGTGGGTAGGTATAGATGTTATACATGTTTTGATAATGTTCTCTATGCTCTGCCGTCACTTGGGTATGCAAAATTTTACACATAAATTACAATCTACTATCAAAATACCATGCTGAATAACAATAAATATCACGAAATTATTAAATTGGAAACTCAGTTTAGCCGTTTTATTTTTCAATGTCAAGAAGTATCTAGTAGTCACCAATTAAATAAATGTCATAGTAAATAGTGAATTTAATATATAAAAGATAAATAATAATAAAATTGTGAGTTACACATGTCATTTCTATTATTGAATATCTGATTAATATTATTGGCCATAAGTATTCTCTTTTAGATACATGTATAAAAAGTTTTTTTTTTACTAATCGTATAATATGTATGTGTTTCATAACGCAAGTTGTACGGTATCACCCTCTAGACGGATGCAGGTCACTAAATCGCCACCCTGTATAATTACATAAGTATGCAGTATTGTATACACTTGACCATCACATAGATTTAGGTTTTGTTTTGTTTATCTAATTAAATTTATATTGCAATCGATTATAAGTTTCACTTGATTTACTTGATAAAAAAAATGAGATTTTGAAATGTTGTTTAGTAAATATAAGAAATGGTGCCTATATTTGGATTAGAATGTTGAGCCTAGTCTTTATATGAAAAGAGAGGGGTGGGAAACAAAAGGAGATGGAGGTACTGAATGTCACTGAAAATTAAACCTTAGTTAAGGACAGATTAATACAGATGGGTCACTCCTCCGCAAAATCATTTAAATAAAAACCGACTCTTGCTACGACACAATCAAGTACAACTCAGGTCGCACAGCTCAAATTACCGTTTTTTTTTTTTTTTTTTTGTGCGGGAAATTATCAAATAACTTCTCGCGCTCTGGGCGGAGCGGGAGGGCGTGTCAGACTCTTACTGACTAAAACTAAAACCCACCCGTGTTCCATCAGTTGCCTGTACATTGCCAAGGGCCACGGTATCCGTTTCGGACTTTCCCGCGACCCCGGCAGGCATCGGTCCTAGCGGACCCCTTCCGTTGTGCTGACATCTCTTTGAGGCGCGCGTGGAACACAATGCGCAAATTACCTGCAGTTATATTCACCTAGAAGTTGCCTCTCTTTCTATCGCGTAACTCATAATATATCTGCTGACTTCTGACTACGTTACGCTCTCTGAATTTACCGTCAAGACAAGCCCACCGCGTACTTGTAGCTTCATAAATAAAATGCGGAGTGCGCCTTCTGTACTATTCTATGTTAAGGAGAACGATCTTTGAGTATTAGTAATCAGCAACGAAAGTCGATTAACACTTCGGTATTTTTTTACATCATAATATTATTACTTAAAGCTTAAGCTAGCTTCTGCCCGCGATTTCCTCTGTGAGCTATTCGCTATTCGTGTTCGCGTATTTGTCGTTTTTGTCCAAATAAGACGATGTAAAGTTACTCTATTCGCCTATTTTCCACGAATAAGACCAATACGCAAATATACGAACACTCGTATCCGCCGGTTGTCGGTTTTTGGTAACATATCAAAGGATTGCGAATATACCGAATAAGTTCGTTTACCGTCCACACATGGCTTGCTCAGTAGAGTACAGTGTTTTCTGTACGTAAAATTAAAATGTAATTTATTCAAACTAGGCTGAGAATCAGCACTTTTTGAACGTCAAAATTACATAAGACAGTCCCCCAAAACGCCCACCCTTCACCACTTCCTAGTGCGTTAGCTGGGAAGAAGAAGTGGCGCAACAAACTCCCCAGATATAAAATGTATTGGCACAGATAATTATAATACTGTATTGGTAATTAACACGGAGGAAATAATAAGTCGCTGCTGCCGTCAACACGTCTCAATCTTTGCGTTCAGATTAACAAAAAGATAGCAAAAATATGATACGATGTGTGGACGGTGTGTTCGAGTTATTAGGACTTCTACACTTTAAAGCCAAATAAAAGACATTAAAAACGCGAATACCGAATAGAAATGCAAAGTAACATCAGGAATTGGGCTATCCAATGCAAAAATATTTTTTCAAATCCGAGTGGCAGTTCTGGAGATTACCCCCTACATACAAACTTACAAACAAACAAATTTTACCTCTATAATATTAGTATAGACAAATATTAAAATGTTTTTTTATCGAAACATAAGTAGAAATTAAAATAACACAAACTATTGTGAGAAATCCTAACAAGAAATGTCTCGAGTTATTTTGTGCCAATTTAATTTCCTAGATGATAAGTAATAGTGTGCGTAGTCGCAGCGGAAAAATGTCGAATTTCTCAATTTCAGTTTAGCAGATATTTAGTACCTCTATGACGTCGTGTAATTGTGTATGGTAATTACAAATTTGTGCATCCAACCATTGGGGAGCTATTCAACAAAAACTGTTTCCGCTGAGACTACGTCATCCCAGCGGAACTTTGTTTTTTCTATGGACGTACAAGAAAAAAAAATACATTCAATAATTAGTGTGTAACGAGAGGTAAATGTGTATGTTTAAATGAAATTTGTGCGTCCTATAATAAAATTACCAAGTTCTTCAATTTTCCGCTGCGCTGACGTTTGGCTATTTGATGAAAATCATATAAAACGGTTTAGTGCAGATCTGTATTTTTTTAAGGACGTTGCTTTGAATTTGTGTGTAATGTGTGTGAAAACAGAATTTGATAAAAAACATACCGTTCAGAAGATATACACGTAAAAGTAAAAATAAGGTTATTAGGTCCAGCCAAGTTTCATTTATGTGCTCTTAGTAGTTAATGAGCGTTGGCATAATTTACTACGACTGGACCACTATATTGTATGACATGCGATTGTAGGACTTTATAATGGAAAGGCAAAATAAAACATATTCCAATATTTAGGGTATTAATGCAACTATTCACATGTAACATTTCGGTACATTAAATAATTAAAGAGATATAATGAAAATACTAGAACAACCTCCAATACATGGATAAACCGACCAAGTTTGAATGGCTACAAAAAAGCGGCCGTGCAGTATAAAAAGCTACTCGTAACATTATAAAATGTCCAGTGTTGTACACCTATTGGATTGGTACAGGTGGGCACACAATTCTTGAACAAGTAATTAATAACTTTCTTTATAAAAATACATTTTCTCTTAAACTTACGAAATTATTACAATAATAATTGCACCTGTATTAACAAATGCATTTATTTGTCAGAATAATACAAAAAGTTGTTACAGTAGGTAATTATTATGTCCTTAATATTCTGCTACTTCCAGCGTACAAATATTTTGATGTTACACGGTACAATTTGATTAAATAGAAATACTAATAATAATTAGAAAAAAAACATTAACACATTAAACTCACACATTCATTTCACATTCATTCATTTTTCTTTCTTTTTTTTTTTTTTCATTCATTCTCACTCATTTTAAATGTCGAATTTAAATACTTAAATGTTTTAAACAATTTTATTTTATAAGTAGGTGCAATTTAGTAATTGGATGAACATATAAAGCACAGTCGACTGTTGCTTTGGCTTTGAGAAAGTCTTTATTTTATGACATATAAGTAAATACTTACTAAGGGTGATCTCTGTAATTCCAGTGCATGTTGTTATGTTCATTGTTGAGGGTGGTTAGATTGTATGTGGTAGTGAAACTACTCAATGATTTTGACACTGGTTTGTTGCTATGGCTTTAAAATGTGCCAGCCTATAAGGCAGTGACAGTGGCATCTAACTTAACTAATTAAAACCAACTTAACAATAAATAAGAAGGACGCCCGGAGGGTTTTAGGCAGGTAGCGGTAGGAGCATGGAACCCTTCCAGTCCTCAGTACTGCCGGCTGGCGTGAGTTATCGCCACAGAAGTGGTGAACAATATCGGTAATAAATTATAACAATGAGAAAATTGTGCATACGGTTTACCATGTGCAATTTGGAAAACTTCCACAAGAATTCTCCAACAATCAAAGGGCGTAAGGGTATGCTGGAACAATTGACACAAAAATGTAAACTCAATAACATTCCCGAATGGATTAATAATACAACTCACCCCTTTTATTGTTTAGATATTCACTTAACAAAATAGATTCTCCTTAATAATTGCCGGTCACATTTATAATTTTGACATGACGATATCTCGAGAACATAATTTGCAATAACGTGTCTCAGACTACTCGTCTTTGCGCTGCTATGTGTCCTTCAAACTCACGGCCGTCTTTAAAACTACAAAACATAACTAGCATATTGATCTTTTATATGATTAGAAACACAAAAAGACGATTCTGAACTCGGTCGGGTTTGAACGCGCGACACATGACCTCGCAGTCCACAAACAATGCTTGTGTGCTATTTATGCCATTAACGCTCTAATTAAAATTTGGGTACAGGTCAACTCTTGTCGAATGACGTCATTACATTACCATTTATATGAATATGCGCTAGAACGTAGGTAGGTAGGTACTGCATTACACTACAATCCTACCTTCACAACTGAGTCAATTATTACTGATCTGTGATTGTATCACATATTTGTTACTTTACAAGCTCTAACGAGAAGACCAACTATCGAAAATTTACTAGTAAAACCTAAGGTTTACTTTTATCTACTTATATGGACTTTTACAGAAGGCAATATATTTGTTATTTATATTAAATTTAAAAACTGATTCTTTTTATCTATGTTATTATTACGTGTTAATAACGTTGTTGAAAAAAAATCATGACTTTAACTAATAAATACTTTTAAGACAACAAACTTAAGGGGACTACAGGACCTAAACGTGCCTAAACGCAAGTTTTATAATGCCTAAAAGAATATGATCCACTGCAGTAAACAAAATCAGAAAAATATATGATATTCTTCAGGATATATGCTAGTATGATAGTGTGTTGAAAACATAATACAACTAATTTGATACGATAGAAAAAAATCATGAAGATACCTCTAAAAATTTCTTTTAACGATTAAAAATCATTCTGATTTTTTGTCAGATTATTCTACAAGCTACATATTAGCATAATAGTGTTTTAATTTTCCAGTCCAATCAATAGATTTTTTGTAAATCGCTAACTGCTTCATATTTTGCAATAAATTACCTGCGTCGTGTCATCGCGCTTCTCTTTCATTTCTATGCAGTCCGACAGTGACCGCGCTTTAGCTATTGTAAGCCTCTTAATGCAGTTGTTTTATTTTCTGTTAAACTACTGTGTACGCACCTGTACAAAACGATTGAACACAATAACGATACTATACTGGAAATTTTAGAATGTTAGCTCTTTATACTGCACGGCCGCTTTTTTGTTCAAGCAACGTGCGAAAAAAATTACAGCTTGCAGTACACTGTTTTATATGATTTTCATCAAATAGCCAAACGTCAGCGCAGCGGATTTAGTAACTTGGTAATTATAGGACGCACAAATTTCATTTAAACATATACATTTACCTCTCGTTACACACTAATTATTGAATGTATTTTTTTTTTGTACGTCCATAGAAAAAAAAAGATCCGCTGGGATGACGTAGTCTTAGCGGAACGCACACTAATTATTATGAAAAGTTAGTGTTTATCGACTTTGTTTGCTGACCGTACTAAATATGCATTTAAATCTTTTGATAGTTGCTAGTTATTTTCTGAAAGAAGAAGAAGAATTGTACGAAATACGCCGGTTGGCAGTTGTGATTGGCTGATCAAAAAAACAACAACCAACCATGACAATTCAAATAAGATCTAACAATAATGATTGAATGTGCTTTCAAAAGCCGGGGCTAATAGTAGGCATAAAGTTTAAAATAATAATTTTATTTAACAATACATATTAAGAGACCTCAGAGCCCTAATTGCGTAACACAATAGGAGGTTAGGTATCAATTGCTTCATAAGTTTGAAAAATTCGTCTGCTCAACACCGTCTTTCGTCATTCGTCTGCTAAATAACGCAATGAACGTGGGTGAACTGTCAAAACCCATTGCGATCAATTGTCATTTTATGTGTGTTACGCAATTATCTGTCTCGCGCTGTAATCTGTTGTGTGTAACACAAACTATGTAATAAGTGCTAAGTTTTGATTTATTTTCTTATTAATAAGTATTTTTTGATAATTTTGTGTTTTTTTTACATATAATTTCAGACGTGTTTATACAGCGGATAATAAAATATACGAATTGTTACCGTGAGAATTAACGTGTTTTATTGAAACAACTCCTATTTATTATTCTTTTAGCGTCTTCATGTAAATTTGTCAGCCAGACAGCTCATAACAGTTTAGCAGTTCAACGCGCTTGGAACTATTTTTAGGTGTTGATTTCAGATTTTTTTCTATGGCCGCCATCAGCCTATTATACTTGTGTATCTACAGCAAACTTATGACTCATTAACTACCTATCTGAGGGGCAATTCTCGTATAAGAATGTTCGAATTCTAATCTGCTTCAATCTATTAAAAAAATCTCTAAGTCACCCTACGAATAATAAAAGTATTCGTAGAATTGACCCATGGAATTAGTATACAGTATCATAATTGAATTTACCTCACGTTTTTGTCAGTGATTATCACCACCGAGACGAGATTGCGGCTTGAGAACGTTTTTATTTTAACACCTTCAAGGACACTGAATGAGACACAATAGAAGTTTTATTGTTATGACGCCTATTAGCAAAGCAAAATAAAGTAACAGTATTATGTCTCGACAGTGACCTCGAAATAATTACCTACGGCCGTTCGGTAGATAAAGCTTCCGCATCCTTGCGTAACTGCCGCGCACTCGTTACTGTTACTGATAGTAGTGCGTTTCGATGGCGCGACCACGGCGATATTTAAAAAAAAAACTGCCAAGATTTTGTAAAAATTTGTAAAAGTGGATTCCCAAAACCATAAATTTGTCAAAGTTATGGTTAAAAAGTTATAAAGGTTTGAACGTGGCCGCGCCATTGAAACGCGGAGAACCGCGCGGCCATGGAGATCTATAAAACTAAGCGTTGCAGAGATCTGACATTTTGGTAAACAACAGTTTTTTCAGCGATATATCGGCGATAACGTGTCTTTCACCGTTTCTATGGCGCGGCCATGGGGTTTTAGGCTTACAGCTCCTGAACTATAAACGTAGGACTTTTTTGTGTATTTTTACAAATATTGACAAATTCAAATCTACGTTTTACAAAAAACTTCAGACCTCTACGATGCTTTTTCAGCGAGATATCGGCGATGATGTGTTTTTCACCGTTTCAATGGCGCGGCCATGGGGTTTTAGTCTTACAGCTCCTAAAATATAAGCATAGGATTTTTTTCTTTATTTTTACAAATTTTTTACAAATTCAAACTGTTGTTTACCAAAATGTCAGATCTCTGCAACGCTTAGTTTTATAGATCTCCATGGCCGCGCGGTTCTCCGCGTTTCAATGGCGCGGCCACGTTCAAACCCTTATAACTTTTTAACCATAACTTTGACAAATTTATGGTTTTGGGAATCAACTTTTACAAATTTTTACAAAATCTTGGCATAGTATTTTTTTTTAAATATCGCCGTGGCCGCGCCATCGAAACACAGATGATAGTTTTATATGAAGACATAATACTGTTATTTATTTTATACTGTGCCTATGGGCGTTTAAAGTGTAAAGTACGAGTATTGGCCTTTTGAGCTTCTTCTATGTAGTATCTGTAAACATACCATAGTGCTTCCAAGATGGAAAAATCTTCTGCTAGGGATGTTCTCTATATTGGAGGGTTCCACTCGGTGTGAACCTTATAGTCGGTTATCTAGCTAATAAATAAAAACAATAATTAATTACAACACGTATTTATTTAAGTCAAAAGAAACAAAAATATTCGAGATTATTACTAGTACAACAAAAATATGTTCTGTTTAAGGCTTCACTTGGTTATTTACATGAATATTGTCATAAAATTACAGTTTTCGTATTGAATACTCTACTGTCTATCAGGAACACTTATAACAGCATGGATTTTATCCGTGACTGAAAAAAGAGGAATGAGTAAATGAGTTTAATAAAATATTAAGTAAGTAATAACGGTATATTGTCGTAGTGCGAGTTTAAGACACAGTCTGGCTAAAGATGTTTACATATTTTTTCTATTGACTAGTTACTACATAGAAAAACATATGCACAATCTTAAAAATATGACTTACAATATATAAATAATATGAAAAAATATAAAAATCATCAAAAGAAGAAATGAGGTATAGTTTGACCGGGACCGCTGAAGGTAACGTGCGGCGAGGCGGGAGGCGAAACGCCGCGCCGTGAGTGTTGGCGAATGAGCGGCCTGCACTGCCCCCCGTGAGCCGCGCACATACCTAAGGCGCGGTACAGCGGTTTCGGTCAAACTATAATCATTTTTGTGTCATAGACAATAAGGCACATTATTCTAAGAAGCACCATAAAAATACGAAAGGTAGAAAGAAAAGAACAAGAGAAATAAGTACTTGTAAAACAAAAATGTAGTAAATTTAAAGAGTATGTAAGCAATCTAATGGCCGTTTTCATTAACACTGCGACAAATAATGAATGCTTAAATACAAGCGTGCTGTTGGATTTTTTCGGGGCTGAGTCGAGCGTTGAATATCCAACTGCGCCCTTTTATTTAGGCATTTATTCAGATCGCTTAGTTTTAGTGGAGATAGGCATAAAAATGTAATAACCCTTAAAAAACATTATATATTCCATATTTTTTATATCTTACTGCAGAATAGATTATATAATTTGTAACGTTAAAAATATTACGTTGTAGGCTTAATTATACGTATAAATGCTGAAAAATATAACAATTGTAAAATACATTATAATTTTAAAATCTAAAAATCGGTAAAAAAAAACTAAAATCTAAGAGTATAATATAATAAAAAATATAAAAAAGCCCTTATTTGTATGCTTTAAAAGCCTTAACATCGAATTTATAACATTTATTACTTTAAATCTACACTATAGGACTCCTAAATCGAGCCACCACGCATATTTACATGTATAATGGTCTAAAACATCAATATAGACATAAATCACAAAAAAATTGTATGAAATTTTGAAGTCGACATACTGGGCATAATTTTGGCGTAATCATTCCTCCAAATTTGAATTCACGAACAACTAAAAAGTTACCTTTCTATAAAACAATGCAGAGTGGCTCGATTCAGGTGTACGGAAGTGTCTTATAGATCTATCCACACATACAAACCCAGTGTAGATCTCTTTATTTAATTGTAATAATATAAGAACAACGAGTAAATATCTGAATTATCAAAATTGTAGAGGCTAGTAGAAGAATTCACTTATGTATATACTTCTCAACAGGCACTTAAGGCGCGAATTACACAAAAACGGCGTAAGGTGAAGGCGCGGCGCAGACATCTTGCCGCTTCAAAACGTTTCAATACAAAATGTAGGTAGGCGACACGATGTGAATTATACTCAAGCGGCGTGGCGCAGGCACGTCGTTTCGTCGCCTGTTCCGCGTCGCTAGCAGTCGCGACTGGCGAGGCGCGCAAGCAGCACGACTTTTGTTTATACACTAGGTGCAGAAAAATGCGTGACGATAGTGAATTTAATGTAGAGTTCTGCGAGATAATGACTAGTTGCGGCGTCTCTTCGCCTCTTTGATATAATTTAAATCGCGTCCATGCCTTACCCGTTCCACGCCTGCTCTGCGCCTGCGCCGCGTCTTCACCGTACGCCGTTTCTGTATAATTCGCGCCTAAGAATAAAGACTTATTTAATTAGGCACATTATCCCAAAAGAGAAAAAATCTTCTGTTTATTGTCACAGAATAGTACAGATGGTACACTCTGCCAAATCCTTTAAATAAAAGCGAGTCTTGCTACGGCACAATAAGGTGCAATTCCAGGTCGCACAGCGCTAATTACCTACAGTTATATTCACCCAGAAGTTGTCTCTCTTTCTATCGCGTAACTCTTATATCTTCTGACGTTACGCCCACTGAATTCGACAAGACGAGCACGCCGCGTGTAACTTTATACCTAAAATGCGGAGTGAACCATTTGTATTAATCTGTGATAATGTTGACAATCACTTGGTGCTTTTTTTGTTAAACGTATTTAAAGTTACCACTCAAAAGAGCAGCTTTTAGCAGCTTAAATATTAATACAGACCTTTAAGTATAAATCTTAAGTACCTACTTACGTTAAAATATTTGTTTGTTACGTTTATTAAAATACGTTTTATTTTCTTAACTTTTTAACCTTTCAGCCGTCGGTACCAGCCTTTCCTTTTATAAAGAGATACAGCTTACAGCTACATTTTAAATGCATCACGGCCAAATTCCCATATTTAAATCAATCGAGATCGTATCCTTCTATCTACTAATTTCCACCAGATGGCACCACATTCGCTTGTACTCTTTACAGAGATACAGGTTACAGCTACATTTTAAATGCATCATCGCCACATTCCCATATTTAAATGAATCGAGATCGTATCCTTCTATCTAATCATTTCCATCAGATGGCACCACATTCGCTGTACTCTTTACAGAGAAACAGCTTACCGCTACATTTTAAATGCATTACGGCCAAATTCCCATATTTAAATCAATCGAGATCTTATCCTATCTAATCATTTCCATCAGATGGCACCACATTCGCTTGTACTTTTTGTGATGTAAACGTTCAAAAAATATTATTGTATAATTATTTCTAGAACAATGATTAATGGTAACTGCAGTACCTTCGACACAAAAGTAATTCTTATCATGCAAATAATGAATAATAGATGCACCAATATTAACCATCGTATACACACATTATAGGCCAGCGCAGATCACCAAAATGGCCGTGAATTGACACAGGAAATCCCACAGTCATATGGTTGAAATTGTTATGGCATACAAATTAAGATAACTTTGAACAACGAAACTGCGCTGACCAGAGTATAGTAAAATCATGAAGTAGTAATAATGCAGTGGTAATACAATCAGTATGTGGTCATTGGATAACGCACACGGGGACATTACTGTGATGACGGATATTCTTCGCTTTTGGTGACTGTCATGGCGGGAAGCATCATATACTACCGAGTTTAAAGAAAAAAATTCTTCTCATGCCAGCCAATATCCCGCTCCTAACGCGTTAAAATACGCGATATTATCCTGCCTGCGTTTCGGGGCGTTTAAAACGCCCAGTTTGACAATATTATCACTGCGCTTATCACAAGGTAGTAATTGCGGGTAGTTTGTTTGTTTATTATTTCGTTTCTTTCTCGTCTTTTTTGTCATTGTTCTTCATATATTCTGGGTTATATGGCGGGGGTTCCGAGGTATCATCTAGAGGTAGTTTTTCTGTAAAAAAAGATTTCAATGTTTACGCTGAATAGTAATGGGACCTTTGTAAACTATTACAAAATATGGTCTCTCAAAAAAAACTAGTAAGGGCAGGTACCATAACTGTTGTATTTACAGGAAAACGTTCTTAAATTTTTGAGTAATCGCTAGCTGCATTCACAGATTTTGGAAAATGCGTGGAGTCGGCTAGAAAAACCTCTGTACATTTCTGTGCTTGAAGTATTAAATAAATAAATAAATAAAAACACCAATACTAACATTTTATTAGGGTTCTGTACCCGAAGGGTGCCAAACGGAACCCTATTACTAAGCCTCCGCTGTCCGTTCGTTTGTCTGTCAGCGGGCTGTATCTCATGACCCGTAATACTCGTAGGTGGACAGTTGAATTTTTTTTTATGACGCCAATTGATGCAGTTTCATAAAAGGATTAAAGAACTCAAGACAAGTTATTGTCTTCTGGACTAACTGAGGTTAGAGTAGGTACTCAAAAAGCCTCTAAACCCTTCCCACACATTTACCCTGCCCCGTCTCAAAAATCCACTTTGAGTAACAGTAAAGTCAGTGTAGTAACTAGTTGTGCATCTAAAATATTCTGAATTCAAGTTTACACTTACGTTCATCACTCCCGGGCGTGGACGGCTCAGGCGCGGAGGCAGTTGCGTACGGATTGGACGGTGGACCTGTTGGCTGTAATAAAATACTGTGTAAAATATACGTAGAACTAAAGATAAGATAGGGTAAGGTTAGAAACGTTTTTATTCAATTAAGACTTCAAATTCACAGCTTTTGCGCACCACAAATAGCATTTTCGTTAAGGGTAAGTCGCTCAATCGTTTCAAAATATTGGGTTAAAACCTTGTTTGCGGAGCGCAAAATGTTAAATTACTCAAAAGTTTGACATACCAAACCTTTTCAGTGTAAACTGGCTTAAGGCTTTGATAATCTGGCGACCGAAATAAAAATTGATGCAGTTAGAAACTTACATAGGGTACATTACTTCCCATGGGTAACAGCGGCATTTTAGCGCCATCACCGTCTGCTACCCCGAAGCCGATGGTTCCAGTCCTCAGTGTAGAACCTCCTGCAGGATAAGGCGGCACGGGACTTGGATTAGCCCTAGGGTAAGGCGGGACAAGGTTCGGGTTAGACCCGTGAGGAGATTTGTCAGTGGAGTACGGAGTGTTCGAAGGGTACGGAGATTTTTCAGGAGGATAAGGAGAGTTCCCTGCAGGATAAGGAGAGTTCCCTGCAGGGTAAGGAGAGTTCCCTGCAGGATAAGGAGGATGTGCACCCGGGAAAGGAGAATTAGCACCTGGGTAAGGAGGAGGCTGGTATGGAGAAACGTTGGGGTAAGGCTGATTTCCAGGAGAATAAGGCGAGGTCCTGCCGCCGAGATTGGGAGTGGTTGGATAGCCTGAATTACCAGGGTAAGGGGAATTATTGTGGTAAACTTTGCCATTAGAGTAAGACGGGTCTGGCAGTGGTTGATTTATGATTGGTGGGGGAGGGTAACAATTGACTCCCTGTTCATTTTGACTCTCCATAGATTTAGGCAGTTGGTCGTGAAGTGGGTTTTGTACATCATCTTGAAACCCGACTAAGGGGATCGTGCCGAAAATTATAGGGTGGGTTTCATCAGTACCGCTGTGGCAACCACCGATTTCCGTAGATACCTGTGTAATATAAACAGACGAGCTGTAATCACAATAGTAACATAATATGCAACATGCGTTATTGCTGTTGACAATACAAAGGTCAAATTAACTAGCAGAACTCCATAGATGTGATGTGGAGTTCTGCTAGTTAATTTGACCTTGATGGATTCTATCCATATCTAAATATGATAAAACAAAACGAAATTATTTGATTGCGGGCCAGCGACCGCATGTGTTGTAGTTGGAGTCACTAGAAGCATGAGCTTAGAAAATCAGTTTTATTTTATAATGTTTAGGTATCGATACCGGTAATTTAATTTGACTCTGTGTGCTTTTTAAATTGATACATGGCATATGCTACGGTAACGTAGCTGCGACTGCGACACAAAATAAATCGGGTCCGCGGTCACCAACATTTAATCGGTTGATTAAAAATATGTTGAACAAGTCATATTTAGAAAAGTTCATTAAGAGCGTTTATTCTGAAAGTTGGCAACGTCGTAAATAGCTGTCAAATATTTACCTGTTTTGATTAATTTGAAAATAATACTGTATGGAAATAAGAAATGTGGCTAACTAAGTTATTAGAATATTGATTATGTTATGCAATTGTAACATTGAATTTGATGTTGTACCAGGCGTAAAAAAAGCATTTGGAAACTTTCCAAATGCTTTTTTTACGCCTAAAACTAAATATTCGGTGTTACAATATTAATTATTGCATATCATTATCAATATTCTAGTAACTTAGTTAGCCACTTTTCTTATTTCCATACAGTATTATTTCCAAATTAATCAAAACAGGTAAATATTTGACAGCTATTTACGACGTTGCCAGCTTTCAGAATAAACGCTCTTAAAAGCTGGTGAACACGGATCTTTGGGAACTAAAACAAAAGGTTTTATGTGTCACATTACAATTTTTTTTTTCACTTGTTCTTCCCGTCATTGTGATCTTTTTTTTTTGTACCGGACCATCCCCGAGTGTCTACTTATGAAGTTATTGAAAGTCAAAGTTCCAACAATTTTTTGGTTCTCAAGTTTTAAATGTTATAACTTATCTTTAAATACCCCACAACTCCTATACCGTTGCATGCATCCATAAGCTCAATCTTTTGCGTGCGTTACATTGCATTGCGAACTGCCGTAAACAGCGATTTTTCACACCAAATATAAAACTTGTTTCCCAGCAATAATTTTTTCTCAATGTTTCTTTGTTGGATAAACAGCATGCGTAGATAACAGCTATATAATGGGTATTTTTACACCCTGTATATTATGACAATGTGGAATGTTCCTGACCTTGAATTCGTAGTCGATATCGATGAAACTGCACGGAAGAACATTATAAATGTCCATGGCGGGCACCACCATCTCGACAGTCCAGTTGCGCGTAGTGTGGCCCGGTATTGGGCCCTTCTTTATTTCGGCCACCGTGTCGTGTTCCTTGCGCGTCCCAGGTTGGGATATCGCCCGAAATTTCACGTCCTGAATATATCAAAGTCAAATCATTTATTTCAAGTAGGCCATTAAAAGGCACTTTTGGCGTCAACATTTACAAGAAAATAGAATTGATTCTAGTTTTGCCACTTCCAAAAGGTAGTTTCGTATGGAGAAGAAAACTCCATAGTTACTCTTCTAAAATATTTTGTCTATTTACATTAATTTTTATCAGTACCTACTACCAAAGTATATGTAAAATGATAACTAGGAAGTTGACAGGTCTTTATGTTATTGGTAGAGGCGGCGCTTTATCAATCTTCTTATATTGAGTTTAACCAATTTTTTTTAGTGGACAATGTTTTTTTGTAACGTTGTCCAAAAGAGTTCATGGATTTTTCAAATCTCCTATGCGTATGCGACGTCTCTCCACAAACAATGCCCTACCTTCCATCTTGAGCCGCATGCCCTGCCTGCACACGTGAGGACCTAATGGGTGCGTCAGCAAATGGCATTCGAGTTGCCGAATTTCGGGCCAAATAAATTTCTTTTGCCATCGACAAGCTAAGAACCTTTTGCATTGGCCGACGGGTGCCAAACGGAACCCTATTACTAAGCCTCCGCTGTCCGTCCGTCCGGCTGTCTGTCAGAGGGCTGTATCTCATGAACCGTAATAGGTAGACAGTTGAAATTTTCACAGATTCTGTATTTTTATTGCCGCTATAACAACTAATAATAAAAATAAAATAATGTCAAGGGGGCCCCAATACAAGAAAAGTGCTTTATTTTACTAAAGTAAAAAACGTAGTGTTAAATATTTTACGGTGGTACGGAACCCTTCGTTTCGAGTCCCGAAACTGGAAGGAGAAAAATAAGGATTTAGAAGAAAGAAAAAAAACGGGACCAACGCTGAAATCGCGAAAATAAAATCAGCTGTTCCCTACATTTCGACGAGATATACAAACATAAATGTAGGGAACAGCAGATTTTTTTTCGACTCGCACTTGGCCAATATTTTAAATTACCTTTTTAATAGCGAGCTTAATTTCGTCGATCTCGACGCTGCTGTCGTTCTTGCAGCACACCTCCAGGGGTATGATCTGGCCGGGGCAGTAGCCTCCCACAGGCATCTTCACCGTCACCTCCGAGGAGCCCGCACTCATACACCAGCAGCAGTAAGTACTTGACAGTTCATATTCTATCGGTTCCTGTTAGTAACGACATCAATTCATTTAGACAGACCGCTTCCGCTGACACCCAAAAATACAATACCTACTTACATAAAAGAAAACCAACTCAGAAATATTACTTGTATGTCGGGAGATGGACAGACGTATGTCGTGCATGTTTGAGATTCTGCGAGATGCTGGAGCAAAGATGAGTTATTTTATGCAAATATTATTTGATTGTTTTTTGTTAGTTTTACTTGTTTTTTTTTCGAAATTTTGTGCAGTAACTTGGATGTATGTCTGTAAGTTGTGCACGTTTTACCCAAATAAATAAATAATAACCGACAAAACTACAAAAAGTTGTATCCAGGTCAGGTGGATCAAGGTGAGCCGATTCCTGCGTCGCTCGGCAACCAGACCCGGCAGCGGAGACACTCCCATTTATTTATTGAACACATACACACACGCCTTTCCCTAATAAACTACAGAATGCTACCTACGATCCTTTCATGTTTATTTTTTTTGGGTGGGCAATTATCAAATAACTTCTCCCGCTCTGGGCGGAGCGGAGGGCGTGTCAGACTGTTACTGACTACAACCCACCCGTGTTCCTTCAGTTGCCTGTACGTTGCCAGGGGCCGGGAATCGGTCTGCGATTCCCGAAGCCCACGGCGTCTCCTGCGGCGACTAGGGCGTAACTAGCGCGAAATTTGCCTCTCCCACAAGCGTTCCGCCTCCTCCTTCGCGAGCATTTCTGCTTCGCAGAAGGAGGTGACGGCTTCCCACACCCTCTCGCTCCGTACCATGGCCTGGTGGACCAGGGCCGAACGCGCATTCCTCTCCTGTTTTTTATTTATTTATTTATTGAAATCAAATCAATTTTTTTTTGTCAAGCCGTCTCGCCTGCACTGGCGCTGGCCGCCGAGCGACTTGGTCACCGGTGCCGACTAGTTGCAAAAATATGTACCGCAGGTGACAGCAGTGATTTTGTGGACCCAGTGTTGGTTGCAGAGGCAATTCTTTTATTGACAACCTCTAACAAATAATAATAAAATTTTATTTCAGACCACAGAGAATGCAGACAGAGAGAGAGGAGTGTTAGTAAAGAAAACTTAAAACTAATGTAACTATCCAAAAAGTAGTAATGGATGCTACATAAAGTCTGGAGCCGAACTTCACAGTATACGCGAAGTATGTAATACAGATGGGTACACTACAAAATCATTTAAATAAAAAGCGACTCTTGCTACGACACAATAAAGTGCAATTCGGTGTTACAGTTATATTCACCTAAAAGTTGCCTCTCTTTCTATCGTGTAAAGCATCGTGCAGACTGGCGCGACGCGACACCGACTATTGTTCTACCGTGATGTTTACGCCGAGGGCGTCGGAAATCGCAGACCGATTCCCGGCCCCTGGCAACGTACAGGCAACTGAAGGAACACGGGTGGGTTTTAGTTAGTAAAAGTCTGACACGCCTTCCCGCTCCACCTAAAGCGGGAGAAGTTATTTGATAATTTCCTACCCAAAAAAAAAAAGACGTATGAAGTCCGATCCAGAGCAACTAAAATGTCTTACCCTGCAGTAAGGGTCCTGGTTCAAGTCCAACGGGGCATGTATTCTGACGTCGATCAACTTCTCTTTATTCATTGAGAACATTCCGGAGGTAACCATGACGACCTTGACGCGGGATCGGATGTGTCCGTATGTCCCTTCGAAAGTGGACGGACAGTCGGCCGGGATTAAAAACTGGAACTTGAACTCATGCTGACCTGGTTGAAGGTGGTGCTCGCCTGGGTACAAACATAATAATGAGAACTATTTAATCGATGCTTTAAAAACGTATTAACCTAATGATGTACCTACGCTTTTCAATTATATAAACTACCGTCAGCCCGCAACTTCGCCCGCGAGCCTAGGACCTTCCTCAAGAATTGGGCTATGGACAATTCTTGAGGAAATTCCAATGCAAAAAGAATTTTTCAAATCCGACTGGGGTAGTTTTGGAGACAATTGTAGCGCAAACTGAACCTTATGTGTGAGCATTACAGTTGTTTTTCCTAAAATTCGTTTTTGTTTACATGTTTGGCAAATAAATTGCGAACCCAGATTACATACAAACTAACAATTTTTACCTCTTTATAATATTAGTATAGATAATATTCTTAAAACGTTTTGGTCTTCTCATGGTGAAGGCTTGTACTTGGCATTTGTACGCTTTTTAAAATAAATGAGCCTCTTTTTAACTTTCCGGCCTATTCTCAAAGTTGGTCGCAGTAACTAAGCTAGGCCACCCCAAGCAAATGGGTAAGGTGAGGGTAGAACTGTGACTGTGACCACTCGCGCTCCAGCTGAACGAGCGAAGCGAGCGATGCTGCAGTAGAGGCTGGCGAGCGCAACATCCAACTCGGTTACTTGGCTATTTATTATTTTATGATACCAAAATGGAACTTATATGAGGCTCACAAAAATATGAAACTTTTATAATATTAGTACCTATCCATTAACATTTTTAGGGAATGAAAATGGAAATTATTTGGGGTGCGATTAAATACATGCCCATATGCATAATTACGAACCGGCCACATCACCGAGATGCGGTGGGGCCCGGCGCACATCGATAATCTTGTTCGGAATATGAGCAGCTCATCATTATTCATTGTTAAGGTACCTAACCTACAATGAATTCAATGATGTTTATCAATTATTAATTATATCATTATAGATTTATATTCAAGTCTAGACAAGAGTAACTACTATGGTACCTATGGGTGCAATATTTTTCTATATAAATCAAATACAATCACGACAGCCAATATAAATAATAATATCATTCCTCTTTGAAAACATGAATTATCCTACAAACAAACATATGATTACCTAGCGATAGTAAACTTTATTTTCTTGAATCCTTACCGTTTTCATTGCCAAATAAGAACATTTTAATTCTAAAATATTCTTCATAAGAGTCGTGGTTAACTGTGTAGTAGGTTGTGCGCTTGTTTACTGTTCGAGAATGCGTCGTCGTCCAGTGAACTTTACAGAAGCCTTTCATGGACACATAGATTCCTGTAAGAAATGATTAAAATTTAATAGTTACCTAGTGCTGATTTGTAGTGTTCTGAATTTCTTGGTTGCTCAGGCAGGAATAATATGATCAATTGTCGGGGTCGCTAGCTCTGAATAGTTATATATTACTCAAAAGCATCTAGAAATACAGGTTGTATCTTGGCTGTTCACCTCGTAATGACACAAACAACTATTCATTAATTAATAGATCATGGCATAGTCTGTAAAAATATTAGCCACCCTGCAGGGTGGTAGAGGAGCAGAGCATACATTTAAGTATGGCCACACATTAAGGCAATTATAATCTCATATTCTGTCAGACGGTTAGGTAGAGGTGTATCTATAGTACACCCACATTTTGCCAGTTCAATCTCATCTTGGCTGAAAGATAACTCCAGATTCAACAATACCAGTATTATCTGAGCTGTGGTAGCCTTTAACCTTTAAAATAATCAGACAAACGACAATCCAGCCTAATTCAATAACAATATTATCTCTTTTTGGTAACAGTTTATATATGTTTCGGATATAAGAAATGCCATGTGTTACAAGTATATTTGCTGAGATAATGTTAGTAAGTTCCGTGCAAACGTAAATGTTAGTAACATTAAAAAAAAGTTCAGAAATAATAGTGATTTTAAGAAGTGAATAGTGCTGATTTATACTTCATGTTCGTGAACGGGCGCCGGCAGAAGGGACTGGTCATCTTTTAGCCTGCCCCGTCTTATGTTAATTGATATTCATTATATATTTTTACTGCAGACGCTTTTAACGCACACGTTTTTCTACATGATTTTTACATTTATAATTACAATATGAATGGTGTAACCAATATTATGTAATAACATTTTGATTTAAAACTAGTGTCCATGGAGTTTTTTTGCTGTTTTTCTCCATAGGAACCTACTATGCTTAGGAATGGGCAATTAGCTTCATCTTTGTGACTGACTGACCCCTAGACAATTCAAAAGTGCCTCTAATTGGTTTAATTGAAATAAATGCTTTGAGTTTGTCTTTGACTGCATTAGTTGTTTAGTTGTCATATTATTATTGTTTTGTGTACATAATCTACAGTTTCAAAATTATTACTTAAAATTTAATAATACATTGCACCACAATTTATATAAAATAAATACAAAAAACCCTAAAAATCCAAAACAAGCATTGTAAGTTATTAAATTATTTATTCATTGTTTTCATGATAACACAATAATTATCTGAGATTTTATGAATAAGTAGTAAGTAATTGGGTTTGCCACAATACAACTGGTCTGGTATGTAGATACCAGATTGAGCTGAACATTTGAATTAATTAAATAAAGATGACTGTAGATTTTCATGGATAAATTAAAATTAACAAAAATATTGTTTTTAATAAATACAAGCCATAGCAAAATCCTTCAGAATAAAACTTGATGCTTACAATCTATTTAACACTGCTAATAAATGTGTATTACAGTGTATCATTCAGTCAACATTACATCAGCAGGTACAAATATTACAGCCAAAACTATTTAACTCATTGCCTTTATGTAAAAAAATTAAGTATATTTTAAAGCTTTATTCAAACTAAAGCATACAACTGTATATGTATAGATAGCAATTTCATATGGCATGCACTAATCTTTACAGTCAAGGCCAAATAGCCTAGCACAGACATACAAAAAAAAAACAATATACATTGTATGTAGACATGACAACCATTATCCAATCAAGTATGGTGCTGTAAATGATGTTCTGCTCAATTAGTTGTTTATTACTGGCTTAAAGCAAAGTATTAAAAATTTTGAAGAGCAAATCAAAAAGAAATAAAAAACTTTGCATGTGATCATTAAAAATGGACTTAAAACTGTGATTATGAGTGCTACTTTGTATTGGAAAACAAGCAAGGAACAATATTTATTGTGTTTTAATTGCAGAATACAAGTTGGTACAATATTAATTTACCTACTAAAATGAAATAGGAGGAAGTCAAAAACACAATGAACTACTTTCTATGTATTCTATGGTCTATCCTTGAACATTTGCATGACAATGGCTACACAAGTGAATAGATTTTTGGCTGCAAAAGTAACTCGGATTTTATAAATCCTCTAGTAAGTCACCTACAACAATGGTCTAAATTTACCGTTATTAAAAGATAAAGTCACCTATATTACAAATTGTGAATAATGTGGTATACATTATAACCTACACACGAAACCGATGCGCGGCGTAGCAATACATTTTTTGTTAATTCAAATGAGGTTGAGGATCTTTTTTTGGACAGTGTGATATTCAAATAGGCGTAAAAACATACCATGAATAGTTTTTTCTTTACCCTGGGAGAAAATCATTCGGCCGTAAACAGTCTGGCCGGCATAATAAGCACCATTTTCATGGTCTAAAACTATTTGACCATCATCGAATCCCATCTTAAAAATATAAAAATAATTTCATAAAAAATACAACAACACCCCAGCCTTAATCGAATGAAACTGGTGTCAGACGGTAATCTCCCATAGTAGAAAAATCGCTATACGATTTGCAACTCATCATTGTGACGTTTAATTTTTTTTTAATTTTTCCCATTTTGTCGCTCATGTTATTATGAGACAGTGTCTTTTTGCCAAGGTTTGCCGAGCCCAGAATATTTTGGAAACTAGCCTTTTAGGCCTTTAACCGACTTCAAAAAAAAGAGGTTCTGCTTTAATTCAAGCTGAGGTTGTGGTTGTGTGTATGGACAGGCGTACCTATAGCACACCTGAGGTGTGTGTGTATTAGAAAAGGAATGTCATGTGATGGAAATAAAAATACATTCAATATTATTTATTAATATTTTTATTTTTTAACTTTGTTTTATATTTTATAAATGCTTTCTTTTGCATTGGTGGCAAACTTTTGTTTTCCAACCTAAATACATCTGTGCCCTTCATTATCTTATTTATTACATTGCACCAATTAAATACTGCTAATCGAAGACTTAATTCTAGAAAGCATTCCTCAACAGCATCCCTGTGTATCACACAATGCAGAAAATCAAACGAATACTTGGATCTTATTTTATTTTTAATTTCTTTTATAATACCCGTTTGGTGTGGTGTGAATTCCAAGTATTCGTTTGATTCCTGAATGATATAGCCAAAAGTCCTCACGGAATTTTCGGAAGGGTACGTCAATTTTTTAAGGTTACTCGTGTTTTTATACTCTCTTCCAGATATCCAATTACTGGTAGAACTTGTTTCACGAGAAGTAAGGTTTGTTTCACATTGCTTACAATTGTTTTTATTTAAAAATTTTCTTATAACCCACCCTGTGGTATATGCCCGTGAGTGAACTTTTAGCTTTTCTTGCATGGCAGTTGTGGGGATATTCTCTAGAACTGCACTCCGAAGGTTTGAGGATCCAGCTGAGCAGGCACTGTCGGCATTTGTTTCATAATTTTTTGTGGTTTCAAATAAGGCCTTGAGTTTTACTAGTTGCTCACCTGAATCCTCTTCACAATTGTAACCATCGGAGTGAAATTTTATAAATCTTGTGATTAGAAGTGACTTAGGTGTTTTTAAAGGTGTGGCAGTTTGGATCATTATTTCTAAAGTTGTAGGCTCTGACTTGTCCAAAAAAGTTTTCTATCGGATCAGAGTTGAAATATCTTGGTCTCAAGATCCTTATATTTTTATTCTTGAAAAATTGCCACAACCTTTGATAGCTTTTCAGCGTAACTATCCAGTTTTTCAGTGAGGGCACTGATGTCTCTCTATTATTTTTATTTTCGACAAACTTTATGCCTTGTAATTTTTTTTATAGCCTCGCCCCAAAATCTGTGGTGCTGAGACGAGGCTGTCACTGCACTCCGCAAAGGTTTACCTTTATCCTTCTTACTTGAAAGGCAGGCTCCATTGACCGAATCAAATAAATCATCAAAAAATGATACCATTTCTGCCGTATTCCTTAAAGTTGGGCTGACTGGTTTGCCATCGGCATATTGAGCTGCAACAAAAAAGTAAAATGCTTTAAGTATACCTAGTTTTATGTGACACAACTTGCAGTTAGTGAGAAAACTACTTTGCAGGCAAAATACTTACTAAACTGAGCAGTGTATGAAAGAGTAGCTGCCACTGTTTTGCTGAACACTCTTACACAATTTTTAACCTGCAATATAATAGACTATTATAAGTACAAAGTTTTGAACACCTTGAAATATTGATAAACAACACAATTCCCATTACTTAGTACAGCCCTTTATGCATGATTATTGTGGTTAAACCAAACAGACTAGGTATCCTTAAACAGCCATCTTCCGAAACATTCTCAATCCAAAAAGAATAATTACCTTCATCTTTTTAATTTTTTCTGGAATTACGTGTTCATCGTTCAATTTGTGTAACAATCGCATTTGCGCATGATTGCAGTCCGTTTTATAGATATCCACAATATCATTCCATTTGGATATTTTATTTTCATATTTTATATTTTTGGTTAAGAAATTATTTCTTAACCCCTTTATTAGGTGGGGTGGATCATGTATCACGCTTAGTGAATGGCCATTGATTGTTATTATATCATCTGAAAATAATGACAGTAATGTTATAATAATAGCAATAACCTTTAACATACACCTTCAATATTCAATTACATTGCATCACACCCGTATTCCCCGAAGACTTATGTAGAGGTGTTCACCCATTAAGCCAATTATATTTAAGTCAGGTTGTGTGTGGAATATGTGAAAAATATCTATCCATTGAAGGACACTGAACGAGACAAAATTGAAGTTTTATTGTTATTACATCTGGGGGCGTTTAGTGTCCTGCAAATCGTTTAGTGTTAATTATGAATTAGGAAAATTCTCCATTATACTCACCAATTCTACTGCAACCTAATCTTATTTGTTCCCTCCGTGTGTCCTCTTGAAGGCTTTTTAGAGCCGATTGAAAGGCTGTACCTTGATCGCATGCTACAGCTATAGGCAACAAGCCTGTATTTCCTACAGCAGTTGCAACATCCTTTATTATTGTTTTAAGTTGAACCCCTGATGTTGCTCCCTTACAAAAATAGAAGGCTATAGGTTGTTGCCATTTATAAAGGGCTCCTCTCAACATGAAAACAAGTGCATGGTCGGCAAAGTCAGTAATTTTTTCCGGAAGTTGGACAAATCCAGTGATGGAGTCTTTCTTTTTATCGTAGGTCAAGGCTGCTTCTAATGCAACCTCATCAAACAGAATCGAACAATATTTTTTCTTTTCTTCCCACGTATTTACCTGAAATCATTAGTTAAATATTATTGCTATTGCAATATTAACACCATTATTAGATGATTAAAGTAACATTAATTTTCCGATCTATAAAGCTATGCTTCCTTGAGAATCAGGGTTAAAGTTAGATATAGCCATCTAATAAGTACCTCTTGTTTAACTGCATCAAATACTTGAGGACTAATCCCAGCTTCAATATTCAGTTCAGAAACCATTTTATTTAAAGTGTGTTTTGTGGGGAGTATAAATATTTTATGTAGGAATCTGTAACACTTTGGACTTTGCTTTAATATTGATAAAGCTATAAGTTTCTCGTCAGTAGTAAAGCGTCTTCCCTTTGATTTTTTGGTGCATTGCTTAATTTGCATCCACATAATTGTTTTGGCCAATGGGTTCATGTTTTCAGTCAGTTTTTCAAAAGAATTTTTCTTTGAAAACTTTAGTGCTCTTCGTGCTCTTTGACTGAAATCCAACTGTTTCCGGGATTTTAAATATTCACGGTAGAGCCTGGCACATTTTGGTGAAAGAGACTTTTTGTTTAAAATAATACGCCTTCTTCGGACACAAAGCCTCGGAGTAGAAGGAATAACTGCATCTGTAAATAAAAATGTATGATAGATATAACGATAGCTCAACAAAATATGAGTGTGCTGTGCAGATTGCAAAACAAAAATACCACAACAATTTTGTTTACATTATTTTTATTAATTGCCATGTTACTGAATTACTTTACTTTTGTACAAATATATTACGCAACACATTGTTAAACAAAAAATTCCAAATGCAAGTTGGTCCTTTGCGCACTATTCCATACCATCCGCAAGAGTAGAGGACATTATACGCTTAATACTTATGTCTCATTATTGGTGAAAAATAATTGTAATATTCAATTTTATTACCTCTTATGATCTGGTTTTGAGAGGCTTCATTTCCACAGCTTGAAGTGGAAGGCATGTCAACTAACGGTGCTGTGGTGTGATCCATCACAACGTTTGCGTTATTAACAATAACATCAAAACCTAGAAAAAAATTATTAAAATGTGAATAATATTTCAATCATGGAGTGATTGCCAAAAACTTTACGCAAAGAAGTGTTTCTTTGCAATTGGGAAAAAATGCCATCAAAAGATAATACATTAAAAAATTATAAAGTACTTAATATATTCAAAACCAAAAAAAAGATATTAGCTGTGACTTACCAGTTTTAGTCATTCTATGTTTCTTTGTTGGTTCAAAGGTACAGTAGGTATGATCCTCATGCTGCCTTTTCTTAGCATAGGTGTGATCAGAAACAGCATTGTCTGTAAATAAATATTTAAGCTTATCAACATAACAACATACTTAATTATAATATACGACAGCCCAAAATGACTAAACAGTAAAAAAGTTTCCAAGTACGAGTCGGACTCCCACACAAAGGGTTCAGTACCAACATATAATATTGAACACTACATATTTTTCGTTTTTATATACCCCTTTATATTTTATACTTTATTTTGTTTTTATATTTTTTTTGTTATAGCAGTATTTTGTAGTAGTCTATTTCAAGTGTAAACCTATTACAGTTCAAAAGATACAGCCCTGTAACAGATGGACTGACAGACGGACAGCGGAGACATAGAAATAGGGTCCCGTTGGCACCCTTTGGGTATGGAACCCTAAATATCAACAATGTGTATGCTTTACAAAATACTATGTGATAATATCAAGTTATTAAATTATTATACTGGACATAAAAAAATGTTAATTACACATTATGAGATTTTATAATGAACAATTTTTAATTTTGTCTTGGTTTGTAAGTGCATTTTTAGGGCCAATTTATGCCACTTTCAAGACAGAGCAACATAGATGGATATAGGATACTTTTTATTTTCTTTAAAATGTATGGGTTCTTTGTGAAATTCCACAGTGGAAAATTCAAACCCAAATATTTTTTTTAAGTGCATGAATACTTTATACATAATGCACTTGCCATTTGAGTATGTGAAAAATATATGAGAAAAATTGTATTTTAATAAAATCATATTATTGAGGTACTTACCAGTGGTGTGGTCAGTGTCCATAGTTTGAAACCGAGGAGTAGGAGTGCCACTGTTGATTTCGCTATCGGAAAACAGCGTGGGATAGGCGCCAACAAGAAGACGAGTCCTCACGTTGGTCGAGATGATGAACTTCTGTTCAAAATGCTTTTGACAGACATAACGCTTGTGAAGATCCTCTGCCGTCAGGTTTCGCAATTCTTCACAGTTAACACACTCTAACCACTTGAGGCCTATCTCACGTTTGGGAAATCGAAATAGTTTAACGTCCTTTCGTTTACTAGCACAATTCACAATACAGCAAGTACGGAACATACTGCACGTTGTAATTACACTATTACAGTTTAAAATTTGAGAGGATAAGTTACGGAAGCAAATCAACGTAGAACTTCACTCGATCAACTTAAAAAACTGTAATGGCGGGGTGTAGACAACCACAGACTACGATAGACTTACAACAAACAAATATGGCGTCGACTTGGGTGACAAAGGGGAAAGGGACGAGAGGCGGTTGTCACTTTGAGGAGTTTCACCCATAGACAAATAAGTCTATTAATGCCAGGATTTTTTGTTCCGAGATTACCAGCCGTGACATACACTATATCGCAAAATTGCCAAAATTGTGGCGTTGGTTAGCATTGACATTGACAGCGAAATGAGTTTTTTTTTTTTCGCTTTTGCTACCTGTCTTGAACCAAAGTGATTTTTGTTTATTATTATTGCAATCCTGCTAAACTGCTAAATTATGTAACCCAAAATTCCATAACATCCACGTAACGTAATTAAACGTTTCAGCGTCGCATCACCGCCACCGGTCGCAGTGGTAGGAGTTTTTTCTAAAATAGTGATGTTCAAATCCTTTATAAGATTATAAAATATATTTTTAAACACTATGAATGCTATCTCGCAGCGTGTTGTGAGGCCTGTACATGAAAGAAAGAATAGGTATATTATTAGCTCCTGATGCGTAAAAGACCGATGAACTTTCCTTCATATATAAACTTCATACTTTCCAGGCTATGATTAGAACTGTCCAAAATAAAATCAAAGAAATTTTAATGTGAAGCGTAATAAAAGTTCATTGATGGTATGATTTGTAAGAACAAAAACAACTATTCACATGTTATAAATTTCAGATGTAATAAATTTTGAAATCATCTTTTTTATTTTGTTTTTCCTTTGTTGAGCCGAGGATTGAAAATCCAACAGAGTGCATCCCAAGGCGTCAAAAATATACAGCTGGATTTTCAGCTCTCGGCAATAAACAGTAGTTATATTGAAAATTCAGTGCACGATAAAATGGTCCATGCCTCCATGGCACTCCGTGGGTACGAGTGGGTACGAGAGTTTATGTTTTGGCGCGCTAGTCCGTCTTACGACATGCGACACGAGAGAACTCTCGCGGCATTAAGTGGAACTAATTATTCATACAAGCTTAGTTTTTGTTTATGGTAAACCTCAACTTTGACATCTATCTATAGGTGACATGTCACTTGTCCCAAAGTGAAAGATGTTCATAATGCATGAGAACAATGACCCCCTAGGAGGTTTTCCTAAAACAACAACAAACAACCCTCCTACCTCAGACACAGACACACACAGACACTGAGACACCTTTCTCTATTTATGATTGTGAATTTTATTAACCATTGCCTGTAATATGATATTTTTATATACATATAAAAGATGTAAGATTCCGTCATAAGCCTGTGGTGTGGCACAGCGTTTGCGAGACTCCTTTCGTGAGACGGACTTTATAATAGACGTTTTAGGCGTTTTAAAACGGAAAAATTCCCCACGGAATTTGATAGATCCTAGATTTTGTATGCTGCCTTTGAAATTCCAAATCTATGTTTCGAAACGGAAATCCAATTCCATAACCACCACTATTGGTAAGGTCCACAGACTACATAAAGACTACGTATCATCACGGAACATCTCATCATAGACATGAGTCTCATTCACACAACTGTCAGCAACGAATGAAATATGCAATCACTGTCAACCGTAGACAATTTTTTTTTTTGTAGCCTCGAAAAGCTTTCATTCATTCAGTTAGTTGTCAAACGGACGGTAAAGCGGGCATTTATTCAAAATAGCTCCAGCACGCTGTCCGCGTGCTTTTAATTCTCTTTCATAATTTACAATATTTCTAACAGAAAATCACACTGTAGTGATATTTCCTAAAATCACAAGCGTTTTTTAAAACACGATCCACATTTTTGCTGACGAATTCTACCCGGTGCCTTGTGTTTATAAAGTATCGGATATTTACCAAAATTTAAAATAATGTGTTAATACAATAATTTGTTCAATTTAATCCGACTGTAAAGATGGGTACGCCACAGAAGGACATAGAGTTAAGCCCTGTGAAGCCTGAGGCTCACACGACCACTGCTCCGGAGAAGTTAAATGTGCCGGTAAACGATGAGGAGGACGTTATTATTGGGAGATTTCGGAAGATAAGTTCGGCGAAGTCCATGGCAGCGACGAATGGGAACATACAGTACCCTACGGCTGCGGACGTGCCGTCGAGGAGCGAGGACGCGGAGGCTGGGCTTCAGTTCAGGACGCGTGAGCCGGGGGAGAAGGACCGGTTGCTACCGGAGGCTGTGTCCAACGGCTCGGTTTCGATACAGTCGCGCTCACCGGTCACAAAGAGCAGCTTCCGAGATGTGGAGAAGCCATCCAGGTTCAAGGATCAACCGTCTGCTACTAGATTTCAGGTGAGTTTTATCAGTAGGTACTATTTTTTTTAAATGTCTTCTAACAGTCTGCTTTCTATCAGCTTGATTAGAATATTACATCCAGCGATGTACTAGTTATTTTTAAAAATAAGGTTGCTTTTGTGATTTTTTATGCCTAATTTTACTATTTTATTCTAGAATGGTCTGGAACATTAAACTAAAACCGTAACATTATTATTAAGAATTTAACTCATGATTATTAAAATAAGTTTCAATGAATCTGCCTAGCCTTTGCCTAACTATGTTGGGGTCGGCTTCCAGTCTAACCGTATGCAGCTGAATACCAGTATTTTACATGGAGCGACTGTCTATCTGACCTCCACAACCCAGTAACTCAGTAACTGGGTAATATGATACCCCTTGGTAAGACTGGTGTCAGACTTTCGGGCTTCTGATGATTAAAATAAGTTTATAAATTACACAATGTATTTCTTACATTGTGTTGAAATCCAATTTAAAAAAACCAAGATCGTTACACAATACACTTACAGGCTTGTGGAAAAATTATTGATAACTTGTTTGCAGCGAAACAGATTCAATATATTTGTTTTTATCATCCAACTAATGGCATATTCCACTTCATATTATTATGTGGCATTAATTATTTGTCACAATACATAATTCATTACTTGTGCAGTAGGTGTATGGGCAATGCAATCACTGAAATAAGCCATGAATGGCCAATTCAAACAAGATAAAGCCGATATACAAACAATGTGACTACATACACTATTTTGAAACAATGCACAGATAAAATCCTCATTGTGTAATCTGTATGTAATTCGTGTAGTCACATAATGCGGTATCTCCGGAAATTATCACAAGTATTCACTGTTTACAGAGATTAATGAAAGCTAATTAAAATGTAGTCACATGGATAGACACCCAACTTCTGTTGGAAATTCGGACATGTGCGTTAGTAAGTTTGACGCATGCGCTACGCACTCGTCTTGAGCGCCACCATACTTTAGAACACGCGGTAAACGCATAATACACCCATTTTTTTTATTGTGTTTACTCCCTTTCAGTCCCGGATAATGTATGACGCGCGCACAATAACTTGAGACCTGCGCTACTCATATGCGTTAGGCTCAATTTACATTGCCGCGGAACGGAATAGATGCGATTTTGCGACCAACTGCTAAGTCCAAAGAGATTTAAGATACTACTAAAATAATTTAATGTCTTTGGCTAAGTCGAAAGCGTTTTGAACTGTCTGACTTTCAAATTCAAACTATTTTTTGTTGAACAACAAAAGTCGTCCAACTAAAATCGAACCGTAAGTCAAAAGCTATATGTATACATATGTGTATGTGTATATGTATAAGGCAAATTTTTCGGGCGAGTAAATATTTAAAGTAAGCCCATTCAGTCAATCGAGGAAAACTTAACGATTGTGAAGTAATTTAATCAAATTCATCCCATTAAATACTTCCGGAACTATTCGCCAGAAAGAATATATCAACTGCTATAGAAACCTAAGGTTAACGTAACACTTACTTTTATCCATAGACAAACAGGATCAAGTAAGTACATTTTCTTGTGTGCACTACAGACCTTGAGATCCCTAGTAGAATGTTCTTCCGTCTAAGTTGAAATCAATAAAATCCGGTTCAGTCTGGGTGGGTGGGTTTGCACTGGAGTGTTGTTCAAACCTGGGCTAGTAAAGCGGATATTTTCGCATTGCTACGATCAAGATGTTGAAAAATATCGAAAAAATTGGGTTCACACGCACATGTTTAATGAAGAAAAGTTTACAGTCTTCACGTACTATATGATTAGTTACTGAACTGGCACACGGCCCGCCGGATGTTCAGCGACCTTGGCCCTTGTTAAAGAGTTTCTTCCGGGTTCTGGGGAAGTTCTACGACCATAAATCACTACCACTAAGCAGCTTTTGGCTGTTTTCCAGATTTATTTCAGGTATAATTCAGAACTCCTTGTTCTTCGCTAAAACTACGCGAATTCTTGCCAACACATTACCGTCAAGACGGAATTAGACGGACATTTTAATTCGAAGACGATGACTGATGAACATTGAATGCGAGGCCTAAAGACCAATTCCCTTTACTTCCCGCTAATGTGTTACTGAACGCTGACATACTCGGTCGCGAAGCAGTCGGTCTAGGTCATAGGCGCCTACTTGTACGCTACCAATAAATCATAATAGCGGCAAATTGGATAAGTGCACGGGCGGCGGCAAGCTTCCTCTTGCCTCGTCCGTGCCCGTGTCTTACGGGCCCCGGTAAGAATGGACGCATTAGCTGAAGATTGCTCTAGAGCCAATACGGAAGGATTATCAGTGGTCTTTACTGGCTACTCTTCGTTTGTAAGGACGGAAGGAACAATGTAGAATCCTCTAAATTAGAGAATTTTCAGATTACTTGTCCAGGGCCAAATAAATCATCGAAATAGCTCACACCATATAATAAACACTTCTACCTATATCTTCGGAGTATACAGGCGTGGTATGTTGTTATGTTATATGTTATGTCACTCCTCAGGCATTGCTCAATGCCATCGAGTGTCATCAGCACTCCTGGAGGTTGTGCTGCTGGGTATGCTGCATCCATTCATTGGTGCAAGTTTTTGCGAAATTGGTGGGAGTTGTCTAGTCGTTCCTAGAGGAATTATTATGTCTGAAGTTGTAATGAATGTGGGTACCGACCGACTAAGTGGGCTTGATGTCAGACCGTACAATAAGCGTATATCCACAGGACTCGCAGACTCACAGGTGTATGATTTCATAGCATTAATCATATGAGCAGTTCCTTGTTTAACCACGGTGAGCAATCTGTTTTCGGACATCTTCCGAAATTACAAGGGATGTTGGAATGTTTACTCATTTTCTGGAATATTATTCCTGTCCAAAAATATAAAACAGCGACTATGTACTGTCTCCTTAATTAATAGTTTGTTTGATACCCTTCTTTATTTATAGGCACTGTGACTTCCGTAGTCAATGCAAGGGTTATGACGTAGAAAACCCCTGAACACATCTAACTGTACCGCCTAAAGGCATATGTACTGTTTTGTATTTGTTGTGATAATAATGACTTTCATAGTTTACGACAGATTTTACGATTTCACTCACGTGCAGTTAGCATCTGCTACCGTACGTGAAAACTGAATGATAGATAAGACTCCAGAGTATGTGCATCCCCAAAATATGCACGTGGACACTAAAAGCATCACAACACAATGGAAAGGAATGATTTGTGGGTCATCATAATTATTGTTGGACCGTTAGTTACAGCAGTCGAAGTTATTACGGTTCTAAATCTTAAAAGGGTCAATTCTTCTTTTTGGTCATGTTAATGGCACAACAGTGTATAAAATTTTGTTGGCTCAAAACTCCGCCAATTCCACGGCATCATCGGTGGCAGCGCAGAGGTGGCTATGGCTGTGTGGCGGCATCTACATCGCCACATGCGAACTACACATAGACGTCACACAAAATCCTGACGTCACACATATCCTGCATCGCGCAATTAGAGTTTACCGTGCGAACACCATAAATGTATAACTTCCTCGACGTCAATCGTTGGGCAGTTTCCCGCCAGACACGACACCCATCTGGCCGGAGGATCCTCCCTTTTCTAAAGAGGACTAAGAATGAACTTTACACCCTGTTCCTCATACCTTGAAAGCTGCTTTCAGCAGAGTGTACACTTAGTTGCTGAATTTTGTATTTTCTTGAAAAGCAATTTGCTGTGCTACTAACATTCTAGCAACAGTTACTATATTAGTCAGAAAGACCGAACTATTGTTACCTTATGACAAAGTATTCCGAAAGTAGTGCAGGCAGAAATGCTTTTATTACTTACTGTATTTTATGAGTCATTTCACGTGCACGTACGTGGAACAACGTTAGATAAAACGCATTCAGTGCTCGACTATGAAGGTCGTATGAAACTCGCATTTTTAGAAGAGAAATATCGAGTGGTACTGCATGTGGTCCTAGATAAGAGGCCTTTTTGAAACGGGCGATTCTAACCTGTTAGCGATCCATGTGTAAAGTTCTTTTTTAGACTAACTTAGATGTTATCAGCCCATTTCATAGTACATTACATCTTTTGAAAAGTATCAGTGCAAATTGTAGCTCGTTGCACTTGAGACTTATGTGTTCAGTATCAATTTTAGTTTCCCCATTGAACCGATTATGTGCCACGTGTGTTGAAAGATGGCCAAATATTTCAAGTTTTCCTGGATATCATGACGGTGGACATTCTTCTCATGCTTCCATTAAACATTGAGTCACCGCGAGTTCATCGCATCAGCTTATAAACCACTCATCATCTTGTTACAATGAGTTCAGGCAGACTGATTCACGTAAAAGAGACATCCTCTTAAAGAAGGTCAAAAATAGCCACAGAACCATTCACTATACATATGCATGATGTCGGAGGCGGTGGCTAATTTTAGAACAGCCAATTTAACAATCATGTTTAAGGGGGATGCGATAAGGTAGCCCGCGAGATTAAAATTTTCTTGAGTTTTTTTTCAAGTTGTTTTTTTTTGTAACAAACAAAGGCTTAAATTGCAGCCAGCAAGCTATTGAGGATCTATACCACTAGTTGTGGCCACATAAAAGCCGTAAAAATGTCGTTACTTTCAGTTTTACTGCAGTTTGATATGAAAACAGAAAATGATAGATATCTTTTAAACGGCGCCAATGTAAACATCCTGTGGTTAAAATGAATTTGCTATTCAATCTACATTGGATGAAAAAATATGTTTTTCTCATACATTGTAGAGACTCGCTACCCGCATACTTGATAGAAATTGGTCGCATTCATCTATTGCGTTTTAATCTGCTGGAATATGCTATTTGTACATCTTGTGCGACTTTAGCTAGAATAAAGTTGGTCGACTTAAGAGCGCAGTCAAAACGAGCACAGTAAATAACATGGCTCTCGCATATCCTAGAACAAGTTTAAATTGCGCTTGCGCCATTAAATACTTGAGATCTAACTAGGCGTGGTGGAAAATATTCCATGAGCAACACATTCCTTGGCAAAAATTTAATTTTACTTTGTAGGCAGCGGAAAAATGCTCTAGTATTTCAAATAAAAAATCTAATATTTTACTGGAACAAAAATCAGTTTCACAAAAAAATTTGTGTTCGTTAAAAGTTACATTCGTTTAAAACACAGTTGCAGTTGCAGCTATTAGCGCCCTCGTCCGAGAAGGGGAGACGTCGACGTTCCAACATTTATAAAATAAAACAATACATATAATATAGTTATAATAAACCCTAAAGTAAAAATTTGAATCCATAACTCTATTGCTGTTGCAGAGATGAGTTCTCTCTATCACTCGATTTATCAATTCAATCTTGGGAATGTCTGAGCTTATGGAAGTTTAACGATATGCAAGCCTGATGAATGGAGTCTGTAATTGATCAAAACCCTTATGTGTGTCAGTAATGCATATGATAAATCAAAGAGAAAGTTCAGACATCAGTTTCTCTTTTAAGTATTAAGGTTATTAATATTTTAACGCTACAAAGGCGGTGTACCGTTACCGAATCGAAAGGGCCCACGTGTGCCCCACGGAACGATTAGGAATTTATGAGCCATTGTTAATCTGGCCGTGACTGGAAGTACACAGTAAGACACAGTTATGTTCTCTATAGTTAGGAAAACTGATTTCGTACCAAAAGTATGCGTTTGGCACTTCAATCTGGTAATTTACGGTAGACCTCGTAGGTGAAGGGTTTTGCGGGACTGTCTTATGTAATTTTGACGTTCGAAAAGTGCTGATTCTCAGCCTAGTGTGAATAAATGACTTTTGAATTTTGAAGCTCCTTGAAGCTCAAGAACAATTTGGCAATAAGTAACAAACAAACATGAATATGAGCAGTCGTTTGTATCGTTACAAGAGACGAAGAAGAAAAGCCGAACATCTAAATACGGGTAACTTCAACTAAGACCCATATTTCAGAACCTCACTCAATACTCTATATCAAATCAATACATTTCCCAATGTGAACTTAGGTGGTACGTTTTACAAAGACGTGATCATTGTGGACCCTGTCGGGCACAGCAAATTAGGAGAGAAGAAGCGGGCTCAAGAAATCAAGACTCAAGCTTTACTTAAAAAACTTGTCGAACTAAAACGAGCCTAAGAGACTCGAGGAAGTGGAAGATGTTGAAAGGATGAACCTAGCAACAGGGCAATTAGCTGAGAAATACGAATCATTCATATTTTGTTTTATTTGCTATTGAAAATGTTTCGCATTGTTTGGTTTTCCTGTAGTTCCGTAACTAATGTGTAGCTATGCTGACTTCTGCGGTTAGGCATATTGAATTTCGTCACGCGTCACGCCTAATCCTAAAGTAGCGTATTATTTCATTATGTCGGAGTTTTATTTTTAATTTAACTTAACTATTAGCGGGTTTTTGGGGTTTAGTAGGTATAGCGCAATTTTCTGAAGATACTGAATGCTTATTCATGTAGAACTTGGGATCGATGATAAGGACACAGCAGTGTTTAGCTTCAACTCATCTGCGCTTTGTTCATAATCTCAAGTGCCGTAAAAAAAAATGTCGACCGTATCCTCGACTCAACGTAGATGGATCTGTCTGATCTGGAGCCTATTTGATAAAAACCGACAGACGACAATTTTACGAGTTTCGTTCATAATTTTCTACGTTGGTAAAATGCATCTGTCGTGAAAATGTGTCAATGCTGTAATTTTTTTAACAAAAAGGGATCTGATCTCTGACCCTGATCAATGATTGAGGGCTTGAGGTCAATTCTAGAATTATGTGCTAAGACTTCCTTAGGCATGGTAAAAAAAAACGGTATAACGGATAAGACGCAATCAGACATCAATTTTTTTCCTTTGTTGTTCGTCCGGTTACGGAAGGAGTACAGAAGACAGAAGGAGACCAGATTATTTCAGTTTGAATCGAGAAATACCTGGATGATTTGATGAGCATTCAATCCGACATAATTTTTTATTTGCCTACAGCTGTTGTCATCTCGAACAATACAGACAGGATGCGTATGAACAATAGCACGTGTTTGTGAGTGTATGTTGTATGTATGTTGTATGTATGTATGTATGTATGTATGGAAACTTAGGTAACTATCTACTTATTTTCCTGATTCACACCTGGAACAAAGAAAATATTATCTCGTCTGATCTTGTGTAGGTCAAGGTTGAAAGGGTAGACGGCATCAAGAAACTCTATGTCTGGCCATTTTGGTCGGATATTTGAATGTATTCTGTAAAAAAAAAAAACAACCGACTTCCAAAAAAACAAATAACGAAAATACAAAACCAAAGACACCGACTTCCGAAATGTAAGTTATTTTACAGTTTGTAGTGTTTTTTTGGAAGTCAGTTGTTTTTTTTTATAAAAAAGTTTTTATTTGTTAGTTTGTAATTTATCTAAGTTTCAATAGCCTAATGTCAACTGCTCATCATATTTTACAAAATATTGCTTTTCCCGATGCAGGGATGTTAATCGTTGAGGAGTTTTCCTGGTACTTCACCATCAGCTCCACTTCTCTATATGCATTGTGACGAGCATAAATTTCTTGGCTACCATATTAAAGTAATCGAATCGCAACCCGTGAAATACTTATTATTGAGTGGTATTGTGGCGGCATCTACACCGCTACATGCGAACTACGCATCAAAGACTTGACGTCACACAACATCCTGACGTCACTAAAATCCTGCATCGCGCAATTAGAGTTTACCGCGCGGTGGACATATATACAAGCTCACGACTTCAACCTCTGGGCAATTGCCCGCCAGACATGACACCCGTCTGGTCGGAGGATCCTCCCTTTTCTATGGGGGATGAGTGAACTTTACACCCTGTTCCTCATACCCCTAAAGTATTATTTTTTTATTTAGTGGATATTTTATTACTAGTTTATTTATTTACTTAGAAGTATATCGGGTGTAAAAAGACACTTTCCGAAGCCGAAAGCCACATATTCTACCCATTATTTGCATCATTTTTTTCCACTAGACCATACCTGGGAATCCACTGGTTCTGGAGATATTGAAGGTCAAAGTCGCATTTTTTTTTTTTACTTTTTCACGAAAATGAATTCTATGCGATAATACGAAACTTTTTTCCAAACAAACATTACCTGAATTTTAGATTTATCTTAACAGATTACGCATTTGAAGTTACAAAAACGCAATGAACAACAAGTACCTACCTACGTAGCGTAGGGGCGGAGCTTAACTAACACTGAATCCGATCATTCAAGCGTGGGTTTGCGTTACATTGCGCGCAATAAAAACTTGTTTTTTTTTATTAAAAAAAAAAAAATTACGGTTCCCAGCAATAATTTTTGCGCAAAGCTACTTAGCTATACGTACAGTATGCGTAGTTTACGGCTTTGTGATGTGTCTTTTTACACCCTGTACAATATTTATTAGGTATGTTGAAACTGTTTTGTACTCACCGTCACTTGTCCCTACATTAGAAAAACAGCGTCAGACAGCACCTGTCTGTCTGGCATTCATGCTGAAATGAACCTTTTTGGCGCAGCCGTGAGGCACACACTATTGTTGTTAAAAAAAATGTATTTTTTTTGTTCACTTTTTTTATTTTGTATTTTGTGTTTCACGAACTGGGTCCAAATAAACATTTTTCTTTCTTTCTTTCCACATATCAAATTTCCATACAGCAATATTGCCAAATTAATCATAACAGGTAAATATTTGACAGCTATTTGCGACGTTGCCATCTTTTAGGATAAACGCTCTTAAAACAAGAAATTTCACGTGGGTGAAGACGCGGGAAGAAGCTAGTAATAATCATATTCTTGTGTAGAAGTTAGTAGAAAGATTTGCTTATGACTGGTTTATACCTACTTAATTCAATTTACATAATTCTTATTCTAGGGTGTTCAGTCAGTTGTCTAGATTGCTTCGTTGGTGTATTGGTCGTCGTCCTTGGTTAGATTCCTAATTCGGAAATATTATTATAGGCATATCTTTATAGGTCTTACGTTAACGGGAAGTGTGAATTAAATCAATTTCGCGACTTAAAAACTTTATGACAAAAAAAATCATTGACACAAATTAGATTCGTGACTTATATTTTAGCGTTGTACAAGTTTTAAACTAATGTAAAGTATTTGGTCATGATAAAGGTGCCATTTGTCCTTCAGTATATTGTAAATAACTGGTTTTCAATGTAAAATAATACATGGAAGTAGGTTTAGAAGTTTATTTTCAAACTAGTTCTATTATGTTTAGGAATATCTACGGATCTTCGAACGTGCAATTTATCGGGATCGCTCGACTGGTTGCTAAGATTTCAGGAAAAGTTCAAAATTATTTACTTTCTTAAGTCATTTTATTTACTCTAAAAAAAAATTAAATGATTATTAATTATACTCAATTTATCTTCCGACGACGAGAACTGTATGTATGTTAGTTGAATATCAATGGAAAACATATAGGTACGAGTATGTAACCCCATTCAGCGGAAGTAGTGACGGGCAGTTCAAGGTTTGTGATAAGCATAATATGTAAATTAAATAGGTTCAGTTTATGTAGTAGCCATGTCAACACGTGTTCGCGTATCATTAATCATTCATAAAGTTCTAGCTTAGGAAAAGCTTGCCGTATCCTCCACATTTCTGGGCCAGCAACCAAAAATTCGATGACAAGTGACATTCATCAGCCCGCACTGAGCCCGCGTGGGAAATTGCAGCTCACTCCCTCTTACAGAGAAGAGGCCTGAGTCTCAGCAGTTGAATCATTATAGGCTGATTATGTGGGTGTATGTTGGGCAAGAGTATCTAGATACCCGCCAGCTCGGGCATAACTCGCAGTAACATCTACGCTTAGCGTGTCGATGGCAATCTATATCAACACTACACGAAAACCTTCACCATTTATCGTTGGATTGACCGTCTCCACCATTTCTACACCTCAGCAACTGCCAAGTTCATATTTACATCGTAAACCATGTGAATGCGGCCATGGATTTATATTGCGTAATGATACGGGTTTCAACTTTACCACGTTAAATATATCTGGCATGTTTTGAGTAGATATATGCGTCGCTTGGAAATTGACGCTAGTCTGCTTTATTATTCTAAAGCCTCTTGGGTTTGTCATTTTACGAGACTCTGTTATGGTGTTCTCCGTTTCATACACAAGTGCCTATTGCGCGGAGTAGCGTAATATTAGTGCTTTTTGGACGAATTAAAAAAGGAAAATTACTACCCAAAACTGTACCCTAATTACGTAATACACGATCAATCAGAATCTGAATCGTTTTGAAACGGATTGCTAATCCATTGCTTCATAAGTTCGAAAATAAAATCTGCTCGACAACGTAAATAACGCAATGAATGTTGTTGAACTGTCAAAATAAAACAGATCAGTCGTAATCGTTTATGAAAATGTGTTGCGTAATTAGATAGCTGCTCTTCAATGCTTTTTACTGGAAAGTGTACCTAATTTGGGAAATAAAAACAGAACATCGCAATAAGTGCAACAAACTCATAAACACTGCAGTTATCAAACTACTTTTACAACTACGGCTACTTGAAAGGCAAGACGATTCACCATCGCAGCAAGTCATAGGTTCTTACTTAGTTCACGCAGTCATTCTCCAGCAAAAGCAATATGAAATCCAATTCTCCATGCGTCAATTATACATTTCTTATAGGTTTTGAGTCAGACAAAATGACTGGTTCACTATGAATCCATATCAACAATTCTTTAACGATGGACTATATCATCTAGATATATTAACCTGCCATGCTATTCTGTAAACATCTCACCGTCAAAACTTGGGTGAAGTGAGCTGTCAATAGTGTCAATCCCTGTGGAATGACAGCTCACTTCACCTAAGTTTTCACGGTGAGATGGTTACAGAATAGCACTACAGGTCATGCTTTGCTGTGGGGTGTGTGGCATATGTCCAAATATTTTATTTTCCTGATCAATACAGTTTTGTAAACAACATAGCACGGAAAATGTCCTTCACGCGGGAAACATAGTAACAATTACGGCGGCCATATGTCAATGTAGGTCTTCAGGTACCTACCTTCCTTTAGAAATAGAGGTACCTATAATGAATGAACGATACATGTGTGCTGTATCTCAGGACATACCTTATTTCGCAGTTGTTCCGCTTCATTGAATTTTAATGACTGGCTATTTTAATCCAAATGTATTTTTGAGATGGGTTTTGATTTCCCAGATTATGTTACTACTAAGTCTCCTCAAGAATTCTGGTCGATTTAAATTAAACCCTGTATAGTGTCGTGGGTCCATATAACACTAAGAAATAATTATTTGATTTGCTTTTCCATTGTATATCTTATGGAGTATCTGTGCCGCGACCTGTGCCCATACTCTTATGACAGACATCCCTTCGTTGGCCTCTAACCTTTGAACACCATCACTCGTCGCCCCATTATCCCACCGCCCAACACCGTCGGCTGTATCAGGCGCCTCAGATATCCAAAAATATAGCTGGAATCATATGACGTCACAAATGTGTTGCCCACAATAACTGTAGTTTGTCTTGATGAATAATTTACTGCTGGATAGCAAACGGATCAATCGTGGCTATGACTAACATGAAACTGCTGTAAATCTTTCGAAACGTTTCATTGTTAGCCGCTCTAGTCGGTTTTCAAGTTTATTGATAGCTAAAATTGCATTTTATGCGATGTATCATGTGATGTGGATGTATTGCATGTTACTGCGTGGTTTAAGATATGAATAGATCATCACATGTTGAGTCGATGAAGTTTTAGGTTTCATCAAAACTGCTTCACCTGAGTCAAGCACTTGGTGGGATTCCAAACTTTTAATCATTTCTCCCAAAGGATTTCGATGTAGTACTAGCACTAGCACTTTGTTTGTAGATAACACTATATTAATGTAAAATCAAAGTCATAGCGAACTTAACCAAAGCTAGATAAGATAAAAGGTAAATTAACCGCGAAGTACAGCTGATAAAACGCCGAGGTTGTGTCCAACTGAATATTATTTTTGTTTTCAGATGGAAGATGACCCGGAGGATGAACAAGAGCATACAGACTCCGATGGAATGGATAGCGATGATCCTCTCACGTGTACTGACACTAAATATGGGAAGAGTTTCAGGTAAAATATATTATGTTTACGATTTTGGACCCAAACCAAGACCCTTCCATGCCTCGGAAAGTACATTAAGCCGTTGGTCCCGGCTGTCATTCGTGGATCTTTGACAGTCGTTACGGGTCGGCAGAAGCCCGATAGTCTGACAATCAGTCTTGGTTGTTGCTGCTTACAGAGACTGGAAGCCGAACCTAAGATAGTTGGAAAAGGCTAGGCGGTAGGTGGAGCCTAACACGCACATTCGAAATGGAATGAGGGTGCGAATTTTTCTTTGCATACAATAATTGCATAGTCGGGTGGTGAAACATTGCCATAAGAATAGCAATTGGACCTGTGTGGTTTATTAAAATGACGATTTCAGGCCGGTCCGGCTTATTTGATGTCATATACTTTGGGCTTGATTTGAGGTAAATTGTGATTTCTAGAAAAGATTTTTGCTCATGCGAGCATGTCCACACTGTGAGGCAAGGAACATTCAAATAAATCAGTTTCATTTCATATTCGCAAGTCGCAAAATTCAACTAAAATAATCAGATCATGGATGTTCTGTCAATACAAAAATGATTTATTTACTAACGTATATTTACAGGCATTTCACCCGAGAAGCTTTGCCAAGGATGGATAACTATAGAAACGTTTTATCGCTCCACGCAGCGCCCCGACCTACGCTAGATGAGCTGCACAATGCTACGCTATCTAGGAAGGTAAGGCTCTACATAACTGGTCTTGCACCAGGAACACTGAACTTACGCCGAGTATGTACAATCAGTACAATCACACAGTATACTCATAGCAAAAGTTATTTACGAAGAGTGATTAATAAACTGACATACATAGTTAAGCAATAACAGGAACTATATATGTACAGGAAAACCTACATTAATGTTCGATAAAATAGATTGAATAAAACATTACAACATAATTATCACGCCTGTAGGTATTTCCCGAAGTGAACGGGAAGGTGTATAATGTACCTACAGCCACATTTCACCAATTTTGTTTTTTTTCATGTAATGGGGGGTAAGCCATATCCGGAAAACTCAAGTCTGCTAATGCGATTTTTTTATAGAAAAATCCTACTAGGTACAAGTTTCTGCAATAACTGGGGCTCGAAACCCTCGTTCACGTTTGGGAGTTTGTTGCGCCACTTTTTCTTCCCAGGTAACGCACTAGGAAGTGGTGAAGGGTGGGCGTTTTGTGGGACTGTCTTATGTAATTTTGACGTTCGAAAAGTGCTGATATCAGCCTAGTTTGAATAAATGACTTTTCAATTTGAATTTTGAATTTTGACTACCTATTCTACTATTTTATACCAGCCAATGGTTCAGGATAGAAGGCAGTTTTTTCCCCGACTGAGAAAAGGAAGGTTATTGGTAATACCTACATATTAATCGTAGAATGCGGTTGATCGGTAACCGCGTAAACTAGACACCAGACATGAGAACAAGTGTAATGAAGTGTATTCATAATTATAAATGTTAATGAGCCATAAAGTAGAATCGATTTGACAGATACGATATCATATTATAATTATTGAGCGTAATACTATTGCTGTCACTTCAGGTGACGACTGTATTTTCTGAGATAGTGTTTTCGTATAATAAAGCTAAGGTTAATGATCTGGGACAATACAAATCAGCGGGACAATTCCCGTAATTTTTAAGAACGTTCGCATTCTAATCTCATTCGCAATCTGTCAAAAATACCAACATTTTTGACAAGTTTGACAGATTGCGACTTAAATGTGAACGTTTCATAAGTACGAGAATTGGCCTTCAGGTTAGAATGAAAGCCGCTGCCAACCAACGCTGAAACCAACTGTCTGGAATGGTAATGGAGCACATATACACAGCACAGGGTTCGAATTTTAGTCCGTTTAAGAAGTTCTAGACGTACTCGTATGTATGTAGGTTACCCATGAAGCCTCTAGGCTTATGTAGAGTTGGAATAGTAGTCTTCTATCAGGTTTAACTGTGCACTCAAAGAATGAATGAGCCCCACTAAACCGTAGGCACGGTATCTCGACAGAGTTTGTGAAAGATGCAGGCTAGCAGTAGGAAGTTCTCCGCCCTGCATCGGGAAAAAAAGGACATTAACTTGAGGTGGATCCGCGATAGTATAATATATGTACGAGTATATACAGAATGGATTGCCGACATATAACCAATAACTCTGTATATAATAATCGAATTAGAAACTTTTCTATAAGATTCTCTTTTGAAAAAGTTTTGGATATCGCGGACTACAACTTCGTATCCACCGTAAGTACGTACTTATAAATTTTTCCAGAGCTGACATTAAATTAATTAATTGACCTGAATCACTTTTCCCTCAGTACTTAGTATGAACCTTAACCCATAATAATTAGCTGTCCAGGTTGCTAATTGTGGTAATTGCGTCCATCAGTTAATTTGTCACGTTGTAAGACGCACGCGGGACCTCTTGGTAAACATAGCGTCCGCGTCGGTAATGGCGATTGGATAGTAGTGTAGTAGATAGTATATTATTGGTTTGAGTTGTGTTGTGTTTGCGTTTTCTTCGCTTTTCTGAGGCAAAAGTACCTCAGATTTGGTGAATAAGTAAATAAGTATTTAAAATTAAAATAATTTAGGCAAGTCCCATATAGTTATATAAATTTTATTTTATGTTATCTATACTTATAATAAATCTGTAGAGAGGTCAATTCTGTACATGATATATATTTTCAAAATAACTATCAGGGGGTAATTAGTGATCGATACTGATGCCAAAAATGCAATCAGTAAAATTTTTGTCTGTCTGTCTGTCTGTCTGTCTGTCTGTCTGTCTGTCTGTCTGTATGTTCCTTATAGAAACAAAAACTACTCGACGGATTTGAACGAAACTTGGCACAATTATTCTTCATACTCCTGGGGAGGTTATAGTATACTTTTCATCACGCTACAATCAATAGGAGCAGAGCAGTGAAGGGAAATGTTGGGAAAACGGGAGAAGTAGCTCCATTTTTTAAGCTTCCGTCGCGTGTGAAGCCTTAATGGTTAAAGCTACATAGAAATCATTTATGACGGAAATGTTCTACATAAAATGATCTAAAAAATATCCCACAACAGCATATGTCTATCTTTTATGGTTGACTCACAATAACACGTGTAATTCCCGATAGCTTAGCAGTTCGGAGCTTTCTGATTATATTTGTTTACTCTTACGTATATAATACTCTCACTCATCCCTAATTAAAAGAAGTTAATATTATTACCTATTCAATAAAAAAAGAATCATAGTAATCGGTATAGATACACCAAACTTATACATGAAATACGCTAATAAGCCATCGCGCCGTCGCGTGTGAATACTGAATCATGCCATAAGGATTATTTTTGTGTAACGGTTGCCGCGCTCGACGCGGGTCGTGGCGGTAGGGTATAAAAAGGCGGGAGGTCCGAGCGCGATCAGCGCGAGCTTCATTCAATATTTGGCTGTTGATGCGTTCAGAGCGTTCGACCTTATTGACAGACAATAATTGATATTAACAAACCATGCTTATCAGCGCGACTTTTAGTCTTTAAATAGTTTATTTGAATTTCTTTTGTTGTTATTTTATAAAATAGGTATTAGTTGTTTTGGTAGTGTTTAAATATTCGTTCAAATTACAAATTATTAATAGTTTGCAGTTTAATTCTTTTTAGGTGAAGTAGTAGTAGAAGTAGAAGTAGTACGCATAGATTTTTAGATACCGATAGGTAAGTTTTGGCTAATTTATGTTCAATTTTATTTTTGTATTAGTAGGTAAAAGCGTTGATACTTTTATTAATTATAGTAGTTATAGGTAGTTATTTTTAAGTGAAGTAGGTATAGGTAGATAGTATTGCACAGGCGTTTCAGCTTTATTTTCATTTCTTTTTTTGTTGTAAGTTGTACATATTTCTGGGTATAATTCTATTAGAATATTTTAGTTCGGAAGGACATATGGTACTTTTTTACGAAAAACGACGGAAACGCGGACGAAGTCGCGGGCAAAAGCTAGTATAACATAAAATAAAATTTCACCATACTGCCTCAGAATAGATCAGAATAAAATGTCAATGCAAATAAAATAAAGGAAAATTCAATTTTAAAACAAACCCATTTACCCCATATTTTCCCAATATGAGGTACTTTTAAATGTTGAAAGTACTCTGAACTGCCTGAACATACATAGTTACATACAACTTGTGGGACGTTTAGTGGGATATATTTAGGCTACTTTCAACATTTTTGCGGGGAATTTGAGACCAAACACTGAAAGGCTGGAGGATCGGCTGAAATAGCTGTTGTTTATTTTTTGAATGATAAAAAGTGCTGACTATTTTCAGCCTATTTTGAACCCTAACTTTTCCTTTTCTGGTAATCAGTACGGTAGGCGCCGGCTCCTACTTACAAGACGTGTCACTCAGACATCAATCAATGACCACTTCAATAACTTTCAAACATCACTTCCCTGCAGATAATATGATAACATCAATCACTTAAGTTATTACGTTCCACAATTCTCCGTAGCACAGTTCTATGTTACCAAGAAATCCTTCAGGACAAGTATCCATAGGAAATGATAAATGATGATCGTGATAAACTTGGAACAAGTGATAAATAATATTTATTTCTGTAAATTGGTTCAAAAAACACTTCTACACGTCAAAAACAAATTATTTTTTAAAACTGAGATGAGTTCGGTATTTCCTATCCGACTACAAGAAAGATCGAAACAAACTCAGAGGTCACAGTCTCTTTTAAAGTCCAGACATAATCTTGGTCAGGTCGTATGAGGACCATGCAGATTAATGTCTGAGATGGTCTTTTGAGGAAAGAACCACACAAATTTTAGTGGACCTGTCCAGTCAGTGCACGCATTTGTTAGTAATCGGGTAGCTCAACTCAGCTCAACTACTCGACGAACGATACCAAAGAAAGGACATTTAGGTAGGTCGCATAGTAAAAACTATCCGAAAAAAAAACACATTCACAGTAATTAAAGTATGTAGTAATAATAATAATGCTATCCTATAGTACCTCCCACCATCCTTACGACCTTGCGTAACTAGTCCCATTAACTGCATTAACCCTGGGTTCAAGGGATTTTGGCTCGTAGTCCGTAGGTGTCTGCGCTTCATTAAGTATTGCAGCCATCCTGATCTGTGACCCGTTCATTAGTGAAGTATGAATGAATGTGTCTACGAGTAGTAGTAGACCGTAATTAACGTTTGATGCAATGGAATGACGCGATTGGTAATGTGGCTCTGTTATTGTAGATGTTAAGTGTGATTTGATGTGATGGGACTATTAGTACTTAGTTCTTTTTTTATCACTAGGGGTCTACAGATTTGAATTGTATTCAATCAATTTGCCTAGTCTTTTCCCAACTATGTTAGGGTCGGCTTCCAGTCTAACCGGATGCAGCTGAATACCAGTATTTTACATGGAGAGACTGCCTATCTGACCTCTACAACCCAGTAACTGGGTAACACGATACACCTTGGTAAGACTGGTTGTCAGACTTTCGGGCTTCTGACGACCCGTAACGACTGTCAAAGATCCACGAATAACAGCCGTGACTAACGGCTTAACGTGCTTTCCGAGGCACGAAGGAGTCTCGTTATGTAAAGATGGTCACCCATCCACGGACCAACCCCAGCAAGCGTAGCTTAACTTGATGGATCGACCATTGCGGCTATTATTACGTAGCCATGAGCTCCTCACAGATTTTAATTGCATTCGATAGAAGATTAAAGCAATCGAGAACGTGCATCTTCTGAATACGCTTGTTCCATTGTAAACTATCCCTATCTTTCAGTCGAGATCGAGGTCAAAACGATACAATATATTTAAAAGAAAAATGTGTTTCGGTTTATCAGACAGGACACAAAATGTTTCTTATTAATTAGTATTAATTCTCACTAGCTGTGTCCGGGATATTATACTGAAACCTCTTAATAAAAATCTTTCTTTCAAGTTTTTACAGAACATAATGTTAGCCTCGGATTTACTATTATCACTTTGCGTAGGTGTCGTTAGAGGAGATTAAGGGATTAATTAGTTTACTTGGCTGGACAGTAGTCTATGTACAAATGTAAACAAATACAATGTATTCCGACCGCCTTAGAGCCTGTTACTAAGTGAGTAAGAGCTCGTGGCTAAGTAATAACCGCCGCACGGGTCGATCCATCGGGTTAAGCTACGCTTGCCGGGGTTGATCCGTGGATGGGTGACCATCTTGACATACCGAGACTCCTCCGTGTCTCGGAAAGCACGTTAAGCCCAGGTCTCGAGCAGTCGTTACGGGTCGTCAAAAGTCCGAAAGCCTCACAACCAGTCTTACCAAGGGGTGTCGTATTACCCAGTTACTGGGTTGTGGAGGTCAGATAGGCAGTCGCTCCATGTAGAATACTGGTATTCAGCTGCATCCAGTTAGACTGGAAGCCGAACCCAACATAGTTGGGAAAAGGCTAGGCAGATTGACTAAATGAGTTATATGATTCTTAGGATGAAAAATAAATGGTGATAAACAAACATTATTTCTGATTTATATTTGCTCTTTATAATACCAGCCTATTATTGTCGCACTGCAGGGCAAAGGCCTGTTCTCATACACAGAAGGCACGACGAGCATTGCTGCTGCTTGCTCAAGACGGGTTGGCGATTTCCGACTCATATGAGCTTAATGTCCAGGTTTCCTCGCGATGTTTTTCCTCCACCGATGTCAGTAATGTCCAAGATAAACTCAGAAATGAAATATAATTCGTTGAGCTGATTCACCGTAAACAATATTTCATCGAACTCATCTCAAGTGCTATAATAATAGTAATATATCAAAACTGACGCATCTAAAGTGTAATAGTAGAATGTGCAGCACATTCCTAGTTCCCTAAATAAATGACTTTGACTATTCACTCAAAGTTATGGCAGTTCATTCGTGTTAAAACGAAGAGTGTGTGAGATCAATAATACGGAAAACACTTTTATTTTATGTTGTGTGCCTTTTAGTCTGTGCGAAATAAATATATTTTCTTTCTTTCTTAATCTGACTTCTCAAATTATTTCTCTTTCTACATCTTTTTGGATTTGGTAGAAATTACGCTGTGACAGTCTTGTGTGCGTGCCCTGCTACTAAGTGCTACCTCTTGGCACATTCTGATTCCCTAGTACTTTTCACATATTTTCTTAAACTTAAAAACTAAAATGAAATGCGTTGTACCTATTGAATTCTTGTATAGTATAAGAATTTAGGACCCAAACTTCCCGTTACTTACAATATTGGTTTACACATTTCTAGCTTCCTAATAATATAAACCGAATTTTTAATACATTTTCAGCCACAGACTCTGGAGAAGGACCTAGAAACGCCGACTCTCGCGTCCTCGAACATCAAGTTTGGCTGGATCAAGGGTGTGCTGATGAGATGTCTCCTCAATATATGGGGTGTTATGCTGTTTCTTCGGCTCTCCTGGGTCGTGGGACAAGCGGGCGTGGGTTAGTACTATTGGTTTTTACCCGACTGCGGTGGAGCTTAAAAAGGGTCGTGTTTATTGAATATTTTTACATCAAAATCAAAAAGTTGGTTAAACATAACAATAATAGTAAACAATAAAAGTTTTCATGACAAGAGAATATATATATTATGTATGTTATTATTCATTTATTAATGCGAGTTACGTGAATGACTCATACAATATTCAATACAACAGACATTATCCAAACAATACATTACATTAAAATACAATACAAAAACCACTTTACATTACCATAAATGTATGTTTACATACAACAGCAACCAAGCCAAGTCTGACAACCAGTCTTACCAAGGGGTATCGTGTTACCCAGTAATTGGGTTGTGGAGGTCTGATAGGCAGTCGCTCCATGTGAAGCCGACCCCAACGTAGTTGGGAAAAAGCTAGGCAGATCAATCGTTTGTGGTTTAGGCTATTTATCGAAATCAATTCATTGGTTTTCACTCTAAATATTGTTATTGTTTACACATTATTGAAATTTTTTAATTCAATGACTTCACAGGGTTGATTATTTGCAGCAACTTTTAATTGCCTGAGGATTTTTTTTTAATAAAAAAAAACCCATACACAACTCGATAGAATCGAAACCGGCTATTTCATTATTTTTCATTTTTATTATCGAATGGTAATTGCGGTAATTAATAGTGTAGATTGCAAGGATTCAATTTTACTAAAGAACCCCGTGTCTGTTTCTTACCCTGTGTCCTAACCAAATGACTGACGTGCGAATACGCGATCGTTTACACGAATTTTGACTTCTAAACGCGACTTGATTGATCACGCGAATACGTCATATTCATATAGTGACAGTCACATTCGGTTAGGACGCGGCTTTATACTTTTTTCTCTATGCACAGAGCTGCTGGCAAAAATGATGAATTTATCTTGTACATTATAAATGTGGACAATAAAAGCGTTATTTTCCGGCAGCGCAGTCAATGCTCCTGATCCTCACCACCTCCGTGGTGACCACCATCACGGCGCTGTCCATGTCGGCCATCAGCACCAACGGAGTCATCAAAGGAGGTAACGTTTACAATAAATTCAAACTATGTATTTTTTACAATCATTTGCCCGCGGTTGCGCCCGAGTGGAGATCGCAAATTGTGCCACGGGAACGTATTACCGGGAAAAAGTATCCTATGTCCTAACCCAGGTCATGTTCTACCTGTGTGCCAAATTTCATCAAAATCCATTCGGCCGTTAAGGCGTGAAAAGGCAACAGACATACAGACCTACTTTCGCATTTGTAGCAATAAAATGGATCGACCTACATGGGCACTTTCCAAATTATTTGGCGAAATGTGTGTGCCCTATAAGGGATCTCGCGCACTAGACGGTTACGACTACGACCGAGTAAACTACATTAACCGATACGAATCGCGCACTTGTTTGGCTAGTCGACTGTTACGTCCAAGTGCGCGATTCGACCACCGGTCGTGGTTGTGGCCGTATAGTGCGCGAGATCCCTAGCATACCCACTCCTTCGGGCTATACTGGCGTGAGAACACATGTGCTGCTACCCCTTAATTAATCGACGTGACGCGAAGCGACGCTGCGCGCACTTTTGAAGATAGTGATACAAAATATAACTTTATTTACTACACAAAAAGATGATACATTTAATTGAGATAATTCGAAAATGTCCCGCGGCGTCACGCTACGCCGTGCTGCGCTTCGAAAAGCCTCGCGCTGCTTCGCCGGCAGGCGCGGCGTGCAAGAGCGGCGCACGATGCGCCTCGCGACGTCTCGCGACGCCGCGTTGCGCAGCGCCAGCCACTGGCCTCTTCAAGCATCGTCGCGTCGCGTCACATTTCGGTGTAAAATGACCCTAAGTCGCAAACAATGAAAATCATAGAGGAAAATACAAGTTTGCACGTGCAGTGTGCAACTAAATGACAACAAGATATCATTAACAGCTGCGCTTAAGTACAGTTTTCTATAAAAACAAACCAGTCATACATTAGATCGCAAAATAAACAGACATTAAATATATGATTGTCTTATTGTTTACTAAACATAGCTGTACATGCAAATTAATGTTTTATATTCATACCTCGAGAGACTGTTCCTCAGCCTTACATTTGTGTTCTTACAATTGGAAACAAAAACTTGATAATGAATAATGTATAAATAAAATAGCCATTTTTTTACGGTTGATTTCTAGCAATTAGTCATTCTTTTGTTTGCAACTATTTTGCTTAGTAGGTAACTCTTTCGAATCAACATAGTCTATGTTTTCCGACATGCGCATGAGCATGAGCCTTCCAGTTATTAAATAGAGGTTGTTTCGATGTGAATAGCAGAACTTAAAATTAATCGAAATAAAATAAAGCAGAACTAAAACTTAAATCTAATCTGCGTTCGCAATTTATTTGGCAAACATGTAAACAAACACGAGTTTTAGGAAAAACAACTGTAATGCCTACACATAAGCTTCAGTTTGCACTACAAATTCATATTTTTTATGACTTTTTCAACAGTACTAGTCAATCTGAAATCAACTTTATTTATACTTGCATAAAGTTAATGTTTGTTTAAGTGAAAATAACATGAATTGGAAACAAACATTAGACCTTAGACGGAATGGGTGATAGTGCCAAAATGTGTGGCAGTTTTGTATGTGTGTAGTGTGGGTGGGGGTGTAGTCCTCCCATATTACACAAACATCCGCGTGTGTGTGGTGCCTCGGCCACTTTCTGACTAATGTTATGTCTTAGGTGGTACCTACTACATGATATCCCGGTCGCTGGGCCCTGAGTTCGGCGGCTCCATCGGGCTGATATTCTCGATGGCGAATGCCGTGGCGTGTGCTATGTATGTGGTCGGGTTTGGAGAGTCGCTCATCACGCTGATACCGGAGTCAGCTTATATGGTGGATAAGGGATGGGTATGTATGATTTTGAGCTCAAATCCTTGGGCTGTTTTATACTGTTCGGGGATAGTTTTAGTTCCTCCAGAGAATTTCCGGCCAAAACTTCTTTAGAGGAACAAAATCAGGACCATAATTTCATAAGATTTACTTATTATTGTTAATTTATTGTGTGGATATTCGGAGGTGCTAAAACTGGCCTAATAAATGTCGGCTTTGATACTGCCGGATCTTTTGAACGGCAAAAAAAAATTGTGGTTCAAAAGTGCTTATTAATGGCCTACTTGACATATAAATAAATGATTTGAATTTGACTTGACTTAAAACATTTATAAAAAAATACGGACTGTTTTACTACCTTTTAATAACTTCAGGTAAATAAAGTCCACTAATTTTACCCGATACCCAGAAACAACTTTACTGTATTTTCAAAGTCGAAAGTCAAGGATTTATTTGCAAACTAAGTGTACATTTTGGTGTTATTCTATAATGTACTTACAACTTAGCAGCCTTTTCCAGGCATCGCAAATTAGAGGGTTATTTAACATTAAAAATTAAAATAACTATGATATTGACACGATTTTATATTAACTATGATGTTGATAATTTGAATAATTTAGTATTACTCATTCAAATAATAATATATACACATTTTTGTAATTCGATAATAATATAAATATATTTTTTATTAATTCGATCGTCTCATTAATTTATTTAGAATAGGAAGCCATCTAGGTACTGATGTAGGTGTGTGTAATGTGTGTTTTTATTTTACAAGACGCAATTAATTAACATAACATCACACCTTAATTCCCTAAAGAGGAGGCAGAGGTGTACTATAGTACACCCACATTTTGCCAGTTATGTTTAAGTCCCATGTAATAGGGGGCGAGCCTATTGCCATCAACCGAGCAACAAACCCAGCAACAAAATAAAAATTAATTAATTTATTAAAAACTCTCTCTTTGCAGGACCAAGCGATATACGGGTGTATAACAATAGTCCTACTCACTGGCATAGTAATGGTCGGCATGGAGTGGGAGGCGAAGGCCCAGATAGTCCTGCTGGTTATTCTGCTAGCGGCCATAGCAGACTTCTGTATCGGGTCTATACTTGGACCTAAGAGCGATGTGGAGATGGCGCAAGGATTCATCGGGTATAATTGTAAGTTCTTCTGTTATTTGGGAGAAAGTACGGAATTATCAAAATTCGATGAATATTTAACTGGTGCTAGCATAATTAACTCGATATTATTGCTTCTAAGAAGCTTTCATAAGTGACGATACATAAGTACGTCTGGGTCACCCTGCACGCTTAGCATGCCCACTATAGAAACTGGTTTTGTCGACGGAAGAATAGACAAAATGCTAGATAAACAATCACAATCTGTCATTTTGTCTATTCTTCCGTATACAAAACCCGTAGAAAGTCCGTTTCTATCGTTTCTCCGTTTCTGGTTGTCATGCTACGCGTGCTGGACAGGTCGCCACCAAATGACTGAACACACAGCACACATGACTGATGTATTAATTCTGAATTGTTATAATTTAGTTTTATTTATTTATTTAAATGTTTTGTTTATTTAGTACTATTAATTAGAAGAATATACTAGAAATTATAATTAGAATATTTGTGCGCCGTTGGCGACAAGATGCGTTTTTTTTTTTTTTATATTGACATCTGTACTTTTTTTCTTTGTTCTATAAATCATAATATTTGAATTTGATTGACTGAAAACATTTTATGTAGAAAGACGTACACGTTAGAAGCGTCCGTAATAACAACCGGAACGGTGTCAAAATAGTGTGGTCCTATCCTGTTTTAAATAGAATAAACATAGCTTTTTTACATCGTTTCTCGTGTGGTTAGTGACTAATCTGGTGTCAGAGTTTCAAAGACGCCCACGGGCCTCTGCCTTGGCTTCACCTGCCGTCGAGAAATATCTCAATAGCGGACAGTGACAGCCTAGAGGTGTGACCGTCAGACTGCCAAGTCATAGGTCTCGAGTTCGAACCCAAGGCTTGTTTTACATATAGTTATATTTACTTTTGTAACAGGGACGGTGCTACAAAGTAACTTAGGTCCGGACTACAGGTTCTTCGAGGGCGTGGAACATAACTTCTTCTCCGTGTTCTCGATATTCTTCCCCGCGGCCACCGGGATATTGGCTGGCGCTAATATTTCCGGAGATTTGAAGGTAAATATTCTATTATAATGGAGATAGATATGAGAGAATATTTTGAATTGTGTTGGAAATCTTAGTTTATATTTTAAGAAGTGAAACTCGTCGCTGCGCTTTCCATAATCGCTATGTGTTTTATACACACTTTACAGGAGACGCAAAAAACTGATTTTCTCAAAAAATACCCAGAGTATTCAAATAATTTACTTTTACTTTAATACATATTTAGCGTATTTATATGGAACTTTCGATGTATTGTGTTTGTATTCGTAACTCTTTAAATATTGCATTTATCACATAGTTGTTTTTACAGTATGTGTGTATTGAAATAACAATTCAAACTGCATAAAAAACCGAAAATCACGAAATAACACATAGCGACTTTTGCACGCGCAACGACGAACTACGATTATTTGCTGAAAATTATGAATATCGGAAAACATTAACAGTAATAAAGTCATACGATAAATATGAAACAGATTAACATTACGTAATACCACGCCTCTATTGCCCGAAGGTTTGGGCAGAGATTTACCCCACGTTTGATCTCACAACACAGGGAATCCTAGTGTGAGGTCTAGGAATTCAATCAACTTGAATGTAAACTTTGCGAAATAAATTTATTCTTATTTTTATTTCGCGAGTTATGTTTGCTTGGAGCCAAATTACTAATTGATAATTTGGCTCCAATTAATCTGTGAGAGATTTCTAATGTTACTTGTTAAGCCTCTACTTTATATGACTAACTTCCGCCAGCGTCTTCGCCCGCGTGATATCTTTATAAAATATAGCCTATGCTACTCAGTGATAATATAGCATACTATTGGTGAAATAATTTTTTAAATCGGTTCAGTAGATTTTCAATTTATTCATTACCAACAAACAAACAAACAAACAAACATACAAAAAAATCTAATCTTTTCTCTTTACAATATTAGTGTAGATTAACATTGAGTCAGTTTTAGTTCTGCTGAACGCCTTATGAACTTCATTTTCTCTTGCAGGATCCTCAAAAATCTATCCCCAAAGGCACTCTCCTAGCGATCCTGCTGACAACGATATCTTACTTACTGATAGCCCTGCTGGCGGGCTGGACCGTCCTGCGGGACGCGTCGGGCGACGTCGCGGACATTAGTGCGTGGGCGATGGCCGACTGTGCTGCTAATAGGACCTGCCCTTATGGACTGCAGAATAGTAATGATGTGAGTTTATAACATACACTTTTTAAAGGTTAGCTCAATTTAAACGATTGCGTTATAATTTATTATACTGCATGTAAGGATGTCGATACTTCTAAGTAAGTTAGTCCTTACTTTTAATTTATCATAGCATGAGCCAGTCATTTTTCCCAACTATGTTGGGTTCGGCTTCCAGCGTAACGTGATGCAGTTGATTACCAGCCTGGAGCACAAACGCCTCCTTCAGAAGAATTTCATCATGCCTTGCCAAATGCAAAACCCTTGTACTTTAAAAGACCTGCCATGCTATTCTGTAAACATCTCACCGTGAAAACTTGGGTGAAGTGAGCTGTCAATAGTGTCAATCCCTGTGGAATGACAGCTCACTCCACGCTCACTTCACCTAAGTTTTCACGGTGAGATGGTTACAGAATAGCACTACTGTTTAAAGACATTATACTGTTAACATTGCTAAGCTCGAGAGTTCGTCGCCGGACAGCCAATACGGTTACCACGTGAACATCGAGTTAAAAAAACTTCGAGTTTGACGAGCGTCATCTTTGTCACTCATACCTGTGACAGTCTCTTTCTAAATGCTCTTACTAAATCTCTTGCTGAATGTATTGTATACACGGCTACATATCAAGCTATGCATTTCCAGTATAAGCTGACCTCTCATTGTACGGAAATCATATACAATGCGAGATCAGCTTATACTGTACGTACCTAAATAATAAACCTAACTGTGCAATAATTCGTTGACAGGTGATCCGCCTAGTGTCCGGGTTCGGTCCGCTGATCTACGGCGGCTGCTTCGCGGCCACGCTGTCGTCCGCGCTCGCCTCGCTCGTGTCCGCGCCTAAAGTGTTCCAGGTTAGTAGAAACTTATATATATACTGGCTATTGACGCCTGCTATAGTGAAGGTGTGACAGTTGCTTATCAATTTGATTGACAAAAGCTACGGTTTCCTAGAAAAGCGGTGGTCGCCACATAACGTTATTTATGAAAGTAAGTTGGTATGTTTTCCTAGAGATCTTTTTTGACACCGTAAAGTCAAACCCCACTGCCCAAAGATTTAAATCGCTAGATTTACCCTCCCCGTACTAAGTCACGCGAAAATGTGTTCCCTTTTTAAAAGCAGTATGCGTAATGCTTTGGAAAAAGTTCAAAAAGCTTTCCTTAGATAAATTTACAAGCACTTACTTACTTATCTTCTCTTGTATTCCACTAAATTCCTGTTGGGTTGCTTAAATTTCAATTCTCTATAAGTAAGACGGTCGCGCGATCACATGACTATAATATTAAAAAATGGGGGATTATTGATGTTCCCTGATCTGCATAATGAAATCTGCAATCTATTTGTCCGCTTACTGGCTGTTCCAACTTGCCGTGCTGTTGTACAATCCGAGTCACACTCTCCTGAACTCAAACACAGATTTTGATATGTTTGCGAATGAATGGAAGATGATGCTGTCAGAATGTTTGAATTTTTGTAAGAAGAATGCATGACTGTGTTAAATAAATTATATGTTTAAATAGTGTAATTGGCTTCGGCCGTTCTATCTAAATAAATACTGAGAAGAGTGAGCTCTCACATTATTCATTATTAATTATCGTTTCCATGGCAAAAAAGTCAAGCCACTGCGTCATAGGTGTCAAAACTCAACAGAAACGCGACTCTTTTGACGCGGTAGGGCGAATCTAACAATTTAAATCTTTGCCGCTGCCATCAATTTCCTGACAGTCGTCACTGCGGCCGTTAGTGGCAGCCATCGCACATACGGGTATTTGACTTAAAAAGCTGGCCAAAATTATTTATTGGTATTTTAATAACTATCTAGTGTCTAAATGTAATTTCAACTGTTTAGAACATACTACAAATTACTTGGAAGTTTTTAAGGTAAAAATATTAGGACTTGTAAATTACTTCAGCCAAACATTCTTAAGTAACTAATTTTATATGTTGTTAAAATAATACAAATAGTCAATTTATAAGAAAAATATATTGTTAAAAATCTGATTCGCTATCCTCGTCCTCATCTCCATCAACTTCATCATCATGTTCACGTGAAATCGTGGAAGCTGCCTCGTCCTGTTTTAAAAACTCTAAGGCTTCAGTCGCAAAAGGTTTTCGATTCTTGCCAATTTTCATTCGACTACAACTTAAGTAGACATCAGATGTCAAGAGCAATCGATTCATCACGTCTTCATTGCAGTTTCTTCGCGAAAATTTTCGTGCAAAATTTTGCCGGTATAGGCGAAAATGTTTGTTGCGCGCCTCTGCTGCTTCCTCCGATAACTGCCGAATTGGGAGTAGAGCATGTTTAATAACTAAAGCGCCATGTGTCAAAATTTTATGAAGAGTGGGCGTCATTGGGTACCAACTATACAAACTGACGTATAGTTCTGCTGTGGATTGCAGAAACGATGACAACTTTTCTGTGTCAAACCCAGCACACTTGCCAGCACTTCCAAAATTATTTTAAGCCTCTTAATAAAGTCGAAGTCAATGCCTGTGATTTCGGCGGCAGTTTTAGGATCCGAAAAAAATCTTCTTGATGTGTTACCATCATTGGTATTTCCAAATCCTGCTTTTGGCACGTCAACGAGCAAGCCCACTTTATTCCGAAATGCCTCTTGAATGAGTTTTTCTTCTCGTTGGCATTTTTTTTTTCCTCCTGGTTTAATCGCCATTTTTTTATTGGTAATTTATAGGAGAGATGCAAAACTGATTCGAAAAAACGTTTAAACTATCGCGAAGTAATTGAATTTTATCTTCGGGACATTTAGTCATTTCGACAAGTTTTTTCTCGAGAAAGTTCAGTTTCTCATCGATTTTTCTGAGTTCACACTGCTTAATTATGTTAAACATATCTTCTCTTGAGATATTAATTGATGATTCCACACTACAACCTGTGAACAAACAAAATCTAGTGTTAATATCAAAACGTTCAAAAACACATAATATTTTTTACTTTACTACCTTGTCATATCTTAAGGCTTTTTAAAGAATGAGCGGAAACTTGCGGACCATTTTTTTTTTAATAATTCATGTAGAAGGTTCATAGAATATGTCCACATAAGAATTTAAGCTTAACTCTGTTTAACTCATACTTAAATTAACATCGTAAATTAAAAAATAAATACAAAATTGTCAGAAAATTTACTACGTCTTTGAAACATTTTTTTTAAGTGAAAATAAATTATATTTTACTCAGTCATGTATTTAAACTAAATTACATACCTTCATCAGAAGAATCCATAGTAGTTTTTTTGTTTTGCACTAAACACAACAGTATGGCAATGCACTGAACAGTGATGATAAAATTGTATGCGCCGAGAAAATAACGAGTAACTAGTACAACAGATAAATTCCGACTGAGATGGACAGCGCGTGGCGGGCGGTAGAAGCATATTTAGTCCGTTATCGTTTGAGTGGGAGAGTCCTATTGTCTTATAATAACAAAGGTAACGCTTATCATAAATTTTGTAATTTGGACTTTTGGCCGGTTTTTTAAGTAAAATACCCGTATGTGCATCGGTCTTCTAGGAAACCGTAGCTTAAGTAAGTACCATTTTACATGATAAAATGTGTATTTAATAAAGATAGTAAGCAGTCCTGTTTGTGGAATAGTTGGAACATGAAAGTAGTTACTACTACAATAACGTAACGAGGTAAGTGGCAGGACTGCCCTGGTTGAATAACTTCCAAGTTTCTATTCTGGTTTGAGGGAAATGTTTGCTAGTGAATTATAGACACAACAAAATAAAATAAGTTAGGCCTGTTTTGAAAAAAATACTTAAAAATTATATCACTGAAAGTCTGTTTCAAAACAAAAAAAAATAATCCTAAAACGTAAAGAACGTGTTTCCATCACGTATTTTTCCATTGTGGGTTTCCGTAAAGTGTTTTGGGATGGTTTTTTTTAAATTCTATATTTTAATAGTAACCATGTAATTGCAGGCGCTATGTCAAGACAAGCTGTACCCGTACCTGATCTTCTTCGCGAAGGGCTACGGGCCCAACAACGAGCCTGTTCGCGGATACGTACTCACGTTTGTTATCGCCGTCGCTTTTATACTTATGGGTAAGTTTCTTTTATGAAATACTAACAGACTTGGTCATGATCAGTCATGACCAAGTCTGTTAGTATTTCATAAAAGAAATTGCGTGAAATTTTTAAACGCTGTCGTGGTATTTCTTAACGAATGCCTTAGCCGCTAACAAATTGGATTTAAATAAATGATTGAATTCAAAATTATATGTGGTATGTCTTGAAATTGACGTTATCAGTTTACCATGCTTTTTATTTTGATACTAGCTACCCGCCCGTGCTTCGCTCGGGTGCAATGTACTGATGCACACGTCAACATCTCAATGTTCATGCGGTTAAAAACTAAATGCAGTATGAAACTGCTGGATGATCCCAAATTATATAGTAACAAAATATCGTTCTGATCATCGCCGTGTGAACGGGCCTTACAATAACAAAAAACATAAGTGTTATATTGTCTATGGATGGTCCCACTATTTTGTTGAACTTGATATATGAAAAAAATGATGAGTACTTCTCCATTTGTGGAGTTTGAACGTCCAAATACTTTTATACCATTCCCCCTCTAAAAAGCTTATTTTATTCACTGAAAACAGTGAATAAAAAGCTCTTTTAATCACTGTTTTGGTGTTTGAATTTAGAACACATCTATATATGCGACCTCCATCTCAATGCTATACAACCTCCTTGCGAAAACATACTCTATACACAGGAAATAAATATCGCTTCACAAGTTGATTGTTATTAGTAATAATAAGAAAATTACTTTTGATTTTAGTAATTGTTCCAATTTTAATGTGCATTTTAATTAAAGCCCCTTGCAGAGTAGCGCGACGCGACAGCGCGACGACACCGGTCATTGTTATACCGTGAAGTTTTCTTTGAAATTGTTTTGTTAGAATCGCGTCGCGCTGTCGCGTCGCACCAGTCTGCACGAAGCTTAATTCAACCTTCCTTTTTTCTTCAATAAATGTCTATTTTCGCTTAAATCTTTCTTTTTCTCGTAGTCATGGTATAAAGTATAGTATGCAACTCTTGAATAAAACGGATTTATATCGAGGGCCATGAATTACTCGCGTCGCTCAGGATTCTAAAACTTGAATCACTCGCTACGCTCGTGATTCAATCGTCATGAATCACTCCCTACGGTCGTGATTCATCTATGGCCCTCGCTTTAAATCCGTCTTTTATTCACTAATTGCATAATATACTATTATTAATTCAATTCATAAATTCATTTCAATAATCACAGTTTCTTAATAGCCGAGGAAAGGTCATTGACAGGGGTGTCAGTTATGGCGCCACGCCGCGCGTCGTCAGCCATAATTATTTTGCTGCGCGTAATTTTAAATCTGTGATACCTTTTATAGTTTGAACTCGACCTCGCCTGATGGAAAGCGATGGATGAGGAATATAGTGGAACGAGCAGGCCCAGAAGATTTATTTATTTATTTTACATCGTCTCAGTAAAGCCGTGTTTTTTACGTGCATTTTGAGATTAGCCGACTATTTTCAGACTCAAAGTCTCGAGGCGAGCTAGTCTCAGTATGTTGAAAAGTGCTCAGCTGATAATGACATTAACATGTAATCTGTTCGCAGGTGGTCTGAATCAGATCGCGCCGTTGATCTCCAACTTCTTCCTGGCTGCGTACGCGCTGATCAACTTCTCTACGTTCCACGCCAGTTTAGCCAAACCTGTGGGCTGGAGGCCTACTTTTAGGGTAAATAAAGATCTTGTAGATAATACTATAATTATAACTGAGTGCTTTACTATAGCGACCCGCTCCTGCTTCGCACGGGTGTAATGGTGACATGTCAAAACATGGAGGTTTCTGTGCTACATCTAATTTAAATTTTAATGTATTATACACATACACCACCCGGAATAAATGTGTAGTTTAAGGTACCATTTCGTAGCCGACCGCAGGCGGCAACTGCAGACGACGTGTCGCCGCGACTCGACTGCTGGTTTCTATGAATTTCTATGAAAAACCTTCCGTAGCTAGCGACACGTCGCCTTAATACAATTAAAATATTGGGTCCCCACCTATGAAATTGGCGTTTTTTTCTCACAAATAGAGAACCTTGTCACTTCTAAGAATTAAAATATTCATCAATTGCTTGGTATTATATCGAATAATGACCATCATAGACAACTACCAATAGTAAAAAAAACCTTATTACTTATAGTTTATAAACATAAAAAATACCTTAAAAATGACTCCTCATTTTGTTAGCAGAAATGACCACTATTTGTTTTAATTTAGCCAAAACTTATTTTTTTCGCTTAATCTAGTGGCATATTACGTTATCTTAGTTTTTAAACATTAGCGCATAAAAGTTTTAAAACATTAGTGTTCATGGTTGTTATATAAATTAAGAAAATGTTAGTATGAAAAAAGCAACTTCTAAATTCTCCATACAAAACGCTGATTTCATAGGTGGGGACCTAATACATATAAACCGCCTGCAGTCGCCGGTCACCCAGACAGACGCGAAAACCGACTTAGTCTTAGGCCGCGTCCTACTTAAAAGCGATCGTCGCGCGAACACGCGATCGGTAGCTTGCATGTCACTTTTTGTTCAGAAAACCGGAAAGCGCCCTCTGTCGGCGCGACCACGCGTTTATGTTTACCGAACAAAAAGTTCGAATGATCGTGTATTCGTGCGACGATCGCTTTTAAATAGGAAGCGGGGTTATACCATGTCTTAGAATAGATATAGACTACATGAAACTTAACAAGAGTTGTGGAATACGATAAGTTCGGTGTAGAATAAATTCTTTAATTAATTAGCAAAACTTCATCGATGTGTTTTGCGTGGATGTGACGCATATTTTCCCCCAAATTGTTTATTTTTGTGTTTTGTTCTTTCTTTGCGTCATGTGTACCGCAAATAAACGTATTTTCTTTCTTTCTTCTTTCTATGTGAAGGGATATTCCTGAAGACGATGAAACAGATTTTAAGTACAGTAGGCGGTCGGTAATCCGCCACCCTTTTTTTCGCCAATATTATCGGAATTACTGGATTTCTATAGGAAATTTCAGCTAGCTAGTAAGAAATCATTTTAACACAGATTTGCAAAGTAAATAAATCTTTATCCGTTTACGTGTTACCTACTCGTAGAATCGGACCGGACTGTAGAACGAAAACGATCAATGCGCACGTAGGAGATGGATATCTATGGTAGGAGAGCTAAGTTAGAAACTGCCGGACTATTGGACGTGTCGGATTAGTGAGCGCCGGATTACCGAGCGCCTACTGTATTTACTATCGCTTTATTCAGACACAGTAAATCCATAGTCGTGATATGTCTGTGTCGCAGTTCTACAACATGTGGCTGTCCCTGGTGGGCTCGATGCTGTGCGTGGCCATCATGTTCGTGATCTCGTGGATCCAGGCGCTCGTCACCTTCAGCTTCCTACTCACGCTGTACCTACTCGTGTCTTATAGGAAACCAGGTGAGATATCATTATTATAGTTTTGGGAAGAATTACAAACACATTCAAATAAAAATTCACTTTTAATGACAGAGGGGCCACGTGTCGTTTAAGAGGGCAACGTCGCAAATAGACGTCAAATGTTTCGCTGTTTTGATTAATTTGGCGATATTACTGTATGGAAATAAGAAATGTGGCTAACTAGTGAACTAAAATATTGACTATGAAATGCAATAATTAATATCCTAACACCGAATATTTCGTATTAGATGTAAAGAAAAGTATCTGGACACTTTCCAAATGCCTTTTTACACCTAAATCGGTTACAATTACAAATTCAGTGTTATAATTGCAATTCATTATTAATATTCCAGTTCACTAGTTACCTATATTTCTTATTTCGAATACAGTAATATTGCCAAATTAATCAAAACAGGTAAATATTTGACAGCTATTTGCGACGTTGCCAACTTTTTGGATGAACGCTCTTAAACCATGAATGGCAGCTTCAGCTACATAATACTGCATTTGTGTAGTAAAATTGGCCAACAATTGGCGAAAAAAAGACCACGTCACCACTAAACGTAACTTTTTCTGAAACTGACTTATAACCATAAGAATCACAAGTCTGGATCAAGGATCAAGCCTATTTGTGTTCTACGTCATCGGATCCGGCAACTACATTCGCACGTTCCCAACAGCAAATAAAAAATTGTGTGATTTACTCGTCTGTAATGTTACTAATATTCTTCGAATTCCAGATGTAAACTGGGGCTCCACGACTCAGGCGCAGACGTACAAGGTGGCTCTAACTGGCGTCTACCATCTCAACACTGTTACTGAACATGTTAAGAATTACAGGTAGGTTTACTGCATTGTATTACCCGCGCGTCAATATGGTGCTTGGGAGACAGTCGCACGGATATGCATTGATATTATAGGTAATAAAAGGTAGATAAGTTCTACGCGCTCCATAAGTGGCACGTTAAAACTTGGTTAATTAGCCAAATTACATAATCGTCTTGTCTCTTTTTCGCTCCCGATAATTACGACATGCCGTCCTACTTCCACGTGTCATTTCACATTCGATCTTTAAAAACGGCACAATATCATAATATTATATTATGAGTGCCGTTTTTAAGAGCGTTTAGTCTAAAAGTTGGCGACTTCGCAAATAGTTGCCAAATATTTACCTGTTTTGTTTAATTTGGCAATATTACTGTATGGAAATATGAAATATGGCTAACTAGTGATAGCCTAGTGGTGTGACCGTCGGAATGCCAAGTCATAGTCTCGAGTTCGAACCTATGACTTTTCGGATTCATGTGCGTACTGTATAATTATCACTTGGTTCAAAAACGGTGAAGGAATACATCATGAGGGAACCGGCATGCCTGAGAGATATTTATCGACGAAATGTGAAGCCAAATTAGTGGCCCATGGGCGGCTTTAAAACTCTGACACCAGGGTAGTCTCTAACCACACGAAAAGAAGATTTCAGATTTATCGCGCAGCATAATCAGCCTATAACGGCCAGGCCTCCTCTCTGTGAGAGGGAGTGGGCCGTAATCCACCACGCGGGCCCAGTGCGGGTTGGTAGATGTCACATATCTTAAAATTTGTGGTTCTTAGGACATGCAGGTTTTCCCACGATGCTTTTATTAGCTTTATCGTACACTTTTATTTAAATGCCAGTGTGCTACCAGCGAAACGACTGTATTATGTTATTTGTCTGTAGGCCTCAAATCCTGGTGCTGACCGGCTTCCCGGGCGAGCGGCCCTTACTGACGGACTTCACCTATTTACTTACCAAGGGACACTCGCTCATGCTGTGTGGCCATATTATGCAGGTAAGCGGTTTATTTGAGTACGAGTCACATAACGACGATTTTATTTGAGGATGTTTTTCAAAATGTCTTATGCTGCCAATATTTGAATCGGAACTGCCTTGCTCTGCAGGTCATGTTACTTTCGGGTCTAAAATATTCTTGTTTTGGATGGCGAAAGACATACTTTCATTGCTGAATTTTTGATACTTTTACCTATTGTAGTTTAGTCTTTTTATTCCAGGTAAGAACGTCGTCTTCACATACCATTTGTAATGATAAATTTTTGTCCGTTTGTCTGGATGTATGTTCCGGATTGGCGCAAAAACGGCTGAACGGATTTGGCTGAAATTTGGCACACAGATAGTTTTTTAACCTAGAATCTAGGTTACATTAGTTATCTTCCACGGGAACGTACTATCGGGATTAAAAGTATGTGTAGTCTAGGTCCTAGATTAACACATACTTTTAATCTTGGTAGTACGTTCTTCATGGAATATTTCCGACATCCACGCGGGCAAAACCGCGGGCAATAGCTAATAATTATATAATTAATGTGTACAAAATATTGTAAAACATTTTAAAAGAGTAACTTTGGCGTTTCTTGCTCATACTTCTAAATACCAAACTACCTTTCCAAAGGGGCAACTAGAATCAGTCTATTTTCCTGGAAACAACAAATTTAATGCTTTGGCGTAAATTAAACTATTTTATCCCTAGGGTCAAGTAAGTCACCGCGGTCGCGAGGCGCTAGCGAGCCGCGCGTACCAGTGGTTCACCAAACGGAAGATCAAGGCATTCTACTCCATCGTGGATGACGTGGGGTTCAAGGATGGAGCCAGTGCTTTAGTGCAGGTAGTACAAATCCCACCTAAAACATTAAATCATAACTATACAGGGTGGCAAGGACATCGACGCGAAAACACCCCTGCGTCGAAATTTCTCGATATTTAAAAAAAAATCGTCTGTTCCATTCATTTTAATCGCGTAGGTATTGCACTTTTCTATGAAACAGCACATTTTTTTAATAATAACCGACGGTAAATTTCAAAACGGGGGTTCAGAATCTTGTACTGAATCCATGGTATCAGTGTTCGTGTCGATGTCCCTGCCACCCTATATAATATTATAAATGCGAAAATGAGTTTGTTTGTTACTCAATCACGCAAAAACGGCTGCACGGTTTTGGATGAAGTGTAGTAAGGACATAGGACAATTTTTTTTTTCATCCTGGGTCGTAGACCATGTTCCGGGCAACAGCTAGTACATACTATAAATTAAAGTCGCTTTTCGTATGTCTGTGTGACCGCGTTGTTTTTCTAAACTGCGCACGGGATATTGATACGGTTTTTAAAATTATTTAGAGACTTTATTCCGGAAGGTTTATGTGTATAATACAATAATTTTGACCTTACTTAAAATAAAGAAATCATGATGTTTTTTCAAGTCGTAAAAACCGTGCGAAGCAGGGAAGGGTCGCTAGCATGTAATAAAATACAGAATTATCTGTTTGCTCTGCATAAACGACGATTGCTAAATTACGTTACTTTAGCAATCGTTTTGAATGCACAACAACAATAAACAATAAGGAGTGCAGACTCCAAAATTACTATAACTTACCACAAAAAAGTAGCAAATTCCATTAATTTTCATATTGTCTAGCTTTGTTTGGAAAGAAGTTAAGGCTAGGATAAAAAGTGCTTGCAATGTCTCCTATAATAACCTATACCTGTGGCGGTTTCACGTATTTTGTTTTTTTATAATTAAATTTTTTATATATTTTGTTTGACCTTGATGTATAATAGAGATATACTAAACGCAAAAGCCAATAATTTAAGACTTTATTTAATCTAAAACATAATCACTACAATTTCTCCAATCCAAACATCTTCAAGATCAAGGCCAGGACGGTTTCTCTCTCTTGCCCATAACATCTCCGTAGAGTTGAGACTTGTCCCTGAAGCTGGTCATTCTCAGGGTTTCTTGGTCATCCAAGTACTTGCCTAGGAAGAAGCCTCCAATAGGGACGGCAAACCAGGCATAACGCAGAGTCATTCCGAAAACAGCCATCTTAGTTCTGGAAAGAAAGATAAATCTATTTTACTAGCTGACCCGACAAATGTCCTGTCAATTTTCAATAATTCATACAAAAATCGCATAGAATACACCATTTTCAGTTTTTCTTTTCCGTCGAAACCTTATTCAGACTACTATACAAATCGGTCCAGCCATTCTCGAGTGATGTGATTACTAACAAACAGCATATCATTTTTATTTATATACATTGTCCAGATACAATTCACAACATCATTCGCTTTCCTTTTAGGGTTTGACAACACCCAAAGGTTCCATCATTTATCTTTGGCAAAACCGCAATTTTGGCAGATATTCGAGTGGTCTAATATGGGAGAGTGGGAATTAGTATGGTAGGCCGCATGGCAGTGGTAACAAAACCAGTAGAAGCTGGCCTCATATTCTATTGATGCTCCGTACTAAGCTAGGCCAGCTCAAGGTTATAGACGATTGATGTGCAGCTTCCTGTACGTCAATCTATTACGATATATGCGGTAATATAAATCAATTTTCATTGGTTGATAGTCACATTTCATTCGCCACATTTCGTTTCTGCCGCAAGATAGAACCTCTGAATGTAGTCAAACTATAAATAGGTTTAATAAAATAGTTTAGTTAGAATGTTAGACACTTAAAAATATTACTTACAGGTAGATTACACAATATTACTATTGACAGTTAGTTAGTATCTTTAATTAGAAGTGTTCTTTTCCGTCTGTAGTAACTTCCACTTCCTAGTGTGATTCCAGTCAAAATAAATACACGTAACAGTCAATACAGGGAACAATATGCTCACAAAGTTACGATTAATAAATTTTAACAACGCCATAAATATAACCTTACCAGCAAGACAAGTGCTCGCAAGTGACGTTTATGGAATCCATTTTGGTTGACGTTTACTTTGACGTTTAGTTTGACGTTTAGTTTGACGTTTTGTTTTGACGTTTACTTTGACATTTCATTTGACGTTTGTTTTGACATGAGTTTATTTGAATGGTCTTGTACACTATGGGCCATGCTGTGCCATTCTTATTACCCGACTGCCCCAGAAGGAGGGTAATGTTTTAAATGTGTATTTTCATTGCAGGCTAGTGGTATCGGCAAGTTGAAGCCAAACATTCTGCTGATGGGATTCAAGGAGAATTGGCAAACAAGCGAAAGAAACGAAATCGTCGACTATGTTGAAGTCATGCAGTAAGTGTGTTGTTACTATCTTAATAACATAACATCACGCTTGTAGATCCTGAAGGGGTAAGCAGAGTTGTATAGCAGACCCATATTTTTTTTAAGTTATTTTTCAGTGACGTGTATTAGGGGTGCGAGCCTATTGCCGCCTGTTTCAAGATATTTATATTTAAACTAAACTTGAAGCAAAATTTTATTCTTTAATTTTAGTCTTTAAAATTATAAATAGGTTAAACAATCAATCCGATAACACACAAATGGTCAGATAGCCTTCCAACTTGTTAGACGTGGTGTGAAGGAGCTATTAGCAATATTTGTTAAAATAAACCGTAATTTATTTGCCACATTAACAGAAACCAGAAAACGGAGTACATCATTAAGATCACAATATCAGAATTTACTTCACACAGGCACATTTAAAACGAGTTTATTTAAAAAAAATGTAATTTGTATGGCTCCTGTTGTATTTAATAAAATTCTCGATCATATATACGCTCTTCCCTCGGACCGCCGTAAGGTGCTAGCGTGTTCTCAGTGCTGTCGTTTTTATTTAAAAATATTAATTAAAAAGTTTACTATTTAAATTGAGTTTAAAAAAATAGGAGTGCAGAACATTGTGGAGGTATCGGTACTACGTTGTCAAACGCTACGTACAACAGCGTCGTACGTGTGCGCCTAGTACCTGGTTCACCTTGGCTGATCCCGCCCCCATGCGCTGACGCACGTTGCCATCTTGGTTTGTGCACTAGCCACACCCATATATCACGCCATTAGACGACGCAGCGCCCCTGCCCCGCCCACTCATTAAGCAACGCTAATTACATCTTTATATTCCTGGTGTCCTAATACTTGTGGAGTCAACAATGAACAAGTCGCTTTCGGAAACGGACGTTAACCAGTCGGAGCTAAGTACACCCCCAAACTATGTGTTCCAGCGGATGAAGAGAAGCCGAGACGACATGGAAGACTCCCTTGACAGGCAGTTAGGGGAGTTCAAGGAAGAGATTAGAAAGATGCTGGGCCTCTTCTCCGAAAAACATGAACAAGAGACTCAGCGCATTACTACTACTCTAAACGAAATCCAGAAATCTAATAACAAAATAGAGAGCTCAATTGCTTATCTTACTGCCCAAAATGAAGATTTTAGAAAGAAAATTGAGCAACTAGAAAGTCAAGCTAAAGAGGACAAAAATTACATAAAAATTCTAGAGGATAAACTTGAAATGATGCAAATCAGCAATCAGAAGACTAATTTTGTAATAAAAAATGTACCAAGAAGAGCAAACGAAACTAAAGAAGACCTGATTGAAATGGCTATGTCTCTCGCTAAAAACCTAGACTGTACTTTCTCAAAACACGATATAAAAGACATATATAGAACGCGTGCGAAGAATAGTGAGTTAATTAACACGCCAATAATTGTCGAAACCGGCTCGACTCTAATTAAGTCAGAAATTATGAAAATGGGTAAGGCATTTATTATTAAGTTTAAATCCAAGTTATGCTGTAAGCATCTAGGATTTAAATCGCAGGAAGATACTCCTATCTTCCTCTCTGAGCATCTTACTTCAAAGGGTTCTCGCCTGCATTTCCTTGCTCGGGACTTAACCAAATCTGGTCAATTTAAATTTTGCTGGACCGCTTATGGGAAAGTTTTATTAAAGAGAGACGAATATTCGCCAACTATAACTGTTAGAAATGAGCAACAGATTCATCAGCTAAAAATCAATAAGTGACTAAGATATATCGATTTCCTGATAAGTCTTAGTTGGTTACTACGGGAAGATATCATGTTATTGTTTTTCTGTTTTTTTATGTATTTGTCTACTTTAAGTAATTTGCTAAGATTACCTCTATTTTGTTACCATGTAATTTTTCCTCGAACTTTTCTCTTTGTTTGTTTATACACTTTTTCTTTATATCATAGAAATAATTACCACTCACAAACATTTTGCTTTTATACTTACTCAGCTTGTTCTTTTGTTACTACAAACGTATTCTACGTACATATTAATTACGATATTTATTTACTTGCACACATTACACACATCCACCTACTTATACCTACTCAAAATTGTACCAGCAACATTCATTCCACACTTAAACACACTATAAAAAAACGGTTTCAAATTCTGTATAAAACTGAGAAAAACCATAATACTTTTATATTTACAATAACACAACTCGATGACACGTCCTTTCTATCTATAAATATATTTAATGGGTGACTCATTCCAAACCCTTAATGAGATAGATAGTATTGAAATTGCGCGCAGTATTGAATGTGACTGTTCGGATTTAGCTAAACATATAAATATAAAAAGAAATGACTTTACTGTTATCGCTCAAAATATAAGGAGTATTTCTTGTAACTTTGACGATTTTGTACTTAATCTTTCCAATTTTAAGTTCGAAACCGATGTTATTATACTAACTGAATGTCGACTAACTCCTGGAAAAATTATCCCTCATCTCAATAATTTCTCGTCCTATAATACGTCCCGCCAGTTGAACCAAAACGATGGGGTAGTTGTCTATATAAAAAATAATCTAAAGTCTAAAGTTAAGGAAATAAAACTATCTCAGGCGTCTTGTTTGCAGCTGGACATACTGAATCATATTGTATTATGCATTTATAGATCCCCTTCAAACGTGAACACTGAGGCTTTTATCAATTCCTTAAGCTCCCATCTAGATACCCTACAAACTCAGAAAAATATTATTATAGCGGGTGACATTAATATAAACATTAGACCTAAGGATGCAGAATCTTCTTATGAACACAGAAACAGAACTACTTACCTTGACACGCTATCGCTGTACGGAATTTTACCGGGGCATACTCTACCTACCAGGAATGAAAACTGTTTAGACCATTTTATGCTGAAAGTAAACAAACGAAAATTCTCAGCATCCATCGCAATATTACACACTAGTATTACAGATCACTACACCACACTTCTATCCGTATCAAAATTAAAAAATACCCCTTTACCTAACAAAACTAGATCCACTGTGGATTTTGAGCAAGCACTTAAGCACCTGCAAGAGAGTAAACTAGCAGACCTACTCTTTTGTAATGATCCTGAAACTCTAACTAACCTATTACTAAACAAACTGACGGATTCCATCAATAAAAATACAATTCTCACTAAAATCCCAAACAGTAAGCGCATTATAAAACCATGGATTACCCCAGGCATGTTACGTTGTATTAAAAATCGTAATAAGCTACAAAGAGATAATAAAAAAGATCCATACAACGAAATATTAAAAATAACATATATTAGATATAGAAATCACTGTAACAATCTTATAAAAAAAATAAAACGAAAATATGAAAGAGAATTAATAACTAAATCAGTTGCTAACAATAAATTACTTTGGAAGAACATTAAAACTATAACTTTCACAAATAAAACTAACAATTTCAATGCAGACTTACTTGATATAAAATCGAATCCTTTAGAATCAGTTAACTATATTAACGAATATTTTGCGAACATTGGTAAGAGCCTTGCTCAAAAATTCCAGCCAACTTTAAACTATCACCAAAATTACCTCTGTTTACAACCAACTCAACCCAACTCCTTCGTAATGTTAGACACTGACGATGAAGAGGTGAACCATATCCTAATGAGTCTTAAATCTGACAGTGCGTCTGGTTGGGATGATGTTTCCACTTCATTTCTAAAATATATAAGAAAGGAGGTCGTTCCCATAATTACACATCTTGCTAATCTTTGTTTTGGTGAAGGCATCTTCCCGACTTCCTTAAAGCTGGCCATTATTACGCCTGTGTACAAGGGTGGGGACAGAGACGATGTCTCCAACTTCAGGCCGATATCTGTATTACCCTCTATTTCAAAAATAATAGAAAAACTTATCAATATAAGGCTATTAACATATCTAAAAGATTTCAACTTACTATCTGAGTCACAATTTGGATTTCGTCGAGGGATTTCCACTGAAGATGCAGTTACTGCACTAAGTACACATATAACCGAACAGCTTGACAAAGGTAAAAAATGTATAACTGCATTCTTAGATCTAAAAAAAGCCTTTGATACCGTCTCTGTGCCAATCCTTCTAAAAAAGCTGGAATGTATCGGAGTTCGTGGAGTGCCTCTTAGCCTTTTCAAGGATTATCTCGGAAACAGGAAGCAGAGGGTTAGAGTGGGTCAGTACACTAGTGAGGATGCAAACACGTCATACGGTGTCCCTCAAGGAAGCGTATTGGGACCTACATTGTTCCTTATTTACGTTAATGAACTTTGTAACATAAATATTGCAAACGCACAAGTCTTCTCTTACGCGGATGATACTGCTGTAGTCTTCACTGGTGATACATGGCAGAATGCTAAACTTCGTACTGAGACAGGCTTGGCTAAAATTGCAAAGTGGTTAACAATTAATTTGCTTACATTAAACATCACAAAAACAAATTACATTTGCTTTAGTGTCTGCCAACGTACACAACCAGGGGAGGATTTTAATGTTAAAATTCATACTTGCAATACAGGTAATCGCAATAGTTGTGGCTGCTCACCAATCAACAAAGTACCTCATATTAAGTACCTAGGTGTTATCGTGGACCAGAGGTTATCGTGGTACCCACATATTGAGCAGGTTGCCAATAGAGTCAGGAAATTAAGCTGGATGTTCAGGACTCTTAGATACGTCGTTCCCAAGACTGCCGAAAATCATTTAGGCCATGAAAAAGATTTCATAAAAAGGATTTATGTTGCGCTAGTCCAGTCAGTACTTTCTTATTGTATACCTGTCTGGGGTGGTGCAGCCAAAACAAAATTTCTAGCGGTGGAAAGGGCACAACGCGCTCTTATCAAGTGCATGTATTTTAAAAAAAAGAGATACCCTACTGAAGATCTATTTCGACTTAGTAACTTGCTCTCAGTCAGGAAACTTTACATTACGCAAATTATATTAAAAAAACATAAGTCCCTTTCCTATGATCCTAGCTTACTAACAAAAAGAAGGAAAGACATGATATTAAATATCCCTAGGACAAGGACTTTACTTGCCAGTATGCAATTTAATAAACGATCTGCTGCGCTATATAATAAAATCAATAAATACATCTACATTTACCCAAAAAACTATTTTGACAGTAAAAATAAAATAATGGAATGGATACAAGCGCTTACCTACAATGAAACCGAGACACTTCTGAAACCTTGAAACATACACACCCTCACACTCACGTACTCACTCACACCTACAGGCTACACTTTCACTTACATATCTCACTCACACACATACTTACACCCACTCATACACACACGTTTGATTTACCTAATTTAAGTTAGTGTTAATTTAATTTATGTAGTTTTAGCTTATAAATTATACGTTTTGCTTTTTATATAACACGTTTTGCTATGGAAGAGCGGACTCTCCTAATACAGGCACTATCTGCCTAAAAGGAGGATCCAATCATAAAATTGTTTATACCTATACTTGTTTTACTAATAAACTATTTTTATTTTATTTATTTATTTTATTATATGAAAACCTTGCCCTTGATGAAATTTAAAAAATGTTTTACTGAATTACTTGTCGATAAAACCTATTTTGATAACTTGTATAATAATTATTGTGTTTGCATGCCAACAAGGCAGAATGTACACGGTTCTTTATTATGTTATTTACGATCCTATTTGTATGTACCTGCATTCAAAGCAAATAAAGTATATTCTATTCTATTCTATTCTATTCTATTTACCGCACCAGCTGGTCTTGATAACGTCATGATGTATTGGGACAAACAACATTACGCCTGCATTTCCCGTAAGGTTAGGCAGTTGTATAGCACGCGCACATTTCCCCAATTATGTTATAATAGGAGTAGAACTGCCAGTAACTATTAGATCTAAATTCAGGTACATATGTTCCTGTTGCTCGACATGTTGCTGCTAAAGTACTGAGTTATTTTGAATTCCTTTATTGTATGTTCTTGTTTTTTTTAACCGACTTCCAAAAAGGAGGAGGTTATATGTTCGACGCGTATGTATGTTTTTTTTTTTTGTTTTTTATTTATGTCCGCCGATTTCTCCGTCAATTGTGGACCGATTTTGAAAATTATTTCTTGTATGAAAGAGTTAGCTCCCAAGTTGGTCCCATATAAATGTTTGCTTGGATAGTTTTTGAGTAAGTTTCAATAATACGTATTTTTCCCACTTAGTATATGTGGATGATATGATGATAACTTCCTGTCACTGTTATTTACATAGCAGGTAGTGGTATTCGAATTTGTGTGGGGAAGGTACCACAACTAAAAAGTGAAAAATAACTTTAATTTCGGAAGTCGGTGTCTTTTGTTTTGAATTTTTGTTTTTTGCCACCGACTTCCGAAATTAAAGTTATTTTTCACACTGTAGTGTTTTAAAAAAAAAACACTTCGTGTAAAGTTTTTTTTACAATTCTTTTCTGATCGAATTCTTTGATAATTTTTTTTTGCTAATTTACTGGCGAAATCCAACATCCAAATCCATATAAAACCGCACAAATATAAATAGATTGTTTTGTATTTGGAGTGGTTTTAGGAGTAGGTGGAGTTCCTTGCCGGCTTTTCTCCATAGGAAACGACCAACTGGAACCGTGCACCTAGCTTCTGAAGTTTCATAAGTGCCCATGTCAGTGAAATAAAATATTATGAATTTGAATTTGAATCTGTGTTTCAGCAAAGCGCTAGACGTGCATATGGCTATCGCGCTGCTACGCGTCGAGGGTGGGCAGTACACCACCGACGCAATGGATGACGACGTGCAAGCATACCTGTCTGATGTCAACCTGAAGGACTTGTCTGCTTTCTCACGTGAGTATGCCTCCACAGAGACATGAACAGGCAGCCTAGCTAAGAACAAAGATGGCTGAATTAAGACTACGGCAGTAGCTATCCTTGTATAGTAGTCGTAGTAGCTTTTTACCTATGACGAAGTTTTCAATGGATATTCTTGTGACTTTAATTTTATTTGATCTTGTTTGGTTGTAACTGATGATTTCTGTTTGGCAATGGGTATTATTTACGATGAAATAAATAAATAAATAATATTGTTATTTTCTCCTGGAGGCGAAAAGGTTATTTTTTACTTTAACTTACATAATTTGTATTTTATGGTTTCTCCGAATATGAAACTAGTGGGGCAATCCATAAGCAAAAATAAAAATCTGTATTAAACCATTGTAAATGATTGCCAAATACAAAGATTTTACGTTGCTTATGATTCAAATCGGTCTGATTGAGAAACATGAAAAAAGTTCACGACCTGCTTAAATAAGCCTTAACCGAGACCAACAAATCTATCTTGCAACATGGTCATAGGCCTATTTCGACCATATCCGAGACAATTATACATAGAAAACTGTACCAAATCAATGTATCTAATTCTTTAAATCCACACTTTTTCGGTGTATTAGTGATAACGAAATTTTCCGCTTTTCAGAGTTTAATTTTAATGGGTGTTAGAAAATGAATTAGACTTATGACTAACGAATCAATTCTTCATCGGCATTAACTCATACTTTCGAACGTAGTTCCCATTTTGTTGATTAATAACTCTTTACATATTGGCTGCGAAAAATACTGCTTTATTATCTAAAGGCGTATGACACAAAAACAACAACGAAAATTGAGCATATTCTCAAACAATTTGTTGGGCCTTTGTGATGCAGACAGTAAAGCGAAAGCGTGGCAAACCTTACAGAGTTTTCAATATGAAGTTAAATAGGTTTGCATGTTTTCAGCAATCTCGAAAACAACAGATAACGGTCAACGGTTTCTGAAACATTAAAAGCGTTCATCCAAAAAGTTGGCAACGTCGCAAATAGCTGTCAAATATTTACATGTTTTAATTAATTGGGCATTATTACTGTATGGAAATAAGAAATATGGCTAACTAGTGGACTGGAATATGAATAATGAATTGCAATTATAACACTGAATTTGATATTGTAACCGTTTTAGGTGTAAACAAGGCATTAGGAAAGTGTCCAGATACTTTTCTTTACATCTAATACGAAATATTCGGTGTTAGAATATTAATTATTGCATTTCATAATCAATATTTTAGTTCACTAGTTAGCCACATTTCTTATTTCCATACAGTAATTTCGCCAAATTAATCAAAACAGCGAAATATTTGACGTCTATTTGCGACGTTGCCCACTTTATGTATAAAGGCTTATAATCAACATAAAAAATTGCTAACAGACTGCCAAAATCATGTAACTGATGTGATTGGCTGGCTATAAATATAACAATAGCCAATCAAAGTAAGTCAGTTTGTTAAAAAATGTTGGTAATCTTTCAGAAATCAGATTAACCAGCCTTCTTCACCTTCGCTTCTGTTTAACAAAGCCTTCGTTCGACGTCACGACGTATTTTCCGCAGCCAATTTCCTTTTATGTGTATCATGCAGCCCTCACACATCAGCTTCTGTTTAGGTTCCATGGGCGATAACAAGGAATCTAAGTCCACAGAGAGTCTCAACACGCACTCTAGAGGTGAGCCGCCATTTTTATTTAGACCTAAAGTTATAAGTTAATATGGCACATCGAATTTTAGGAAAAAGTCGGTTTTCTTTGTCACTCTGTCAGACCGTCATCTTTGTCACTCTGTGTGACACTCTTTTTAAAGTTCATAATCAGCCTATAATGTTCCCACTGCTGGGACACAGGACAGACCTCGCCTCTGTGAGAGGGAGTGGGCTGTAATCTGTGACGTGGTTCACATGTTTTAGAATTTTTGGTTCTAGCTGCATTTTGCTGCATTTTCTGGCACTGTTCCATACAATGTTTGACAGGAACTAGAGATTTCAACATGTTTTGTTGCGAATGTTTCGCCAGTGCAAACGCACAGTAGGACATGCCGGTTTCCGCACGATGTTTTCGTTAACCATTTTGAGAGCAGTGGTGATGAAGTTATTTACTCAATTAAAGCGCCTGCCTGGGTTCGAACCCATGCCTTACAACTTGTAGGTCGGGGCCATCACTGCTCCTCGGTTTTTTAAAGCTCGATGGTTCATATTTTCGTGCGAGTACTGTAACTCATTCGTAATGACAATCGTTTTTATTTTGACTGTACAACGACATCCATATTGCGTTGAGCTATTATAGTTATCGACACAAAGATGCGGTGCAACTGATATTGTCGAATTTCCAAAGTGAAAGCGATTGTGATCACGACTGAGTTACGCAAATTGTGTGACAAACCTATCTTTTCTTTGCATAATTTGTGTTAAATATTTTTTTCTTTTCCTTACTGACTTTTGGGTAAGGTGCTTCTTTTCCTCCTGTTCACAAACTAAAACTAAACCGTATATTCTCTTTGTGACTTACTTATACAAACTTTAATGTTTTATCCAACTTAATGCAACTTCTGTTTATGATTGCAACTTACTTCTTGGTGTGATATGTTAATATGTATAAGCCAGTGTACGCACCTCGAATGCTTCCCTGTTTGAACTTGGAAACAAACAACACAAGTTAAGAGTTCTATTCCGTTTTTACGCAAATTCATGATTTTTGCAAATTACACGAAAAGAACGTGAAGTTACAAGAAAGAGAATGGCATTATCGTTATTATAATCAAATAATTAAAATATCTTACTGCTGCCGAAAATTACAGCATCAAAAATCATGAATTTCCGTAAAAAATAATAATAGAGGACTCTTATGAAATTCAAAAAATTCAAAATTCAAAATATTTTTATTTCACATAAACCTACGAGGGCACTATTTACTGACAGACTCCGCCTCGTTGGTTTAGTAGTCGCAAGCGCTGATGCTGTGCATGAGTTTCTGGGTTCGATTCCCAGGTCGGTCAGTGTTATTGGGTTTTTCCATCTGGAATTTCTCAGTAGCAGTCCGTAGTCCGGATTTGTGCCCGGGTGATGGCAGGTCGCCCCCTATTACTTGGGACTTAAACATAACTGGCGGAAATTGGGTGTAGTATAGGTACATCCCTGCTTATCCCTCCGGGGAGACAAGACGTGATCCTATGTTATGATAATATTAATGTTGATGTACGGACGGCCGTATTATAAAGTCTTAGTGCCAGCGCTAGTAACACATGTATTTCTATGTGTGAGAGGTACCCAATGAATACGTCCGTTTCTCATATAGCAAAAGTTTGAACATATGTCCAATATATAGGTAGTAGTATGTCCGATGTATCGTTGGGCTCGCCACAACTGGGGCGCACCGTGTCTGCCGACCCCGCAGCGTTGAACAAGGAGCATCCGCAAAAGACTGATGACAAAGAAAGGTATAATTTTATTCTTGTTATAAGCTAAAACATCGCTCCGTTTTGGGAGGAAAAATCTTTCAACATTTTATTACAAAAATAGTGTAATTTTAAATATTAATTCATTCTGTCATAATATGATTGAAAATCAAGTTAATGTTTTTTTTTTCTATTGAATTCATGTCATTTTAATATTTAATAACATCACATAAAAATTGTTTATTTGTATGTATTTAATTTGTGGTTAATGTGGTTACCTGAAATTGAGTGTGTATTACAGGATAATGTATACTGTACTAGTTTTTATTTTGTACAAGATAATTGTAAGCTCTCGTTAGTAATTCTTAAAATAAATAAATTAAAGTCATACATTTTGTGTGAACCATAGCACACTACAGAGGATCCGCCCGCATTGAGCTTTTTTGTATAGTATTGTATGAGCTGCCGCCCGAAACGGCCGTAATATACGCTTGCCTTTAAGCTGCAACAAGATTGTCGATCGACGCGACCAGTCGATATTGTATTAACTATCGTCCAAATCAATCGATAAATACATAAGTAAAGTAAACGTCAAACAAAACTCACATACCAAATACCATATAAAAATTATTGATTTGTGTTGGTAAAAGTGTATTGTTTGGACAGGACGATGTCTGTCGGGTCAGCTAGTTAAAAATAAATATGTATGTGATCCTAACCCTACATTCTCTGGTTATCCCCTGAAGGGGTGTGGGTAAAGGCATCGGCAGCGCGGTGCGGCGCGCGCTGGGCGCGTCCACAGCGCGGCGCACGTCGTCTTTCACGTCCGTGGAGCAGTTCACCAAGCGCCAGGCCGGCACGGTGGACGTGTGGTGGCTCTATGATGACGGAGGTAACACTTCAGATAACAATAATAAAAAATAAAAAAAATATAAAAACTTTTATTCCATGAAACACATCTTACAGTAATTTATCAACTTTTAAATAATATGCAGCACTTCAGATATCCAGAACCATTATATTATAATTGACCATATTATGTGGTACCATGTGATACATGTTCGGCTCGGCATGATTCGGCACAGCCGGGCGTCAAAATCAAATATTTGTAGATATAATGTTCGGGAAAAAGCCGCTCGGCTTTGCCGTGCCGACCCTAACATGATTAAGCAAGGGTGGATGTCGAACGAAGTTTTCCCATTGGCACGAGCTGAATGAAAGCTGAATATGTGTAGTAATTGCTTCGTGTCGGCTTTGTTTGTTATTTGACAAATACTGCCGAATCGAATGTGCTGACCCGAACATTTGTCTACACACATGTTCGGGTCGCACATGTGTGTCATTTCACCCCTAACATTTCTTTGCAGGATTTGATTCTTATCAATAATAGTATCGCTCGTTACAATAAATAGTTTATTTTTGATACTGCAGTTTTAAGTTTGTCCTAAATTAAGCTCAAAACTTGTTTGTAAACTCTTCTTTATTTCTTATCGATAAGTTTAGTTTTGGATTAAAACCGAAACTAAATAATTTAAAGGAGAATAAAAATAAAAACAATAGACGACGCATATTTAGTAACTTATTCCGCGTAACTGTTCTTAAGGAATCATAAAGAACCCTGTAAGAAATCGACACGTGTTTCACCTCTCAACGAGGCATCCTCAGGATGACGATTGACTTGTTGCGAACTCGGACCCGACGTGTGGACACGTCAAGCGTCGAGTGCTTGTACTAAATATACGTCGTCTATTGTATTTTATAATGGATTTCCGCAAAGTCACGCCTGAATCAATTAACTATTTAAAGGAGAGATAATCCTTCACTTTCTATTGTGTAACACAAAATATGATTTGAACGCAGGTCTAACCCTACTCCTGCCGTACATATTGTCGACAAGACGCGCGTGGTCATCGTGTCCGCTACGAGTGTTCACGCTGGCCAACAAGAACACAGAACTCGAGATTGAGGAGCGAAAGTGAGTATTATATATGTACAAATAATTACTTACTCAGTAGTTTTTCAGTGCATATCATTATTTAGCTATTTGCACATTGTTTGATCTACAGGTTACTTTATAATTTAAGGGAGAGGCGATAAAGGGAGGGGTTATAACTTTTATTTCAGATAACTTAGTCCATATTGGTAGAATTCATGACTACATAAAGCAAAACAATTACCACAAAAAAGAACCATAAGTGTCATGGGCGCATATGATACTATGTACTGAATAAGTCTTCATAATTTCATATTGATACTCATGTGTACAGTACGACACAACTTAGATGTAGCATCGGCAAAATTCGTGAAACCGATCACCATCTGAACTGAGTGCGTCTTCAAAATCACTAAGATTAATTACTGCTTTAGGTGAAAATGATATTTACGCAAACACAATAACTTGTGAAGTCATATAACCAAATACATTCGTAAAATTGAAATGAATGTATGCAAATGTACAATGTATTGTTTTTTTTTTTTCTTCACTTTTTTATTTTGTATTTTGTGTTTCACGAACTGTGTCCAAATAAACATTATTCTTTCTTTGTTTCTTTCTTTCAAATTTTCAAATTTATGGGACATCAAAGTTGTGTCATACGGTACGGTATTTTAAAGCGTTTGGATACCCAATACGCATTTAATGTTGATAGTCCATTCTAAAGTCAACCATGACCCGACTTCTACACACCCAGAATTAGCTCAAGACGAGGTAGCTCCTCAGCGGTCAACAGTACAGACACGAAATTTTATGTACGCATTAAATTATGAAAGTCCGTTCTAAACTCTACCATGACCTGGCTTGGTGGTTACTTAGCGTAATACATTACTTACCTTACCTACCTTAAAAGCTTGACGCGTGAACGTCCTTCTTACACTTTAAGAGCGTTTATTCTGAAAGTTGGTAACGTCGCAAATATATGTCAAATATTTCGATGTTTTTATTAGTTTGGCAATATTATTGTATGGAAATATGAAATGTGGTTAGCTAGCGAACTAGAATATTTATAATGAATAGCAATTTTAACACAGAATTTGATGTTGTAACCGTTTTAGGTGTAAAAAAGGCATTTGGAAAATTTCCAAATAAGTACTTTATTTTCATCTAAAACTAAATATTCGGTGTTACGATATTAATTATTGCATTTCATAATAAATATTTTAGTTTGCTAGTTAGCCATATCGCACCATCGGTGGAACAAGGGCACAACTGCACGTTTTGTTATTTTCCACTAGAGACATTTTTTATGATTTTTGTAGAATAAAATAGAGTTTTTCTGCTTATATCGATTTTAAGTACTATATTTTTTTTGGGTGAAATAAGCCTTACACTTTTGCGAATTTACGTATTTACTTTATGGGAGTAAAATACTTATTATTTGTACTATAATTTAAAGAAATAATATTTTTAATGTGCAGTTTGGCCCTTTTTGCACCAAAATTTAAATAATTTTGTAATTATGACCCTAGTAACACACTTAACTCATTTTCAGATGTTTTGTTAGTTGTGCCCTTGTTCCACCGATGGTGCGATATTTCAAATTTACATACTACTTATTGCCAAATTAATCAAAACTGGTAAATATTTGACAGCTATTTCCGACATTGCCAACTTTTAGGATAAACGCTCTTAAAGATAAAAATTTATTTCTGTCCCCCTCATAACTATCATTACTACCATTATTTACCCTCCCACTCCTTGTATGTAGGCTGTAGTAGGATAAAAAGCCTTTTTTTGCACAGCATGGCATCCTTACTATCCAAGTTCCGGATAGACTACTCAGCTCTGAAGATGGTGCCTGACATAACGCGGCGGCCCAAAGACTCCACGCTCGCGTACTTCGACAAGCTGGTGACGCCCTTCAAGTGTGCCGATGATGATAACAGTATGTATTTAGTTCCTTTTAGTTATGGATTCTTTATTTCTTACATTAAGGCGAAAGCGTCAGTTGTATGTATTGAAGATTTTAATTATTATAATTCTGTAAATATACATTTGTTACGGTCGCAAATCAAACGTACAATCTGACACTGACCTGCAAATTGCAAAAAACATAAGAAAAAAATAATTTCGCGGGCTACTCTAGTGCGGGGAATGTGGCTAGGGTTAGGGTTGATTTTTTCAACAGTCAGATTAATTTTATCTCAGAAATAAATATGATAGCTTGTCAGCTGTTTTATAGAAAATATATCTAACCGCCATATTTTTTCTTCAGTTTTTAGGGTTCCGTACCTCAAAAAGAAAAAAAAAGAAATGCTCACTTGTGATCGGATCACTCGTGTGTCTGTCTGTCCGTCTGTCACAGCTAATTTGCTGCAAATCTACTGGACCAATTTTGTTGAAATTGGTACACATATGAATTTCTGTGACCCAAACACGGACGAGTCTTATATACGAGTATTAGGCAAAATATACATTTATAAACTAAAAACAGTGATTTTCACAATGTTAACACTAGAAATAAGGAAAAACTAAGAGTTCCTTTTCACCGGCTTCATAAAGTTCATAACTCATTTGTTGGGCTAGGTATAACCTTATAACAAGTTACCCTCTTCTTTGCTAGATTTGCCTTTTAATGCGTTTAAAACGAAAGTAAAATCCAACCTTTGTTCAAAGGCATACTATTCTATCAACGACTACTTAAATGATAAGAATAGTTGGTCGCTGTGATTAACTCAAGACAATCTTTATGTTCTTTCTCCAGAATTAGCTTACCTACTGACAGGTTATATGAGTTCATATAATTGTTTATTTTAATTTAATTTTAATTTATTGTTGACATAATCTACTCATTACAATGTTTTTTTTAATGAGTTGTATTGCAATATGTAACTAGTGACCTCGACAATAGATCATATTATTTATTGTTATTAGTAATTAACTGTTTATTTATTTTACCTCGATGGTCCTAGTTTATCATTTATAACTTCCAGTTACAGCTTTATGTAAGCGGGCACGCCCTTTATGCCTGGAGGCTTTTATTAAGACGTTAAGTTTTGTTTACGTTTAGTTTTTATTTCTGCCTGAGTATAGTTCTCGATGATTTTGTTTGGTATATTGGCGTGTGCTAGCTAACATATGGATAATAATTTAAATTAGGTTAATTATGTTGAATACTATTATATAGTCTTTTTTTTTCTTTCTAATTGAACAGACAGCTGTGCTGCTGGGGAGTTTGTTGCGCCACTTTTTTCTTCCCAGCTAACGCACTAGGAAGTGGTGAAGGGTGGGCGTTTTGGGGGACTGTCTTATGTAATTTTGACGTTCGAAAAGTGCTGATTATCAGCCTGGTTTGAATAAATGACTTTTGAATTTTGAATTTGAATTTTTTGAATTTTGAGTAACGTAAATAAATGAATTTTGAATATGGAGGTCACTTTTTGGGGGCAAATTGGAAAAATTTACCTTTTTTCTTATGTTGTCAATTTTGTTCACAGCGGGCATAACCGAAGCGGACTTGATAGCAGCTCAAGACCGCACGCACCGTCACCTGCGCCTGCGCGAACTAATCCTCTCACAGTCGCGATCTGCGCGTCTAGTTTGTGTGACCCTGCCGATGCCGCGTAGAAGGAACGTGGTACCACCGGCGTTATACCTCGCGTGGTTACATGCTATATCGACGGCAGCAGAGAGGACGCTGCTCGTGAGAGGGAACCATGCCGCTGTACTGACATTCTACTCTTAAGCTGAAACGAAGAACGATGTCATCGGGCTTTAGGGTACCGTAATGAAAATATTATAAGCGTAGTAGCCTAGAGTACAATATATAGTAACGGGCAGTAAAAATGACGTATGGAGTTTTAGGAAAGTTTGTCTTTGTAGAGCGTTGTCCCTATCACTCATGTGAATGTCTCTTTTTAAAGCTCGATGTGTTTGGTGTGTGTGATACTACTCATGCCGCGGCGAAGGGATGTCGTTGTTTACATCCATGCCGTTGTGTTGACTTCCTACTCTTAGGAATAATCGGTAATCGTGTTGTAGGCGTACTTTATGCTAGGACGAGAGAACCATGCCACATTCTGTGAGAGCGTGCCGTTTAATAATTTCTAACGTGGCGATATTATCGTGGACGTCCACGTCCATAAAATGTATAGAAATACGTGCACGTTACCTTAGACGGAAATTTACAAGCGTCTTCATAAACAATTTTACTTCCCTGTGTTATTGTGATGCCCGTGACGTAAATGTGGACGTACACGATAATATCGTCACATCATGGCTGCCGATAGAATGAGTGAACCATACTACTGACATGCTCAGGATTAACCGGTAATAATGTTGTAACAGACCTAGCAGGCTGATAGCTGCTGGTGGTATAGTCAACCTGGTTAAATTGTTTTGACACTTTGCCAAAATGTCCCAGTAAATTGAAACTTCGCTAAGGTTGAAACTATCTAAGTTGTACTCGCACGTTTTTTTGCCGTGAAAAACTACGGTTGATTCGCCGTGTGCAGGCACGATCGTCAGTGTTGTATGTATCACTATGGAAGCTTGTTGACCAACCAAAAAAAAAAGCGCCTTTCACGGTCCGAACCTACGACTTATAACTCGTAAGTCGCGGCTGTTACCACTGGGCCCACCACTGCTCTTTATTACATGGCAAAATAACTGGCAAAATGTGGGTGTATCTATTACAGCCGGTCGATTCTGTAAAATTATCACCGTGAAACTTAGGTGAAGTGACCGTGAAGTGAGCTGTCATTGTCACAAATCGACCGGCAGGATGCTAGGGATTAGCACTATTGACAGGTCACTTCACGCTCACTTCACCTAAGTTTATTTTTACAGAATCGACAGGCAGGTACACCTCTGCCCGACCCTTCGGGGAAACAACGCGTGATGTTATGTTATAATATTCACATCTGCTATAGAGTAGATAATACCGTCTTTATATCTGAGGGTGAAGACATCTTCTAGGACATTATGATCCCCTGATACATTTGAAATTAAACCAGTACAAATCCAACCAAAGTTATTGTTGTACATTTTAATACGTAAATGCTTTTAGTTTTAAAATGTTAGTGTAATTTTATTACTTAGTGACTACCAGTGTGTTTAGATAATAATATTTTATTGTAATGGTAAATACCAAATCATTCCATTCGGTCGTATGCCTCAATTGTTTTTAGAACGATATCTTTTTGGACATTTTAAGACAACTGTCCCATCACGGACGAGGACGCGACTAGCTACCGGCTATTTTCTCGCTCAAAAGACGTACAACAAAAAAACGAACTTGGCCGGCAGTGTGGACAGTCAGCTATAAATTACTAATATACAACATGTAAAAAAACCCTGCCCGATCCAACACATGGGTAAGTACTGCAATAACATTACCAAAAAGTAATAAAAAAATCTTATTATTATTGAAAATAAAAAAGTTATTCATATTAAAAATTCACAATTTGTACCAAAATTACGACAAATCCATTAAAAATAGCATATTTTCAACAGTGGTCATGTCATAAGTCATGACTTGTAGACACCCGCTAAACGACGGCCGCCCGCGCCCCACGTAATAACCCCGTAAAATACCCCATTGAAAAAAATGTTGTATATGAGCTATCTTCTGCGAGAAAATAGTCGATAGCCAGTCACTTCCTTGTCGGCGATGCGATAGGTGCCTGAATTACATAAATTAAAAATTACTTTTGACCTAGTGTCGTTCGAAATGGAACAGTTATTGAATCTGATCCACATTTGTGTCAAATGTTAGGAGATGACTTTGCGCTTGCGACGTGATTTTTGCGTTAAAATGCAGGTTAAATATCCTTTTGGGTGCTGTTCCTGCATGACATGGGACCCTGAGTTGCCTTGATTACATTTTTAAATGACGTGTTTAAGTGACGTCGATTAACTTCTTTTTCGTGACCTACTAGTGTCTTGACGCTGTTAATGCGGGGTTCCATTTACCTAGCACGGCCTATTTCTTCTATAATTATGCCATTTACGGCCAAACGATCATTCATACTTATTGACATGTTGTACCTTTGAATTTTTCAATACAAATGAAAGAAGTTAGCCCTCGTACCCACGGGCGATTTTTTAACGCGACGATTTTTAACGCGCACTGGATTTTCAACGCACTGCTTAGTGCGTAGAGTTTAAAATCCAACAGTGTATTTTTTTGACGCGCTGTGATGCACTCTGTTGGATTCTCAATGCTCGGCCCCACACCGAGGGTTAAAACCCCGACACCCTAAACACCCTAATTGCGGAACACACGATTAATCATAATCTGAATCATTTTGAAGAATATTGCTAATTCATTACTTCATAATAATGTTAGATTTTTTTTTCTGCTTTGCAACGTAGATAACGCAATTAATGTTGTTGGACTGTCAAAATAAAACAGATTGTGATGATCGTGTGTTACGCAATCAGGGTGCAGGGTGTGATAAAACATCGCCGCGTTAATAACTCGCCCGTGCGTACCTGGGCTTAACACAAACGATTACAAAGCGACCCCGCGCTTTGTAATCGTTTCGAAATTCAATTGAGGTTGCGACCGAGTATGTAATACTAAAAAAGTACAAATAAACATTACGTGTGTTGTTTTATTATTATTTAACTTTTCTATGATAACTCATTTGTTTTTATTTATTTATTTATATTTAGATCTGAGCTTCAAGATTTGTTAGTTCTTGGAACAAGCTGTAGTATTCAATTTTGACCAGTGATGGAATGCATCCTCGTATATTTACAACTAATCTATCTATTTAGTAAAAAATAATCAACTACTTTATTGTAATTTTATAAAAGCAGTTTCCTTGATAATTAATTATATTACTGGTAACACCTTGGGCCAGTGGCACCAAGTGCTTTAAAAATGAATTCCTTACAATGTTGCCTTATAAAAATATTGGCAGAATATACATTTTACATGTTTTTAACAAATATTTTGCTAATGTTGTACAATTTTATATACATTATATTTTTTATTATTTTTTTGTAACTTGTGAGTCTCTTTACGGATTTTGAACGTAGTGAATTTATGAATAAGAAAATTGATAAAGGCCTTATTCGGCTAATTGTATTTTTGCAAGATAAATTTATATTAGACTATCAAGGAATTAGTATTGAATTCATTCTGAACTTATGCACGTATTATGTATGACGATTTTTTGGTGTTGTAGTTATAGATACGAATTTTCTAAGGATTGGCATATGATTAGGGTTGAGGTCAAGTGTTAACTGACAATAAAGGCTAGCGCAAATTAGTGCGGGCCGCATCGCAACGCAACGCATTGCGTCGTACATTTTCTATGAACCAACTCAGACGGGCCGTACCGCACTTTTTTGTATGAAAATGTGTTGCGCTTCGGCTCGCTGTGGCTGTAATGTGCGCTTGGCTTAATCAGGAATGGGAAGTATTCATAAGGTTGTTTTTGGACGTAAAGTTATTTTCTTATTATTATTTTGTCAATCTACGCCAGTCCTTAGCTTTATTTCCATTTACAGTAAGATATTTTATAATAAAATTAAAGTTACCAATGTGTGCGTTTTCTCTTTAATATGAAATCGAGTGCTTTTTCTATTAAATAATTTTAATGTGACTAAATTAATGGCATCTAGTTTTAATTATTTATTAACTGACATATTTTACTTATATGTGAATATTGTGACATTATGTTTTTTTAATACAGTGTTTTTTTCTTCTAATCCCATTTGTGTTAATAACATTTTAGGATAGATATGACCCAACCTCGTAATTTATTTCATTTCTAAACGTATTATTGTACAAATAGTGTAAAAATGAATTGTGAATAAATGAGTTGAGATGATATCTTTAGTTTTTATTAACACTGGTTTTAAAACTCGTGCGCGAATTATTGTGTTGATTATACAAAAACAAAAACAAGATCTCTCTGAATAGGTATTGTTTATTGCGTTGCGCTTTATTTTGTATTCTGGTTCTTAAATATGTTTTTTGACCTACCTCGTGGTCCTCTCAAAATCAAAATAATGTTACTGCCTGTGTAGTGTAGTGTGTCCTAGAACTGTACTATATGATGCATAAGACATGGACCTAAGTGAAAACCTACAGGGACACCAAGCCTACACATCAAAGTGTTTTATCGTTAGAAGCATCAGGATTTCTCTCATGCTGAATTAGGGTTTATGATAGGTCCTTAACATTAATATTCTGTATGGTTGTGACCTTAAAACCCTTCTCTGAACGTCGACTCATAAACAACAGAGTCGTAGGCCTTTCACAGATCTATAATGTTGTAGCTTAGGTTTAAAGACGAAGTGTCAATGATCAATTACTCCTTTTGTAGCAAGTATATTACAAAGGTGTGAAGCAATGAAACTTAAACGTGCAAGTTTGTCAACGATTGGAATGGAATGATCACGTACTGTCATAGCCAAGTTCTCTGCCGAGAATGCGATGCAGTAAGTCATTAGTACCTCTTCTAACTTACTCGTACTCAAACAAATAACTGGCTCAAAAGCGGAACAATAAGTTAAAAAGCTGTAATTGGCACATAAATCTTTCACCAGTTAAAGTTTAAAACAGCTGTAAATTGTTTCTTTTGCATTGCTTTCAGCCCGACCTCATATTGCATTTGCCAAGCGCATCCAGTCGGACAGCACAGCATTAGCAAATACACCGTATCTATGCGATTTATTCGTTTTCTAATACCGATGGCAGAATGCAACGATTATCTCGGTGCGTCTTGTTCAACAGCGGCCGGTGGTCGAGTCAGTCAGTTCGCGCGCGCGCTTCTGAACGCACGCGTTTTCCCGCCAACGGACTTACGAAATAACACGTTCCACGCCCTGTTTTCGAAAAAGTGTGATAAACAAACTTTTTTTTAGTGTTAGTAAACTGTGTTGTGTGTTCGTGTTGAGTTTTATTTTCTTTTTTATTAGTGGTGGCACAATCCGGATCTAAGGGACAGTCTCTCGAGGTAAACATGGATAATGTTTTTAATTTATTTTTTAAGCACGTACACGATAATGCTTTGTAATTTTTTATTTGGAATTAACTGAATGGAATTAATTTTCATTGATAGTGCGTAGCTCTTTTGGTGGAATGTTATATTTTTTGGTACTCGTTTGAATGTATTTAGAAGCAATTTTAACAAAACATAGAACTAGAATCTAGAAAGGACTGTTCCTTACCTTGAAAGTTAAAAGTTGTAAACGTTGTGCTACGAGTAGGTAATTCTTATTTACACAACTTGTCTTGTGGAATGACACTAAAATTATTGTATTTTAATAGGTATTGCTTGAAGAGTTTAATTTAGTTTTAAAGACATTATTTTTGTAATTAACATATTCCAAAGTTCGTTTATCCAGCTCTGTGAGAAGTTTTATCTAGATAGGCATCGTTCTCAAGAATATTTACTGAGTTTATGTGTGTCATTCCCGGAGCGGAGTTAATCGGGAAGATAGAACCTTTTGTGTGTTCTTATCACTGGGATAACATCATCGTGGAGAGAACTGTGTCATGAATCAACAAAACTTTTTGATAGTTAGCCAAGCAGGAATGATTGGGACGATACGTCTTTAATATTTTGGACTCGCATTCAGAGAAAGAGGCAAAAATAAGGTTGGTTTAATTGAACTCAGATTCAGCGACTCAAATCGATTGTTAAAAAAACCGGCTTTTCTTTTTCGGGACTTAACTTTTCCGCACATCATTTGATTATTTTAGATATTTGGGACCAATTTCCTCTTGAATTCTAGCTTACCTGTTTGGGAGCCTTATCTACCTATTTTATAAGCTTGGCTTGTTAGGTGCTTAATTAGTTTACCTACTAGACACGCATAGTGTCCCGAGCTGTAGCTGGCAACATTTATTGTTAACTTATTATTGAGTTGACAATGACATTGACATCTTGTTAGCCTCTATACATATAGGTATCTTTGTAATCCGCGTCCTATTTCGAGTTTTCCGTAAATGACAAAGATTTTTGGGGAAACTTGATGGTTGTGAAGTGACTAAAGTAACGAAATAAAATATTTCGGAGGTAATTCATACTACACATTTTTTTTTTTTTTTTTACTTTTGGCCGTGCTACCCTTTTTGTAAAGAGTTTGAAGAATTTTTGTGGGACTTGGCGATCAAATTATTTGAGTACCATTTCATCTCGTAATGCCACCAAAATGCAAATGCCTCCTCGTGTAGGCTAACAGAGCAAAACCATAACAAAAAGTGCTTGTAAAAACAACAACATCGAAGTCAAAACAATGCACGGAAAAAGTCACAAATAGCATTATCACACCATTAACATTCTTTTAACTCGCAAGAACATACCTGAATCGCAATCCCAATAACTTTCTTCAAAATTAATTATCGACAAGTATTTCACTTCCATCAGCATTTCAGAAGTGGGGCGGATTGAAGCAAACCTATCGGCGGATGTATGTACAGTCAACCAAAAAGATAGGTTTACAGTACAGGCAAAAACTTACCTCAATATTTATTTTTATGAGTGCGTAATAACTTATTTATTAAGCTTAAGGCACATATAGCTCTTCACGAGCATGTTTCTAACTAGCATGCTTTCAGTACCCACTGAACAAGTGAACACTGTTTAATATCGAATAGCATACTTGCTTCCGTGCTAGTAATGACCATTGCCAGTACCTTAGAGATACTTAGAAGAGTGATGTAAAACCAGATTTCACTACCCAGCATAATCACAACTCCACATTATTGAGAGGGATTATTGATTACTAGCTGCGCCCCGCGGTCTCGCCCGAACCTGTTGGATCCCGTGGGAATATCGAGATAAAAATCCTATGTCCTAACCCAGGTCATGGTCTACCCATGTGCCAAATATCATCCAAATCCGTTCAGCCGTTTAAGCGCAAAAGCGTAATAAACAAATTTACTTTCGCATTATTATATTTAACATTAGGATTCCCAATTGCAACCATGTAAATTGACACCACTGGTGGACTAAATTAAATAATTTAATGTCCTATCAACGACCAATGTTACGATGGTCGAGAGGCCAGGTTACAAAAACATAAATATTGTGCATTTCAGTCCAGACTCCTTTAGCGGGAAAGTGAATATTACTCATCATTCAATTATTTGACGGATTCATCCAAAGCTGTTGCAAGATAGCTGCCTGTATACCAATCTCTTTGGGTGACTGTACTCGCAGCATGCCTGACTCATGCTGCTGCAAAAGTGTATCACGGAGCACGGAACGCGCTGTATGGCATCCAATACTTGTTCTGCTGACTGCACACTGTTCCGGGCCTCGGTTCCGTTATGTCCAATTAAATGCACGCGTCCATCAGGCATCTTATGTTATTCTCTTTGCGATTTATTTATGGTTCTGTTCGTTTTTTGTAAACATTTGTCTAAGTTGGGGATTTTCATTTTTAATTGACTGAAATAATAACTTATCTGTATCAGCTACTTCATAGCGTTTATCATCAAATGCACTTAGCTATTTTTTTTAACAATAAGCGTTTTTACCTCTATGCATTTTAACACCACCAAGTGTGGCGATTATGGCAACCCCCCCCTTGGGGAGTTCAGTGGACGTCTTTTGGCTGAAATGATGATGATTGTGTTCATTATTTTTTTATTAGGTATTATATTATTATTATCAAAGCATTATCAATTAACTACCTCGTTTGTGTCTTTTATATGGATCCACTGCATTCGTTTCTCACCTTGAGATTCTTGAGAAAGACCTATCCTTCATCAGATTATGTCAATCCGTTTTGCTGTGTGGTCAAGCTAAAAAACGACTACCTCAAAGCATCTAATTGCCTTCTTTCCTGTGTTGCGTATTAAGGGGACTACAGGACCTAAACGTGCCTAAACGCAAGTTTTATAATGCATAAAAGAATATGATCCACTGCAGTAAACAAAATCAGAAAAATATATGATATTCTTCAGGATATATGCTAGTATGATAGTGTGTTGAAAACATAATACAACTAATTTGATACGATAGAAAAAAATCATGAAGATACCTCTAAAAATTTCTTTTAACGATTAAAAATCATATTATTTTACATGAAATCATTCTGATTTTTTGTCAGATTATTCTACAAGCTACATATTAGCATAATAGTGTTTTAATTTTCCAGTCCAATCAATAGATTTTCTGTAAATCGCTAACTGCTTCATATTTTGCAATAAATTACCTGCGTCGTGTCGTATCGCACTTCTCTTTCATTTCTATGCAGTCCGACAGTGACCGCGCTTTAGCTGTTGTAAGCCTCTTAAGAAAAAAAACTAAAAGACACGCTCCCAAAGATGATAACTTGGAAAGCATAAACCGTAATTGCAGGGTATAAGAAATTAAATTCACAGGCATCAAATCTCAAAACTGTCGCCCAACAATCTCAATTTCGACCCCTATTATATCTACATCAATGAACAAAAATGTTTGTTCCGTTTTATAAATTGGCCGAGCGTGTTTGATTTCCCGCGTTACATTATAATTGAACACAAGTACCTAGTGACAGCGGAATAGATTTGATAATTGATCACAATTAGCGAGCGAGCTATTGTGTACAATCAGTATTAATAATTCTATCAACCACGTTCATTTACGGAACTTGTCCCACTCATCATATCCGGCTGTAACGGTTGTTCAATTTATTTTTCGGATAGGTTATAAGTAGAATCTTTGCGAGTCCCTTGGTCACTCCGAGCTAAGAAGATCTGTTCATCTATTGTGAAAGCTCTAGCAGATTCCAGCACCTCAGTTTGACTTGTGATCGCACTGTTGTTCCACAACGCTCAGGAAAATGATGTCTTGGTCTAGCCTATAAAATCTCACCTTCAAAACATAGGTGAAGTAAGCTCCAAGTGAGCTGTCATCGGCTGCTAGGGATTCACGCTATGTTGACAGCTCACTTCAAGTACACTTCATCGTAGATTTTTACAGAATAGATCGGCTGAAGCCTCAGCCTATCCTCCTTTTTTGAAGAAAGTTACAAGAAAATCGCAAAACGTACATTTTTGTACAAGAACCTAAGAGCGTTGTCGCACTAACGATTTGCCAGCGTGTTTCCAGCGATTTGTGAACGTGCTGTCGGCGGGTGCGAAGCGAAGTAGCCGCGACTAGGCGACTTGTTCACCGCGTTTTCTTATTTTTATACACTCGCTTGTCTCGCTCTATCTTGTACACTTGGCGTGCTCGCTATCCACACGCAGCGAACGCGTTAAACAATCGGCTCGCTAGAAACACGATCGCAAATCGCCAGTGCGTTATGGCCGTTACTGTTTCGACCATCATTTAATTGTTTTTAAACACCGACAGCGGGACAGTTTTGATAATCGCGCACAATTAGCGAGTTCGCTATTGTGTAGCATCAAGTCTATCGCCCACGTGAATCTACATAACTAGTTCCTCTCAATTTATTCTAACTACTTATTCTACAATTATAAGTACGTAGTTTCACACAGCAAACTATTTATAGATATTAAAATTATTTATAGATAGTTCTACAACCAGTAGACCACGACTTGTTAGCAAACTTTCATCCCCGCGTTGGACTCGTTCAGGAGTTGATAACATAACATAACAATCAAGCCTGCATTTCCCGAATTAGTCGGTATATTCTATAAATGAAAATAAAACAGAAAGAAAGGAAATAGGTACGTGTATTTGCGGTAAACATTACGCAAAGAAACAACACAAACAGGAAAAGAACAAGTTTCGAGAAAATATGTATGCGTCACTTCCATGAAAAACGGCCATCGCTCAGTACACTACAGCGACCCTATGCGAGACATAGCTCCTGTGCTGGTGAAGTGATCCTAAATAGAATAGTTTTTTTTTTTTGGACTTGCGTACGCTAATGAATGTATCAAGCTCGTACCCAGATTTTGGACTCTATATAGATTACCATCAACACGCTAAGAAGAAGATGAACACTCGAAGTCTGTCATTTCACCTGATCCTATAGGGATTTACACTAACACACTAGGATTTTTACAGATTAAGGGGGCGAGTCTTATGCCAATAGCCGTGCCGTGCGCAATCGAGACTTCAAAAATCCTGAAAGTTCAATCCGTAAAACCCAATAGAGTAGGTACTCTCACACGCTGAAACGTTTTGAGGCGTGCAATAGCTATACTACCTATAGTATTCCAGATAGGACCCCACGTTCAGCAAGTTGCGTTTGCGACCAAATCTGACAAACAACAATGCGCAGCATGACAGAAATAGAAACGGGGTTTTTAAGGGTTTTGTGGACAGAAGAATATACAAAATGACAGCTTGTGATTGTTTATCTGTCATTTTGTCTATTCTTCCGTCGATAAAACCCGTTTCTATTGTGGTCATGTTAAGCGTGCTGGAGTAAATTCAGAAGTTTAGAAAAATGCTTTCTTACTACTTACACTTCTTCATCTATGTATAAGGAATAATAATAACTTATTACTTATTTAGTAGTTTAGACTGTTCGTTGTTCTTCTGTCAGTCACGGAACTTTTTTGCACGTAGGTATCGAGATTTTCTTTTGTTAGATTGCGTCGATGTTTTTTTCTGTTCATCGGACAATATAAATGATTTATTTATAGCTCCATAAGTTCTCAAAACAAGCTTAGGTGTATAAAACAAGATTTTAAGTGTATCAAAATATAGAAAACAAGTTTAGTTTATTTAGACGATTCCGACGTAGTGTTTAAAATGCAAAAGCGTTGTATTCGGGCTATGTTTAAGATCAAAAATACCGACAGCTGTCAACCACTGTTTATAAAATACCATATACTGACACTTCCGTCACTATACATCTTGGAAATAGCTTTATTTGTTAGAAGCAATCCTCACTGGTTTCCTCTTTTGTCAGACAATGTCACTAGAAATAGACGAACTAAATATAATAACTTCTTACAGCCTCACTCTGCGAAAACAGCACTCCTTCATAAAAGCGTGTTTTGTATGGCACCATTAATATACAATAAGATTCCAGAGGTTATTAAAAATATAAACCAGCCAAACTTATTCAAAAGAGAACTTAAGAAGTTACTTACTGAAAAATGTTACTATTATGTTAAAGATTTTTTAAATGACAGTTTCTAATCTGTTTGTGTTATATTTTAATTTTGTTATTACAATTTTTTTTTTGTTTCTCTTTCTAAATAGTGTTATAGTTTAAGTGGCTATAATTAATTTTGTACGCCAATGGTGGCAAAACATGTAGAACTCGAATCTTTCATTTTGACATCCACATTTGCATTTATATGTATAATATTACACATGTTTACAAATAAATATCTCTTTATCTTTATCTTTATCTTTAGAAGCTTTGCCTTGATTCCAGATACTGCGGCGCTGAATCACTGCAATTTCCATGAATATTCATAAACAACGAATATTTTTGAGAAATCATTCTTAAAACAGAAACTTATTAAAACGGTAAAATAAAGTACCGATATCCTCTTTATCTTATGTAAACGAAGTAAATCCGTATCCATCATAAATTGTTTCTTGCCAATCATAAATTGTTTCTCTATCTATACCATAGACACACAATCCGCTGAACGTCCGGCCATGTGTTCATGTCTTAACAGTAATTGAATGAAATAAGATTTTAGTTAACTGCTTTGGAAACTAGGTAATTCGGTTTTGTAACGATTTTCTCACAGTTTTAACATGGTTGAATGAAGAGGTTATCGGCGTCTGACTTTCGCATACAAACCTTTTAATTTAGCTAGTTTTGTTTAGTAACCGGATGACTGATGAAAATAATCTACGGAGTAATTGCGTAACACATTTTGACAGTTCAACAACATCATTGGGTTCATTGGGTTATTTACGTTGTTGAGTAGACAAACTTTTTGAACATATGAAGCAATGGATTAGCAATATCCTTCAAAAATATTCAGATTGTGATTGATAGTTTAAATTATTACGCAATTTGGAAATTAGGTGCAGGTTGCATAATATAAAACAAAGGGGCTTGCACATGCAAGATTTTTATCTAAGTACTAGCAAATCGTACTCAATGGGATTTCCCATCGGCAAAAATTACGAACTTACATCAACTTTTATCACCCATTTTGAATTAGGATTTTTGAAAATTCACCCCGCAAAGGCGTTGCGGGGTGAATTTTCAAAAATCCTAATTGTTCACTTTCGTTATACTTTTATGGAACTCTTGTGCAAAGTTTCATGCTTCTATAGACCCAGCGGTTTAGGGTGTGCGTTGTCAGTCAGTGAATGAAATAATTTTAGATTTTTATTAAGTAAATTTCCAAATACCCAGTAGGTACCAACCTAAATGCTCGCACTGCAGCAAAATAAAACAGAAAAACAAATGAAATGCGAGACCTCATTGCAGTGCGTTACAAATCGTATAGTATCTCGATCATTCACGCCCTAAAAGTATGGCGTTTGCAACGTGCGCACAAAATTGATATGATTGCGTCACTACCACGGAAATATCTTGTTTCAGGTTGGTAATATGTTTTGTTAATAGTTGGGCAACAAAAATTTAAAAAAAATCTCCATAGGCAATGAGTGGTTCTATAAGAATTGCGCGTGCGGTGCGATGTTACTCGAGGAACAGAGGAGATAAACATTTTGTTTGCTGTTGGCTTGCTCTCTAGCTGTCTAAGTAAAGCTACTCATTATTAGGAGTTGCTTGCAAAAGAAGAATTGCAGCTATAGAGAAGAAAGAAAGAAAGAAAGAAGAAAGACCATTTATAACATTTATTTGGACGCATTTCGTGAAACAACAGACTGTGCCTCATGGCTGCGCCAAAAAGGTCCATTTCAACATTAATGCCAGACAGATGCTGTCTGACGTTGATTTTCTCATGAACCTTTAGGGACAATCGACGGATACAAACAGTTTCAACATCTTATCTAATAAATATTTTTTTAACTTATAAATAAATAGGTAGCTCCATTTTTTCTTCATCAATTTCATTACCTAGGTATCTACTAATCATACTTATCAACCGAAAGATGATTACTATAAGGCTTGGTCTTTCCTACGATTTTTTGATGAACTAGTAGGAAATAGCCAACTGGACTAGTAAAGATTACCGCGGCTTCAGAAAATTGCAATTACCTTGGTCACCATCATCATCTGCCTAGGCTTTTCCCAACTATGTTGGGGTCGGCTTCCAGTCTAACCAGTTGCAGTATTTTACATGGAGAGATAGTCTATCTAACCTCCAGAACCCAGTTACTAGGTGATACAAAAACCCTTGGTAAGATTGGTTGTCAGACTTGGGCAACTGACTACCCGTAACGACTGTCAAAGATCTACGAATGACAAACAAAATTGCAATAAAAAGAAAATAGTTATCATTAAGATTTCGCTGTTCGATTCTTTATTCGCATCATTTATTACATATCTATTGCTTAGTGTAACAGTTACGTGCAATACTTTTGACATTTTGTTTTTATTTTACAGCTTGTAGCGCTATTTCGTTTCTAGGTTACAAGTTCTACAGCAACATCGTCTGTAGTTGTAGACGAACTTGGAAGCATAAGTAAAGTATAATAGTTAAAAGATTTAGGTATCTAATTTTGCAATCGCGAAGTAATCGAATAGTCTCATAAAATATAAGAAAAACATTAGGTAAAATAATCTTGTCTACATAGTAACGGCTTGGTAGATACTTTACTACCACTTTTTTATTCAACCAATATAGTAACTGCTTTTGCCTTCTTTAAATTCTCCTAGTTCATAATTAAGCAATTAGGTTTTTTTATTTGAAATGTTTCAAAAATAGACTGTTCTTGATTATCTATGTCTAAATATATAGTACAGCACATAGTCTATCTATTCTTTGATAAGCGCATCACTTGAGAATGGCTGGACCGACTTGGCAATTTTTTTTTAATGTTCGTAGTGGTTTGATTTTTTTTTCTATCGGATTTTTGTATGAACTATTGATATGTATGATATGGCTAGCATAAATACAACGTCCCGACATCAATCGTCGGGCAGTAGCCCACCAGACACAGCACCCGTCGTCGTATGGTCGGAGGATCCTCCCTTTTCTATAGACGATGAGTGATTATTATACCCTGTTTCTCATACCTCAAAGCATAACATAAATCATGCCTGCCGAAGAATTTATACCCGTATTACGTTACCTATAAACTGCAGCATAAACCAGCATTACGATTTTAATAGGAGAATAAAACTGGCTTTTTTGCTGTAACAAGATTCCGAACACGTAATAATGAGAGAACATCAAATCGAACGCGCGTTGATTTTCGCTGACGACTCGTAAAAATACTCGTTTTGAACTTGTTTTTATAAGTACGTAAAATTTGCATTCTTGGTGATATGCTGTGTCTATAATCACGAGTTTACGTGGTTTTACCGTCTACACTGTTTATTTTAGTAAGAATTCATTGATACTTTTAGTTAAAAGGCAAACTTTCAATTATAACATGAAATAAAGTGAAAAACAAGGTCTTTAATTGGGATTTTCGATGTAAAAAGATGTACCTAAAGTACGTCGCAAGTTATGCCTTTTTCAATAAATATAGTTCTAAGATGGTAAAAGATAAACTGGGACCAAAACATGTTTCACATCTAACTTTAGCAATAATATGTGTTTGAATGTGTAACTGGTTGAGAACCTGACTGTTACGACTTCCTTAGTATGTTAGAACCTGCGTATTTCTTCCTGTAGATGAAGGGGATTCATGCGAGTTACTGTTGCTGGTTATATGTTTAATTATCCTGGCTGTGTTTTCATGTTCCGAAAGACAATTGATGGCTAATTTCCTCCAGATTTTCTAAAGACTTTATACAGGGTGGCGATTTATTCACCTGCATCCGTGAAGAGTGTGATTCTACCCGTCATATTAAACAACTTTGGCTGTGGAACTCAAATCCAATTCGTAAAAAAAAACAAATTCCTAAACAACAGTAGACAGACGTTTTTTTTACTCGTCAACCTATTTAAACCAGTTTTAATGAATTTGTGCCAGGTAAATGTTTGAATTTTCACTACTTCTTTACTGTGTTTTATTTATTTCATAAATGGTCTAATTAAAACCTGCTAATATTGCATCATGTTCCAACATCAATCAAACTTCTTGTCAGTCACTTTCCAAAACAATTACAATGTAGAAACAAAAACTGTAACGTGTAAGGTACTCTTATCTCCTAACATTCGTGTTGATGAATTATAGGCACGTCTCTAATGAAACGTAACAGAAAATGGTTGGTAATGATACGTTACCAACTGTTGCGGACGCCTGGCTACCGGCCCATTGTGGGCTAGTCACTAGATGGACAAGAACAGAAGATACGGTTGGAGTTTAGATAATGGCGCAGGTACCTGGCAAAGTTGGCTGCGAACCGCTTATTTTAGTAAATGAAGATAATAATATCTAAAACCTGATGTCTAACTTATATCGATGTCATGAATATGCAAAAGATGTTGCCTCGAAGAGCTTTAACTCATAATTTCAGCCGAAAGTCTTCGACTGCTGGAAATATGCCTCCCCCACGCATCGCCAATTCAACCTATTTGCTTCTTGTATCCAGCGGATTACTGCGGCGTCCACAAGGTCATCGGTCAACCTTGGGGGCTGTAGCTTTATGTAAAATAATTCTCCCGTGGACGGCGAATACTTCTCAAACTGAATACAGATGACAAGCAACCATGATGCGTTTGTGTTGACCGACGCGGCGACGATGCTGCTCTATGCTTCTTGACAGACAGATTTTTCTTTAGACGTTAACGGTTGGAATAGAAGTAGAATATATACGTTGGAGAAGATTGTGACAATAAAAAAAATCTATATAAAAAGTCATTTATGAAAATTTGGCTGAGAATCAGCACTTTTTAAACGTCAAAATTACATAAGACAGTCTCCCAAAACGCACGCCTTTCATCACTTCTTAGAGCTTTATAGCTGGGAAGAAGAAGTGGTGCAACAAACTACACAGCAGAAGAAGAATACTTTGAAACTAAACAGTGTTTCCAACCGAGTGTAGAACGGTTTTATAGTGAACCTTCTTCCTTCATTTACTAACTGGCCTCAGTAAACAGAATAGCAATTGATATTCTATTATGTTAGCAGTTGCGGCGGTTAGTTACATTATATCTGTTCACCGTGTCAGTAAGGTTGGCTGGTTTTAACTGCTTACACTTCTTACGTCATATGGGCTCTGGGGTTTACAAATAACTTGTTTGGAAGATGGCGCAGTTTCTTTCTTCATGTCTATGATTTGTTTTTATTTTAAGTCGTCGAGCTGTAATTCTTGTTTCGTAATGGAAAATCAGGTTTTCCTTCATAAATATAGCTATAAGAAGCTGAGGTTCTATATTGCTTTTTTTGTTTACTAACTGCCCTACGGATGTTGCTATTACTCCAGATTCTTCAATAATATCACAATCTTCTTTATTTTAAAAGCAAAACTCACAAGAATGGCCATTTTAAACATAAGACAGATTTTTACAACGTTAGGAAACGTATTTACGTGTAACTTTGTTGGCCCTTACCTGCTAGTTATTTGAAAATGGACTACCAGGATTTCATAATAATTGCGGAGAGATAACTGTTTTTTTACCTCCATGCAGTATTTACTCAAGAATTACGAATATATCATTGTATCTTTATTATTTCTGGCAAACCTGTTTTTAAATGTTTTGTGTCTTCGCGTTTTATAATTGTTCAAGTTCGTCGAATCGATTACCAGATCCCCCGTGATGTTTTTGACATGGAATCCTAATAAATCTTTTGTTGGTATTTAAATGTAATTAAGTATTATTTTGAGGAATTTCAGTATGTGAGGTTTGTAACGTCCTGACTGCCAAGTGTTGTTCTCAGTATTTAATAAAAACATACAGCTTTTTCATGTCATTATCATGGAGTTGTATACACCTTTTAAGTGACATATTTACGGAGAACAAAGATCCTGTTTTAGATGTAGATATTGTAAATAGAATAAAGAAAGAATAGAAAGAAAGAATAATGTTTATTTGGACACAGTTCGTGAAACACAAAATACAAAAAAAAAAGTGAAAAAAAAAAAAAAAAAAAATAAATGGTGTTTCTAAACTGTACATATTATAAAACTAAGTCGCTTTTCGCGTTTGTCTGTATGTCCGCGTTGTTCTTCTAAACCACGCAACAGATTTTGATGAGGCTTTCACCATCGTTTAGAGAATTTATTCCTGAAGGTTTATGTGTAAGTATAATACGTTAATATTAAAGTTACCTAAGAAATCTCGATGTTTTGTCAAGTCGTAAAAACCGTGCGAAGCAGGAGCGGGTCGCTAAATAATCAATAAATAAATACTAACTACTGCTTTCAGCATTCAGTACACTCCAGCTTCCATTTTCAGGTCTTCTCTTTAGATGATTTACTTTTTGAATACCTAACTAGGTAAATAAGCAATTGAGTTACGTAGAATTAGAATCATCATCATTCTCTGAGGTATCCCAATTTATTTGGGGTCGTTATGTCGTAGGATGATTTGATAATTCAAATTTTCGCGAAAAACCTACGAATATTACGAAAACACGGATAATTAAACAGTGGTAAAAAAAAAATCTGCGAGCAACTTGGAAGTAGCGCTCGCTTGGTTCGCGCGCGGTTGGTAACAGTTCTAACTTAACCTATTTCACCCAGTACAATATGACGAATCATACAATCTGACCCAGGAATGTTTTTACCACCGTCTAATTATCCGTGTTTTCGTAATATCCCTAGGGTTTTCGCGAAAATTCGAATGATCAAATCATCCCACAACAGATACAACATCTCCAAACCTCTCTCCTCGTCTTTCTTACAAACTTAAGTAAAATTCGAATATGCACAAATAATGTCTCAAAATACCTACTTAAACTGAAAACCAAACAAGAATCAAGTTTCACACATCAGCATATTTTACCACAAAAATTATGCGAAGACAATCAACAAATTTTGGATTCATCATCGATTGTATAACTAGAGTTGCGCAAGGCAGGTGGTATCGAATCGATTAGAGTCGGCCGAGATTCGGTATCGATGTGCATGGCAGTTCGACTTCCGTTCATGGATTTCTGTGGGATATTGACATGGAAACACACATTACTAACGATTGACGTGTTAATGTGGTCTTAGAAGCACGTAGGAGACTTATAAATAGTGAACTTGAAGCATGATTCACGAAGTAATTCTGACGTGAGTTTATTGTGTTAATGTTGTTTCCCAAACTAACGGGCTTGATAATATATTCATGCAAGAAGGAAAAATTACTGCCCAAAAGCTTAAAATATAATCACAGTAAATAATATGAAGCGAAGAGAAAACCTCGAACCCAAAATGACAAGAATTAGTATCAAAGTATTTGTTCACCCGCTGTAAATGATAAGAAAATTACAAGTAGGTAATTGAACCCGGAAATGGGACATCAAGCGAAAATAATACGAAGATGAATCAAGTACGTACTGACATTGAATAAACTAACAATATTATTGTAACACATAATTAATGAATTAACGAACACTACGATGCAATTGAACAATAACAATAGCGCGTAGTTGTTTAATTGAAGCCACGTGTGGCGAATGATCAATGTCTTTGATTAGACCTGTCGTAAGCATCGCCATATTGGGAGTACTAGGTGTGACATAATTGATAATAGTGGGTCATACAGGCACGGTGGGTCAGTGGTGGAGCCAAGTTCCGGAGCTGGCTGATAGTGAAAGTTTTTCGTGTACCAGAAAATATTTCTATAGAACATCTAGACATCATTCGGATGGTCATCATCCAGAAAATTGTTTTGCGTTTTTTTGAGTTTGATGAGATCGCTTTTGGCCGCTATCTCAATACTCAGTATCTTTATTGCTTTACCATAATGTTTACAAATTATATAGTTATCATCTAATAATTTTATTTTTATTTAGGTAACTATATAATTTAGATCATTATGGACCCTTGCGCAAAAGGAAAGGAGAGAGGAAGCTCTGTTTTAGGAAATCATTAAGTTCTCACCCGATGGCAAGTGACGATGGGGTCGAATATCATACAGCCATGCTATTCTGAAAACATCTCACCGTGAAAACTTGGGTGAGGTGAGCTGTCAATAGTGTCAATCCCTGTGGAATGACAGCTCACTCCACGGTCACTTCACCTAAGTTTTCACGGTGAGATGGTTACAGAATAGCACTGCAGGTTATCCTCGAAGTAACCTATTTACTCAAGACATGATACCCAAGATTTTTTATAAATCCTTACTGAAGTTTTCGTACTGTACTCGTAAAAAGTAAAGTAAAATACGCGAGTCAATTTTCTAACCTGAATTACCTCCATACCAACGGACAGATGCCAAGACATCTTTTATTAAAACTCTTTTAAAAACATGATCAAGACAGAAAATCTAGCACTATTCAACATGCATGAACGAGATTCCATATAAGGACCTTGAGACGAACATAAATGCAGTCCAAGCACATTGGATCGTAGATGCAATGAAACGCTCTGGGAAAACCATTGTCACACGCTCGGACAAGGATGCGAAATTAGGTGGCATATTAACTGGTGTTGCAACTGCTTATTTACTTGGTTTATTTTCTTGTTATTTCTTTCGTAATTTATATCTGTTCAGAATATCACTTATCGTTTTATGGGTACGTTTTTATAGCTGGCAAACATTCCTTTTTTTTTTTTTTTGCGTTTTTTTTTTTATTTACCTCTCTAGTCTTCTAGGCAATGGTAAATATTCTGGCCTTCTACAATATCTCACTGTCTATAGCCATGTTAGGTTTTCAATTTCTTTTCTCCATTTCAACTTCAGAAATATACAAAGACGTACAGAGACTGCTTTTTTTACTTTTCGATCAACAAACCGACTTTTGTATCATATTCTAAACAATTTTCGGAAACAGAGAGTATGGCTTGTAAGCTTATTTGACTAGTTAAACTTGTCACCACTACTTTTAAAAAGTCTAGCACAAAAACTTGCTCATTATCTGCACGTTTGCCACCTGCAAGTACAAAAAGAACTTCAACAATAGCTGAACCTGAACACCTGTAAGACAGAACTGATTGTTACTACTTATTTCACTTACCACGTTCGTTTACGTTTGCTTATCGTTCTCAAGGCTTTTCATTTTTGTTTTAATGTTTCTTTCATGTCTGTCGTTATGCTGATTTAATTTATGTAACGTGTGTAGAATGTGGGAAACTAAGACGTTAGTTTTGACTACGGACATCCGGGGTTTTGAATATGTAGTAGCGAGAATTTAAAACTAGTTTGAGTTCTAGGTGGGCAGAACAGTATTTGAAGATTTTTGTTGGAGCATTGTTTGTATTTCCTACTTATATTATGTTTTATTTATCTCATTGCGCGATGCTTTCAGCTTCCAGTCTCCATATTTGGGTAATCGTATGTGCAAACGTAATTGAGTAAACGTTTTGTATTTAATATTTTTAACAACTAATATAAACAAATTCAATACAAAAGTATAAGTTTTCATGATTGACGGTATCATCCACACTTCCTTTCCACCTTTGCTCTTTTACTGTAGTTTTGTCTTTAAATTGATCTCCTCTGCGACATTGACCATCAAATTACAATTGTTGTCGAATACAAATCCTATGTGTCCTCTAAATTCAAATTTTAGAACACAATCCACTCCCTGACCTGTGTCAACAATGCTATCGCGCAGATGCCTGCGCCCGCGCCGCCGTGCCGGCCCGTGCCATACGCTCGTAATCAATTACATTATACTCTTGTAGTACCCACAGTAATTACATCCAAGTGAGGACTTTATTACGGATTAAGGCCATGGAGTAGACGAAGAAACCAAGGTTGACCGACTTCAAGGTGAAGAAGATTGTTGTTTTAGATGGGATTGTTTTGAAGGGTGATACTAGGAAGGAAGTGTTCACTGAGATGATGGCTGATAGAGATATTATATTCTTCTGGAAGAATAAGACTTCTGTGGTAAGCGCATTGGGTACTGACTGAAATAAATTAGAAAAGGGTACCAAGGTTTCCAAGGACCAAGATAAAGGCCCTTGCCTTGGTCTTTTTCCTAATTTATTTGGGGATGATCATGGGTTTTTTATCGCAATCAGGGGTCTGTGCATGCATCAAGCATAAGGAAATGCTCCAAGAATTTTGTCTTCTGTTATGAAAACTCATTAGTTTTCATATAGAATATCTATCGAATTTGGCTTCAACGACGCTTTTCTGAATTTCCACGAAGAGTTCAATTTCATAGGCACTACCAAATGTCACAATCCATTTGTCTTGCACAGTAGCAAGTCTTTTAAAATTTATTTTCTGATAGAAAGAGCTGAATTGAGGGAAATTGATTTTGTATGGCGCTGAGAGATGGGTGAGACGGGTTATCAACCGGTGAGACTAGTTTCTAGCTGTCACTTAATTCAATCTGTTAATGCAATACGTGCCTGCGCTCCATTGGTATCACTTATAGGTATCATAAACGCAAAAAATCTTCTCCGCTGGTAATTTCTGATGAAAATGAGCAGTTTCATTAGGTACTATACTGCTATTCGTGTCTTCAATTTTAGTATTAAGTACACTGTCACTTTCAGTTTGTGGAAGAAATCTAATATAAAAAACAAAAAAAGTTTCAGGTTCTTACTCGACATTTTTATCATCTACCCATTCCGACAAAATTACTCAGTTTACTGAAATAATTAATTTCATACAAACTGGACTATTTCACATAGCAAAGGGGTTCCCCCATCATTGGAAGATGTTAAATATTTAAAAAAATAACATCATCAATAACAAGCCAATGAGTCTTCAAAAGAACTTGTTTTAAAAGTTAATTTAAGTTCTTTAGCAACTATTTTCTAAACCAACTTGACGAGTTTGTTTCAAATATTAGATTTTTTGCAAAAATCTGTCCATCATGTGAATAATTTGATGAAGTCACTAGTTCGACTCTAGACATTTTTGATTACTTAAACATTCCCAAAATGATAACTACAAGACTGCTCTATTCATTATAATAAAGTGTTCTACTTAATGTTTATGTCGACAGATGTTTTTTGTATTACAATAATTAAATGTTGAAGTATTGGCAACGGTATTGAAAACTCCAAAAGAATACAATGCCAGAAAATTGTTGGTTACAAAATTGCTATAAGCAATATATTGATAACTGACAAAAAAATATAATCTGACTGGCCATTGCGATAACGGGACGATGATGATGAAACAAAGGTAACTGTAAAACTGTAATTTGGCATCGTCTTTGCAAGCAATGCCACTCTGTATTGCTATGATATCCTGGTCAACCTTGGACTTACTAACATCATTCTCTGCGTTATCCCAATATATTTTGGGTAGGCGCAGCATGTCTTTTTCTTCCTTAAATCTCAATAAATCTAGCCATATTATCCTTCATACAGTCCATCCATTGTTTGTTTGGTCTTCTCCTGCTCTTATAGCCATCTTCATCCATACTTTGAGTTCAGTTTCGAAAAATGTCGTAACTTTCCTTACGACATTTGTCTCATGTCATCTTACCTAAAAAAACATTTGTATCTAAATAATCAGAGTATCCTGCCTTTTCAACGGAGGATAAGGAGTTTTCCACTTATTTATCATATCTCTAAATATGTTTCAAATAAGGCAACAAGTAGGAAAATAAGCCTCTATTTTTATTCAACCAATGCGTATTTTTTGGCTTCAAACTGAATGAAAGAGCAAATTGCGGGGTACACAATGGATCTTTGTGTTTCAAACATAAATTGATTTAATTACACATTCAAGTGTCTATCAAATCGTAAAAAGGAACCGTAGATTACCTTGTAATGTACCAGTGAAACAATTGCAGGCCTAAACATTTGAAGGCGACTATAGAAGTATATCAGTAGGAAGTGATCATTGATTCGCCAGCTTTTTTTAGTTGAATTAAGAATCATCTTAATAAAGTGCATTAAAAAAGCTGAGTGATGATGATGATGAATGTAATGGTACACATACGTCTGGGGAACTTTGAACAGTTAGTCACACTTGAAAACCTATTCTTGCAGAAAAATCTTCCACAACAGAAATAACTATTACCTACCTAGCTTGGGTCAACACGAAAAAAGAAGTTGAAGATGAAGAATCGATTACTAATTGATGTTGGGAAGACATCGTGAGGAAACCGACATGCTTGCAAGAGAGATATTTCTCGACGGCATGTGAAGCCAAGTCAGAGGCCCCATGGGCAGCTTTAAAACTCTGACACCAGGTTAGTCACTAACCACACGAAAAGAAGCAGAATTGATGTTGGTAGCTGCAAACTTAATTTAAATAACACAGACTACCGGTTACCTTACAAGTAGGCATAACAAAGAAATGGTTTCCAATAAAATTTAAATTAATTATATTTCACGAAATTCGGAAATTAGTCACATCATGGATGATTGAATTTGCAGTTGTTTGCTTATTAAGTGCACGACTAGTTTAAATGAAAGTGGAACTTGACGGAAAAAGGAAACACTAGGAGGAAGACGTTTCGCTTTTTTTTACTAATAATAGCTGTCAATGAATCTTACATATCCTGTATGGATCGTTGATATGTCGTCACATTCACTGCTAAATGGCGGCCTCATTCAAGTTTTTTGTTCCACTAAATTTTTCTACACATTCGCTGTTTACACTCAATTAAATTAGCTTGGATTGCTAATTTAATTGAGTGTAAATTTAGGATTACAAAACACTTAAAAAAGAAATGTAGCAATAATTACAATGAAGTAAGTAACGATAAAAAATAATTAATTCAGCTCTTATCCATTGAAGCGCGTTAAAAAAATAAAAGACAATGTATCTGATTGTCAATTTGTTGTCTATGGCTGATTGGCCGTAGAGGTTATTTATGAAATGCCATAAAAAGTATGAAGGGCGTTGATAAGAAAATCTGTTTAAAAAGAAAAAAAAAAAAACAATTGAATGGTTGTATGCTAGCCGGACATGTCTGCCGCATGTCAGATGAGCTAAAATAACTACTGATTGGGTCCATTAAATACTAGACGACATCGCAGGCAGCTCAAGACAAAGATGGAGAGACGAACTTGACTCCTACCGAAAGGACTGGGCCGCATTGGCAGTGGACAGACGAGAGAGTGAGAAAGGGAGACCCTTGTCCAGCAGTGGGACATTACGAGTTACATAGATTGATAATAGATGTGCGTGCATAACAACGATCTTGGTTAGCGATAGTGTATATTATATAGGTCCTGACAGATATACTGAAACTCCGAGTAACATAAATAATGGAATAGATAATAATGATATGACATTAGTACAGTTTTCGTTCATTCTGGTACACACGTTGTTCTTCGTGGAACCATAGCGGAGTCGTGTGGGTTCAAAAGTTCAAGAACGTAGTATGAAAGGCATTAGGGTAATGCGTCTGATCGCTACATATTTATATGTAGGTAGAAACTGGTCATTAGACATCGTATGTTAATGCTAAAGGTAACAGTTACAGAGATGTTTTGACTGCTCTAATTTAGGTGCCGGTTTAGGCAGTAGTAGAACTAAATGGTGAAAATCTCAAAGTTACCCAATTAATTTGGGGTCAGCGTAACATGATTTTTTCTTCCATACATCAAACTGATCGGTAGGTACTAGAAACGAGTTTAAAATCATAAACGCAACAGACTATAAAAATAAACATAACGCTTCGGTGTATTAACAATCAAACAAAAAGATTAACACCTGATCACGACCACTTCTTAGAAGATATACGATAAAAAATACAAGAAAAAAAAACATACAATGTCGATTTATTCGCGTGAATTGAAGGCTCTCAATTAATCGTAACAAATGATGATGAAAATTGTTTTTTGATGCTGTGGCTGATGAAGCGTAGGTTGAAGAAATCATTCCGTCTTCAGCACGCCGTGAAGGTGATGAAATTATAAATAAGGTCCCTTTTTTATTAGCTGTCATAGGTTACTTGAAATCAGTGTGACTGTGTGTGAATGATTCTCCACTCGGCTGCGCGTAACGAGCTAGCCGTGGCCGGAGATTAAATAAAAAGTATATTAAATACGATTGTTGTTGCTATAAAAAGTACGAATGCTTGTAACATAGTGTTATGGATTGTGTAAATTACTATGAAACTAGAAGTGGATTACAAGTTGAACACGATGATGTTACAACCTATGGATGAACTCGATGGTCTCACGTTGTTTTTGTATCTTGGATAATGGAGAAAACCGATACCAAAATTTTTCACGAATATTAAATCTCTCAAAGAATAGCTACATTCCGACGTTGGATGGTAGCTTGGATGTTTTAAATCGAACTGTTTAATTGGTAGTAGTGGTAGCATTCTAGCAACTGCTTTTGATTCTCAAATTGGGATGGAGAAAATCGCAAGATCTATCGTATCAGATCATGATGCTACTTTGCAAAGTTTACAGTAAAAATTAACAGAGAAATAATGTATGTAAATTTATATTTTAATCAACAGTAAGATAGGTACTTATAAAACCCCATCGTCAGATGGAAAGCCCCAACATTGGTTTTTAAATATAAACAATAAAAATATGTATTTGCATAGGACCTTGATTTGCACTTTACCTTTGTATCCTTTGTTTTTTTGCTCTTATTCTGAACCAGTTTTGTCTCAAACTTGACTACAGAAAGTATCTCGACCGAAGTTTAGGATTCTCTATGCTGCTTTTTCAGGTGAAAATTCGGTCAACTCTCCGACAACTGCAACTTTTGGATTAGCATTTCCATAACTCTTGTTTCAAACAACGGTTGTATTTATAAAAACAGTTAAAAGTCATTGTCGGTACATCCTTGTACATGATTCATGTATTGCTCAGTATGTTTCGGGTTCAGTGGGTCAGTCACCGGCCGGGAATCGAACCGGTCTGAGCAGTACTCCACACCTACGTGCAGTTTCTGATATTTCAATGTCAAGATGGGTATATGTGTGGATTTCGATATTTCCTAATCGTTTTTTATATTTACTTTTCTGTCCGCTGTACTGTTCTCTTTATTATCAGGGTGTATTGCTGCTGGTTCGTAGTTTAGTAAATTACGTTTTCCTGACCCAAAGCTATATGGCTAAATTCTGTAATGCCTAGCTACCTCGTAGTTCTCGATTGCGTAACGTTTCTTTTTTATTGTCATGAGATATATTCCCTGTTCTGTAAATTGTAAACAGGTAAACTTTAATACAGTTTTAAGTAAGTCTAGGCTCCTTGGGATTCCCTCGGTTAGTGAGTCTGCGACCTACAAAGATCTACTGTGATAATATGGTGTAACTTCATTACGATGTTTAACTTTTCCTTATAAACAAAAACCTGTTTAATTTAATTATCATCTCAAACCGTGTGACGGATGTGTGCTGTGCTTTACGATTTTTAGTAAAAGTGTTTTTTTATATAACATCGTTGTTGCATTAATGCAAATCCGTACAGGAAATCATTGATCTTAATTTTAAGGATATACTTTTACTTTTAATTAGATATAATCTTAAGAACGTTAACATTATGAAATTACGAAAATTGCGAAAATATTTTCTATAATTTCTGGATAAAAGTTATAAGTTTTGCCGCCTTGTTGAAAGATTAAGATGAAAAGTGTAAATTATGTTCCTCTTGTAGATCACTAAGGATGCTACAAGCTTAGTGTCATAAAACAAGCAGACACATAAATGGATGTTTATGATACAGGTAGTAAACAGGCAGTTGCAATGCAAATCCAAGTAGCAGTAATTACAGCACAAAGTTATGGTAGTTAACCTGTAACCTATGAACGTAACGAACCCTGAGCGTTTCCACTTTTACTTCCGCGAAATTGTAACACTCTGTAAAGTAGCTTTATTAACTTAATTTAAGCTAAACGTGACTAAAAGAATGATGAATAAAAATCTTGAAAGAAGGAGAGGGAGGGGGAGACTGGAGAAAAGATGGATTGTGTGACAGGAATGATAAACTCAAACTCAAACTCAAAGCATTTATTTCAAATATACCAATTACAGGCACTTTTGAATTGTCAAGGGGGTCGGTCAGTCAGAAAGATGAAGCTAGATGCCCATTCGAAAGCGTAGTAGGTACCTATGGAGAAAAATGGGCAAGAAACTCCACGGACACTTTTTTAAATCATGATATGGTTACAAAATATTGGTTACATCATTCATGTTGAAGTTATACATGTGAGAACGATGCAAAACGTGAAAAGCGTCCGTAACAGAAATAAAAAATAATAAAGATATTTAAATAAAAAGGGAGTGAATTATTTATAAGGTGGTGGCTGAAACATATAGGGACGATTTCAAGTAACTTGGAACAAGAGCGGAAAGAAGAACGATTGCGTTTCTTTGTTCTAGTTTGAAGGATATGATCGCCGGTATTACGAATCCTTCATGCTCTTCTCTGTTTCATTGTTGGTGCGTTTCGAGAAATAAAATTATAATATTTTTAATTTGATTTTTATGCGCACCTGAGTGGTGCGTTTCGAGGAATACTTTTAGTGCGTTTCAAAGTTGGTGCGCTTCGAGGAATACCCCAATTATAGGCACAAGACGACATGAGGCTGGATTTGTGGGAGGCAAATACAATAATATGTTGTGTACACGTCTTAGAAACTAGGACGCATCTATTTTGGATATGTGGTACCTATTACAATCGATAATGTTAGGCAGTGATTCCGCTGTTCTTCAGTATCGCTTACTAAAGTAGACACTTTTCTTTCCAGCTAAAGCACTTGGAAGTGGTGAAGGGTGCGTTTTGGAGGACTGTCTTATATAATTTTGACGTTCAAAAGTGCTGATTCTCAGCCTAATTTGAATAAATTACTTTTGATTTACATTTTGAAAAAATACAGTTAAAAGGGAGGTCCTCCCAATCTAAAAGAATAAAATGAAATATCTTATCATGAGAAATGGCGTAGAAGTGTTTGAGTGTGACTGGTTTTTGTCCCGAGAATGCAAAATTTAGCAGAAAAGACAACTTGAACTTTTTGTATGATCATTATTTTTGAGATACTACTCATGCTTAGTATATATAACGTTTATATCTCGAAAACAAACTCTGTTTTGTTTTGTTGAGCTATTTTATCTTGATGACACTTTTAAAGGTTAAAAGATATAAAGTGTAAAAATAAACAGTTGGTCAAATTATTCGCATCAAGCAAAATGTTAAGAATTTGCCCAAATTGTTTTCCAGCCAATTAAGTTTCAACGAGCCGCCACACCTAATTAATTTGATTCGTAAAATCGCATTATTTTGTCTCAATATTTTGTGAAAGCTGTTTTCCACTTCAAATATAGTAGAATTAAATCTCGATTGCTAGGAGATCGTTACTCCATTTAAATACGTACAAAAACCCCTTTTACGTATTGCTAAATTTGTCATTGGTGAATGCTATTCTTGTTCGTAATTGGTCTACTAAACGCCTTGATATACTTTACACAATACAGCTGGGAACCGCACTTTTTGCTTATCTGTAGTAAACACTAAATGCCCTATCAACCACATCTCCTTAACACTATAATAAACTTTATAGCTTAAAAGCTAAAGTTTAAAATTAAATGAGAGTTGATGAATAGGAATTGGTACAGTGACGTGGTCATCTTAAACGATTGTCTTAGCAAAGAAAGGATAAATAAGTATTATTAAGCTTAATTTATTAACTCCTCAATGAAATAATGAGTTGCAATTAAACGTTACAATGATTTGAGGCAAGATAAAAGCGTGATAAAGGTTCTCCCATTGATTTTTTAAAGGCAAGATGTCATAACTGGCTTATGGTTTTCCCATTGTGAAATTAAACGGGAAATCAGCTTTTGATACTAGCTTGATTTGGTTTTGATTACCAATTCATTACTCACTTTCTTATTAGCATAACATCACGCCTGTACTGGTTACGGATAGGCAGAAGCCCAAAAGCCTGACAACCAGTCCTACCAAGGGGTATCGTGTTACCCAGTAACTGGGTTGTGGAGGTCAGATAGGCAATCGCTCCATGTAAAAGACTGGTATTCAGTTGCATCCAGTTAGACTGGAAGTCGACCCCAACATAGTTGGGAAAAGGCTGGGCATAGGGTACATAGATATCATGCCTGCGTATATTCCCCGAAGGGTACGGCAGAGGTGCATCTATAGTACACCCACATTTCTTAATAATTTATCTAAAGACAGTTTAATTAACTAGGTTATCATTATTCTCTAGATTTACAAAATAAATCAATTCTCAAATGCTAGTCTTACTCAACGTGTTAGAACCGCATCTGTCTGCACGTGTCCCCGATCCTAGTTTAGTTATGGTCCTATACTCTACCAGTCATAAGCCAATCGACCATTTACCATTTGACCGTCTGTCACCGTTCTATAAATACCGGCCGTATGCGCAGGCGCACGCAGCGCTCGACACCGCTTGACCTTTGTGTCAAATTCATTCAGTATTGTACTGACATGCTCGCCTCGCGCAACGCATTACCTGCCGCCTGCGAAGTCTTTATTTGTCAGGTTTAAAGCCTTTCAGAGGTGAGTTTTAAAGAGCTTGGTTGTAACTTCTCTAAGATAGCTTACCTAAGGACATTTGAACAATGCTTACGACAGGCTTGCCGTTCTTTTTCTGGTCTTTTGTCTTACTAAGAAAGAAAGACGAAAAGAAAATTTGTTTATTGGTATAAATACAAATCACACACCCTGAAATTGGGGTCTTGGCTAAGTTATAACAGCCTTACGCGTCGAACGATCAGGTTAAGCTATGCTTGCCGCGGTCAGTCCGTGGATGAATGACTATCTTAACATACCGCGATTCCTCCGTGCTTCGGGAAGCACGTTAAGCCGTTGGTCTCAGCTGTCATTCGTGGATCTTTGACAGTCGTTACGGGTCGTCAGAACCCCGAAAGACTGACAACCAGTCTTACCAAGGGGATCGTGTTACCCATTAACTGGGTTGTGATGTCAGATAGGCAGTCGCTCCATGTAAAATACTGGTATTCAGCTGCATGCGGTTAGACTGGAAGCCGACCCCAACATAGTTGGGAAAAGGTTAGGCAGATTGATTGACACCCTGAAATTTATTTAAAAATACTTATGCCAAAAGGGCCTCAGCTCAGCTTTCTTACTAAAATGCAGCACCATTTGGCTGACTTTGCAAACTCTTTATTGCAAAAGAACTTCAAAAAATTAAGTTAATTTATCTTCGTAGTGTGTCGACGGGAATCTTTGTATTGAATAGGCCCAGAACTTACTCATGCCAGCCTAGGTTTGCTAGGTAGTTAAAATGCTTGTAAAACTTAAATACTTGGTTTTTAGGTTGCAAATATCATGTCACCACCACATGATCAAAAACTCAATCAAAGTTAATCCTTGTTACAATTCCTCATAGATCACAAAAGGCTACAGATTGAAAGTGAAAAGGAGACAGTGTAATGACGTTTTCACTAACTCTTTATCACACGACGCCATTATTGGGAAAGCTCGTTATATAGATTATGGTGATCGCTGTCCATGTTTTCTAATGCAATATGCTGTAACTTTGTGCGGTAATGTTATACGTGTGGTATAAGAAAATTGGCGCAGCTTAAGAGCGACTAGCACCATAGTTCTGTCACAGTTATGCGATCCTGGTAGGTGGAGAATGTGTTTTTGTTTTAAGGTACTAAAACTATAACCCTCTCAAAAAAGTTTAGTCATGTATCTGGCTATCCCAACTTTTCTCGTAGTTTTCCCCTTTTCGGCGTTAGATTTTAGTATATAGGTTCGGCTGTACTGATGGCAAAGCAAAACCCATTTCATGTATCTCTATCCGCGTCCAATGCTGCAGGTATTTTTGTTGTTTTTTTTTTGTTTTTGTTTTCGGCGGCAAACCTTCAAAAGGCGCCCGGGCTCTGGGGAAAAGACCGGGCAGTGTGGGATTCCTACCTCACTAAAACCCCCCGGTGGTCACCACACACACACACACACACACATCACACATCTACACATGGAAGGGGCACCGTTACCTCTCAAAAGATCAATCTTTTACATCTTTTTAGTAAAAGAGGGGATAGACATAATTATAGTACAAGAAATAGGGACCTATTAGTTCAACCAGGTTTCAGACTGGCTAAAGTGGACTCATCTTTCATGGGGTACTGTTTAAAATGTTACAATAAAATTCCTCCCCACATACTTCAACTGAATGAGACGAAATTCAAGTCTTGTATAAAACGCACACTATGCAGGCAGGCATATTATAAGTTGGGGGATTACATCTCTGATAAAAATGCTTGGCTCAATGCTGGTCCTGCTCCACAACCACAACTAATTGATTAACATCTGAAAATACTGTTGCAGCTGCTGAAGATTTTAAGACCATCTTTGCATTGTATAAAATCAATCTCCTTTGTATTATATAATTCCAGAGCACAGGTGTGAGTACTATGTACTAAAGAGCTACCATTTACTGGGTAATACTTTTTTTTATTGACTTGAATGTGCCCTGGCGGCTGTGAGTATGTCATGCTCACTCAGATGTCTCGCTGATGGTGGCGCGTGTGTTGGATCATTTAGCTCCCTTCAAAATGGTTGAGCTGAATGGTGCTGATCCATACGTCATGTTCGTGAACGGGCGCCGTCAGTTGGGACTGGTCAACTCTTAGCGGCCATGGCTGATTTTTAATTTTTTAATTGTTCTTTGTTTTTATCTTTGTATTACGGACGCTTCTAACGTGCACGTCTTTCTACATTGTTCTCACATGTATAATTTCAACATGAATGATGTAACCAATACTTTGTAACAATTTATTTTATTTAAAAGAGTGTCCGTGGAGTTTCTTGCCCGTTCTTCTCCATAGGTACCTACTACGCTTTGGAATGGGCAACTAGCTTCATATTTTTGACTGACCGATTCCTTGACAATTCAAAAGTGCCTGTAATGGTTTTATTGAAATAAATGATTTGAGTTTCAGTTTGAGAATCTTGATACCCCCTGTGCAACGCCTGTTAGGGCACATTCCTGGGGAGACTGTAAAGGGTAGGTACCTGCTTGTATTACGGAAAATCTCATAATGTATTTCAGTAAGGTATGCTTTCAAACGGCTCATCGAAGAGTAAAACGATTTCTTAACACGATTCAATCGCTTCAAATACCTTGCAATACTCTTGCTTACATTACTGTGACTTCGTCTGCAATATTTTCATCAAATTGCTTTACACTTCTTTGTGTTCAAATAATACTCTGTCCAAAATAGCTACACGTAATATGGCTCCCAATTTATTACTTGTTACTCAACAGCAATCACCCATGCAATGACAACATCGTTGCTTCATCAGTGGTCACGGGGCCAAAGCGAATGAACCTGGGTTTTTATATAGGGATACCAAGCCGTTCGAGTGTTTAGAAATACTGTTGCGTTTTATGACATCCTGGTAGCCGTGGAGACCGAAATGTGTTTGGGAAAATGCAGCGAAAATAATATCTCAGTAGTTTTTATTGTTGAAAGAATAGGTAATTTCAATGAAATCGGTTTTTAGTCATTTGTGGATTATTATAAGCGTTTTAAAATTTATTTTTTCTTCCGCTATCAAAACGGTGAAGAAAGCAATCGTAAGAAAGCCGGCTAGAACTTAAAATGTATCTACCAACCCGCACTGGACCCGCGTCGTGGATTACGGCCCACTCCCCTCTCACAGAGAGGAGGCCTGGTTTCCCAGCAGTGGCTGATTATGCATAAGCTTATATTATTTATGGATCTTCCTTTTCCACGTTTTTGTCCTATTCACTGAATAGCTGACTATCGGAACCGAATCAATCTAAGCTTCTTATCAGTTTTACCAATGTTGAAGAATGTCAATTTTACCTTTACCAATTTTATAATTTTTAATCAGAATTTCAAAGATTTTAATTTTATATACATCATTTTGAAGTTACCAAATTTTCAATATTAGCACTTATTACCTACTAAGTAAGTTAGCTTATTTGTTTGATTCATTATTTTATGAATGTGGTGTTTACCTATAAGTAACTGATGCACTGTTATTTTACTTTAAAAAAAATATTAGGTATGTGTTTGTATCAGTGTAATCAATTGTTGGTGAACCAAATAAAATAAATAAATTAAATAAACCCCCATCAAGACTCCAAAAGCCTTTAATAACAGACGGTTTACTACAATTTCCTTCAACCTTACCGGACGGAAATGTTGTAATGACCATACCAAATCATCGACTCAAGCTTGTCCAGTTTCTTCATGAGTAACAGTAACATATGGCCACGATGTCAACATTACGCAAAATTGAACTCACAAATATATAAAAAAAAATATCAACAATCGGTTGGAGAAGTCAAGTGTCCCAGAGGCACAATGGTAAACAAAACATAATTTTAGCAACGTTTTAATTTCATGGTCAGTTTGCGGAGAGCGGTGACCAAGGTTACATTGCGTTGTTCACCGTTAATCATAACTTTGGTACTTGTTTTCTCAAAATGCATGACAATGGTTCGGTTTTATATTCATTTGATTTGAAGTTTGAGTCTAAATAAGCAACCCTTTTTTTTTTTTTTGTTGTGTTTATTTCAAAACCCACCCGTGTTCCTTCCGTTGCCTGTGTGCCGGGGTCGCCATATCCCTTTCGGACAAACTCGCAACACCGGCAGGCATTGGCCCTTCCGGACCCCGTCAGTTGGTGAAATAAGCACCCCTTTTTTTTTTTTTTTTTTTTTTTTTGGATGGGAAATTATCAAATAACTTCTCCCGCTCTGGGTGGAGCGGGAGGGCGTGTCAGACTTTTACTGACTAAAACCCACCCGTGTTCCTTCCGATGCCTGTGTGCCGAGGTCGCGATATCCCTTTCAGACAAACCCGCAACCCCGGCAGGCATTGGCCCTTGCGGACCCCGTCAGTTGGTGCTGACATCTCTTTGAGGCGCGCGTGGAACACAACGCGCCGTCGACCCGGGCCTGGTCCCTATCGGACGGCGAGCTACCCATTGCTCACCGTCCGCAAGCCCGCGCCTACGGTGGCCGGAAGTCGGCTCTCGACTCCCGACGCCCGGGGCGTCTCCTGCGGCGACTAGGGGCGCGAGGGGGCGCATTTTGCCTCTCCCTCGCGCGCTCCGCCTCCTCCTTCGCGAGCATTACTGCTTCGCAGAAGGAGGTGACGGCCTCCCATGCACTCTCGCTCCGGACCATGGCCTGAACCAGGGCCGGACGCGAGAGATCGCCGCCGCCGATCGCCTCCGTGAGGACACGGCGGTGCTCCGCCCAAGCTGGGCAGACCTCCACCGTATGCTCCACCGTGTCCTCCGGGCGATCCACACAGTGGTGACACCCGGGCGTTTCCTCCCGCTTTATTCTGAACAGGAACCTCCCGAAACAACCATGTCCGGTGAGGACCTGTGTCAGGCGGAAGGTGAGGACGCCATGGCGCCTCTCTAGCCACTCCTCAAAGAGGGGACTTATCGCCACAATTGTGGCGTGCCCAGCGCTGGGTTGCGACAATCGCACTCTCCATGCCGCCATGAGATCCCGCCGGAGCTCTGTCCGCTGTGCCGCGATTTCTCGCGGCAGCGGAGTTACGCCCCGGCGTTTCGCCTCCTCGCGCAACTCCCACATGTGCGCGAGGACTTTTGCCTCCAGATCCCATGGCGGTAGTCCGGCAAGGAGGCTCGCCGCCTCACGGGAGACCGTGCGGTATCCTCGTACCAGCCTGATCGCCATGACCCTTTGGGACGCGTTCAACCGCTGGGCTGGTCGCAGCCTCAATGAACGCGCCCACACCGGTGCCCCGTAAAGGGCCATGGACCGCACGATCCCCGCATAGAGCCTCCGGCAGGAGGCGTTTGGACCCCCTAGATTGGGCAGAAGCCGCTTCAAAGCAGCCCCTGCCCTCTGCAGTTTGGGAGCCAAACGTCGGAAGTGCTCCACGAAGTTCCACCGGCTGTCGAGGACGAGTCCCAGGTACTTCATCGTCGACTCGACACCGATGTGAACCCCTCCTGCCGTTATCCGGGAACCCGACAGTGGCGCGTTCCGAGGACCATAAAAACACATGGCCTCGGACTTGTGCAAGGCCACCTCGAGTCCCAATTGCCGGATCCTATCGACGATTGTCGCAACCCCGCGTGTCGCCAGTTCGGCCGCCGCCTCGTGCGACCTCCCCTGCGCCAGGACCAGCGTGTCGTCAGCGTAGCACACTACGCTGACGCCACTAGGGAGGTCGGCGCGCAGCACCCAGTCGTAGCCGATGTCCCACAGATGCGGCCCCAGGACCGATCCCTGTGGGACACCGCACGACATCTCTCGCCGGTTCCACTCTCCGTGGTGACCGGGGTAGATGACGGCCCTGTCCGTCAAATAGGCCTCGACCACTCGACAGAGGTAGGTCGGCATCCGGTGATACCGGAGTGCCTCCCTAATGCAACTCCAGGGCAGGGTATTGAAGGCATTGGCGATGTCAAGAGACACCGCCAAGACGACCCCACCCCGGGCAATAGCATCCCCCGTCGTGAGGGCTCGAACGCGCATGATGGCATCCACCGTAGAGCGCCCCTTGCGGAAACCAAACTGGCTCTCCGCCAAGTCCGGTCCCACTCGCACCAGCCGCCCGACAAGGCGGTCTGCAATCACTCTTTCAAAGAGCTTGCCCACCTCGTCGAGCAGCACAATGGGCCGGTAAGCGGACGGAGAGTCCGCCGGGCGCCCCGGCTTTTTGATGAGGACCAGTTTCCCCGTCTTCCAACGAAGCGGGAACTGGCCCCTTTCCAAGCATGCGCTTAGGAGCCCCCTTAGTCGAGGCCCGAGAGCCTCCAAGGCCAGAACCCAGGCTTTTCCAGGTAAGCCGTCGGGTCCTGGGGCGGTATTCTTGGCATTCAGCCTACGTACCGCCACTCTCAAATCTACCTCGGTCACCTCCGGAGTATCGTCGTCGTCGTCACCATAGTGGTCCGCATTGGGCACCGCAGAAGGCGGAGCCATGGGCGGGGGAGTATATTCCCCCCGCGAAGGGAACAGAGCGCTCACCACGTCCTCCACGAGCTGGGGCCGGAGACTCTGCGTCAGCGGGGGAGCCCATGGGCGGAGTTTGTCTCTCGCCCATTTGTATGGGCGTCCCCACGGATCTCTGTTCAGAGTCTCCAGCGACTCCTCGCGGGCCAGTCCTCTGGCCCGCTCGATCTCCGCTCGGAGGGCGGTCTTCGCCGCTCTGTACCCGTCGTACAGCTCCGCCTCAATGGCTTCCGTATCCGGAGGGCGGATACGGAGCCTGCGGTGCCTGGAGTACCGGTGGCGCGCAGCAACGCATGCCGCGCGTAAAGCGGTCAGCTCACGCGACCACCAGCACACCTGGCGCCGAGCACGTCCGGGCTGGACCCGGGGCATTGCCACGTCACATATCTCGGACATGGCCTCCCGGAACCACTCCGCCTCGACATTGATGTCGGCAGGCCTGTCCGGTGATGACACCCAGGCCTGCACGATCGAGGCTTCCAGGAGGAGCTCCCGGTCCAGCTGCTTCAGCGCCCACCGCGGACCACTCGGGGTCTGTCGGACCGACGCGCCCGAGGTCTGGGCGGAGACGTCAAACCGGATGTACCGGTGATCGGAATAGGTCTCCACCCCCTCCATGACGCGCCAGTCAATGACACGCGGCGACAGAGCGGGGCTGGCGAACGAGATGTCCACCACTGATTCACCCCGCATCCGCACACACGTGGGGACAGAACCCCGGTTCAGGACGACCAGGCCTGTCTCCAGGGCCCAGTCCTCCACCATCCTGCCCCGTGTGTCCGTATACCGGGAACCCCAAGCCACGTTCTTGGCATTGAAGTCCCCGAGGACGACCACGGGGAGGGGATGGTACCCGACGACGACGACTCTCAACTCCCCAAGGGAGTTGTGGAACTCGGCGAGAGTTCGGTTCGGGGAGAAGTACGCTCCCACCACGACAATCTCCCCGAACCGTGCTGCCACGCAACCCTGTCCCCTCTTGACGGCCTCGAGGGACGGGGTACCGGCGGCGGCCGACGATATAATGGTCACTGAGCCGCTCAGGTCCTCCACCCAGTCATCCCTGGGCGGGACAAAGTACGGCTCAGCGACCACGGCGATGTTAATCGACCACTGCGCCATGCTCTGGAGCAACAGATCCTGAGCTGCGGCGCAGTGGTTGATGTTCGCCTGGAGGAGGCGTAATGGGGCCACTATTGGCAGTCCATACTCGCCTCCCCCCGAGCCCCCCGTGAGGGCCCTGCCACAGCGGCAACGGCGGCGGCGGCAACGACGGTGGAGGCGGCAGCGGCGGCGGCAACGACGGTGGAGGCGGCTGCGGCGGTGACGGCGGTGGCGGAGGGCTTGCCCCTGGCTTTCGCTTTGGCGGGTTGGGCGCAGGCCTTGCCCCCAATCCGGTGCTCGGCCGGCTTGCCAGCCGCCGCACATACGGCGCAGTGCGGCGTGGCTTCACACGAGCCGGCCTTGTGACCGGGCTGACCACAGCGATAGCAGTGATCGCTGCGGTCCACCTCCGAGGTGCATTTCGCTCCAACGTGGTTACCCACAAGGCAGCGGAAGCACCTCAGAGGTTTGGGTTCCAGCAGTTTGACCTGCGCGGATACCCAGCCCACCAATAACCTTTGGCCCTCCCCGGCGATTTTTCTGGCCGCCGACACGGGGCAGTTCACCGTTACGGCTCGCATCCCCGTGAAGTCAGGACGGATGGTGCCCGCCCTAATCTGCTCGGCAGAGCACCCTCCAGTCCTGACGAAAATAAGCACCCCTGGATATGACTATGGAATTAATGGTTATATGTCTGCGCTATACGGGTGTTTTCCCTGGAGGGTAAGGCAGAGGTCCTATAGTACACCCACATGTTATGTTTAAGTCCCATGTAGGCTTATTGCCATCAACCGGGCACAAGTCCTGGTTGCTACTGAGAAATTCCTGACAGGTAATCCCAAAAACACTTTGCCCGACCTGGGAATCGAACCCAGGACCTCCTGCTCAGCAGTAGCGCTTGCGACCGCTAGACCAACAGTCAACCGCAGTCTGTAAGAGAGCAGATATTTTGTAGAAAATAAAACCCCAGTCTAGTCATCTTAATAATAGGTTGTTCATATTATGTACTTATGGAGTTAAGAGCCCTTCAAAACGACCATAACACCGACCTGTCGCAGATTTTTCTTGGTCATTAATCTTTACGAGTTCGTTTATGACAAAGTTGACGTCTTCTAATTTGTTATTGCCATTCATAAGAACCTTTTATTGATGAAAGTTAGATAAAAAGTGAAAACAAAAGTTTTCAGAAGCATGTGATTTACCTTCTACGTGAATTAATTTCATAGAAAGTTTCGTCATTACGACGTTATCACATAAGGAAATTAAATGAACACTTATAAACAAACCAAAATTGAGATATCATCAACAATTATGTACCTAAAGTAATCGATAAAACGTATTACATTATTTTGTGTGAGCAAATCAAATACTAGAGGGAGAAAGCCATAGACTATAAATATGCATAACTCAGATGATTTCTCTCTCTGCACGCTAAGACGCGCGTGCGTTTTCTTCTATGAAAATCTGCGCGCGCGCACCCGAATTGAGTAATCGATTCAGTTGATTTATATGGACATAATAAGCTTCGTATAATCGGTAACACCTTTTTGTTCACTAATAGATGGACAGTTTATTTGTATACACTTTTTTGGTAAGTTAGAGAAAAGTAAAAAAAAAAATACTAACTCAAAACATTTTTTTCACTTCAACCATTTACAGGCACTTTTGAATAAATTGTCAAGGAGTCGGTCAGTCAGAAATATCAAGCTAGTTGTCCATTTCAATGCGAAATAGGTGAGGTACCTATGGAGAAGAACGGGCAAGAAAATCCACGGACAATCTTTTTAAATTATATTGTTACAAAAATATCGGTTACATCATAGATGTTGAATTTAGAATTATATTATGTGCAGAACGATGTAAAAAAGACGTACACGTTAAAAGCGTCCAGAGTACGGCAAATAGAAACAAGAAAAAGAAATAAATACCATGGCAGCTACGAGATGACCAGTTCCAACTGACGGCGCCCGTTCAAGAACATGACGCATGGATCAGGACTATTCAGCTCAACCATTTTGAAGGGAGCTAAATGATCCAATACACGCGCCACCATCAACGAGACTTTTAAGTTAATAAATTGCAGGTCAGGCGGAAATGCTCATGGTACAAATAGAAAACCTGTTAAGTTGACCTGCTATGTACCTACTTGGCAAGTATTTTAAATGTTGATGGTAGGGCCCTGACATACTCACAGCTGCCAGGGCACATTCAAGTCAATGAAAGACATATTACCCGGTAAATGGTAGCTCAATAGTACATAGTACTCACACCTGTGCTATGCAATTATATAACCATAATTGCATAGCAATTAAATTAATAATATTAATTAATAATATTAATTAATAAAATTAATAATATTAAATTAATATTTTTGTAACCATATTATGATTTAAAAGAGTGTCCGTGGAGTTTCTTGCCCGTTCTTCTCCATCTACTACGCTTTGGAATTGGCATCTAGCTTCATCTTTCTGACTGACCGACCCCCTTGACAATTCAAAAGTGCCTGTAATTGGTTTATTTGAAATAAATGGTTTGAGTTTGAATAATACAAAGGGAGATTGAGTTTATACAATGCAAAGATGGTCTTACAATCTTCAGCAGCTCCAACAGTATTTTCAAATGATATTCAATTAGTTGTGGCGTGGAGCAGGACCAGGATGTTACATGATTACGTACTCCTGATAAGTTATTGTTTGTAGATTTAACAGTTATTTTGCTAACTATTGCTTAATTGATCATCTCTCAGTCTGCTATCGTTGAAGAAGACATTCCAAATAACGATATTCTATCACATACTAACGTCCGAGTAAAATCTATGAATTATTCAAACAACAAAAGTACAGCCAGAGAAAATAATTATGATTTATTCCATATACGGCGTGGATTTTTTTATGTTTCTATCGTTATTTCATCGATGCATTTATCTCCGTAAAAGATTACAGCAGTGCTATTCTGTAACCATCTCACCGTGAAAAAGAAGACCGTGGTAAAGAAGTGTTTTCTTTACAAGAAACAAAGAACATCGAACATCTGCCATGCGATTCTGTAAACATCTCACCGTGAAAACTTGGGTGAAGTGAGCTGTCAATAGTGTCAATCCCTGTGGAATGACAGCTCACTCCACGCTCACTTCACCTAAGTTTTCACGGTGAGATGTTTACAGAATCGCATGGCAGATGTTCGATGTTCTTTGTTTCTTGTAAAGATGTATATCATTATATTTAAATGTGGAGGCCTGTGTCCCAGCAGTGGGAACATTATACGCTGATTATGTTATACTTTATGCTAAATGTGATATTATTTATTTTAATTTTATTAAATTTTTAATGATTACAACACATCTTATTCTTAAATTATGACGTACGTACAATTAATTGCTATTTACTTTAATTATTTTTAAACATTCTACTATTCAGATTTTATTCAATTGTTATACCCTAAGTCCATGTGAACTTCGTAATTATTATTATGATCTTGTAAAACTCATCTTCATTAATATTATAAAGAGAAAAGATTTGTATTTTTGTTTGTAATTAATAAACTTAAAAACTACTGTGCCGATTTAAAAAAATATTTCACCTGGAATGCTATATTATCACTGAGTAACAGGTTATAATTTATAAAGATGTCACGCGGGCGAAGCTGCTGGCGGAAGCTAGTGTGAAATGAAATGAATGAATGTGAGTGTTTGTGTGTGTAAGGGAGAGTGGGTTTGTGTGTGTGGAGCTAGTGTGTGTGTGTAATTTGAATTTTAATTATATCCCAGTTTAATCGTATTTATTCTATTTTGGTAAGAGTAAATTCAGAGGTAATTTGGCAAGATCTCCTACTTCGTTTGGAACCATTGATGTAAAAATCTATGACACGAATAGGTATAGTTTTTTCCTGTTAACTTATTTCCACATTTTAGCAAAATAAAATATTATTAATTGAGTTGATAATAATCACATTACAATTATTAGATTTTAATCTTGATTAACTATTACTTTATCATTTTAGGTATCAAGATTAAATTAATTGGCGTTTAGACGGCATCATCACTATTTCAAATTATGTTACGTCAATTAGCGGGAATTAACTGAATTTGGATTTTTCCTTAATTGATTAAATCGAAGAATACGATCATTAGTATTAAATTGGTTTCTATAAAAGAGGAGCAGGTCACGGTGGCCAACTCAACCGAGATTAGCCAGGTACGCAGGAGATATTATAGTGCACAAGTGTGTGCGCAGACACAGGTGCACCCTCTGTTCCTTGACTCTCATAGTCCGATGGGACGGCATTCCAGCACGACCCAGGAGAGATCAGGCGCAGGACCAACGGCTTTACGTGCTTTCCGAGGCACGGGGATCTACCAACTTCCGAACTCCGGGCTGAGAAACCACGACACCAACGGATGTACATACAATCTAGTGTCAGCAAATATAATCTTTTATAGAGAACAATATTTATCATTGCCACGCTACTTGCGTCATTAGCACATTACTATGAAACTTGAATTCAACACTACAAACGCAAACAATTAACAAAACATCTAACGCTAAAAATATAAGTTGCTGAGAAGAACAATAATTACAGAAACGGCCGTGACATACAGCCAGACAGACAAAGACGCCTCATCATAAGGTTTCCAATTCAACCCTTTCAATACAGATTGGAACCTTATCTAAAGGGCATGTAGGTATATTTAATAGAACGCCAAATACTTCTCATTTTGATTAAATAATTATAAATTTAAACATTTTGGTGTGCTAAAATTCTAAATAGCCACGTAATGCAACCAACGTGGCTCGCGTAGTTCCTAGTTTAATCAATTTGGTCGGGCTGCCTTAGCTTAGTTACTGGGACTAACTTTGAGAACAGGCCAGAAAGTTAAAACAGGCTCATTTATTACAAAAGTCATCATCATCATTTCAGCCGAAAGAGTCCCCTGCTGGAATTAGGCCTCTCCCAAGCACTGCCACTTCGACAAGTTCTGTGCTTCCCGTTTCCAGCGGGTTCATGCGGCCTTCACAAGGTCATCAGTCCACCTTGTGGGAGGCCTTCCAACGCTACGTCTTCTGCTACGCGGTCGACACTCCAGAACTTTAAAAAAGTGTACATCATTAATGGACAAAAAAATTGGCCAATAAGTTTTTAGTTTAATATTTCCCTATCTAAAAGCAGTGCATCCAAGAAATCTGGGCAAGAGTGTTGTTATTTGGAAAGGTTAGTCGTCAAGTGTGACCGGTTTACGCTCAATCGCTTGTAGAGCAAGCCGTGCGGTGACTCATACATCACGCCTGGTGGTATCCTTGCTTTTAGAGCAAGGACAAGGTTTCTGCCACTTTCAGTACAATTTACGGTGTTAATTTTGTAGTTCCTTGTAAATTTTTGTATGGTTGTCTACTTCATCATCAGCCTCTAGTTCTAGTAGTTCGCTGCGTTTAATTTGAAGATGTCTGTGTCCACATATGTAGGTATCTCCAAAATTCACACGACGGAGCTCGATCCTTGGTCAGTTTCATCCATACACATTATCACCCGGCGTCGATCGTCGATCCAACTTCCCTGCTTATACAACGGTGTTAGGGCCCTTAAATGTCCCTGGGCAGTGCTGGCCCAGTGTAGTGCTAGAGCCCTTAAATATTGGCAATACTATAGTGACTGGAAATTTCATAATTTCAATAAATTGGTAAGCAGAGTAGCTCGTGGCTAAGTAATAATAGCCGCACGGCTCGATCCATCAGGTTAAGCTACGCTTGCCGGGGTTGGTCCGTGGATGGGTGACCATCTTTACATACTGAGATGCCTCCGTGCCTCGGAAAACACGTTTTAAGTTGGTCCTGGCTGTTATTCGTGTCATCTTTGACAGGAGTTACGGGTCGTCAGAAGCCCGAAAGTCTAACAACCAGTCTCCAAGGGGTATCCTATTACCCAGTTACTGGGTTGTGGAGGTCAGATAGGCAGTCGCTCCATGAAAATACTGGTATTCAGCTGCATCCGGTTAGACTGGAAGCCGACTCCAACATAGTTGGGAAAAGGCTAGGCAGACTGATTGGTAAGCAGAGTAGCATTTATTTTTATTTTAGCCAGTTAGCTGTTGAGAGTTTTCAATGAGTATGGAAAAAAAATAATGACAATTTAGTGACCTCGTTTTCTATTCAGTATTGGCTATATTCTATTCAGTACCTAGTATGTAGTAACAAAATATTAAGCAAGTCTTTGTAAAACAAATATGTCTAGATCTTTTTCAGTGTGCGAAGGCCTGGTTAATTATAAATGTGCATAGTTAGGCATCCAGTCCAGCGAGTATAAGGTTTAGCAATACTTACCTATCCAATTTTGTGGTTTCCACAAGGTAAACTAAAGTGTCAAGTACCTTGAGTGAGGATCAATTTTAATGGTAAGATAAGAATAGAAATTACGAAAAAGAACACAGGGTGTCGCGATTTTTGAAAAACGTTGCAATTAAGGGACATTGCAATGTCCCTTAATTTGGGTTCCATACGTCTGAATGAAAAAACAGAACCCTTGTAGGATCACTCGTCTATCTGTCCGTCTGTCACAGCCAATTTGCTCCGAATCTACTGGGCCGATTAAGTTGAAATTTAGTACACATAAGTATTTCTCTAATCCAAACACGGACGTGTAATATAAATATGGGGTAATTTTGAATATGGGGGCACTTTAGGGAAGGATTTTTTTTATTTGAACCTGTCTAATATTCCTTTGCAAAATTATAATAAGTATGATCCATTTGCTCAAGATATATTATAATCCTTGTAAGTAAAAATATATGTGTCCTGTTTAAGTATAACCAACCCCTGGATGTTTACTTTCTACTGAATCGATCTTAAGACTCCGACGCGACGTCTGTATTCCACATCGATTCAGTTTTAGCCTTGAAGTCCCTACCCATCTCAGAAACTCCTATTTATCAAGACAATGTGCAGTAGGTTTCTGCACGTCATGATTATCAATTTATATAATAAACGGGGCAGTCAAGTCAGCTGGTAACTTTTATGTAATAACATAAGCAGTGGAGAGCAAAAAAAATTCAAGGTTGTAATCTCATAAGGAAATGTACACCTACCTATTTGCACATACATAGTACATAATGTTTGACGCTTGTTTACAGTCAAGTCATCTTAGTTTTTTGGGAATATTCTTTTGAATTTTTATTAGCTCTAATAATTAGGGACTTTTTTGGTCAGTTTTTATTGCCACTGAGTTTTTTATGATTTCGTAGTAGAATTAAAATTTTAAAAAACCCCGACACAAACATTTCCTCATTTCTCTTTCCTACTCCATCACCAGACCCTGTTCATCATCTATCTATAACCTATTCATTGAGACCATTCCAATGAGCCCAAACACGATACCTGTGCTGTAAGTTGGTAAGGGAGTGGGGTATCCTGCGAATTCCAGTTGATGCTGTTCAGTGCTTCAGCATTAGTTGAAGGTTACTAAGTTTTTCTAATATCATTGAAGTAACAGAATACCAAATTTCAAATCGATCAGACTTGTCGAAGACGCTCACATCCATTGGTCAACTAGAAAAGAGCTGATAATCATCAAACGGGTGAACCGATTTTGATAAAACATATCTAAGAACCATTGCTAGAAAACCTGCTTTCAAATAATAATAAACCGCATTCAAATCGTTTCACCCGTTTAAGAGCTACGGTGTCACAGACAGACACACACACGTAGCGTTCAAACATATAACACTCCTCTTTTTGCATCGGGAGTTAAAAATTGCATGCTTCTAGTCTAGAAGAACGTAAATTCACGAGTTCCTTTTTTAACGAAAATTAAAAAGCTAAGGAAATATTTATAAATAATATCAATAAAGTGGTTAAATAAAGGGAAGATTTGTATGTAATTTTCTATATGTTGCCGATGGAAATCCCATGGTGCGGGCGCACGGTGCGTTGTAATATAAATATAAATAATAATACCCTCTTCTTTTTTTCGTGTGTTCAGTGACTAACCTGATGTCAGAGTTTTAAAGCCGCCCACGGGCCTCTGACTTGGCTTCACAAGCCGTCGAGAAATATCTCTCAGGCATGCCGGTTTCCTCACGATGTTTTCCTTCACCGTTTTGCAAAGCAAGCGAATACCCTGAATTCACAAATGTTTATTAATAATAAGTATATTTACTTAGCGCTATTAAATTACTATGCACTTAGTTCATGCGTTTATGTCAATGATTTAAATGGATACAAATCGTATCTGTACTCGGCTAAGTAATGGCTTACAAGGAGAGATCGGAATATAAATGTCAAACTTGACCCACTGACATTATATTACGAGTACCTACTATCTACGTGAATATACTATTGTTTTGATTTAATATTATCTTGGGAGAAACAATTGTTGCAAATTGATGCTGTAGGACTATTTATCATTGGGTTGAATGATAACGCGACTTCGACCTATGTATTCCGATTGTTTTGTTCCTAGGTTTAAGGAAATTAATAATATATTATAATTATATTATTACTATCATGTTAAGGTACGGTCCGATTTTCGGGTCGGGCAAAGCGTTTTTGTTTTTTTTACTACGATATTCTCTGTTGTCATTTATTTGTAGTTCATTGTGTGAAATGTGTGATACCTAAGACGTCCCGCATATGGATGTCGATAAATGGATCAGATTTGTATGATAAGATAAATTAAGTTTAATTTCAATAGATTTTTGGCTTACGAATGGAAATTACATCATTGTCAGTTAATGTCAGTGATTACTGTGATTAGCTAATTCTTTAATAAAGATCTACTTGCTAGATAGGTGGTTTAGTAGTTACATATAGGACCTATTCGTAAAATGGCTTACGGCGAAAAAAAAATCTCACAATACCTCATTCTGCAAAAGACTCATGATTGTAATAATATTATTCAACTAAATAATCACATTAAAAAGGACGTCAATTTTAATTAAGTTACAATGCTCACATCGTCTTCTTGCCCTTACGCCATTTTTTTTGGGATCAGCGCAGCAAGTTTTTTGTTGCGACTTCAGTTAGATATTCGCAGATAGAAGAAAATGGCCGAGAATTCAGCTCAACGCTTGTATTTGGTAACGTTCATATCCAGCAGTAGACTGCTAAAGGCTGATGACGACCCTAATCACACAATGCCAGAGTCAATCTGTTTCGTTAGACATTCGAAATGCAATCAAACGTCAATTGAAACCGGTCAGGTCAAATATGATTGAAGTGTCGTAGTTGGGAGGTGAGTCAGCTTGTCATATGCACTGGTCCATATTTGACTGGCACAGATTTGACATGCCCAATTGCCCATGTTACGTAGGATTATACAAAAATATCTCAAACATTATGTGCAACCATTTTTATATGTATTTAAAGGGAGTCACAAAATGAGTTGGACCCTTTTAATGCGAGTGACTCAGAAAATGTTTCACCTCTTTAACTACTGCTTAGGTTCAATTTTAATATCGCCTTTCATTTAATGTCTACACAATTTGGTCAAAGACTCATTTATTTTGGTTCGTTTATATTCAGAAAGGCGCATGGGTAGTCTTGACCTGCCCTAACATTATCCTTCCTCAATTTAGTACGCGCGAGGAAACTGTGAAGGTTTGACATATTCGTAGATAGTGATTCTTTTAGAAAACATTGCGTGCGCCATAATATTGAATACTGATCTAAATGTTAAGTGCGCTGGTATTCCAGATTCAGTCCAGAGATTTGTATATATATATATATATATCTACATTTATCTATCATAAAATTTAGAATAAGGTACTATGGCTCTTGTTATATATACCTGTTACTTCAGCTGATAATAAGGACAATAGTTTCTATGCCAGATTCTACGATTGTGACTCTATGTAGTTGTTTACAAGTAGACTTGATAAATATACTCTCGCAGTCTCGCAAGCAAAGCACGAAGGCGCTGACCTTCCATGATTCCGGGTACCTACAGCGAGCAAGCTTCCGTTCTCTTCTGCAGTACTAGTACATTTGTCTTACTTTTGACAATACCTTTGTGTTTCTGTTGTTGGAAAACACGATCAAGGAATTTATATTAGTTTTTCTTTGGCTGCACCTTTTTATAATTATGTTGACATTTGGTCGACTTTTACACAATAATAATCTTGGGTGTAAAAATACGTTAATTATTGCAGTTTATCTTAACTCTAAAATAGACGACGTCGTTCCTTATTACAAACTCTACCTCTAATAGTTTTAAATTTGTTGGTATGGCCGTCCGTACACTAAGTATAGTTTGCGTTCTCAATAAATTGTTGCCATTTACAGTAGGTACATACTACTACAGTAAAGAAAACATCGTGAGAAATACACGCCCAAACAAACAATACGTACTAAATGATTCAAAACATAATAATAGGTATTGGTATCTGAGATCAGTTAGGCAAGCTGAGCGTCAGTGAACGTGAAGCCAAGAGCCGATTGCGCACGAAGACGCCATTTGTAAAGTTTTGCAACTGAGCCACGGAAACACCCGAGAATTTACCTACTCTAGCTAGATGAACTTCGGTACTTGTGATTTGAAAAATTTTCTTGAAATTCTTGAAGGAACACTGCAATTGAATTGAGAACTCCTTTTCGATTCTCTTCGCCTGGTCTCGGAAATGCCAGATGAAAAGCGTCTTAGTGAGTGTACCGAAGGAATGTGAGGGAAGGAAAACTGCAGTCGTATTGAGAAACCCATAATGGATAAAAAAAGTAATAATGTTGGTCAAGAATTTTTTTATCCAATAAGGGATTTGATTCTTGGGATTCACCTGGATGATACAAAATGATTTTGGGCTGCTAATTTCAGGTGCTCTGCTTTTCTTTCTTTGTTCATTTGTTTTCAAATACTTATGTCGGTCACACCTTTCCAAAATAATTTTCTTTTATATTTTATATAGACTTATAATATTTTGGTCGGAACATACAATAATCCAATAAGTAAGTAAAATAGTTTGCACCGGTTGTTGAGCTTAGTAAACATCGGTAGTGCTTTGCTCCTAATTACAGCCGGGATTGCCCAACTAGCCTGTCTGGTTGGTTGTTGCGTAAGCTCTTGCCGTTTCTGCGAGCCTAGTACTTTGACTTATAAATACCGGTGTGTTATGGTAAGTTAGAATTAATTCCGAACAAGATTTACGTAATTGACGAAAATAGAAAATCAAAAGCGACGGAGAAAAAAATATTTCATTTTCAAGTTGATGTTTATTTTCAGGAATGGCCAAACATAAAACATTAATGTCTGGTACACTTCAATGTTATGTTATGTTTGGCCATTCATTAAAAACTTTCGACGAAAATTTTATTATTTATCTATGCCCAACACAATCCTCAATATTACTCAACTGAAAAAAAGCAATGATCGCATGTAAAACTTACAATCTACATCATTTATCTAATCAGTTTAATGTCCAATATCCGCCTAGAATCTCTTCATAAAATATAATGCTTTTTAATTGACCATAACAGAGGCAATGCCGTTGACCGGTGATCGTGTAAAAAATAGGTCGATCACCTTTGATGTCCACCCCTTTGTCTGTCAAAGCCTTAACTCACACATTACATAGTAAAATACCCTTTATGATGTAGGCCATAATGGTTAAACTTCTATTAAAGGTGTAGTGACGATCATCCATTTTCACATGACCTATGATTACTTGTAGTTTTTTAAGGGATTTAGGTCAGTTCATAATGGTTGATCATAGGGTACATGTCCCTATTGTTGACTCTGTTGGCACACGCGATCATCGAATAAGGTGGTGGTAATAATTGTCGGGTTCAGGCATGTGATGTATTTATATATTATTTGTTCGCGCCATTTTTCACGAAGCTTGTTACACTTCAAGGCAAATTAAGGGTAAGCACCTTTACAGGTGATTTGCGTGTTAAGTATTAAGTTAGAGTTTCAACATGAAACTAAAAATCAAAATAACTTTCTTTTGTTATAATAATAATATTTTGTTTGTTTCAGAATGCGTGTGGAGGGCTAGACTAGAAGAAAGGTAATATTTCATAACAATACTCGGAACTTAAAATATATAATAAACATACTACTTAAGAAGGAAACGAAACGGACATCTTTAATCTTCATTATTGACATTCGCAACGGTAACTTCTAATCAAACTAGATGCCATCTGCGAGTGCCATCTCTTCATCTCTAGATGCGGAAAGTGTCCTTTTCATATCGATTATAAATGCAGTAATTTTTCACTCCCTTATCATTCATTCAAGTATACATTATACATAGAAAGCAACAATGTCTTTTAAGTCTATTTGTACCTTTTGCCCTCAGACAAAACCTTGGCAGAACAATCAACGGTCATTTGAATTTGTCAAAATTCATGAGCGTTACAGAGCTGTGCTTTAGCCGTGTTTTCCGATAATAGAAAACCTAAGAGTCTTCAAATGAGCATTGCCGACCGCATCATGTTTCCATGATGTGCACCTACCCAATTCGAAAAGGAATTTGACAGAATCTGTCATATTCAAATTAAGATCTGATCCTAATTTCTATCATCACTCTCTTGTCTTATGGGCCAGAACGAGCACCAGTTCAAGCTACTTCACCAGTATCCTGGCCGTTGTCCCAGCTCCACAAACCAGCACTTGACATCGTATGCGCACAACATGTCGTGCAGCGAGGAATGGTCATAAATTGGTGAACAAGGGATTCAGTCCCATTTTGTTCCGTCTCTCTCTTGTCCTACGCGCCAGAACGAGACAGCATTACTTCGAGCTACTCAGTGCTCACCGGAATCCTGGCCATTGTCCCAGCTCCACAAACCAGCACGTGACATCGTATGCACACAATATGTCGTGCAGTGAGGAATGGCTGCGCTAGAGAAAGCGTAAAGCGGCTCGCTGGACCGAAACCCACGCTCTTCATCACACGGCAGGGCTGGCTCGTGCCGATAGCAGATTTATTGTTTATTGCACTTGTTTCTTCCTTGTTATTTGTGTACGGAATACACGCAAGATTGTGTGACGGTATGCTAAATATTTGGAGACTTCAATGATTGTAAAAGAAAATTTTGTGTTCTTTGACTTTTCTCGCCAAGTAGGAATTCCGGTTAGATAAAATTCGGTATGCAAAAATATATTTTTTGTGTGGCTGTACAGTTAAAACGTTGGAAATAGCCTCCGTTAGTAAAGCAACAGCTCGCCATACCTACGCATGGATAAACACACCAGAAGCAGCATCTGATGTACCTAAAACATTTAGAAGAATTTCATGTTACTGAGCAAAATATAGCTCACGCTCAAGTTCCACAAAAAATGTAGACAAGATAATAAATGTTAATGATACAAGGCAGCGACAACCCTATAGAACTCGCAGCGTATTCGTGAGCGATAGTTGTTATTAGTCCCGTGTTTTTCCAAATTACCTACCCTAGTATTGACGTTAAGTAAATAAGTAACGAAGGTCCAGTCAACACAAATCATTATTTAAAAGAACAGCCTTAGGAAAATCGTTGATCTCTGAAGTATGAATCGATCTAATCAGGGCTTGCAGTCCTTTGTGCAAACGGAAGCTTTCTTAATGGTGGTTAAAGGTATGATTCCGAACAATGCCGCACGCGGCATTGCTGCCACGTCATTACTGGTCCCCATACATTTTCTATAATTTTATAAGAGATTATCATTGCTGCGACGATATATAAGCGTAATTGCTGCGACGGCACTGCTTCACTCTGCCGCCACGACAGACTAGCAGTGCGGGCTTTCATCACAGTGATAGTGATAACACGTGATCTTCAAGGTTAAGCAACGCTTGCCAAGGTCGGGCTTGGATGGGTGACCCATTAAATACCGAGGACCCTCCGTGTCTCGGAAACCACGTTAAGCCGTAGAGTCGTTACGGGTAGTCAGAAGCCCTGAAGTTTGACAACCAGCCTTAACCAGCGGTATCGTATTACCCAGTAAATGGATTGTGGCGGTTGGATGAGCAGTCGCTCCTTGTAAAATACTGGTATTCAGCTGCATCCGGTTAGACTGGAAGCCTACCCAAACATAGTTGCTAAAAGGCTGGGCAAATGATGATGATGTTACGTGTCGTTAGTGATGGCCATTTGGACCAAACCCCATACATTTTTGCCCAAAAAATTATCTACCAGTGGAACTTTTGTGTCTATATATTTTGCGTCACATGTGCTTGTCTATTGACACAAGTGCATGCAGAAACGCAGTTCTATTTGGTTTTCAATCGTAGTTCAGTTTCATGCCAGCATGTTTGTATCGACTATGTACCTATATGTAATTTAATGGTTCATGGAACGATTCCATACTGTCTTTCAATTGTTTGTTTTCCACATGTTTTTTTTTGGGTTTTTCCCGATGTTCGTGTTCACATGTTTTTGTTGCTTGTGTTTTAAAGGAATCATTTGGTAGTGTACGTAGGTTTTACATTAGGTTCTCTTGTAGTTTAATAAGTGTTAAATCTTTTGCATGGTTTATTCCTTCGTTGTATATAGGTCAGTTACAGTCGTTTTGAATGTTGCTTTACGCATGGTAATCTGTTAACATCTTCAACTTGACGTGCATATTAATGTAGCTAATATGTCACCAAATGAAAGTCAGTGTTAAGTGTGGGTTTCAAAAGTAATGTTAGGAGTTAATCATCAGTCAACCTAACACAATCTACTATAGGCATACGCTTCCAAAACTCGGTCTTACATCTTTTGTTGTTCATCATTCATCTTAAAGCACATTGTAGGTAGACATGCCTGTTAATTGACACTAAAGCATGCGAGTAGCTTGCATACATTGTGAGATTCGCCAATAAGAAGTTGGTGCGGTGTTGTAGAGGTTTTGTCCGGTTCGCTTTGACAACCGACCTCCTCAAATATTCTAAAAGTAGATGGCATGTATAATGAGATGAAGACTATTTCAAAATTAGAAGGAGAAAAAAAGAATAGAGGATCTGCTTGGAGAGCTGACAACATTAAGTAAAATAAGTGGATCCGATTCTAGAAATAAGTATTATAACACAACATCACGCCTGCAATCCCCAAATGGATGGGCAGAGGTGTACCTATAGTACACCCACATTTCGCCAGTTATGTTCAAGTCCCATGTAATAAAACCATGTGACTTAAACATATATTTTATTTTCTAGGCTTTCATCTTAAAGCACGTTATACGGATACCTGTAACTTGCACAAAACTTTACAAGTAGCTTGCATGCCATTCACCATCAGAAACTTGTACCAACGCATGCAAGCTACTCGCATACTTTGGTACAAGTTACAGGTATTTGCGGCTTAATCATTAGTTGAAAGCTTCGGTAATATCTCATCATTCTGTATACGAAACTAGGTTAAATAAGTATTTGTCATCACAATATCATTATATCTTAAGACATCCGTATAATGTCATGATATTTGCCAACTGTGCATTATGCATGCGACATGAAACGTTCAGTTTTCGACACGTTACGAAATAGTAGTAGAACGGTTTTGAACATTTTTAATGATTATGATATAGCGATCGTAATCTCTGCCTGTTTAAAAACGATTTAAGTAATTTTGTTTGTAATAATTACAAGGAAAACAAAAGAAATATGGTATTTATACTATTTATGTTGCGTGATCAATCCGAGGAGATTTAACGATGTGGACTAGTGGACTTCATAAGACTAAAGAATATTAGGATGATAAGCAATATCAATGGGCGTGTATTTCTCTGTGAAAATAATACCAGCAACATTCTTCCAATGTAGAAAAAGCCAGCTATATAATAGGAGGCTAAATTGTCTATTAATTTGCATTAATATTCTGTAACAGTCACGCATATAATCAAAATGGAACTTTCGTATATTATTTATTGGATCTCATTCTTTCCATGTACAAGACAGTTTCATAATTGTAGCATTTTCGCTTGACTTTTTTTTCTCTCAAAAATCAAGTCTTTTTAAAGATTATTTAAATAGAATCTAAATTACTCGGCTTTTATTTCTAAAATAAGTATTCATAGTATATATATTAATATAGTTTAGTTTAATATAGTTTATTATCCAGCCACAAGATATTTTTTCGCTATATCAATTATTACTTTAGTTAAAAACGAAATAAGAAATCAGACTTACGCCATTCAGTTTCATGCTCGAACACGATAAAAGAGCGCACGCGATATTCAACTTTATTACTGTGGTATTAGCATTTAGTACATATCGGAGTGGCGCGTATGGCGGTGTGCATGGGGCGGAGCTTGCGTGGAAATGTCTTTAGAGTGCCTGGTCTAAAGCAATGTCCCTCGTCCCTTGGGTAATAAGAAATGGTCCTCTATGCGTAGGTATACTGAATGAAAGTCTTGTCAATTTGATCTTGAATCTTGTGTGAATGAATCGTTTCTTGTTTCTCTTTGTCATCTAATTAGAACAGCTAACATGAGGATATGACAGATTTGATTGGAGCCTTAAATTGATCAGGCTGTTAGTACGTACAGTCAGGGAAATTAATTGTTTACCAATTTGCCGTGTTATAGCTATTTCATACAATTTTGTCAAAAGAATGACAGTTGTGATTTGAATAAACGGACAATTTAAGTTAGTGTTCATTTTGCTCGGCAATGAATTTTCCTGACTTTACCTATACGTTTGGCAAATCAAAAGACTGGGTTATATTTGTATTATTATATGCGCTAATAAAAACAATTCTTTGGTCAAAGCAAGGTGCTGATGACGAATATTGTAGAAGTTTGATGAAGAATATTTGTTGAGGTTGAGAGACGTCTAGCGTCTGACGAGTTACAAAAGACAATGACGGAAGTATATATTGGAGATGTAATAATCGGAGCTGACGAACAATTTTTGCTAGAAGAGACACACATAGAAGAAGCGTGAAAAAATAGATTTATATACTTACACCGTAGAGGAATTGATTACGCCATTATTAGAAAAATAATTCTGTATCTAATTCTAGATGAATCGATGTTTAATAAAGTTATGCAAACTCAGTCAACGACCGAAGATGACTTTTGATAATAACGTAATCCTTAAAGATATTAGTGATCATAATGTCAGTTTTTAACATAATAAAGCAATTAACGCTTCTTGATAATTTAATAACTTTCTTTATAGGTCTTTGACCTTTAATGGTAATGCAGAATCAATTAGAGCAATCGAGAAAATGAATATGGAAACTTATCACATCTGCATTAATTTAACTCATCTATCACAGCTTAGTTAAGATATTTTTTCTGTTGCTGCTCTTTGCAATTTCCTCCATCTTTTTTACGGGTTTGGAAACTTCAAAAAGTTGTTCGTTTGATTACATTTTTTATGCTGCCGTCATCAGCTACATACAAACCTTCCACTTATGTGAAAACCACCCTTTGTGACATTAATCTCTGATTTCATTTATTTATTTGTTCAACTTTGTGCGCAATAAAAGTACAAAGGCGGTTGCTTAAGGCATTCTCTACCAGTCAACCACGAATCTGAATTACTATAATTTTTATAGTACCAAACATGTCGGAGAATTGGGTATCGGTGCCTAATTATTTTTCTATGTCCTAATTCATAAACCCACTTGGTATCTTAGAAAATCCAGTAATTAGTTGACTAATTTAGTTTTCACAAGCAGTTAAGCATCTTAAAGACATGTTACGAAGTATATACACGTGTTAGAGACATGTAACGAAGTACATACACGTGTTAGTTATGTTTGGCCAACATTGCATCGCCAACACTGATGGAATAAGTATGTAACTGATGTGCGCAGGACATGTCTTCGAACGGAATAATACCTGATCGTTATACCATAACGCACGTGCACATCATGTACAAAGTAATTAATTAAACATCAACACATAATCATATATTATATAAAACTTTTTGCAGAAACATCCATATTAAACAGGTTATATATAATATATAAATAAATAAAACAAGTTATATTAAAATGAATATATTAATAATAGCATAATACTGCATGCCAATAATCCAGCGATTACGAAAGATAAAGTAATTATTGTTTATAATGGCGATTGTCCATTGATAGTTATTATTAAATCTTTAGCAACTATCATGATTGAGTAACATGAACTCTTGAATACTAATCAGTGACATGTCCTCGAATAAGAATATAGGACACAAACAGTAGCATATTATGATTTAATGTCAAAAGTATGAGCAGTAGCGTACACAGAAAAAGTATATCTTGACTACGATGTAAACAAAAATAAACTGAAGAGAGAGAATGAAAGTAAACAAAAAGAAAATGAAATCAATTAATACCAGGTTATGGAAGACTATAAAACTCTATAAGCCTACATACAAATGACGCCATTAAAACCCAGTGAAGAAAACAGCAGATGGTGAAGGAAAGAGTATTCTTTTGTTACATTGATTAATTTAAATGTGTCATTAGTTTACTTCTTCAATCAAAATATTCAAGGTTCTACATTAATCTCCTAGGTACATTGTACTTCCTATAAAGCAGTAGGTAAAGCGGAATGTTTATGCAACGCAGGTTTCAAACGCTTACAAACGCAAGCGATCATCGTCATCGGTCGGATCGAGTTGATCAGTTGACCCTTCAGTTGCTTTTGATACGATTACCAATTGATGTTACGCAACTACTGTTGTATCAATGACCGTGGAGTTTTCATTCTTTATTGTTAGTTTGGGTTTATAAAATATATTGAATTCGTGCAAATGTATCGTTCATATCATAATATGGTTGGTTATTATGAGCCTTCAAATATCATGTTATCAAAACAGCAAGATTTTTGTTTTGTCATTTGGAACAGATTTTCAAAATTAAGTCTTTTAAAATTAGAGCAACAGTACAAGAAGGTCTATTAAGTAAGTACTAAGTAAAGTTGGTTGTCGCACTTGTTATTGTATCATTCAAATAGAGGTAGAAAAGATACTCTTCAATTCTCTCTAATACTTTTAGTGGCAGTTTCAAACGTTATCATGCACGATCGTAACATAGGCATAACTCGAACCAAAATACAAAAGTACCAATTTTCAAAATCCAGCTCAAGATATTCCATTTCTAGATCATTCTTCATCTTAAAGAGCGCAGTGCGTTCATTGCGCAAGGTACGTTCGGAGTACAAGCAAATCGTCATTTCCTTATTAGTTTTGTGAGCCACACCGACATGGCGGTTCACTGTACTTTCCCTTCGCTATGTGTCTTTGTTCAATATATTATTTCTATTGTAAATATTCAAATTGAGCAAGTTTAGTGACGGCTAGGTTATGTTTGGGTTGTAATACTTTCGCTGTTCACTTTTCTTTTCAGTGTAGTTCAATGGGAATGTTTTTGGCTCTTTAAGAATATTTTGGAATGTACGTAGATACTCCATAACTAAATCATCATTCTCTCCTTTATCCTAATTTATTTGGGGTCGAAGAAACTTGTCTTCTTCTTTCATACTTCTAATTAGATTACATTACTGCTTATCTAAGTATTTGAACGAAATCATGTTATTATAGCTAATAGAGAAAAGATTCGCTGTATAGTCTATTAGTTCTCTATTTTCATGCTTGATTTTATACGTAACAACCATAGTTGCAAACACTTTAGGACCAATTTTATTTAAGGAGCTCCGTTGTTGGAACTTAACCTGTGTTACAATCATGATCTTCAATAAAGCATAGGTATTTTATCTGTCGAACTTATACGTATCGTGATTCAAACGGTGTACCGCTTAACAGATTAACATGGACCAACACAATTTATTGCACAGCCCCAACAATATCCGCGACAATATTTCAAAACTATCGCTTCAGTAAGTTCATTTCGCGTTCAATAGCACAAAGGTTGAGGACCTGACTACATACTTCTTGGTTTGCTCTCCTCACAATAGATTACTTTATTACCGAGAAAAGCCGCAAATAGTTATAGTTCTTTATGCTTCACTTTCTCTGCTTTGTTGTTACTATGAGCTATGTTCTCCTGGTGGCTCACGACTGTTTGTACTAAAGCTTGGTTACAAAGTAAGTTTATTACTTGCAGTCCAGTTTTGAGCATCGAGTTTGCAATTGTTGCAAAAGGTGCATTGGATTGTTTGTCATTGTGTTGTTGTTCTGTTTAAAGTTATACATTTTTCAATTTAATTTTTAGATCGCAATCTTCACATTTCTTGTCGTTACTTTTTTAATAGTTTCGTTTATCTGCTTATACTTTTGACTTCTCTGAAAAATATCTTTAGAAATCCAGTCCCAATGATTCATCAGAGTAACGTTCTTTGTTCGAATATGGTTCATTAGCTGAAGTCTCCATTGTAATTTGTGCAAAGCACTTGGACAAATTGCAACCTTTATGTTGCTCTTTGTATTTGCATTTACAATTTGTACTTGTGCAATTGCATTAGTTACCGCTGGGTAACTATGACGAAGTACATATTTACCAACCAATTACAAAAGCTTGTGTCACATAGTGATGATCATCAATGTTATCGGACTGCAGCAGACGGTAACTCGAGAGTGGTACGCCCACCTCGGCTATGGTAACTTTGTCTTTTATCTAGTTTTATTTGTTATCTGTAGTTTGATTCATTGGGGAGACTCCCACTGTAACAGTTCCAATCATTTGTATTAGTAACGAGAAAAAACTTATTGGTTATCTTCCATTTAAAAATTTTACAGAAGAAATGACTAGCTTCCGTTTCAGTTAATTTTGAATGTGCCCATTTGAAGCCCATTTGAAAGTGAAACCGATAAAACACCATACAAACCAAATTATGGCGTAGTAACTAATTTGGAAAGCAGTACTGACTCATAACTATAAGATTCGAATCCATGCGCACGCGTACTTACTGGTGTAATATAATTGAAATTATGGAACTGTTTTAATGTTATCAGGTATTTTCTCTGATCCTTATCACTCAGCCGTCGCGTCTATGATTTCATAAGTTTTACGTTAGTTTTGATACAAGATACAATCACGGAGGGCTGAAAATAAAACCAAAGAGCTGAAGTCGGAAACTACCTACGTACGGGTTTTTTCGTGGCTCCGTGCACGAAAAATCCCTTTTTCGTCAATAAATTATCTAATCGTAAGAAAGCTTGAAATAATTGAAACATTTAGTCTGTGTAAGTATAAGTAAAGTGTACAGTTTTCGTGGTGCTAAACCATTCGTGTCAGTCACAGCACCTGTTAATACTTGCATCACTTTTGCGCTCTCCAAAATATGGTTTATTTCGCCTTTGATTTATATACATAATGATTTAAATAAAATATTGATTTTATTTCAAGGATAGCTGAAGACTAATGTGTGATTTTTAAATTTCTTGATCTGGTTTGCTAAATAATAGGAAAACATTAATTACTGACAGGCTTTAAAAAAAAATGTTTTTTTTCAACATTATTTTTCTGCTAGGTATATTTTGTATTGAAGTTGAAAAAACTGGTTCAGCCATATGTAAGTAGACCATGTTACGATGTTGATGATATTTTTAAATGTTCAAAATCAAAAGTTGTTTCTTGTAAAAAAATGATCAAACGTCAGTCACCCAGAAAACTTGTTACGAATTTTTGTGATTTTCCATGAATACTTATTTGAAAACTCCCTTTCAGCCACATGCAAAACAAAGAACTTTACTTTTCAAATCACAAATAGTTTTGTTTAAATTCTTTTTCCTTTTCTCACAACTAATGAACAAAGTTAAATCAAAATCTGTCGATTTCGTGCACGGCCTCTTAAGCCAGAAATAGTATCTGCCTTCGATATGGGCATCTCTGAGAGGTCTTTGTAAAAGGTTTCTATTTTAATGTGTTAATACAATTTTAAGACGTTTTAAGTATATTATATTCATATTTTTAGTGTTTAGTTTTAGTAGTTTATCCAGTGTATATATTATTATCCTCTTTAATTAATTTTAAGACATTGACCTAGATAATGTCAGTATGTAAAAGTAATTAGAAGTTTGCATAATGTATCTAAATGAGCGTTGAATTGAAAGAGGAATTTACTTTCGCTTAATTTGTGTATAGTTTCGGACTTTGAGTAAAAGTGAAAATAATATCGTAATTTGTAATTAACAGACCGCGAAAGTCTTACCTACAAGTACTTTTTGGGCCGACTAATTACTGAATGGTGGTAATTTCTATACCTTGCATTTAAGAAGCTACTATGATTTAGGTAAGGAAATGAGGAAAATGTTTTATAGGGATTAAGTATTAAGATCCTTAATACCAGTCAAGATGGTTCCCGCCTTCGTGTCACGCCTCAACTTCTAATTCCAGAGTAGTGTATTTTGCACGTAGCCTTTTAGCCATCTTCTGGAAGACACTTTGCAATTATTAAATAAAAAATAAAAACTAATTGCAATATTTTTGGGCAACATCACAAAGTACACTCGCGTAATTTTTTTTAATGCAAACAATTTTTTTTTCTCTAATAATTTTGTTTGTTACATTTCGGGTCGCTGACACTGAAACTAAAAACAATTGCTAACTAATATGATTGTTCTGCAATTAAAGCGCAGAATTAAAAAAAACGCAGAAATCCAGCCAAACAGGTTTTTGCTAGATCACATTTCTATTAGTTTCGACATTTCTCAGGCTCGATTTTTATGCATAATTGGTGAAGCAAATTAGTAGAGCCGTTGAAATATAACTCTTTAAAGGCCTTTATTGCGTTGTCTTCAGAAAAACTACTGTTTAGCTGCAATTTGTAACTTAATTTGGTGTAAAAGACAGACCGCAGCGGGGGTCTCAATATTTTAAATGATTTTTAGATTCTATGCAATTCCATTTAAACGTAGCATTGTGCCCCCTTAGCCGGATGTCCTAACAAGCATTGTTGCGTTAGCTTATATTTTTTGCCAGAAAAAAACTGCTGGCGTCAGTAGGTAAGTATCTTTTATTGTTCGCACTTCTTTTATTCAAGGCCAGGAAAATTGCAAGTCGCTTATATTATTCAATGTCATAATCGTATAAAGTGGAGTTTCTTACCCGTTCTTTTCCATAGGAAACGACCAATTGGAACCGTGCACCAAGCTTCTGATTCATAAGTGCCCTTGTAGGTTTATGTGAAATAAAATATTTTGATTTGATTTGAATCACCAAATAACAAGATAGGTAAGTTTAACAAGAAAGTTATGATAAGTACCCGTTTGATACCTATGAAATTACGTTATCAGTCACTATTTAACATGAGTTTTCAGTGATGAATCATCAAATCATGTAATTTCATCTGTCTGCTATATTATCCGTGACTTTGATTCACTTTCATTACTAATAAAACAATACTAACCATTTTCAAGGTACCTATAATTTCTTTTTTGATGCCATTCCTTCTCCACAATTTTTTTTAAGAAACTTCGATAGAAGATCATGATATTGACAGAAAATGATTCCGTGAAGATGTCTCCTCCATTAGTTACCAAGATAACGAGATGTCACGTCTTTAACGAGGTGTTTTTTATGGGTAATTTAGTGTGGTGTTCACAGTTAAGCTACGTGTGCATGACTGTGAAATTATGATGCTCTAGTATCTCGGAGACTGTGACAAGAGCTGGTAAATGGGTCATGGTGACACGTCTCGCGGCTTTTGTTTCGAATTTTCTCGGTGATAACTTGAGGTAGACTAACTTATGCACCAGTTCAGAAAAAAAAAAACCATAACTAGGGTGATCAATTGTTTAATGGTAAACGGGAGATAATGAGCTAGCAGTCTTGTTGCTTCCGAGCTTAACTACTACTTTTTGAATCTTTAATAACGTAGGGTTGAAGTGGTACTGTCATATTGACTTTTCAATTGCTTTGCTCAAATCGTATAACATTCTAAACTGCGCAACGAATTATGATGCGGTTTTCACCATTATTTAGAGAATTTATTTCGGAAGGTTTACGAGTAATGAATGAATGAATGAAATGCACCGACCCAGCGTGGTCGGGCGCCAATGGTCGAAGAAAGGGTTAGCTATATAGTGGACGCATGTTGTACTAGCCACAGTCATGTGGCGCGGAATAAGGTCCTTAAGACGCGACTAAATGCTAGTGACCTTGAGTGGTTAGCTTGCGTGTTCTGTGCTGAGCTTACGCAAGGCGTCGAACGTCCAGCCAGTAATAGAACTCGCCGACGCATTATTAATTTATTATACATAAAACAAAAGGTATTTTAATAAAACACGTATAATAAAATATAAATAATTAAATTATCTTTAAAATGGTGAAGGTTCCAGAAAAATACGCTTGATAGATTTTGCGTGATTCTCAGTTCTGATAACCTTACAAATTAATTTCACCATTTAATATAAAAATAATCTAAAATATTCACACAAATCATTAACACGATTCATTTAGACGTGATCTTCAGTATAAAATCATTAAAAGTCGGTTATCGTTGCCTTAAATATGTGCAACAATGAATGCATAGTACTGCCTCGTTGGTCTGGTGGTCGCGAGCGCTACTGCTGAGCATGAGGTCCTAGGTTTGATTCGCGGGTCGGGTCAAGTGTTATTGAGTTTATCCATTTGGAATTTCTCAGCCCGGAGTCTGGATTTGTGCCCGGTTGATGGCAATAGGCTCGCCTCCTGTTACATGTGACTTAAACATAACTGGCGAAATGTCGGTGTACTACAGGGACACATCTGCATAACCCTTCGAGGATTACAGGCGTAATGTTATGTATGTTAAGTTATGAATGCTTGAAAAAAAATGTAAAGCAATACATTAAGTTGCCTTCGCCGATTAGAAATCTATACTTACATTTTATAAAACAAAGTTGCTTTTCATGTTTATCTGTATGTCTTTTTTTTTCTAAACCACGCAACGGATTTTGATGAGATTTTCACCATCGTTTAAAGAATTTATTCCGGAAGGTTTATGTATATAATACGTTAGTGTTAAAGTTACGTTTACCTAAGAAATCTCGAAGTTTTGTCGAGTCGAAAAAAAACGTGAGAAGCAGAAGCGGGCCGCTAGTATATTTATAAAAAATCACGCTAAAATCTAGTAGTTTTGTGGTCCTCAAATAAAAACATGAAGTCTGAAAGTTCAACGAAGCATCAAATGTAGCCTAACAAATAATATTAGCGTGTCATTTTTAGCAAATATAAAAAGCTAAAACAAAGAAACCTTGACATTAGGTCAGATCGGTGACGCAAATAGTTTAAAATTAAACAATCCATTTATCTTTATACTTTTTCTAATTTGCGTTAATTTTCATTGTTGAAACAAGAAAAGCTAGAGGTTACGTTTGTGAATAAAAAATAAATCTGCCTAGCTTTTTCCCAACTATAAATATTATGCCAGATGCAGCTGAATATAAATATATTACATGGAGCGACAGCCTATCTGACCTCCACAACCCATTTACTCGGTAACACGATACCCCTTGGTAAGAGTGGTTGTAAATGTGTACATATGAGCGTGTATGCAGCGGAGGTGTAGTTGTGCTGCATGCTTCACTGTATTGTTCGCAGCGCTATGTCTTGGTTTTTTATTTCGTCTGAGTCTACAAATAATAATCATGTTATCATTACTTTTTGATCTGAAAGTTGATATTAAAGAAATAAGGTTATGAAGGAAATGTGAGGATAGAAGATTACTTAGTTACTAGAATTAAAAATTTCTTACCAATATTTTCTGCTGGCTCCCTCGGTCAGTGCACTTAGAAAATTGGTGAAGATATGTGAGGACTATGCTGCCACCATGGGTTACAATATAATGTAAATAAGTCGAAACTCATGGTTTTTAAAGCTGTTGGTAAGAAATGACCAGAAAATGTACCACCTATTAAAATGAATAATGTCTCGATTAGTCTGGTACACCAGTTCAAATACCTTGGACATTTCGTTGCTGACGACCTTAAAGACGATGCCGATGTTGAGCGGGAACGCAGGGCATTGGCGGTGCGGGTGAATATGCTGGCTCGTAGGTTCGCGCGATGTACAGATGCGGTCAAAATCTTTTTAAAGCGTACTGCACATGCGCTCGAGTACGGGCGACTGCTACCCAATGCGATGCGAATTCAATACAACAATGCTTTTAGGGCGCTCTGTTGCTACTGCCACGTTATTGCAGTGCTTCTGCAATGTTTGCTCAAGCCAGAGTACATAGATAGCTTCTCAGCCGCAGTGCGGAAAAAATGCTTCTCTTCTCACAAGTCTGTGGGACAGTAGCAAGAGCCTCCTGAAGGCTTTTGCTGATGGGCCTGACGAAAGCCCCATAATGAGGCATCTAAATAAAACCATCCTGTCTGTAGTAGAATATAGGTACTAACATAGCAAATAAGTTAAATTGTTTACTGACATCTAGAATTGTAGGTATTTTTTTGTAATTGGATCTAGTTGTCTGTTGAATAAATAAATAATTGTTATGTCCTTTAAGAAAATCTCTACTGAGAGTTGACACTTTTGTGCCAATGCGCAACTCAAATGATTTTAAATTTTGAGATATCAACATCCTTTTTAAGAGAGAGGTGTATTCCCTTCCACTTAAACCATAAAATGAATGTTGAAAAGCCCAGATTGTAGAACAATGCTCTGACATAAATCTAAATGTAATAAAATTAAATTTAAAAAATAAAAGTGATTCTAATTAAGCCAAATCTACGCCGAGCATAGATTAGTATGAAACTGATGCTGTCATTCTATTTTTAAATAGAGATTCATCCAAGAAACGTCATTACTGAATACGGGCTGTTACTTCGTCACTTTAAAAAATGAATGTAATAAAACAAAAAAACACAGAAATAATTATAATGACGAAAATCTCATTAACCTCTCGACTGGAGACAAACAGCATCAAGATTGCTGCAAAAGATTTCCATGTCCTTGACTATAAGTATTGCATCAGATTTTACTTGTACGTTGTATTGTACAACTGCTCGAATAAGGGCATCGAGCCCATAGACTATAGACTAACGCACGTAAGCCGCACGTAGATGAAATAATGTTAACCGTATAGACGGTGGCACAAGTGTTAGAGGTTGGAAATATTGTGTTGATGACGTAGGTCATCATTGGGGTAGCGCAATACTTTTTCTTCTTCGATTGTCCCCTGTCAATCGTCATGCTATCATTCACTCCCTTCTCTTTCATATCACTTCCCATACAATCCATCCATTTTAACATGCTTTTATTAGGTCGACCTGTATGTATGTAACTATGTAATCAAATCTAAGAAAACGAATTTAACCATCTTCTAAAGATCGTAGCGTTATGAAAATTGGCAGTTGTATGTGATTTTGATGACAATACAATAACATGGTACTATCGAGCTGATCTGATGATGGAGCCGGAAGATATGAACTGGAACTTCATGATGGATGATCGTATCATAGCCGTGTTTGGACTTGTTAGAAAGGTCTTGTAATGAACTTTGACCACCATTAGGTTTCAAGGTCTGAATACGCCTATAGGTGCACGTAAAAGCGTGTTTTTTAAACTATTAATATTTTCTTTGGCCTTCCTCTCCCTCTTCATCCATCTTTAGTGTTGATCACGTAGGAAACAATAATAATCACGTGTGGTGTGGTGGTTTTATCGCGAACAAACCAAAACATGTGTCCAAGAAAAGTCGTTGAAATTTAAAATAACTGAGAGATAGTTTCATAAAGTTAATAGTGTCACAAAAAGTGTAGGTCTTTTTAAATATACTTTGAGCATACTTATTATTTCTTTTATTTAGCCAACACTGTCCCAAGGTCTCTCCAAAATCCTTCCAGGCAACCACCGTTTTCAGTGTGACCCACTCGTTACCGTGGTCCCGGTGGGTCGACCCATTACCGGGTTGATCCAATTCTTGGAGTACCAATGCCTCTAGGTCGCCTCGCCTCCTCTTCTTGGGTTGGCCTCGCTGGCACCTTCCATAAATACGTATTATTAAGAGTGAAAAAAACAGCAGGTCACGGTAATAAAAATATAAGTAAGTCGGCTATCAGGTCCAATCTATGTACCTAGGTAGAGATTTATGGATTTGAACTGACAGTGTTCATTTTTAACACTACTTTATTATTTTATTGCAACTTGCCCTTCCGATAAATGTCAATACACCCATTAATAACAAAATAATCTACATGCAATATAAATAAAAGAAATCAATTCTGCGAATGTATATTTTCCTCGCCTGTACCTAGTGTTGTGACTTTAGTTAAAATTCGAGTCGCGCGTCGTGTCGCTTGCTTTATGTCGATGTAATTTAATGCAATAGGGATGGGCTACATCACGTAATGATACAAAGGAATATATTGACCTGGTTTTAAATGTTAACACACGTTTTATGTTGTTTTTTATTGAATATTATGATGTTTCGAAATTGAAAGTACTAACCTTTTGTAATAGTACCACCTTTTTCTATTTATTCATTCGAACAAGGTAGATAAATAAACTTATTGGCATTCAAATGAATAGGTCTACTCCCCACTTCAAAAGTTATTGAGATTTTTTTGTTTATTATAATTTATAATGTAAGCATTTAAGTTGTAAATTATTCAACTTAACTTAAAACAAAAAGAAAATTATTGATGCAAGCTAACTGCATCAATAAGTTTCGTTTCGAATTTCGATTGCATAAATTGAATATCTTATCGATAACAGAACTATCGACACCCGAACGTCGCAGCACTAAAAAAACCATGAATCGGTGCTCAGGCGCATTCTGTCACGATCGTCGTGTTTTACTTACCAAGTTACCACTTACACCGACACGACTGTATTGAACGTTTCACTCACCATAGCCTTTTTTGTTCGCATTACATTCCTTTTATTTGAAATCAAAACGCATTGGATATTTGGCATTACAGAAGTTCGTGACTTACGTTTTTGGTACTTAGCGAAGTGTAGTGATTTTGTTACAGAAGAAGTTTGTTTATTTGATAATGATATTAAAAGTTTTAGTAGTCAAGTAAACCGTGATGGTTCTTGATAAATAATAGGTTAGTGCCCGTTTTCACCGACATCCCCTAAGTTTAAGGGATCCCCTAAACATGGTTAGGTGGCTGTTAGAAAGTGGTTTCTGTTTCACCAACAGTAAGGGTTCAGTTAAACGTTAACGTTTGTAAGCCGCCTGCCATCTTCTACCAGCCCCCTAACCATGTTTAGGGGATCCCTTAAACTTAGGGGATGTCGGTGAAAACGGGCACTAACCTATTATTTTCGGGCATAAGCGTCGCCTCTCATGGGAAAAGTCAAACTAAATGAAAATAAAAGAGCCTACTTTTGACAATAACCACCTGTCTCAGACCCAGGGCGGGGGTTCCATTCCCAGTGAGGGCAAACTTTTCTTCTCGGTTTGGTTGGTGGTAGGGCTTGTTCTAAGTCCGCCTGGCTAGCTACTACCATCTTATCTAAGTCTGTCGCTATATACAATGTCGCCCATGGGCATGTGCCCGACAGTATTTTTCTGAATATTCATGAAAAATTAACTTTAAAAGGGGGGTCTATCTTTAATAATTTTCATGTTATTCAATTTTGATTTTTTTTAGTAGCGTTTGCCATATCTCCTATGTCATTGGCTCCATTTGGATTCTGTTTATTATTTCTAAAAGCTTATGAGTTAATTTATCTGATAAACTAAGATTTTATAAAATTAAAATTACAATTTATCGACTATGAAAATAAAAAAAACACGGAGGTAAAGGTATTTTTTTCTAAAAAAATCTGTATTTATTTTAAAAAAACACAAGTATAAGTCCATAAAATCATAGCGGGAAATGAAAAAAATCTTCTGGTCTTGCTACGCGTGTTGGTTGGGTAAAGTTATATTGGGTTTTTTCATCTGCAATTTCTCAGTAGGCGCCTAGAGTCTGGATTTGTGCTCGACTGATAGTATTAGGCGCATCCCCTATAACATGGTACTTAAAGATAACTAGCGAAATATGTGTGAATAATAGGTAGGTACCATCAAAGAAGTTCATATCTAACCAGTTTCAAAACAATATCCCGTGAACACGATGACCACATCTGTTACCGGCCCAGTGCTATAGCCGCCGAGTGCTGCAAGCAAGAATAGCCCTTACACTGGTTAGATATGAGCTTCTTCGATGGCACACCTCTGGGAACCTTACCTTCCGGGGAATAAAAGCGTGATGTTATATTATGACCTTTTCTTCTAAAGTTTGTTGCGATCGACAACTAATTACTTGAGAAGATTATGTTGGGCCCATGTCCAAGAAGGATATTTAAAGGTCTCCCGACATGATGAATCATTTGCTATAGTATCCGTGTTCGATTCCCGGCTAGTGCAATCATGTCGAAATGTTATGACGGTTGTGACAGTAAGTCACTCTATTATATAACTAACTGGTTATGGCGCGGTCGCAATACAGAATGATTACGGACCTCTATGGGTCTAAGTGTTTGTCAACATTGTAAGTGTGCTATTGAATATTTGAGTACCATTTGTATAAACTAGCACCCTAATTACGGAACACAGTGTCAATCACAATCTGAATGATTTTGAAGGATATTGCCAATCCATTGCTTGTCGAACTGTCAAAAATTTTACCACCTCTGTGGTCTAGTGGTTAGAACACCTGTCTCAGACCCAGAGGTCCCGGGTTTGATTCCCAGTGGGGGCAAAATAGATGCAGGACAAGAGCATCCCCGTTGCAAGTAAAAAAAATAAAATTAAAGCCATTGCTACTACCCCCGCGATACCCCCGCGTGATAAAGTCATTTATTCAAACTAGGCTGAGAATCATCACTTTTCGAACGTCAAAATTACATAAGACAGTCTCCCAACGCCCGCCCTTCACCACTTCCTAGTCCGTTAGCTGGGAAGAAGAAGTGGCGCAACTAACTCCCCAGCAGTACAGCTGTCTCGTTCAGTTAGAATTTTTTTTTTAGCCCCCTCCTCGGCTTTTCCTTGGCCTATTCATATAGAAATAGTAATCTTCGTCGAATGTACAGAAAAAAATAGCCCTGTCTTTGCTGTCGCGCAGTCGGATAGAAAAAGAGAGTAAGAGTAAATAAGATAAAAGTTAGAGAAATAAGCGGCGCGCGGTTCGCGTAGGGCGCCCCTAAATGCGCTCTGGGCGGGCGCTCAGGCGCGCCTTACCCTAACGGGTGAGTACTGTAAGTACTGATTTTTCACATTTGTCCCTAAGTTTGACGACTCTAAACTTGGTATTATAACTACCGTTCGTCAGGAAAGCAGTCGCAGCAGTTCGTAACGAGTCTTTTATATGTGTAAAAATATTTCAGAAAGGCAATTCCACTGCCAATCATCAAAACATATTGGACTTACCATACAGTAGGTAGCGAAAGCTTTTTCTCGACAAAAAGACGCAAATTTACTGCATTTTCCTTCACACTGTCCTTTAAACACAACTTGTTTCCATAACGTTTACAGCCTCATTCAATCCTCTTAATCTCTAACCAAGATATTCATTAGAAAGTACATTACAGTAAGTGCAGCCTCGATCTATCTAAATCTAGGGCGACTACCTAATCTAGACCGAATCGCCCAACGGTACGTAGTTTTATTTACAAATTAGATTTCATTACGTGCTTGCAACCACTAGTTTGTTTCTCTAATCATTTTCAAACGGCAATGTATTTAATGTCACTGAAAATTATTTGCTTTATTTTGGTAAGAAATTTGCATAATACACAGCAAGCTTATTTGAACTTTACGTCCTGGTGATAAATGCGTATGTTGCGTGTTAATTCAGATGTTGACACCGTATTGTTTTTAGTAGGTATCTCTGTAAAGTGTATCTTATATTGTTGTGCAATTTGTATAATTACGGCAACCTTATATATCCTTTATATACTTGTGATAGGTGCGAATATTGCGTGTAAATTAGGATGTTGACATCGTATTGTTTGTAGGCGTTCTGGCTAATTGACAGCGATCCTGACCTTTGTCCAGTTAATCTAATTATTTGCTACTTTTCAAGTACCTAAATATCGTAATAATTTAACGCGTTGAGTAAATGTCAAATATTGCGAATTTTGAGCTTACGACATGGCAGCCTGCTTTCTGTTTAATTATCAATGACAATCAATAAAGGTGTTACACTGGGACTACGCATTTTATGACAATCTGTTCTTGACTTATTATTATCTACGTAGAGAATAGAGATTTGATTTTTTTAAGTAACTTATCGCGTGCATATAGTTATCCCTCTCCTATTCTTTACCAAAGGCATAAAAAAAAAAGTTGCCGATGTTTCTGAATTTACCAATATAGGATGATGCCTGGGTAAAAAAAAAGAAATTCTAATTAGTCCGTCAATCAGATAATAAAAAATAGACACGTATTTTTTGCTTTATCATATTAATAAAAAAATACTTAGATAAAACGCATTTTAAGCTGGGGTCGCTACGTCACAAGTAAGTATAAAATCTACATACTCGTGACGTCATGGCACATTTTAACTCAATGTATCGCCGTAATCTTTATATTAAGTAAAAAAAAAAATACGTGTCCAATATTTTTTTATAATCTCCATGACGGAATAAAAAAAAAATCTTAACATCTCTATTGTGTAAGAGATGATTGGGTTAGTTGGTGGGTAGGCTATTATAGTCTCGCCCCCCTATTACATGGGACTTAAACATAACAAGCAAATTGTGGGTGTACCTACTAAAGATACACCTCTGCGTAGCCCTTCGGAGAATAAAAGCATGATGTTATGATGGTGTGATGTGATAAGTGGGTTAGTTTCGATAAACTAGTTGTAAATCACTCTAACCCACTCCTTGCTACGTAAATCTGCAGTTCCATTAACCCAAAAAAACTCATGTAGGTGTACAATTTTTTTTGTTAACCATATTTGTTACCTACAATTGCACAAAGTTACCTACCCTTCCATGGAGTTCATCAATCATGACGATATTTCACATAGATTACACCCCAACTTGTTACAACTGACCCACTGAACTCAGTTAACCATTACCACTCCTGTCGGTAATTCTGTTTCGGTAATTACTGCTACGACTTTATGAGTGGACCGATAATTATGTATGTGGGTCAGCGAGTACCTTAAGTTCGGTAATTTTGATGTAGATGTGTTAAAAGATGGTTCCTACAAGGTTATACTTTGATAAATGCTGGCTAGAAGGTTGATTCAATTTTGTTTTGTAATAGCAACTATATTCAGATTTTTGCTAGACTAAAATGACATTTGGTGTCGAGTGTCGACATAAATAATCTAGAGGAAATCGAGAGATGGAAACACGTCATAACACTCTTGGTTATGAAGCAAAAAACATTTTAAGTCACAGAAAAGTTTCCAGTGAGTTAATTATTAGTTTAATGTAATTTTTCCATATAATCATAACTTTCTGATTTTATTTCAATAGTGATGTATGTTTTAATTGGATTTAGTTGTTTGTCCGCAGCCTTAAAACGTTAACATTTCTCGTGTTATGCAGAAATATTAGCAATAAACAAATATTTATTTTTAGTTTATTGAAAAAACGTGGGTGGCTCGATTTTTTTGACGGCCAGTGTAGTTTCCGAGTGACTCTCACCATGGACCACTGAATCATTCTCTGCAGGACGTTCACTGTTGTCGTATTGTCTCTATAATATTAATTACATACCGTGTTTTTAAAAAAAAAAGGCCGACGTAAAAAAGCCGAGTTTAACACGTAGGGCTAAGTAGTTATAGCATCCTAGGCAGCGTCTAATTTAACGCCACTTATCTACATACTAACTCTCGTACTCTTTACTTTGGAATGATAGAATGAAAAAAAAGCGCCTAAGATTCAGGCTAAGCGTATGATGAAATCTGCTCTGCCGTGCGCTGCGTGGACCTGCGTTACCTGCGTTTCAGCATATGCTTAGCGTTACTGTGGGTCTCGAATTCAGGCATACAGCAACCAATACAGAAATGACTCTACCTTCTCAACTCTGTTGTGATTACAAAAAATCATAACAGCACTGACTTATCTATAACATTAAATATACCTATCAGTTTCCATAGTCAATGGAATAAAAGCTAAAATAAAACATCTGTATACAAATCACTGCATTTTTCCAAGAGAGCATGTATTTATGTCATTGGCACGTGACACCGGTCTTACATCATGTTGAAGTTATATCAGTGTTCCCATGGCCACTATTGTGAACTATTGCGATTCTCATGTAATGAAGATGTAATTTACTGTCATATCTCTTACTTCACTTCACACTATATCGTGAGACAATTTTTCAAATTATCACCTTTTTGAGTAGATATTATCTATTTAACTTGAACTAAGTAAGATCAGTGACACTATCCGTGGAGATTCTAAATGTGGGCAGTCATTCTGATGACAGAATGAATGCCTGAATATTTTAAATTAATTTTCACGGTTATTAATTAGGTAATTATTTAAACAAAGGTATCAAATAGGTATTCGATTTTAGTAACATTTTAAAACTGATCGGTAATTTTGGCCAATAATTCTGATGTTCACTACAATTAGGATACAACAGCAATACACAATACAACAAATTGTTATTTCTGCTTCGTTGGTTTAGTGGTCTAAACATTACTGTTGAACATGCTGGGTCGGATAAAGTGTTCTATCACGAATTTCTCAGTAGCAGTCCGGAGTCTGGCTTTGTGCCCTGTTGATGGCAGTAGCTTCGCCCCCTATTACATGGGACAGACGTAATTGGCGAAATGTGGGAGTACTGTAGGTACACCTTTGCCGAAGTGTGTGTAACTAACACTAGATGTCATGTATAAAATTGTTACTAACCATAGGGTTTGAAACAATTTTACGTAACTACTCTGTCTGAAATTATTTATGTTTTTACTCTACGGGGATTACTGGCGTGATGTTATGTAATTAGACCCCATAATGAAAGAATTGGTGTGTAAAATGAAATTAATTGTAGTTTTCTTTTAATTCCAGGGCGAGCAATGACAGGATGGAGATGAAGCAGAGTTGAATACAGTATTCCTAACGACAACATGTTATGAACATGGAGTCACCAGTGAGAATATGTTTAGGTGAGGCACAACTTTCATTACTAAAACAAATCAGTGTCTATAAAAATAATTTATTAATTAGAAATATGTATATTATGTTGATGATAACATTTAAATTATAATAAAGTCTGAAGAGCTAAATAAAGGAAACAGTCGAGACAAAACAGTTCATATTTTAAAATACGTTACATTTTCTGATACAGAAATTCCTGACAATATCACACCATAGGACCTTTAAAGCATTATTGTTTCAATATAAACTAAAGATAATGATTTTTATTCCAGGTGCAGCATTAGTAGTAAACTTACTACTGTTGAGCGGCACAGCAGTTAGCGGCAGCGCTTTACCCGACACGACATCTACTACTGTCAAAGATGAGAGGACGCCGCGGTACGGCCGCGAAAATGGCGCCTGGCTCGCGAGGAACCGACCCAAGACCCCAGACGTCTCCCTCAACGAACTGAACCCCAAAGACTCAACCTCTGAAGAACACACAGAAAAAAATGCTAAATACAAAGACAGGGGAAGGACAGAAAGGGGAAGAGTCCGATTCCACCCACAAGTAAAATCAAGCACAGAAAGCTCACAAAGAAGGGTAAGATCAACTGAAAAACCGACCCTTGTAATAGTTACTCCTACAGCAGAAGTAAAAAAGCCTGCGGAAATAGTTGACAGCATGCGGAAGTATAAGAAAACGAAATTGCCAGCATTTACCAGCAGCACAACTCCAATGACTGTAAAAAAAGAAGTACATAGTGAAGAAGCATTTGAGGACGAAGAAGATGAAGAAGAAAAGGAATCTTTTGAGAAATTCACTTCTGGAAAATTTGATACTAATTTCTTTACAATACCTAGCTTTAACTATGGAGATGACTTCACCCACGACTCGGATAACGAGAGTTCTGATAACAAAGTTAAAAACGAGTACAGCAGTCCAACTTACGGAGGTTTCTCCAGTTTCTTCCCTCGTGAAGCATCCTACGGCTACAAAGATACTACCCACGACATTTATAAATCTGAAAGTTTCTTCGATTTCGACAGCGAACTAACGACGCCGAAAAACGATTACTTCGACCAGAAATTTCAAAAGATCTCTACTAGTATTATTAAGAATTTAGACACTATAAAAGCTAAAGCTACTCCTCCTAATGCAACTAACGTCCACATTATTAAGGAAAATATAGGCATGGAGAAAATGAATAATAACACTCCGACTAACCATTCGACAGTATTTATTAAAAATACCAAAGAAATTCGTCTCTTAGACAACGATGGTGCTAATAGTAACAAAGAGTTATCTGATGTACAAGGTACAAGTATATATTATGAAATGTCTGTATTGTCTACCGAGACTTATGCTATCACTCATGACGACGACTGTGACAATGAGTCGTTACCTTTGCCTACACCAAGCACGTCAGCAAAGGAGGAATTGGCGTCATTAAGAGCTTCTCAGGAATCGATACCAGCGGCGACGAGACCGGCACTCCCTGATCCAAGCCCTGAGAGCATATCTATATCACCTACAAGTTACTTGCCTCTATCCAGTGTTTTACCTATTATTGATTCAGTGAATTCTATCCCTGTCTCCACACAAAATTCCATATCGTCGACGGAAAGAGTAACAAAAAAGTTTTCGAGTACCTTTAACAGAAACCGAAGTTATTCCAAACGTCTCAATATCAACAATAATAAAGATTCTCCAAACAGCGTGACACTAAAACCTGAACATATTTCATCAAGTCCACACCCAAGACTTCAGACACGTAAATTCTATCATACAACTCCAAAAAATAAACGTATTTGGATGGTGCCTAGAAACATCACTAAGGTATACCACCGACCTACAAATCCTACGACAATATACTCTGAGCACTTCAGTATAAAGAATAAGACAACAGCTCTACCGCGTCAACCGAGTCGAACAATGTTGACTACCGTTTCTTCAGAAATCGATCCTGTTCTGCAAAGCGACACCAGTGGACCGAAAAAGGTGGTACATTCTCAGGCGATATCTGACAATACTGTGCCGAGTTTGTGGAAGCGAGGGTCGACGAGGTTCGCAACGTCAACGGCAACGTCGACAGAGGTGGAGAAGGAGAGTGAGTGGCAGATACCTCCAACATCGACGGCGTGGGCGCTGGCCAGCCTACGGAGCCCGCCACCTTCGCCCAGCGCAGTGAACAAAACCGCGTCGGCGCAAAAGAATGTCGACGAAAATGAGCTGCAGAAAGTCGGGGAAGTTTTAGGTGAGTAGATGTGCGCCACATATACGATACCAAAAACCTGTTTACATTATTTCACAAAATAGATTCGTTACTATTAGCAATTCAATTCACGTCAATAATTTAATAATATTAATTATAACCTTGCTTAACACATCCAATTATCGAAATATAACTGCTCCCTTGAAAAATATTATTGTAGTTTAAAGTAATTACATTTCGTACGTTACAGACAAGAAAGAAACAACCACTGCAACCACAACCTCAACGACGGCCAACCCGATAAGCAACGATATCATTCCAAAGAAGATCACGGAAGTGGTTCAGAACAAATTGCCTTGGCAACCAATGTTTTCTCCAACTTCACCAAGCTCTGAAGTGCAAACTGAAACGGCAACGGAGACTAAATCGGACTTAAGACTGCCCGCCGAGAGCAATATTTCTGTTCAGAACAGTGCAAAACCAGCTACCACTGAAAAGTCAAATTCCATTGAAAACCAAACAGAGCAATCTTGGGTATCTGTTACAGAAGCAGAGGAATCAACGGAACACGTTAATGAAACAGACAAAAAGACAATTCCACCAGTTGATGCAACAAGGTCAACCGGTTTTGAATCAATTACGAAACTACCAGCGGACATCACTACGCCACAAGATGAATCTGTTGCCAGTTCTGAAGTTAATCAGACTGTAACTGAAGAGAAGCCCAACACCACTACTGATTATGAGATAACCACTATTCGATTTTCTTACGTACCAACTGAGGATGTAGAAACTGAGACACCGACTGTTGATAGCACAACGCCTAGTATGTGGCATCCAGTTTTTCCAACGAGGACAAGAATCACAACTCTAAAAGATAGTCCCGTCACTACTTATAGACCTAAATATATGACGACGGAAACAGTAGAAGAATCTACGACTATCATCACTGAATCAACGTCTCCTATAGAGGTATCTTCTCAAATTCTGGAAACTACTACAAAACAGGTAGCTGAGACTACAGAAACACCCGCTGAAACTACTGAAACTCCGACTGAACTTCCAACCACTACGGAACTATCTACTCAAGAGGTAACAACTGAAGAGGTAACAACCGAGTTGACTAAAGAGGAAATCATTACTCAATCTACTACTGAAACTCCAACCGTAGAGACTACACAGGCAACAACTACTCAAGTCCCATCAACCACATCAACATCCAGTGAAACCGAAGATACAACAACCATTGTTGTTGAAGTCGTCACTGAAATTAACACAGAAAGAGAACAGAGAATTACTTCGACCACAGTGGCCGAACCTGAAACTACAGAAACATCAAGTGAATCACAAGAAGCTGACTGTACAGAAGAAAATAGTCAGAGCAACGAAGTTATTACTCAAGAAACGTTTAGACCTACTACTACGGAAGCTGTTATTACTGAAGCGGAAACTACAAGACCTACAACTGTCATAGTAACTACAAAAATGGAAGAAAAGCTAACTGATGCACCACCTATTACCACAATACGCGATGAAACAACGACGCAGCGAAACGCAAAGATTCATGTCACAACGGTGGTTGAGACTACGACTGCCGATTCAGAGTATACTACGAAACCTGTCAGTGGAATTGAAGACCTGACAAGTTATGCAGGAGACGTGACTACTGAGGCGTCTTCGAGGGTGTTGGGCGATGAAGACAATAGTTCGGGAGCGGCGGTCGCGATCGCTGTCAGCACCATCGGTGTTATTGCTCTGATACTGCTCATTGGATTGCTGGTAAGTCTAATTTGTATACTACTCGAACTGGAATTAATTTTAAAGATAATAACAAAAGAGATAGAATTTTAGTATTTTAATTTTTGTGTAGAATTTTTGGGCGTGCTGTAAGACTTACTTACAGCACGCCCAAAAATTCTACACAAAAATTAAAATCAAATAAATTCACAACTAAGGAATACCCATCCAAATAGAATGAAGAGATCTATAGTTCCTACATGATTAGTACTATTAAACATCGGAAAGATTTCTACGAAAAAAGAAACTACTTAAATTGTTACATTACACAATCAAAAACATAATCACTATTTTAATCCAAAGTGATGACAGTACAGAAAAAAAAAGCTTCAAGAATGTCTTCTCATCTCCTTCAAATCTTGTATTTATCTTCTCCATAACTTCTTCGTCTTATTCACTGTCCCCGTGGTCTTCAATTGGTGAATATTCGTACAACATATCCAAAGTAATGAGCATAATATCTATTGGTTTACCTCACGATAAATTACGTTCACTACTTTGGAGAACGTTGTAGATTTGAGTTCATGATGAAGTCGGCTCATGTCTGAAATGATACATAATAATGATTAGAAATTGTCAGACTTCCTGTTTGAAATTATCTGCAAGTTAACTGAAACTTATAAGGTGGTAAAATGGGCTAAACATAATACATCTGGGTCTCAAGTTCTTGCTGCAATTTGAGTTTGAATTAAAGATTAATAAATACGTCACACAGTACGATTTGTTTCAGGAAATCCTATACTATTAAACGAGCAATGTTTGTATATCTATATGTGTATATGTAATCACGTTCTCGAAAACGGCTCTAACGATTTCGATGAAAGTTTTAATATAGGGGTTTACGGGGCAAAAAATAAATCTACAGAGGCCTAGCCTCATATCTGAGAAAATTCGTTTTCTCTGTATTTTCACTCGAGCAGAGCGCGTTCGCCCAAAGTTTAGAACAAGATGGCTACCTTCTAATAATGACCTGGCAGCATGGAATTAGTATGAACTATCCTATACAACCAAAGAGCATTCTCTATTTTCACCAGAGCAGAGCTAGGTCGACCAGGTACTGATTTTAAAATGAATCATTTACTAATCAATATGAGCCAATCTGCCAACTGCAACGAAAGTTCTCTTTCAGGCGAATCCGCCTTGATTCTAATCAAATAAACATTATTTCTACGTTAAATGAAATAAAAAACCGGCAAAGTGCCAGGTAGACTCGCACACGACGGGTTCCGTACCACCGTACAATATTTAGCATAAAACGGCGAAACAAATACGTTTCTTGTATGGGGACCCCCATTTTTTTTTTTACTTTATTTTTTTTTTATTATTTGTTGTTATAGCAATAGAAATACACAATCTGTGGAAATTTCAATTATCTAACTATTATGGTTCATGAGATACAGCCCGCTGACAGACAGACGGACAGCGGAGGCTTAGTAATAGGGTTCCGTTTGGCATCCTGCGGGTACCTTAAAATTTAGTTTGAATCTCAGTTTCTTGGTACGACATCGACCGGGTAGCAACAACAATGACGTGGTTTGTCTAAAGGAAATAGTATGAAATATCTTCTAGGGACCTACTAATTAAAAAGGGGAAAAACATTTTTAATTACCTCGCCTTTGCGTCAAACAATGGGACCACACGTAGAATAGACAGGATATTCTGAAAATGATAAATAAAATGACATTAGTTATTGTGGGGACCGGATTTACGTACACGGTACATAATGCGGATGTCTATGGGTAATACGATAGTGGGGCGCGTCATTTCAGAGTGGACAAGCTATAACCACTCATTTCTCAATTCACATTGGATTTCAAAACAAATGGATATGAGCCCGCGAACAGTTTAAATTTGGATTTAAAATACAACGGCTTCTTCAAGTAATAACTTCAACTAACTTCTGTTTGGTCAACAGTCAAATAAAATAATGGGAACAATATTGAATCGTGCAAGTATTGATTACGACGAATAGTTTATAATAATTGTGTTGTTGGAACAGTGATGGAACAATCGGTTGCTCATGCAGGAAGAAGCACATTTTTAATAAAAATAAAAAAAAGTTTCAACTTTTTTTTTTTGACTTTTTTGGGAGATGCTATTATAGCTACAGTGGATTATCAAAAGTACGAACTTCCATAGCAACTAGTTGGGTGCACGGTAGAGCTCCGCAATGTTCAACCCGCCATAATTTCACAATTATTGTAGAGCCAAAATATGTTATGCAGCTAAATTATTTATTTCTCCATTCGGTTTGTCAAATTAATTTAACAAAACAAAATAAAGCTAATGGAGAAATAAATAATTTGGCAGTTAAATAAAAATATTTTTGGGAATTTCTTGGTACTAAATAGTGCAGTTGTCTAAATTTATCTCTCTAAATCTCTCGAATACTTTTCTGCTCACACCATTCGTAACCTTAAGCGTGATATTAACATTTTAAATTGTTTATGTTTGTAACTAACTCAAGAGCCTCTTTTATCTCAACTCACAATTTTTTACTACTTTTAGTTTTAAGTACCAGGGTAACAGAATTCTTAAAGAGCTTTTGAAACACAAAAAGTGTACCACACAACGTTTAAATACCTGTAGATAATCCTAATATCTCATCGGAAGTTGGTCTCGTTCGTCGCGTATGGCGATAAAAATTCCTTGCTTTGCAACTCGAAGCGGTCTAATGTGGTCACCGGACACCGAGATACGGTTATCGTTTGTAACAAGAATTGGCATACTTGGGCGGCCGTTAGATATGTCGGTCACAAGTTTGGAGAACTCTTCTTTAGTTATGGGGCCCTGGTGCTTTTATGATTTTGCATTTTGAAGTTTTGATTGAGCTGCATGGAAACAGGCAAAATTATGTATGCTAAAATAGGATGTCGGCTTGTTTTCTTTTACTTAACTGTTGTTAGGGTCCGATTTTGTTTGAATTTATGATTTAACGCGGGTTTACTGCAACAAGTCAATAATTATAGGAGTTAGTCTTTGGGTTTAGCAATAAAATAATTATAAGAAATTCTGCTCTACATTTAGCATGTTATGAAATCAAAATGAGCGCCAAAATGCAGGATCCTAGGAAAGACAGCCCAAGCTTTCAGAGAGAGCATAATACAACGGCAGTTTCAATTATTTTAAAACTAGCGACCCCCTACTTCAGTCGGTTTTTACGACTTGACGAAACATCGACATTTCTTTATTATATTATGTAAGTTTTATAGTAATCTGGAGGCACGGTAATTGGCCTATTGGCCCCGCCAAGACGAGTCAAAAACAAAAGGCAGGGGGGGCACTACCTAGCTTTTCTCAAAGCGTTTCGTCGTATTTTCAAACCAATGCTAAAGAGCTCCAATTCTCAGGATAAGATATGGTTAGCAGACTTATAAAACACGTTGAGTCACTAGCTAGTTTGTAAACCTTTTATACTTTGAATTTTATTAATACCTAAAATACGTCGATTTCGTCACTCACTCTCTCATCAAACATCTAAGACACTTCCCTATATAAAGCTAAAATTTGGTATGCAGGCTAGGATTATCACAAAAACAACAAAAACAAATTTGAAATCTGTAACTTTCACCTTCCAAACCCCCTAATAGGGGGGTGCAGTACCCAAAATTAAAGACCTGTGACATAATTTCGTACAATAAGCCCATAGGTGCGTCTGTGCGACGGCCGCGAAACGGCCAAACCGTACATTTTGACCAAGATGTAAGGTTTGTAGAGTTAGGGACTTGGCTCTACATTCGATCTGATAACTTTTGAACAGTGAAAGCGTTGTGTGAGCCTTGGCAACCTACTTTATATGAAATGTTTTTGGTGTGTATATTATAAACAAACCTTCCGGAATAAATTCTCTAAATGATGATGAAAACCGCATCAAATTCCGCTGCATAGTTTAGAAGAACAATGCGATCACACAGATAGACACGAACAGCGTCTTTAATTTACAATAAGTATATCGTCGCTTTCATAATACAACGAGGTGGAAAAAAAACCTTGCAGAATCTGAAACGAAGTCTTCAAAGATGCCGTCGTCTTCGGTAAAGTTCAGTAAGTATCTAGTCTAAAAATTCCCAGTTTACCTAACTCGAAACATGGGGATAAATTATATCAGAAGCAGTGGTGGGTGGCCCAGTGGTAATATCGGATCCGTCTGACGAGTTGTAGGTCCAGGGTACGCAGTTTGATATCGCGACCTCGGCACACAGGCAACGGAAGGAACACGGGTGGGTTTTAGTCAGTAAAAGTCTGACACGCCCTCCCGCTCCACCCAGAGCGGGAGAAGTTATTTGATAATTTCCCATCCTCAAAAAAAAAAAAAAAAAGGGTACGCAGTTTCGAACCCAGAGAGGCACTTTACTTTGTGTAATTTATTTCATCACCAGTACTCTCAAAACGGTGAAGGAAAACATCGTGAGGAAACCGGCATATCCTAAGACCATAAATTCTCAGACATGTGACATCACTCTCTTTCGAAAGGAGGAGGCCTGGATCCCAGAATTGCGAACATTATAGGCTGATAATTCAAAGCTAAATAACAGTTGGGGATTTAACGGTCATAATAATAAATCGATTAGCCTCACCACCACCACTTAGTAAGCAAAAAACGTTTTGATTTTGACCCTATCGAAGGCTTGTACTGAAACCTTTTCCCAAGTTGTGCCACAACTCCGAAACCATTTATTTTTTTATCCTTTTCTTGTGTAATAAATGACATATTTTATTTTATTAAAAATATATTTATGCGGAAACCAGACAGGCAGTTTTTTCAAACGAGTACCTTTAATTAATTAACCAATAGAGATATAATAATGTTTATTGCACACCAAATAAAAGAAAAACAACTTGGCGGTGATCTCTGCCAGACATCAACCTACCCCTTAAATCTATGACCCTCTGACCAAATAAACCATGTGGCTAGACATGAAGACCTTACGGTATACCTAAGATCGGAAAGCGCCCTTAATGTTAAAAACTAATCAACAATCTAGTTAGCTAATGATGAGTATACCTACTTCACTTTCAAAACGATGTTTTCCTAGCCCTATATTTAATTCGGAAGGAGAAAATACGTTTGTTTCCGATTATGTATTTGTAAAAAGTTAAAATCAATATTAACTATCCCTTACAAATTTGACATTTTGAGTGCGTAAAAACCTATTTGGTAAAAACATTTTTGTAAAAAAATGTTTCGGGAATAATTTTAGACCTCTGCAAACATCTAAGTAGAAAAATAAGACTCCACTGAAAAAAACTAGATGCTCATACACAAATTACCTATAAAAACAAACACAAATTATTAAATAAAGACTATGGATAAACCGCTGAAAAATCCAAAAAAATAAAAATTTGCTCACCCGTAACTTCTTCAAACAAAAAATTACAAAACACTAATAACATAAAACTAATGACTCATCAACAACCGATATCGTTCATTACAAAACAAATAAAAAATATTCAAAAATCGAATTCTATTTTCAAAACTATGAAAATAATAGAGGTGTAATATGAACGAGATTGGTTGCGCACACGCCGGGCGGCGGGTGATACGTCACTGCGTTGTGTGTGCCGCGCAGGGCTCCCGCCACCTTATAGGACCGGGATATTGCAAGCAGAACCATGCATGGCTTCTAGTAAGTACGCTACCTTGGCACGTTACAGGATTTTACTTTCACAAATGCACAGGGTAGCGAGTGTGAAGTAAGTTAGGTTATTCAGGCAATTTCTTGTTTCGTTCTGAAAATATAGGTTATATGGCTCTGGGGAATGAGAGCTAATATCAAATAATCATGTATTTTTATGTAATAGTATTATTCCTTTTCAACAAGCACCCGAGCCCGAACCCAAAACTGAAAAAAAAACTATGTCTTTTGGCAGTTCATAACAACATACATAATAGTAGCATGTTACTGCAATTTTTCTTCAATCAAAGGTCAGTCCAAAATTCCAAACTTAAAAAAAATACCTAAAGCAAAATTAATGAAATCTGAATTCCGAGTTTAATTATTTCATTATGGACCCTAATCACGTAGTGACCTCTGTTGAATTCGATGCTTTAGTTCTTGGCTACGTGACTGTTTGTCTGTATTGTTTTATATTTACTTCTGTCGACTAGAAAGTATAAATTAATAATTAATTTACCGTGAGAACCGTTTTATGTTTATTAATGAGGTACGTTTTGCTAAATGCGATAACGTTAATTTTCTGTAAGATCAGCTACACTCATGACTCAAATTATCTTTATTATATTATAATACTTATAATATTTAGTTACCGCATGTTTAAAAAAATCAAAATAACAAAATAACCTAACAAAATAATTCCAGCGCGTACTTTCTACCGTCCATGCACATTTAACCTATGTTCGTAGTAAGCTGTAGGTGTCGCCAGTATCGCGACGCGGAGGATGTTTTTACAATGCAAATTATAAACAAAGCCAGCCTGATGACGGACCTTTTGTGCGCGACTCCATTGATACATTAATCCGATTCTGCTTCAATGTGAAAATTTTCCATGATAACTTAGTGAAGCTTAATCGGTACTTAAAAACTTTTAAATGGCGGCAAAATAAAATACCGAAAATTTGCGTCATTTTTGAAAGCTTCGCTGGCACACTGCCGCATCTCTACTTTATAAAGTTTCCAGTAAAAATGCTTCCATTAAAAAGTTTTAAGGTACATTAGTTGAAGGGTTATTTTCAAAAGTTTGTGTTCTAAGGATAGTCTCTTTTTACCATCAACGGCAAAAGTTGATGTCTGTCTATAGGTACAGTGACAAGCGCTAATATGTATCCACTTAGCAAAATTCAAAAGCGATTTTCTCGTGGAATATTGACTGCAACTTTGAGATAAGGCCTATTTCATATTAATATGTGTTCCAAAATACTATATTCGTAACAACAAAATAACAATCAACACAGTAGGAGCAAATCACTTTTAATAAAAGTTGCTAAGTTGCATATTGGTGCTCGTGAATGTACGTACTTAGTTAAATAAAACCGTGATAACACAGGCAGTTCCCGTATTTTAAGAAAAAAAAAAATACGACTGAAGATTAGAATGCGTACGGCATTGTAATCTGTCTCAATTTGTCAAAACACTTCTTCCAGTTCCAAAATTTTTACAAATTAATTTTTGACTGCCACTGAGATGAGATTGCGACTGGATTTTGAACGTTTTTAATTACGGGAATTGGCTTACTGGTTGTAAAAAGCTCACCTAAAAAAACTCAACACAAAACTTTTATTCATATTCATATGTTCATTTGCATTCCATAATGTTTACAGGTCCGTGTTATAATTACTTAAAGCTAATTTTACGGAGGGGCACAGCAAAAAAAAAACTGACGAAAAATAAAATAGGGAACAATCAACAATTTTTATTAAATATTTTGTTTTCATTGATTAAGTACATAAATATAACATTTATTTTATTGAGATCAGTTATAGGTCATAATAATTATTTAATAAGGTTTTACCGTACCTTACGTGCAACAATGGACACAAACAAGCATAGGGCACCTCATAAATTAAGGTTTCAAGTGGACTGGACCGGGCCCTTGAATTGGCCACGTTTTCACACGTCGCATAGCATTCGCTTTGAGTAGTTTGAGTGGCCATTTCTGATATATTTCTCAGAAAACTTTATCAGAAATGCTTGGCACTTTGGATTTTATGTTGTTCAGCTTTTTTTATTCCTCATAACTTTTTTAAGGGCTTAACAAGCCGTGATAAGGAGAGTAGGTTAAAAATTATAGTACTCAAGCAGAGATCTATTTTCTTCGTGAAGCTTAGCTAGAATGATCTTGAAGCTTTGTTATACGCGGTAGACTACTTTAAAGCACATAATTCTTCAAGGTAGAAAACTGTAGACTTTTTTAGATTGTAGTAATCCAAACTATCGTTAATAATTAAATTTGGACACAAGGACACAAGGTAGTCTGCTGTAGAAGAACTGCTCAGTGTCTCGAATCCGACGTGGATTAAACTAGAACTTACTTTGGAGTTCTCAAAACGTGTTATTAGGTCTTATTAAAGTTACTAGTATTTCCTTTATTGCCTTCCTGCGTGCATTGCTCTCGATGCAAGTTAGTGAACTTTTACTAACAAAAGTATTGCTCTTTGCTTTAACCGGAGCTCGAAGTACGCGAGGTTGTAATCGAAACTCGAATTGTTGGATTTGACCCTTGGCTAGGCATAAGGTTTTTGCTTTAATTCTATTGAGCATAAGGTTTTTAATTTAATGATTTAACGGCAGTGATAGCCTAGTGGTGTGATCGTCAGACTACCAAGTCATAGGTCTCGAGTTCGAACTCAAGGCACACACTTTTGATTTTTCGGATTTATGTGCGTATTGTATAATTATCACATGCTTAAAAACGGTGAAGGAAAACATCGTGTGGAAACTAGCCAAGTCAGAGGCCGACGGGCGGCTTTAAAGCTCTAACACCAGGTTAGTCACTAACCACACGAAAAGAAGAAGAAGCTTATGATTGATCGTGTGTTACGTAATTAGGGAGTTGTGCATCATAAACAGGGTACATAGATCCCTAAACAGATGACAGAATTTTGTATTTTTATCGCCTCTGGCTAAATATGGGGCTCCCAAAGATTGGTTAAAGCAAAGTTGCCATGAACTATACCTACCCATCCCATACAAGTTGTTTCAGGCTGGACCACTAATCACACTGGCACAGTCCTTTTGTTACCCAGTCAACTTGTACCTACAACAACTTTTATGACTCTTTAAAAACCAGCATTACCTAGGTATCTATATCGACCATTGTCAACGGCATCTATCATATTTAGAATTATTATGTTATAATGATTTACAGTGGTCAAATGTGAGAACTAAATATAATTCAACATTTAAGGGCCTATACTACCTCACATTACTTAGTATGGTCGTCCGTTATATCGAAAATACTATGCTGCAGCATTCATTTTGAATAAATAGATACTTACAGCACTTTATTTATAGTAGTTTTATTGTAGGTACTTTTAGTTAGTAGTTACCTCCAAATATAACTAAACTATAAAGCAGATACTGTTTCTTTTTTTAATCATCAGTATTTTCGCCGTAAAAAGAAATTACCTAAACGATTAGCGTCTTGGACCCGCGAGCTCCCAACTCAGTCTCCCACTCTCATGGTGCGAGCGAGATAAAAAGTGAATTTGAGCAAAGGTACTATGGGCTCTTAAGCCATAACGGTTTTGTTATGTCTAAAACATACCTATAATATTTATACAAAGTATTTTATCTCAACGGCTATGAATGAATGAGCTGTCTGTTGAATGTGATGACAGTTCGTTTAGCTAAATGCTGAGCTTTGAAACCCGACGTCCTGCTGATAACCTATTGTTTATAGTTTGATGTTTAGAATAAGAATTTCTTATGTCAACCTAAGTAGGTTAGTTGGTATGTAATTCGTGAATGGGCGTCTATTTGGTTAGATTTGATGACCGCGTTTTGGAATTTTCTTAATAATTAATATATTTTTTTGAATGAGGCAAATCTGGAATGACTAAATAACTTTGCATATTGTCAAACTAAATCTAAAATCTTGGAAAACATAAATGCCTTTGCGAATTCCAAACGTTAACGTTTTCCAAAAACCGCAAACTATCCGGGCACAGTAGTAATATTTCTGTGAATGTTGGGAATCGAACCTAACACTACACCTTGCACGCGGTCTGCACGCGCAGGCCCAGGCAGCGTGATCGGTGCGTCATCGGTAAGCTTTGACGCGGCGCGGTGGCGACACGGTGCGGCCCGATGACCACTCGTTTCAACCGCCGCGACGGACGACAAGTTGCTTGAGCTTCTGGGTTTAACTATGTAGTTTAGGTCATCTCATCTGGACTAAAGCCAACCGGATGATGAAAGGTTTATCCATAGGAAGTTCTCAGTAGAAGTCTATGCATACTGCTAAATACATAAAAGCGTGATGTTCTGTTGTTTTTTGTCTTTGAAGTAAAAAACTTCGTACAACAGTGCCCCCTTATTCATAAACGTTGCTTTTAACGCGTTCAGTGCCGGGAGCCCTCCTGGAGGGTTCACCTAGTCGCATATTATGGGATTCCGGGAGCCCTCACGAAGGGCTCGTTTTTTTTTTTTTTTTGCGGATACAGCATTATGAACCGTGAAAAAAAAAACAATTTTAATAAGATTTATTAGTGTATGTTTTGGTTTTCAAATTCAAACATTTTGATATTTAAAAAAAAAGTTGTTCACGGTAACGAATATTCACAAAAAAAATTGAAATGTTGGAAACTACGTATAGCGACAAGACCCCCTGAAAACACAATTTTACTTCATTTTACAGTGTTTTATAACACGGTTTTAAACCTAATACCGTTGACCGTCCGCGACTTCGCGATGGTTAACTTTAGCGCAAACGTAATGCCGGCAACCCTCCCGGGGGGTTCACTTCCAATATGTATGGCGGCATGGTGTATGAGTTCTATGAAAAGTGGGTGGAGTCGAAAGTGTTAAAGTTAAGTAATGGTAAGCGTCTGCTTAACCATACATTTTTTGACGTTCAAACGTCTCTTAACTCTAGGCAACGTTTGTAAATAAGATGGGAATATATTCAAATTCAGTGTGTGTGGTAGACAGAGTAAACTAAACCTATGTTGAGAGGTTGGCGACATAATGTTGTTAGCAAAATTACTTAAGACTTGTAATTGCAAAATATACGTAGGCAGTACTTAGCAATTGTAAGTTCTGTGGTCTGGTTTAATATATTCAGGGAGTGACACATGATGTGCGTATTTTAGGAGCGTTTCCCATGTTTAGCATGCTTTGCCTATTTCTACGTTTGAAGGATGGGCCTGGAGGCTGTGCTAATGGGCACAGTATAACAATAAGATACTTTGTTTTGATTTGCTTCCTATTACAAGGGGAATACTGGCGTAATTAGAGTGTACTAAAAACCTCTGCTTGCCCTTTCGTGCAATACAGGCTGTTATGTTGTTTAAACTCAAAGTAATCTTCTTGTTCTAAGTCACTGCCTCTATGGTTTAGTGGTCGCGAGTGCGATTGCTGAGCGTGAGGTCATGAGTTTGATTCCCAGGCAAAGTGTAATTGGATTTTTACATTAGGGATTTTCCCAATAGCAGCCTGGATCCTGGGTTTGCGTGGGACATGGGACTTAAACATAACTGGCGAAAGTGGTTGTCTACACCATTGTTATTTATTATCATCCACCCCTGCCCATCCCTTATGGGAACACAAGTGTGGTGTTTTGTCTCTTTTTTCTTGGCACGACCTTTTATCTTCTGTGAGCTATAACGATTAACGAGAATAGTCAATGTCATAATGAAAAGTTTAGCTAGTTGCCGTCTGAAAGTGGTTAGGATGCGTCATTATATTATTTATCCTTTCCTAGTCATGTGAGCAATTAGCTACAAATGATTCACGAAGATTGTTTAACTATTCCAACCATTATGTCTGCGCCATTGACAGTGAAAGGGCTAAGAATCGTCACATGTGGAGAATTTTTATCGAGTGACTCTCAATATTATTTCAATTGCTACACAGCGTCGTCGTTATCAAATACGACATAAAAGCCTACACCACGTTTCACTAAATGCGTTTAGCGCTAAATATAATTTATAAAACATATTTAACAAACAACAAGAGGAGCTCGTGGTTAAGTAAGAACAGCCGCACGGGTCGATCTATCAGGTTAAGCTACGCTTGCCGGGGTTGGTCTGTGGATGGGTGACTATCTTTACATACCGAGACTCCTTCGTGCTTCGGAAAGCACGTTAAGTCGTTGATCCCGGCTGTCATTGGTGGATCTTTAACAGTCGTTACGGGTCGTCAGAAGCGCGAAACTCTGACAACCAGTCTTACCAAGGGGTATCGTATTAGCCAGTTACTGGGTTGTGAAGGTCAGATAAGCAGTCGCTCCATGTAAAATACTGGTACTCAGCTGCAGCCGGTTATGTAATGATAGTCGTCACCCATCCACGGACCAACCGCGGCAAGCGTTGCTTAACCTGATCGATCGACCCATGCGGTTATTACTTAGCCACAAGCCCGTCAACCATACCAACACCGAAATACTATAATTAAATGATATCTATTTCTGATACAGTTTTACACATCTATAATATTTTAATGATAGAACGTCCAAGTCCTTGTCCTGCTGGAAGGAGCTTCCGGAAGGACAAACCAACGGACGTGCGTCCTGCCAGCAGTACGCAATTTTTTGTAGATTTAGTATGAAAATTAGACGTTGTCCTTCTAGCAGTACTTGATTTTCATGCATAATAAAATTAGGCAGGGGTGACAAACATTCTCTTTGTAGGTATAGGTATCCAGAAATAGACCCGGGCACTTCTTGAGATTACAGGGTAGAAAAATAAATAAGAAAACCTAAGTATAAATCGTATTTATTTAAAAAAAAATAAAAAAGCATTATGCTGGAATTCCATTCGTGATGTGGTAGGTGAAGCAATTTCTTCCTGTCTGCGGAGAGCATAAAACACATCGTGGTCCACATGTCTTGCAAAAATAGCTAACTTTCTATTAGAACTCCAACGGGCACGGTTGATTTTTTTTTGTCAATTTCCCAATACACCCTCGCGTAGTTGTTTTCTATCTTTCTTACAATACCCCAACAATAACTAGTATCGTAGTTATCACCAAAATGCTTGCGACTCCAGGTGTTTTGGCCATCATTTTCGTCGAAATATGTAGCTTTGGCGCGAACGCGGACACCACGTCTTATACTCGGCGCCATTTTGGCCAGACTGACCGCAGAAACACGATTCAAAAACTCGCTGAATCAGAAAGAGACGCACTTTGCATTAGAGTTCACTGCGTCCTGCTGGCAGGCTCAGAAAGCCTCATATAACTAAAACCATTCCGTCCTACTGGTAGTACGCAAAGTCCTGCTAGCAGGACTCTGGACGTTCTATCATTAAACTACTAGATGAGGTCTGGGTTAATTTCCTATCCGACTACTTTGAGAATAAACACCGAAACAAACTCAGAGGTCACAGATACTTAAAGCCCAGACATAATCTTGGTCACATCATGTGAGGACCCACACAGATTTGAGTAGAAGTCAATGCTCGCATTTTTCAGTCTTAACTAACCCAAATCCTCCCTTTCCAGCTGGTAGTCCGTCGTCGAGGTCGCAGAGGTATCTACGCCCAGCGCTGCACCCCCGTTTCCTTGGATGCCTACAGTCTGGACAGCGTCAGCGTCGGTCATAGGAAGGGCAACCACCGCCTCCGAGCCAGCAAGAGGAGCTACGGGAACCCCGCTTATGATGACGAGGTATGGCAGTTCAATAAATTTTATTGTACTCACAGATGATTCGATTTGTTAAGTACTTGATACTTGTTGACAGGCCTACGCTGTCTCCCATACCTATTAACATTGTAATTTGGAAATATTGTAAAAGCCAATTATTTTTAAAAGAGTAACCGTGAAGTTTCTTGCCGGCTCTACCAACCGACCAATTGGAAACGTGCACCTAGCTTCTGACGTTTCATAAGTGCCCTTGTAGGTTTATGTGAGACTAGGTTCCGCCAGCGGTTTCGCCGGCGTGATATTTTTATAAATTTTTTGCCTTAGTTACTCAGTGATAAAATGATAATACAACATGCTACTGGTGAAAGAATGTTTTAAATCGGCTCAGTAGTTTTTGAGTTTATTCATTACAAACAAACATACAAAAATACAAATCTGTTCTCCTTATAATATTAGTGTAGAATTATAGATTGAATACTTAGGAATTTGAAATGCGTATACGCCATAGTAAAACAATAATGTTCCCACTACTGGGGCTCAGGCCGTCTCTCTAAGAGATCCTAAGCCGTAATCCACTACGAGGACCCAGCTGCACGGGTAGCATGACTACCATAGAAACGCGTTTTCTACGGGTTTTGTCGACGCAAGAATAGACAAAATGACAGATAAACAATCACAATCTGTCATCTTGTCTATTCTTCCGTCGACAAAACCCGTTTCTATAGTGGTCATGCTAAGCATGCTCGTGTAGACTTAGTTGTCGCATGTCTTCGAATGATTCGTTCTAGCTTAGACATTACACCATTTATACCAAAGTGCAGCCTATTTTCACCTCATCTCAGTTGTAAAATGCCAGGTAGTGATTAGCGAAATATAACATTTAATGTAACAAAAATGAGCCGTACTAATTTATGCATAGTAACATGAAATCTAACACAACAGACAAGAATTAGGCGAATTTATTTCAACGTTTTGAGAATTCACCCATCTGTACCCGGATTAGGATTTCCGTATTCTGGCTCTTCAAGACAAAATGATCTTTCCCAAACTAATATGTATGCTTTAACCTCTACTATTATGTTCCAGGTCACCTCCCACCCAATGCAGTACGCAGCGTTAGCCAACTTCGCGATGGACGTGGAATCCATGACGGCAGAGTTCTCAGAGATACCCTCAGTGACTGTGAGGCCGGATGAGGTACCTCCGGGCTGTGAGGATAAAAACCGCTACTCCAACGTACTGCCGCTGCCGGAGACCAGGGTCCCGCTGAAGAGGCTCGGCAATGATCCTACCACGGAGTATATTAATGCTAATTTTGTTACGGTGAGTGTTTTTTTAAATTCTGATAGTATAACTGGATAATAATGAGGAGAGGAGAGAGGAGAAAATACTTTATCATATATTTATTCCAAATCATTATCACTTCTCGTTTAAGCGTGATCTTCAATATAAAATCATTAAAAGTCGGTTATCGTCGCCATAATGATAAAATTGTTTGCAAAGTGTACAAACGCCTATGCGCCTGTACCAACACGCATACCTACTTAAACTGATTGCTCGCATAAATCAACAAGTAAATCATGCAACAAGTGAGCGATATTTTGGTCGAGACACCAATGTTTCTTCTTCGTTCCAGGGTCCCGGCAATATCCGTAACTACTACATAGCCAGCCAGGCGCCTCTGTCCAACACCGTGATAGACTTCTGGAGGATGATATGGGAACAGAACTCCAGGCTCGTCGTCATGCTTACGGAATACATGGAGAACGGAGTTGTAAGTAAATGTGTAATTGTGAATAGCGCCGTCTAGTGCTATGGCATTGAATTTCATGCAGTTTGTGTGATAGGTTAGTTTTCCAAACGTCACCATGTTTGAATCAGGATTATTACTGATTCAAACATGGTGACGTGAGTCTGAATGAAATCAATATTTAAATTGGTTGTTTTAAAACACATATTGAGATAGGAACAATAATTCTAGTTATCATAAATATTAAGTATCTCCATACCAAAAAACCACTGTGTCAAATCTAATTAACCCGGAAAAGTGTCACTGTATCGCAATTTGTAACTCAATCTTACTCAATTCCAGGAAAAATGTTACGAATACCTGCCACCATCAGAAATCACAGACAATAAGCGTATTTTTGGAGACTTCAAGATAATCCTGAAGAAACGGGAACAGCGTGACAAATACGCCGTCTCCAGCGTCCAGCTCATCAACCTGGGCACCAGGACCTGGCGAGAGATCACACATCTTTGGTACTTCTGGCCGGCTAAGGGAGTTCCGGATGATTATGATTCCGTTATAGACTTCTTATGCGAAATGAGGAGCTATATGAAAATCTCGCAGACTGCCAAAGAGTATGATGAAGAAGGTAACAACATACACAGTTTTCTAGATATTTCTCAAAGGTTTTGGTCAAAATTATATTCTTGTGATCGGGCATGAGTCCCTGGGTATACATACTGCTAGCAGCAGAACCCTTCCTAAACCGAGTTATATAACTGGGGGCCATAAGTGACATCCGTTCAAGAATATTTTATTTCTTGTTCACTTTTTGAGGGTTAAACACTTGACTAATCTTCACCATCATCATCATAATCATCATCATCTACAGCCGGTCTTCGCCCACTGCTGGGCTTAGGCCTCTTTTCGTTTGATCTAACTCCTCCTCCGTGGCTACTGTTGTTAAACTCGTATTTCTTTCCAGGCGTGGAAGTGATCTATGGTGACCAGAACCGTTCATCGTTCAGCAACCTGTCGAAACTAAAGAGTGACGAGGGAGGCTCGGGTAATGGCATCAATGTGTACTCGCCAGCTCGGGCTGAAGAACATCTGAGACGAGCTGCTCCTTCCAATGGTACTCTTGGGAGGATGAAGGCAGCCTCTGAAGTTGAAGGTAAGATGATTTGGTGTTTTCTGCTCCGATTGCTTGAAATTCAAAAATCATTTATTCAAACTAGGTTGAGAATCAGCACTTTTCGAACGTCATAATTAGACCATTAGTCATAAGACAGACCCCCAAAAACCCATGCCCTTCACCACTTCCTAGTGGTTTAGCTGGGAAGAAGAAATGGCACAACAAACTTCCCAGCAGCACAGCTGTCTGATCAATTAGAAAAACTTGATTCTATACAAAAAAACATTTACATTACGCAACACAAAACATTAAATTAAATTATTTGCTATATGTCAGCTAGCACACGCCATACAACATATACTAAAAAAAACATCTTCTGCTACAGCAGCTACCAGAGGACAAAGGGCTCTGCTACCTTTGATGCTTGAAGTAACAAGAATACTGATATTTGCAGGATTTGTTGTTGACTATGTGTGTATCTTCTTCGCAGCACTCTTTCGGTCGTGGTCTAATTGTTGTTTCTTATCTAGGGGTTGATGTGCGATTAAACATCAATTAGATACTCGGTGTCTTAAGGTGTGATCGAACTGTAACTGTAGCCGTTCTTCATACTCATTGAAACTTCATCTTCTTTGGCTCCCATTTTGACTAGTCATACTTGGCTGCCAGTTGTTCTATATTAGAAAAGTTGTAAAGAGCATGTCCCTTAGGTATCCGGCCCTGCGTGGTGACGTGCGCGTCGGGCGCGGGGCGCTCGGCGGCGCTGGTGGCGCTGGACATCAGTGCGCGCGCGCTGCCGGCGGCGGCGGACGTGCCGCGCGTCGTGCGCCAGCTGCGTGCGCAGCGCCCGCACTCGCTGTCCAACAGGCATCACTATATCTTCGTCTATAAGGTGAGCTACTAACCGTCTTATTACAAAACGAGTTCTAACTTTATTTCAAGCTTAAACCTTCCAGCACGCGTAGCATGACAACCATCGAAACGGGTTTTGTCGACAAAGGAATAGACAAAATGACATATTCTGATTGTTTATTTGTCATTTTGTCTACTCTTCCGTCGACAAAACCCGTTTCTGTTGTGGTCATGCTAACCGTGCTGCTAGTTATGTAGTTATTGTAGTAGACACGAATGAATCCGCTGGATGCGCGAAGCACAGAACCGGTCGAAGTGGCGATGCTTGGGGGAGGCCTATGTCCAGGAGTGGACGTCTTTCGGCTGAAATGATGTTGATGATGGTATTAACACAACTTCTCAAGCTCGGCCCATATAAGTCGAATATTTATTAAGTTGTGTCGTTAGCCTGAACTTTTTCTTATTATTTTCAGGTGCTAAGCGAATATGGCAACAAAATGTTAGGCGGCGGCGCTGTGGACACCATCTGAAACAGCACTCTTCTAATGACGTAAGAACCTTACCCATGACAGTGTTGGCATACGTATCTCAAACCTAGTGTATAGCCAGCCATAGTTTAAAGTAAACTATTTGGAACATACCAAAGTATAAGTTACGAGATCTCTAGAAAATTGATCGCTCAAATAATAAAAAAAATGTAAAGAAAATTTTATTTTTTTATAATTTCATTATCTTTTTAATCTATGGAATTATAGATTTATACCATTTACGTCATCAGTATGACAACTTCGCATAATGTTAACGAAACTTGTACAGGATTTATATTTAAGTTTTATTTTTTTGTTCGAACAATTTATTTTTATTTATTTTTAGGGGATCATTCCGCTAGTCTATCGATGTTTCGGTTTTCCTAGATAATGTTGTAAGCATAATTTCAATCACAATAATTAATAAAAATTACGTATGTAAGCATCGTTTGTTGAGTTTTGCTGTGATTTCTACTAAACTCTTAGTTTTACACTAACACTAACACTAATATTACAGTAACTAGATATAATATTGGTAATTTAGAAGAATCTTTTTAGTAAATAGCAGTAACAACCATGCACAGCAAAACTATTTGATCTGGCATCTCTGTTTAAGTTTGACGTTTCCAGTGTTGCCAATTTTTTGCTATGCATTGTTATTTTTTGCTCTAGCAATTACGAATTAAAATACTCTGTGCTACTTTTAAATAGTAAATGACGTAATAGACCGGTGTTAAATATTATATTTATGTGTATACCTTTGTTTCTTTACAATCTCATTTATTTATTGTTGAAAAGTGTTGTTTATTTGTATAATTTAAGTATGTTATCAATTCAGTGTAGCCTCCATTCACTTATTAATTTTACACAAATCACTATCATGGAATTGACTTTGTTTCAGTTATAATCATATTTTACCATACGAAAATAAAATGTAACTTCTATATTGTTATTTTTGTGGTAGTAAAATACCCAGTAAATAAATCAAAACATTTAATAATAAATGAAATTTTCAAATATTTTTTTATCGTTTTGCCGTTTTCGAAGCACACCACATAATAAAAATTATATCTTTCAAAAACTTATTTTTGTGAACACGGGGCTTGATAAATATATTTTGTTAAATAAAAGTCAAAGCATTTACATAATTAGTTAAAGTGCACTGTTTTATCCCACACGTTACTAGTACATAAGTTTTAGTTATATTTTAGGTTATGTATTTTATAAACTATATTATTGACCAAAAAAATTATATATTACATAATTGTATACGTCCTACAATTGATATTAAGGTCTGTATTGAAAGTAAATAAATTTATTGTAATTAAAAAGCTTTATTATTACAAATTCAAGTAACGACATTAAAGACATACAATGTCGCCAAAACTTATTGAAAATTAACTTTAAAAGGGATTCTTTAATATTTTTTATGTTATAATTTATTTTTATTTTCTGAGTAGCGTTTGCCATATCTCCGATGTTATTGGCTCGATTTGGATTCTGTTTATTATTTCTAAATGTTTTAACGGATTAACTAAAAAAAAAAAATTGAAAGTCGACAATGAGAAAAAAACGGAGATGAAGACAATTAACAAAAAAAAAATAGTATTTATTAAAAAAATACAAGTGTAAGTTCATTAAATCACGGACAAAAAATATTTTTTAAGAAATATGAAAAGAAATAATAATAATATACACCTCCCCTTTAAAGTTAATTTTCGATAAATTTTCATGAATATTCTGAAAAATACGGGCGGTCACCCATGCCCATGGGCGGCATTGTATATCATAGAAAGCACGAAAAGCCGTTGGTCCTGCGCCTGATCGCTCACCGGTCTTGTCGGATTCCGGAGAGTTGTTAGTCCTTTACACTGATGCACTTCTGAGTGCACTATAATAATATCACCAGCGTACTTGGCTCGGGTACGGCGGGCAATCTCAACGGAGATTATCCGTTGATAGCTGCCGTGGCCGAAATTAGGTTGGGATGTTTTTTTTTTTTTTAATTATGGATATGATTTTTAAATTCAAATTAACTATCTCTCCAACTTAACGCAAAATAATAAAAGATCATGTACGGAGCCATAAGCATAAAAACCGTTGAGTTTGACGAATTTTGTTCAAGAAACCATAAAGTTGTGTTGTTCATTTTATTACTTTTTGAATTGCTTACTACTCTAAGCAATGAACATAGGTAAAGTTTGTACGAAGAGCTCAAGTTAATGCTTCCTATAGCTTCCAGCAACATTCACATCACTAAGTTCCATTTCTGTGTCGCCATCGTAATTATTACTTTCAATCCTCATCACATCACCACGATAGAAAGTGTCTGAATCAGCTCCCTTTATAGATTGGGTGTGATTTGAGTCCTTCGATTCAGAATCATCATCCGCTTCCAATCCCATCTTTTCTGCTGCCTCGTTAAAGCTAATCTTTTTATTGTCCCTTTTATAAAAGAGTTTATCTTCTGTGACCATGGAAACATGGGGATTGTCTGTTGTGTAGTCTATGTGAGCATGTTCTCTCTCCGGATATTCATCCAAATTTGACAGAGCATCGCAGTTATGAGCTGAGTATGGTTTGTATGAAGGCAGGGCCATGAATGATCCGGCAAGTGAAGTTGACGACATTGTCGTTATTTCTGTAGGACAGAATCATTTGTTGAATTACTTAAATTCAGTTTTTTTTTATTGTATTGAATATCATATTCTTTTGTGCTAGGACTTACTTTTTTTATTCATACTCGACGATATTTGTATCCCTGGGTCCTGTTGCAGAAAAATAACGGGATTAAGAGCAGTTCCTTCAGAATATGCAAGAAATATAAAAATTGAGCTTTAACTTGACACATTTTCGGACCTCTGTACTTGATCCCATTGATATTGCTTCTGCGGAGTACGACGTCTTCGGGAAGGCGATGTGGTAAGAGTTGGACATCTCAGCGCTAGGTTCTACCAGGGTGACGAACTTATCAACCGATTTCGTGTTTTTATTCTTCAATGCAGAATCTCGTCTCACGCCGTATGCGCGGTAGGATTTCTGTTGAAAGAAGTGTGTACAGTGAATCATCATTATTCTGCCTAGTTTTTTTCCCAACATGTTGGTCAGTCAGCTTCCAGTCTAACCAAATGCAGTTGAATACCAGTATTTTTCATGCAGCGACTGCCTATCTGACCACCAACGCGACACTCCTGTGTAAGACTGGCTGTCAGACTTAGGCTTTCGGGAGTGAATGTTGAGACAAAAGGACGACTATGTTTGTGGACCTATCTATGTATATAATTGTCATTGAAAAACGTTCACTGCTGGACATAGGGCTTCCCTAAGCGTTGCCATATCGACCGGTGGCGGTCTTGTGTTGTGTGTATGAAACAAGCTTTTACCTGTATCTTTTACCCATATCTTTTACCTGTATCTTTTCTGCCATGATACCGTACGTCTCTTTATTTGGTGCCGTCTTTCTGTAAAGGTCTAAAGTATGTTTCGCTGCACAAATCATGTCATCCTGCTCGCTACCTGAAGATGACTGAAAATGCCACAATTAAGTAACACAAAATATAAATTGTTTGGAAACTTTTTGTTCAACCTGTATCTACTTAATATTAGGTTGAATGGAATAGAATTCTTCCCGGTTTTGGGCCTCCCGCATTCAACTCCTTAGTGTTACTTTCTTCAGGTCGTCGGTTCAACTGATTCGTGGCCTACCCATTCAGGAGCATGGGAAAAAAAGAGGGAGAAAATTTGATGGAGTGGAGGCCCAGAACTGGCCGTAAAGGAATACGGCCGGTTCTGTGCCTCCACTCCGTCACTTTTTTATCACATCTAGTGCTACGAGGCTTGTTGCTATTAGGGCTATGTGGCTCAGTATGGTTATTCTTTTTTGCTCTGTATTCCTGGTGATTACGAAGAGAAATCCCCTTTATGAGAGTACATCAAGTATACAGCATATAATTACTTCATATTTAGTAGTGTTGTGCGCCTGATGACGTAAGTATGCATTGCGGATGGCATCCTGAACAGCTGGCAACATGTCTTCATTTATTTTGGTGTCTTTAATCAGTATCATAAGGAGATTGCCTTCATCGACTGCAAGAAGTCAGAAAAATAAAGACCGGATGTGAAACGTTAAACGCTTTTTTTTTTGGGTGGGATATTATCAAATAACTTCTTCCGCTCTGGGCGGAGCGGAAGGGCGTATCAGACTCTTACTGACTAAAACCCACCCGTGTTCCTTCAGTTGCTTGTAGGTTGCCAGGGGCCACGGTACCCCTTTCGGACTTTCGCGTGACCTCGGCAGGCATCGGTCCTAGCGACCCCGTCAGTTGTGCTGACATCTCTTTGAGGCGCGCGTGGAATACAACGCGCCGTCGACCTGGGCCTTATCGGACGGCAAGCTACCCATTGCTCACCGTCCGCAGGCCCGCGCCTATGGTGGCTGGGAAACGTTCAACGCAGATGTATTAATATGAATAACTGCTGACTGTAGTCACTTTGCGTAGTACGAGTATGTACACTTTGGGAATCAGTAGGCATTTTTACAGTGTGATCGTATAGTTTTTTTTAAATCCAGTACCTTACCTATGCGACGCTGCCTTAGTGCTTGTTAACTTCTGTTTTTTTTTATTATTTAATCCTAGACTTCAAGTTGTTATAAGCACGTCTAATTTTTTATGACAACTTGAGTTATAAGTTAATAACCCTTTCCTCCCAGTACCTTACTACTGTTAGTATAAGTGCTGAGTTACACATACCTTTACCCTTCGCAAAATAATTCACAATAATATCTCTAGCAGTCTTAATATCGTCCTCAGGTAAGCCTATTTCTCTTAGTTCGAAGTGCAACTCTGGTTCGCAACTGCAGTTGGCTATATCATTGCAAATGTAACTAGCAATGGATAGGTTGTCTCTTGTTATTAGCATAGCGGAGAGGTAGTCAGCTATGAAGTTGTAGAGGTCTCCTGGTTGGTACCTTAGGACCTGGAGGAAAATTTTACTATAGTGATGAAAGTCTAGGAAGAATTCTCCTGCACTGGTATGGGAATGGTTGTTCAGCTGTGGATACATACATACCTAAATTCATCACGCCTGTATTCTTTGAAGGCGTAAGCAAGTACAGGTACCAACATTTAGTCAGTTATAGGGGTGAGTGTATTTTCCATCAACCGACAAATCTAGACTCCGTAAGTCCGTACTAGCTAAGAAATTACATATAGGGAAACGTAATAACACCTTGCTCAACCTGGGCCGCTATAGACCAATGTGCTACCAATGCAGGATTCACATGACTGTCAAGGTAGAGGTTCTCATTTCTTCTAAGTCATTTTAGTTCTACGACATGCCAGTTTCCGCTTACGATATGAGAAGTGGTGATGAAAGTATTTGCACAATTTGAACTTACCTCTCTAGTAATATCACTCATCAGCTCCTTCAGTCCATCAGGCAGTGCTAGTTTGCAACTATCTTTAATCTGAGGCGGAATTAAATCATCCATTTTGTTGGTGGTTGTAATGAATTTATTGTAAACAGTAATATGACAACGCAAAGTAAGTTTAATTCTAGTGTGCCATGAGTTTTAAGTCAAAATAATTCAAAATACAGCCAAAAAAAAACGAGGCTATTAATATGAATATAATATGCTTGAATTACCGAAAAAAATCCAATAAATATACATAATAGGTACTTTAAACGAATTAAAACAAAAATAATAAGACTGTTGACAATCATTCGTTTTCATCATCTTCGACTGAACGAGCTGAAAAAATACTGGAGAGTCCTGAAAGATAAACGACACTTTTTTTAAATTCGGTGTCCACTGCTTCTTTAGTGTAGGTACCTAATCTATTCATTTGAAACAAAGTTGACAAACAAATTAATGCGCATACCTTTGCTCGTAAAATAAAATAAAAAATCCTAAAAATGTTACTTAGCTTTTGTATCGAATTTTTTAAATAGTTCTAGTATTTAATAGTTCGATTTTTAAATATATTTGTATTGTGCGATCTAAATGGAGATGTGATCTGTGCCTTGGTGCGATTTAGGCCCGGACTCCACCAAGACTCCACAACATTAAGCTCGTTAGTTCTCAACGTCACATTTCTGAGGTCGCGTTTGCATCGTATAGTATGACAAGGTTCTAAGTATGGTTAAGGTTTTCGTAAGTCGACTGTTCTACTAAATTCAATTACTTACCAACTAACTCTTCAGGAATTTCAAAAGCTCCAGGCAGCTCTATTATGCCCGCAGCCTCAGCAGCGTATGCGCTTAGTCCCGGCATCTCGGGCACTTCTAGCTCTTCATCATCCGGGGTTCTCATTATCACTGGCGGCTCCTGTGCAAATGTAATCATCATATTAATCATTTATTTGCAATAGGTATTGGAACAGCATGTGTACTTATTTTTAAAATAATTTCAAATCTCGTGATCTCTGTCGGTTGATGAATAAAAAAGGCAGTAAACAACCATTTGGTAACACTTAATAACTAGTTTAAAGAAACAGAAACACAAACATCCCTTAGGAATAACCATTAAACCCGCTCAATAAATATAAGCATCAGAGTTATTACGTATTTAGGTATAAATATTTTGTAAAACGTGTCAATTCCATTATAGAACACTGTCCTACAAGATACAAGATTTTCCTATAGTTTGGCTGATACCGCAGTACCGCGCCGCGCCGTGAGCGTTGATGAGCGGCCTGCACTGCCAACCCGCCTCGCCGCGCACATACCTAAACGTGGCCACACACGTAACTGCAAGCACAATCATTTTGTGCAAACGTGCACATTGTGCACAACTTCCCTATAAGCTACACATTGTACAAGCAAGTTGGAGCAGCATCAGTTTTTGCTTGAGCGACGGACGACGACGTGCTTGCTTTAGCTGCATTAATTGTGTGCAACTGACGTGCGTATGATTCCGCAAGCTTAATTTCTAATTTCTTTTTAAATTCCTGCATACACACGTTCAATCATGGTTGCACAAGCGTGGCTTGTTTAAGCCGCATAATGAAAATTCTATCAATCTTCATGCTGCTTGCACAAGCAAGATGCTTGCACAATTTCATCATACAGACGATCAAGTACGCTTGCACAAAATGATTGTTCATGCAGGCTTGTCATGTTTGCAGTTACGTGTGTGGCCACCTTAAGGCGCGGTACAGCGGAATCGGTCAAACTATAGTTTGAAGGACAGGGGTCTTACCCATCTGTAATACCCAAACCCATCTTTTATTGAAAAAACACTATGTTGATAATAAATACCTAGGCTAAATTTTTTGGTTTAGAAAATATTGGGATTCATTTTATTACAAAGAGAATGCGCATCAAGGATCTCATATTCTAACAAGTTTGAAGACAACAACTTTTGATCGAGGACTATCTTACTTACTCTGTTAGCTAATTAATGAAAAAATTGGTCAAGTGCAAATCAGGCTCGCACATAAGGATTCCGTATCACCGTACAATATATGACACAAGGTTTTTCTTTAGTAAAAAAAGCAGGTGTCTTGTATGGGGACTCCCTTTATTTTTTAACTTTATTTGTTGTTTATAGCGGCAATAGAAATACGCAATCTGTGAAAATTTACCTATTACGGTTCATGAGATACAGCCCGCCTACAGACAGACGGACAGACTGACGAACGGACAGCGGAGGCTTTTTAGGGTTCCGTTTGGCACCCTTCGGGTACGGAACCCTAAAAAGCTTCATTAACTTACTTTGGCAAATGAAATTCTATGGTGCGGCTGATAGTGCTCGTGGTTCAGATTAGTCTTCGGTTTTTCAGGGTCACGAATTACAGATAGCACAGGAATGTCTGCAAAATTGCATATTTTTTTAATTATTTCCGGTACGTCATATATAGTAAGTAGCTGTTATGATTTGGCTGACTTATGCTGTTGTTATCAAGGCATAAACTATTCCTCTAGGATACGAGATGTTACTATTGCAACTTTTCTGTTTGATATATCTACGCTCCATTTAAGGCTCCGTGCAGGAAAAACCCCTTCGTCAATAACTTATCTAATTGTAAGAAAGCTTGTAATAATTGAAACATCTCTCAAAGTCTGTGTAAGTATAAAAGTACAGTTTTCGTGGTGCTGAACTATTCGTGTCAGTGACAACTAGCTTCATCTTTCTGACTGACCGACCATATGACAATTCAAAAGTGCCTGTAATTGGTTTATTTTAAATAAATGCTTTGAGTTTGAGTTTGATAGCACCTGTTAATAGCGTCTATTCCCATTCGTCCCAGTGCCGTCGTCTCAAAAGACAAAAGAGAATTTAATAAATAATAATAAATGACATGGCCGGATTATGCCCTCAGAATCAATTCAAAAAGCTCAATGTACAGCCATTATTAATATATGAAAATTACTTCTTAAATATACTAAAATAAATCGCAACAATTACATTTCTCTAGAACAGGCGACAAAAAATGCCAAAAAAATATGTGTGTTCATTGATTTTGTGTGGTTTTTAATTTGGACATAATTATAGCAACGTCAAGTGCAGTTGCGTTTGGATACATGCATAAGACAAACACTGTGTCTGAGCACGCCTGAATATCAGACTAAAATAAAAAACACCCACGAGTGCCAGAATCGTATTGCTAAGGTAAATACCAATAAAAGTCAACGGTTTCAAGAGTATCGCAGACACCATTTTTCGAGCTGTCGAAGCCATGATGCGAATCACGTTACACATTAAGCATCGACAATATATTCGAGAGTGTGTATCCAAACGTCCTAGTAACTTTGACGTGTAAACTGCGCGCACTAAAGCTGCTCTTTATTTTGTAACAGGTTAAACACGATATCTGTTATCACTGTTACTGTTACACAAAAATAACTGATACAAATATCTGTTTTAAAATAACAGTCTGTTATTTTTGTACGGACGATAAATACGTATTATCTTTAAATCTCAGTTGAGTATCTTCTATATTTCTAATCGTTTTAAGTTTTTTTTTTATAATGGTTACTGGTCATTACCTGGTAACACGACTTAATTTAGGAGTCACTTTTTCTTAAATGTTTGTTCTTAAGTTCTTATATTCTGTCAATGATCAAACTGTCAATTTTCCATACAATGCTTGACAGGAACTAGAGATTTCAACATGTTTTGTTGTGATTTTTCGCCAGTGCAAACGCATAGATAGACCACCACCTGGGATAATAAATACTAAATGCTTCTCTTTTTAGCGTAGTTTAACCGCTTTAGTAAGAGTGAGAAGTAAATATATTTCGAAGTAAATAATAGGTGTTTCTCTTTATAACAAGGGTCATTCCTTAACGAAGAAGTGAGAGAAATTGATAAGCTTGCAATACTCCTTCTGTAGGGGATTTGCAATGAAACACCGACTTTGATAATTACTTTTGAGGTATATTGAATCGCGCACTAAAAAACTAGCTTTTACAATTTCGGTTTGGCTTACCTAGTTTTCTACTATAGTACAAGTAGCGGGTGGTTCTACAAGTTAAAATATATGTTTTACAATGTTTAACCAATGGTAGGTTAGTGAGGCGTGGGCATTTCGGTCAAGCATGATCATGATTGTCGACAGGTTGTAACCTGCTCCCCGAATGACGTATTTTTGCCTAGTTCCTTCTCGACAAGTTGCAACTTGTTTTTGGGCGATGCCATCTGACTTACTTTTAGTCGACAAGTTGTGACTTGTTCGTGAGTGATGCTATTACCTTGTCTATGTGTGTTTAGGTGCCTGTTAGTGAGTTACCTGTGTGTGGTGGGCAATACCATTATTGCTTATTACCTTTACCTTTACCTTAGGGAAGTGTTGGGGTACTATCTACGTCTTTATTTAGGTATGAGTATATCAATCAGAATTATACGTATGGGAAAATCAAAAACACACCTATGCTTATTAGGATACAACTTATATCTAGGTAGACTACGTAAAATGGTTTTTATTGGTTTAATCAAATTCTTAATTACTAATCAGTTCGTCTTCTCGTCGCCAACAGTCTCCCTCTCAGTGCGTTGCACTCCATCTCGTTGGGGCGACGTTGCAGGTACAATCAGGACTAGGCGTGATGCTGGCCGCCGCAGGATACCCGCTGCTGTTCGCACGTCGACGATCCTGGTTCTTCCGTCTGGTCCGGGATGAGTAGCGACTATTTCGCCGCGTGGCCACGAGTATCGTGGCAAGGTGTGGTCCACGATTAGGACTATGTCGCCCAATATCGGGTCCCGGTAGTCAGGACCTTGGTTGTAGCGAGGCGAGAGAGTTGGGAGGTACTCTCGCAACCACCTTGACCAGAAATGATCGGCCAGGCGTTGGGATGTCTTCCAGTTGGGAGAGCCGATGAGTTCTGTGTCGTCGAAGGAGCCAAATAGTGTGGCTCCGCATGACCGCCCGATGAGAAAGTGATTCGGGGTCAAAGCTTCTTCTTCTTCTGGGTCGGTGCTGACGGAGAAGAGGGGCCTTGAGTTCACGACGTGCTCGGCCTCCAGAAGTAATGTGTGGAGAATCTCTTCTTTAGGTTGCCGCTCGTGTAGTGTAGCTGTGAGAGCGACTTTTACAGATCGCACCATTCTTTCCCAGGCTCCACCCATGTGGGGGGCTCCAGGAGGGATGAACTTCCACACGATGCCCATCTTGTTCACTTCTTCTCCTAGACTCGCGATGGCTTCAGCGATCTCTCTATTCGCACCGATGAAGTTGGTACCGTTGTCGCTCAGTATGATCTTCGGTGTTCCTCTTCTGGCGATCATTCTTCGTAGTGCGAGGATCATGGAGTCGGTCGATAGGGAGTTAGCTAGCTCCAGATGAATTGCTCTTGTGGTGAGACACGTGAACAACGCTCCCCATCGTTTCTCTGTACGTCTTCCAATGGTGACGAGCATGGGTCCGAAGTAGTCCACTCCTAGGCAAGTGAAAGGAGGGCTGGTCTTCGTCAGACGTTCAGGTGGCAGATCTCCTTGGGGTGTGATCTGCGGCGTCTTCTTCCGAATTCTACACCATCCGCAGTCTCGTGCTACTTTCTTCACCATGTTTCGAAGCGATGGTATCCAGTATTTCTGCCGGACCTCATTCATCACGGTGTTGTGGTTCCCGTGATTGAAGGCTTCATGGATGTACTTCACTAGCAGTTGGGTTATTCGGTGATATTTATCCATCAGGATCGGATTCTTGTATGAGGCCATCAGGTACTTGGCCGCTCCGATGCGTGTGGATAATCTGATGAACCCGTCTTCTAATTTGATCGTTAGATTCTTCAGATTGAATGTTGGATTGAGATCTTCTTTCTTTCGTAAGGCAGCGAGTTCGTCTGACAAGCTGTCTTCTTGCGCTCTTCTTACTAGCAATTGTTCCGCCTTTTCAACGTAGAGCGCTGACTTCGGTCGGAAGGCTATTTCTTTTCTTCTTGGCCTCTTTTCTAGTGGTTGGACTTTCTGTTTCTGTGTCTTCTTCCAAGCTGGGTCTTGTGTATTTCGGGTGATGAGTTTCGTGATGTTCACCTTTTTCTTCATTTTTCGCTTGAAGACATCTATGGCTTGCAAGTATCTCGCTGTTGCGTGGAGTAGGCGCGTCCAACTGGAGAACCTTGCTGGATCGGGCACGATGACAGGGATTACTTTTCTAACGCTGAGAGTGATGGCGTTAGGTTTTTCTTCACCTGTGTCGGTGATGGAGACCTTCTTCTCTTCTGTAGGCCAATTTCTTTGATCTTCATGCAAGAAGGCCGGTCCCTTGAACCATCTATGTGTTATATCGAAGTTGGATGGGGTCTCTCTGGTGGCGTCGTCGGCTACATTGAGTTTAGTTGGAACCCAGTGCCATTCCTTATGCTTTGTCAGCTCTTCTATCTCGGCGAGACGATGTGCGACAAAAGGCTTGAATCTCCTCGGGTCTGATTTGATCCATGTCAGTGCTGTTCTCGAGTCGGTCCAGAAGTATCTTCGGGTCGCAGTCAAGTCCATTTCTTGGCTCGCACTATTGGCCAAGCGACTTCCCAGTAAACACGCTTGTAGTTCTAGTCGAGGTATTGAAGTTGGCTTGAGAGGTGACACTCTAGCTTTCGCCGTTAGCAGCTTCACTTCTACGCGATCATCTGGGTGTTGGGAGCGCCAGTACACCGCGCAGGCGTACGCCTTCTCGCTTGCATCGCAGAATGTGTGCAGCTCCCCCTCAGTCGCGTCGTATGTGAGGCAGCGAGGGATTCGAAGATTTTCAAGTTTTCTTAGATCCTCAAGCCACTTTGTCCATTCCTCTTCTCTGGGTGGAGGCAGTCTTTCGTCCCATTCTAGGCCGGACCTCCATAAATTCTGAAGCATTACTTTTCCTTGTATGGTTATGGGTGACGCCAATCCTAAGGGGTCAAAGACCGACATCACTGCGCTCGTTGCTTCTCTCTTCGTCGGTGCACGTCTTCCTTCTTTGGCTTCGTCGGGAGTATTGCGCAGACTCAGAGTGAAATGAAGGCTGTCTTCTTGGACGTTCCAATTGAGTCCCAGGGTTTTCTGGTCTTGATTCTTCTGTTCTCCTAGTACGATGGAGTTGGTATTGCTTTCTGCGTCGGCGAACTCTTCAATCGCCGAAGGGTCGTTGCTCGCCCAGCCTCTTAAGAAGAAGCCTCCTTTCTTGTGAATTTCGTTCACATCTCTTGACACTTTGGTAGCTGTTGTCACGTCGGAGAAACTTGCAATATAGTCATCCATGTAATGATTTCGGTTTATTGCTCTGACGGCTTCTGGACAGTGACTGACGAAGTCTTCTGCATTTCTGTTCTTCACGTATATGGCGGTACATGGCGAACAGGCGGCTCCGAATATTAGGGATGTCATTCTGTATTCCTTGTTCTTCCAGAGAAATCGGAGGCTATCTCTGTCTTCTTCGTTGATTTTTATCCTCAGGAACATTTCTTTGATGTCTGCGACGACAGCTATTGCTTCTTGGCGGAAGCGGAGCAGAACACCGAACAGTGATTGTAGCAAATCGGGTCCAGCTAACAATGCGTCGTTCAGCGATTTTCCATTTGATTTAGCTGCGGCGTCGAAGACCAGTCTCATCTTCTTCTTCTGAGGGTGGATAACGGCAAAGTGAGGTAGGTACCACGTTCTTGAAGATGTGGGTTCGTCCGTTGCTTCCTCGGCGTATCCACTATTGATCAGGTTTTCAATTTGTTCTTCGTACTTTTGTTCAAAATCTTTGTCCTTCAAGAACTTCTTCTCCATTCCCCTCAGTCGTCGGGCTGCTACTACTTTACTTTCAGGTAGACTTTCGTCGTCTGTCTTCCAAATCAAGCCTGCGCTGAATCTTCCATCAGGCAATCTTTTCGACGTAGAATGCAGCACGTCGAGGGCCCGCTGGTCAATGTCGCTGGATGGTCTCTTTGCAGCGATTCCTAGGGCTTCGATATCGAAGTGGTCTCTGATCATCTTCTCGAGGTAATCGTCTTTTCCATTAGGCTCCGTCACCAGATGATTCACTATTCGTACCGGAGTGTTGTTGCTTGATTTGGTCCCATGTAAGACCCATCCCAACTGGGTTCTGGAGGCTACTGGCTTGCTTCGGTCGCCAGTTTTCACTTCTTGAGACACGATGAGATGCCAATTGTCCTGCCCAATGAGTACCGTAGGACGAGCGTTAGGGTATTTCAGTTGCTCTGCTATCTTTTCTAGGTGCTGGCAATCTTTCAGGTCACTATCGCTGACCTCTTGGGGGGATAGGTTCAATGTCTTAACGGTATATCCTGACATTTTTTCAATGTTTCGCTCGAACTTCCCTCTGATCTTAATGTCAATCTTCTTTGACTTCTGATCCATTCGATGTCCTCCCACACCCTCAATTCTTAACTCTTCTTCGGGACCCTGGGCTCCAATCATGTTCACTATGTCATCTTCTATAAGTGTCACCGTTGATCCCTCGTCCATAAGAGCGTAGACTTCGGCTTTGGCATCTGGTCCCCATAGTTCCACTGGCACGATTTTCAAGTAGGCTCTTGATATTGCCCGCGTTGCGTTCACAGTCGATGCTACGGCTTGAGTCTCTTGTGTGGTCGGCTTCGTCTTTTCTTCGGAATGTAACATCACATGATGATCCCTCTTGCATTTTCCACACGACTTTGCTTTGCAACTGAATCTTCTGTGTCGCCCGAGCAGGCATTTGAAACATATGGAGGCTCGCTTGGCTTGTTCCCATCTTTCATTTATGGAGGAGTCGATAAACTTCTTGCATTTCAACAGTGTATGTTCCCCTGCACATTCAGGACAGGCAATCTTCTCTGGCTTCTTTGCATCATCCTTGCATGAACAAACTGTTGCTGTTTGTGGTTCGGCTCGCTCTTCATCTGAATCCTCTTCGTTCGATGAATATTCTTCCTCATTGTGCTGTGTAGCTCGAGTGGTGTTCACGCCGCGGGAACCGGGAGGTCGCATGCGGCTTTTCCATCCTTCTTTCTTTACCTTGGTCCCCATGAACTCGTGCATCTCGAACTGATCCACCATCTGGTTGAAGAAGTTCATGAGGCTGATGAGGATTGGTTCATCATCTTCTTCTTTGGATGCCCTGTACTCGTACCACCTGAATCGCACCAGGATACACATCTTCTCAATTATTCGATTCGATATGTCACATGAGTGTAGATAACTTTGTTTCTTCATTTGCTTTACAACACTGACTGTATTGGCCACGGCTCCAGCATATCGCACCAACTCTCTTGCATCTTCAGACATGGGAGGTAGCTTCTCTATGTTTTCTATTTCGCTTCTTATCAGGTAAGTGGGTCTTCCGTATCGACGTTCCAACGCAGTTATTACTTCTTCTGGATCCACTTGTGTATAGAGAAGAGACTTCACCGCTTCCTTAGCTTTCCCTTTGATTGCTCTTCTTAATCTTCCCATATTTTCGATACCACTGAAGAGAGCCTGTGAGTCTTTGTATGTTGCTTTAAAGGCCATCCAGTCTCTTGCATCGCCGTCAAATTGATGTAACTCGCTGACATACTTCGGCGCGCGTTGCATAATCGCTGTTGCCTTGCTGTCTGTGGCGGACTTGACTGCTTCCAATATGGCTTCGGCCAGCTGATTTGTGGGAGTCGTTGTGGATGGCATCGTTTCTGCAGTGGGCGGCGCTTTCTTGGAGATCTCTACTTCGTCGCACTCTGCTTCTTTTGACTTTGACACCCAAGCTTCAGTGGCCTTTTCAGCAGCGGCTTTGGTAGCAGCGTCCTCTTCATCATCACTCAAGTCCGAGTCATCTTCGTTGACACGTGTTAATTCCAACTTGGTATTTGCTAACTTGGATTTCATCTTAATTTCTTCCAATTGTAATTTCTCTAATTCCAATCTAGCTTCTAGTTCTTTCTTTTTATTCACTGCTTTATTCGAAATTGATTTTGTCTTTTTCTTTTTGTTTTCCACCAAGGTAGCATCGCCATCCTCGACCACGGTTGTGTCTTCAGTACGCGCGCTGCTATCCGTCACCGCCTCGGAGGTGGTAGCTGACGTCTCCGTAGTCTCTTCTTCCGTGGTCGAGCGCGTGCTATCCCCTTTACGGCTTCGCGTCATCATGTTATTCACTTTCACTTAATGTCAATATTGTTCAGTGACTTACCCGTTTTTATGTTACAATCCTTCAGCAGAGGGTGCGTCGAGGTGTAGGTGTACACACCCTTCGACACACACAGTTAGCACTTCACTGAACTATGTTTGATGTTCCTTATGTACTCACTAAACAATGTCCAATGTTACTTATGTACTCACTAAACACCGTTCAATGTTTCTTATGTACTCACTAAACAATGTCCAATGTTCCCTATGTACTCACTAAACACCGTTCAATAACACTATGTACTCACTTGACAACGTTCAATGTTCCTTATGTATTCACTAAAACACTGTTCAATAACACTATGTACTCACGCAGGGCTTCTAGAATAAGCGATCTTCCAAGTCGCCTATTCCCAGCAATAATCTTCACTTGGCACACGTAAGGCTTCGAGTGACACCTGGCTTCGAGAATAAGCGATCTTCCAAGTCGCTTATTCCCAGCAATTTTCTTCACCCAGCAGGTCGTGTGCCCAACAGGTCTTCCGTAGAGGGCCTGGCTTCGAGAATAAGCGATCTTCCAAGTCGCCTATTCCCAGCAATAATCTTCACTTGGCACACGTAAGGCTTCGAGTGACACCTGGCTTCGAGAATAAGCGATCTTCCAAGTCGCTTATTCCCAGCAATTTTCTTCACCCAGCAGGTCGTGTGCCCAACAGGTCTTCCGTAGAGGGCCTGGCTTCGAGAATAAGCGATCTTCCAAGTCGCCTATTCCCAGCAATAATCTTCACTTGGCACACGTAAGGCTTCGAGTGACACCTGGCTTCGAGAATAAGCGATCTTCCAAGTCGCCTATTCCCAGCAATTTTCTTCACCCAGCAGGTCGTGTGCCCAACAGGTCTTCCGTAGAGGGCCTGGCTTCGAGAATAAGCGATCTTCCAAGTCGCCTATTCCCAGCAATAATGAGTAGTTAGTGCGCGGTACGTAGAAATAATCTTCTCGTAACTTATGTAGTCTTCACGAAATACATAAGCTTCTCGTATAACGCTGCTTACCTTTAAAATAGCGATGTATCTTCACGTAGCTTATGTATTCTTCACGTATTCTTCAGACTCAGGCTTCAGTTCTTCAAATCTGGCTGCAGAAGGACCAATTCTTGTAGGGGATTTGCAATGAAACACCGACTTTGATAATTACTTTTAAGGTATATTGAATCGCGCACTAAAAAACTAGCTTTTACAATTTCGGTTTGGCTTACATAGTTTTCTACTATAGTACAAGTAGCGGGTGGTTCTACAAGTTAAAATATATGTTTTACAATGTTTAACCAATGGTAGGTTAGTGAGGCGTGGGCATTTCGGTCAAGCATGATCATGATTGTCGACAGGTTGTAACCTGCTCCCCGAATGACGTATTTTTGCCTAGTTCCTTCTCGACAAGTTGCAACTTGTTTTTGGGCGATGCCATCTGACTTACTTTTAGTCGACAAGTTGTGACTTGTTCGTGAGTGATGCTATTACCTTGTCTATGTGTGTTTAGGTGCCTGTTAGTGAGTTACCTGTGTGTGGTGGGCAATACCATTATTGCTTATTACCTTTACCTTTACCTTAGGGAAGTGTTGGGGTACTATCTACGTCTTTATTTAGGTATGAGTATATCAATCAGAATTATACGTATGGGAAAATCAAAAACACACCTATGCTTATTAGGATACAACTTATATCTAGGTAGACTACGTAAAATGGTTTTTATTGGTTTAATCAAATTCTTAATTACTAATCAGTTCGTCTTCTCGTCGCCAACACCTTCCTTTGTGTGAGTGTGTATGTACATAAGTATCAGTCTGTGTGGGGGTTGTTATAATGAATTAACAGTAACGGCCGCGGTAACAGTCTTTAAGGGTCTATTATTTTATGTAACAGATAAGTTATATTATTGGGAACAATTGTTATTTGTTATTTTTAAATATCTGTTACGATACGTTACGATTAAATACGCCTCACTCCTACCTGTCTGTCACCTGTCACTCTGTGCCCTGTGCTCTGTACATTCTTGCGTTGATCTTATCACGTATTACTGTGTTGTGTTTATGCTCCTCTGTTGGATATTTTAACTTGACCCCACGCTATCGCTTATCGGACTTTCGTTTACGCTTCTTATGTTAATATTCTGCTGTGGATAATGGACTTGCTTGTGTATTATTTGGATTGTTCTGACGCTCACGATATCAAGGTGCCTGAATTGTAGTGTGGCCACTAATCGATGCGAAGGCATATTGTCCAACTCTAACGCCGCACGCCCCGCTGTTGCACGCCGCGCCTACTGTCGAAGCAGCACTGCATCGTGATGCGTCGCGCTACGCTGCGAGGCATCTCGAGGCGCAGCGCGGCGTAGTGACGCCGCGGGACGTTTTCGAATTATCTTAATTAAATGTGTATTTTTTTGTGTAGTAAATAAAATTATATTTTGTATCACTATCTTCAAAACTGCGCGCAGCGTCGCTTCGCGTCACGTGCGCGTTAACTGACCCGGGTGCAGTCTCACTTGGCATATAGGCCGCCAACTATTTGCCTGTGTGCATAGTGTGGCCATTCTATTGAAAATAGTATTAAGCGCTAACTCAGACAAACAGTCAGCCGCAAACTATAAGCCGAGTGAGACTGCGCCCTAATAATTACTAGTTATTATTAATACAAACCATAATGTTTTGTCTGAGTAATTGCAAAGATGTTTTTCGCCGCAGGTCCTGAACCGGTTAAAATGTCTTTAAAACAAGTAGACGAGATATAATCCTACCTACTTAATTAGGTACTTAAATAAAAATTCAAGTACTATTTTAGTGTTTTATTGCCTATCCAATTGTATATTTTTTGCCAAGTCGCTATGAGGAATTCATAATATTCTCTTCGCTAACGTGGCCTGCCTATGACGACGGTTGAAAGGTCTAGCCAGAGACTATTACCAATATATATATTCATCAATATGATTACCAATAAGTTTTGATTTTTGGTAGGTATATCGATTTTTGGGTCTTTTTTTCACTAGCTGACTTGACGCGTAATTCTATGTAAATATATGGAACACATTGATATCGATGTGAATGAATGTCGTGTCGGCTAGTGAAGAAACGCACTTTATATCCATTGATAATATTGTATTTCTTGTATTGTTGCGCCTATAAAACTCGGAATTAACAATCATTGCTATTCAAAATATCTAGGCACTTAAAAAAAAACCTATTTACAGTTTCTCTCGCTTCTTCTCTGATCATTAAACTTAAACTATTGTAAAGATATACCTGTAAGCTTTAAAATGACGTACTGTACGTCAATGTACATGAATATTTTTTGTCAGGGCATAGCTCTCTAGAAAATCCAGCCATGTCCTTTATTACCGTTTGTCCCACTGATTTTGTTAGTGGGATGAACGGGAATAACGGGTTATTTTATTTTCAATTCCCATTGGTCTCACTAAATAATTTGATCCTGGTTGTTCAATGGTAAAAAAACACTTATTTATCATAACTAATCAGATAGTTTTTGCATAACTTTCGCGCTCTCGAAAATATGGTTTATTTCGCCGTTGATTTACTTAAAGAAAATATTGTATGTTCACAAAATAAAATTTTGATTTTATTTCAAGGATAACTGAAGATTAATGTGTGATTTATAAATTTCTTGATATGGTTTGCTAAATAATATGAAAAAAAAAAAACAATACCGACAGGGTTTAAAAAGAAAAGGTTTTTGTAAAATTATTTTTCTGCTATATTTTGTACCGAAGTTGAAAAAACTGGTAGCCACATACAAGTATATACGTATATGTATAACAATGTTGATGATAATTTTAAATGTGCAAAATCAAAAGAAGTTTCTTGTAAAAAAGTGATCAAACGTCAGTCTCACGTCATTTTTCGGAAATCTTGTTCTTGAACAACATTGATCAGAATCAGTCGATTTCGTGCAAGGCCTGTTAACGAAACATATGTTTTACTAGCTTCTCCCAGCGGTTTGGCCCACATGGAGATACAGGAACCGCACACATGGTAATGGAGCAACCACATACATACTCAGGAACAGTGTAGCTTTCTATCAGTAAGTTGTTTTTTATTACTGGATAAGTATTTCCAGAAATTACCTTTGACAAACATACCAAACTAAAAAAAAACTTCACTTCATTAAAGCATGATTATAGCCTATAATTTTCCCACCGCTGCGCTGGGACACAGGCCTTCTCTCTATGAGAGGGAGTGAGCTGTAATTCACCACGGCGAGCCCCGTGCGAGTTGGTACATTTAATATAATTGATTTAAGTAAAATATAACTAAAAATAAGTAACAAACCATCAGCCGAATTGAAGATTGGTTTTAACAAAGGCAGTTCCATACGGCTGACTTTAGCGGAGTAGACCTGGGTGACCTTCTGAAGATGGTTAGCGTCGGCGTCCGCATCGTCGTCCGCGTCGGGGGCATTGGTGATGGTCTTCATAGAGTCGTATTTGAGACCAAGTTTCTCCGCTGCCTCCTCATCGAACATTTCACCGACATCTTCATCTTGAACTTTGATTTTCTGGGACATTGTAATTTTTTTAGGGTAAACAAAAATGTATTGTCCATCAACATCCTTATTGGTGTATGATAATTATTATTATGGGTTATAAACAGAGTGCAGACGAAAATATTAGTGACTAGATTCCGCCCGCTATTACGTCCGCGTGAAATTTTGGCCCCCGACCCACCGCGTCGAATCCTTTCGCCCGTTCGCGCTATTACTTCGTTTTCGTTTAGCGTTCTATCTGACTTTTTAATCTTGTTCAGCTCCTAAAGCCGGTTTTGTTCGGCTCGTGATGTTACATACCTTCCTCAAGAATTGGGCTATCCAATGCAAAAATATTTTTTCAAATCCGACTGGAAGTTCCAGAGATTACCCCTACATACCTACAAACTTACAAACAAACAAATTTTACATTTTTATTATAATTTATAAATTAAGATTAATTATGTATTAAGTATAGATAGTATAGATTTTTGCAGCGCTGGCATCAAAAACCATACATTATTTTAGAGAAAGAAATAATAACGTTTATTTGAACACAGTTAGTGAAACACAAAATAAAGTATCATTCGGTCGCTATCAACTTCGAGCAATGGGGCAGGTCGGTCAAAGCTAATTAAAGTGCGTTCCATCACATAGTTGCTTTTCCGTAATTTTGACTCCACTGTTTAACTTTAACAACAGACCAATTAGGTAGCGCCCCCACTGTTGTAGGACGAACAGGAATACGTTACGACGCTACCTAATTGGTCTGTTGTGGAAGTGTAACAGTGCAGCCAACATTACGGCATAGGAACTATTTGATGAAACGCACTCTAGATAGCGTGACCATAGCTAGGTCCCTGAGGCCTACAATAAAGACATTTCGTTCATTCATTTCATGTTCATTCATGAGTTTAGTTTTATTTAATTATTTAGTTTTCGATGATTTCAACATTTTTAATCTAGTATTTGACATGGAAAATGTCAGAATTTAAAACCTTTAACATTTCCTCTTAATTGCTCTCTTTACGAACACTGTTTCATAAAAAAATATCTCTACGAATAACTATATGCCACAATCTTCTAATTTTAGGTTCTTGCGTAAAATAGGTACACCGAGATTGAATGTCACTCCAATCTCGGTGTACCTATTTTACGCAAACGTCACTTTCGCAAAAATTTAATAAAACCACCTCGTGCCTAGTAAAGCATTTTTGTTTATTTTAAATAAATAATTATCATTAGAAAATTCGAAAGTTAGGTTAGAATATTTAAAAAAACATATCTCAAAAAGGGGGGGGCACCGCAATTTTTCCTTCACAGGGGGGGTTGTACACATCCGCCCCCCCCCTCCCCCCCACTACCACCTCTTAAATTGATGGATGATAAACTAAAGTCGTACCAAAACTTTTAAATATTGCGCTAAACATAATATATGTTTAACTTGGTTGGATAGCATATTCAAATATAGAATTAGGTAATTTAATTTAAAAAAACCGCTGTTAACAGTTTTGCTTGAAGTACAATTAAAAAATTCCGTAATTTTATTTTTATTTAAGAGTTCGTGGAGGAAAATGTTTAATTCTGAAATTATATATCAGTTTTACAAATTTTTTACATAATGTTACCAACATTTCCCCGTTAACTGTTTTGCCTCAATTTTTATTCACAAAATTGCGTTTTTGTTTTTTTTACGTTGATGCGGTCCTGGAAAATGTTTAATTTTTTATATTATTTGAAGAGCTAAGTTCAAAAACAAGATTCAAGAAAAAAACCCGCTGTTAGGATTTAGTGCAAGGTTCAAACCTAATTTCCCCGGCCTACTATGGTTCATGCCTTCCGTGGGAGTGGATGGGTCTTGAATGGTTAAATAAAAAAAAAACTGTAAGACTTACAATGACAGGACCCAGACATATTTCCCTAGAAGTGGCAATGTCCAGTGGTGGACCAAACAACTCCACCTTACGGGTTTGCCTCTTCTTCTTCTCATGAGGCATGAGGTGCTTCAGCACGTTTCTACGCACATGGTATCCTCTGTACGCAGCCTAGACAAGAAAGAGATAGAATATGTTTTTTTAGGAGAAGAAAAAAAAAATATAAACACATTCAGCAACAAAAACTGATTTTGTTGGAACAATATGAGTTTTTACTGTCACATTTAAAATTACATAAATAATATTGATTTTATTAAATGTATTACAATCAAGAGCAGTTAAGTATTAGGTACAATAGATAAGGATGCCATTAGGTAAATGTGACAAACGTACTGAGCACATAAAAGTAGCTCAAAAGGTGCACCTTATGTTTCCTCAACTGTACCTGAATTTTCTCCGTAGCTAGTCGTAGTTCGCTAATGGAAGGGTGGGTTGTTTTGTAAATCGCCAGTGTGCGCTCTGCAGCCTTCTCCCAGGCCTCGTCTGGTTCCGTCTTTACAGACTGAAAGTGTGTAAAAAGCTATATCATTAACTACATGTTCCTGGTAAAAGGAATCGTTTTGGGAAAGTGCTACGCACCTAGCTACTCTGCCCTGCTAAGCCGAAAGGCGCTATCTTAATCGGAGTAAGTTTTGAGAAAATTGACATTTTGTAAATTTAAATTTATGGAAACACAAGGATTAGAAAACTTCTGATTGGTTTATTTTAATGTTTTAAGTTAGATAGCGGTATTTGGGTTGGCGGCATTGGATGCGAAATTGTTATAGCTATTGAATGGTATAAAATAAAATAAAATGGCGTATTTCAGAGATAGCACCTTTCGGCTTAGCAGGGCATTATTTCTGCCTCAAAGTAGTTCTGGGTTTCGGTGGGGATGGTTTTGGCTGGCAGTGAAATTAGAAGCACATGAGACATTGTTGTATTAAGGTTGGCAAAAGCACTCAGACTGAGACTAGGTAATAAATAAACGTTAGTGTGTTAAAGGAACGCTTTGGCTTTACATTAATTTATTCCACTCGAACTTAAGCCGGAAATACAGATGCCTGTAACTTGCACGAAATTATGCAAGTAGCTTGCATGCCATTGCGACATCCACCAATCCGAAGTGGTTACGGCACAATGGAATGGAAGCTTCTTTACTTTATTTTATTATATATATACAGGGTGGCTACCCCCCTGCGTAGAAATTCTTCGTAGGTTATTAAAAAAGAAATCTGCTGTTTCATAGAAAAGTGCAATACCTACGCGGTCAATAGGTACATGGAACACCTGATTTAAAAATATTGAATATTGAACTGAATCCATAGTAACAGTTTTCGCGTCGATGTCCCTGCAACCCTGTATATTTACATATTTACTTTAGCGTTGCTTATCTTTAGCATGTGATTTATATAGTATAAACTCTGATTTATTATTTGCTATACCAAACTGACAGCTGCGACCGACCTTTTAAAAAAATAACACGACTCTTAATTATTATTACAGACACGTCACGACAACAATGAAGGTCCACCAGGAGGATCTTCAGTGTTGTCGACCACCAAGGACCACTGAATCATTCTTGATTCAGTGGTCCTTGGCTAACTTGTCACTCGGTAACTAGATTATTTTTATGTCAACCTCAAATGTCATTTTGGTCTAGGAAATAAAAAAATCTGAGTTTCAAATTAATCGTCAAACATCAAATTATGTTCTGATTACCTTCTTCAGCATATTCTTCCTGTACCAATAGTCTCGGTATGCGTTTCTTGCAACTTGGCACACTTTGACAGACATTTCTTCATCGAGAGGGTAACGATGTAGCATCCTCTTTAGTATCTCAGTTTCTTTCACTTTTTCTGTGAAACCAGTTTTTTTTTTCAAACAATCCTTAGGTATATACAAAAAGCCCAGAAGAAGTCTATCACCGGGAATATCTTTATTTAGTCATTAGAAATACTGTGTAAAAAGTCCAATGCGATACCAAGATGTGCTAAAAAGAAATTACTGTTAGAGATCCCGAAAATTAGTTTATTGCAAAAATCTCATCTCGTAACGTTTTACATATTGGTGGTGTAACTGACTGCCAAGTCATGTGTTGAGTTTGAACCCAAGGCACGCACCTCTGACTTTTTGGTTTCATGTGCGTATAGTATAATTATCACTTGCCTCAAAAACGGTGAAGGAAAACATCGAGAGGAAACCAGCATGCCTGAGAGATATTTCTCGACGGTATGTGAAGCCAAGTCAAAGGCCCATGGGCGGCTTTAAAACTCTTGACACTAGGTTAGTCACTTACCATACGAAAAGAAGAAAGACAAAGACGTCAATGCATGCTACCACAAGTTCATAAAAAGTCGTACGTAATAAAACTTTACTAGGATTTATTTCGCAGATTAACCTTTAAATGAGAAAGTATTTTTCAGAGAACAGTAGATATTTCGTTGTCTGCTAGAGAATCGATGTCGCATAGCGTTTGGCAATATTGTAAGCGTCCAGTTTGCATACAAATGTCCACAGTTGTCTAGATACTGCATCTAGTTTCGATGTTTTTCCAAGTATAGGAAGTAATGAATTTCGCAACGAGAAATCGCGAACTTTTTAAAGTGTGACTTATTATGTCAAATGACAATTCGTCTGCAGAAAACGGTTGTCTTCTGTATATAAATTTGTATAATTATATTATGAGTGTGCATATTCTTGGCTCGATCAGGCTTAGCGTATGCTGAGATGCAGGTGATGCAGTACAGCACAGTACAGATTTTGCAGGGAAGGGCAGGCGAGGCAGACATAGGCCTGGCTGCGACACGCAGCTACACAGACACATATTCGCGTCCTAGCTAATACAATCTGTCATTGAAACAAAATTATGAATCAGTGGTAAAAACAAAGTGATTTGCTGCACGCGTTGCGCAGAAACACTTACTTATTCACTAATTTAACTATAAACATACAATATGAGGATAAACGTACATACATACTTCTAAAATAATATCACTAAAATGTATAATTTAATTCGTTTGCATCCTCTTAAAGGGACATTGTATCATCATAATCAACACCTTCAAATCGCGAAAAAAAAATCAGCTGTTCCATACATTTATGTTCGCATAGCTCGTTATAATGTAGGGAACAGCTGATTTTACAAAATATGCAACTATGACGAAGTGGAAAGAAAGTGTTCTGTCACTCTTCTTTTAAAAACAGTTTGGCAGTCCCTAATGTCAGGCGGAAGTGAATTCCACAACCGAACTGCGTGCACGCTGAAGGAGTAGGAGTAGAAGTCGGTTGAATGGGGAGGGGATATAAGGAGATTTCCATGAAACGCAGATTTTTTTAAATAACCGTCGTAAAATTTTAACACCGGGAGGTTTAGAATCATGTACTGAATCCATGGTAAAAGTTTTCGCGTCGATGTCGGTGCCACCCTGTATATTAAGATCATAATAAAGCACACCTACATTTACAACTTGCAATTGGAGAAATATATTTTCAGTTTTACAAAAAAACTATGTTAAATACCTATACTCCATAGGTTTAGGTTGTTAAATAAAGGTAAACAAATCGTAAAAAGGGTTTTTATAGATGATACTTTCTTGTTTAAAAATCCGATAAAACCAAATTAAAATTATTTTAGAATTTACAATAGTTTCCTCTTTTATTAATGTATGTTAAACTTTATCATTTATTCTTAAACTACTCTTCGTAGATGTTACTGCTTGAGCGCATTTTTTTTGTTAGATTTATAATAATAATATAACATTTATTAATCTGTCTATTGTAAAGAGTCCAAACTCTAAACGTCAACGAATTATAACGTTGCTAAATTGAAGAGTACAACTGTGACGTAGCATGACAACTGAAGTGATAGATATTACGTTTAGTCGGTTATTTGACAGCTGCCTCGTCACGTGGTATTTTTTGTTTACTACCTTTTAAGTACCTAAACCTATGGTTCGCTGGGGGGAGGACAGCAAGAGGGACAGGCTGGATCAAAGATATATCATGATTATTAATCGGGGAATTTAAAGCTACAGGCTCAGCTGCGACGCGGGCTGGCGCATCGTCGAGCAAGGGTCGGGGGGGAACCCGCACTCGATCGAGCGCTCGCTTTTATTAAGAATCGGTGGGTACCACCACTACCAACAATAAGTTCTGCTTATAATACATTTATGTTACAGTATTTCTTCTTCTGCTTTCTTCTGCTAGAAATATCAGGTTTTGAGAGAATAAAGCCTAAAGAGCGGCATTAAGCTTCTCACGGTTTCTCCAAAGCAAGGTTCATAGGTAAGAGAAGATCCTGTGAATACCTAACCGCACACATCCTTGTCGTGTCAATAACAGGTCGGGCCGATGCCATTTGGTCAGTTACATTCGTTCCGGCGCCGCCAATGGACAAGAACCTACATAATGTGAACCAATTCATATAAAATGAACGTACCATCAAAGAAGTTCATATCTAACCAGTTTCAAACCAAAATCCCGTGAACACGATGACCACATCTGTTACCGTCCCGGTTCTATAGCTGCCGAGTGCTGCAAGCAAGAATAGTCCTTGCGGTGGTTAGATATGAACTTCTTCGATGCTACCTATTGTTTTTTTTTGATCCCACATAAAGGCTACTTCCCTGACACGGCATAGATACATGAGCAATTAGACCTTTAAGATTCCCAAACATAGGATCATCTTCATTACCTTTCCCTTCAACAGGCTGATCTACTTCAATCTCCTCCTTAATGATGGCTGCCAAAACATCAGCCTGAGGTCGATCCAAGCCTATCTGCAGCAGATGCTCGGACACGGTGGGTCGGCAGTCACAGAGGTCTTCCAGTATTTTGACCGCCATGATGCCGTGTTCGCGGGTGATCAGTAAGGCTGAGAGGTAGTTGGCTATGAAGTCTAGTGTCTTTGCTGGTTGCCAGCGCAGCACCTGGAATGAATGAATGAATTCAGCAGAAACTATTTGTGTTTTATTCTTTGGTAACGACACAAACTGTAAGAACAGTTTATGTCGAGGTAAAAAAAATGCCAGGCGACAAATATCGGTTGATTCTTGAAAACTACTGATATTGAGCCAGGTTAGACTAGTAGCCAACTGAAACATAGAGTAATGCCCCACCATCAAAATCACCGTAAACTCAAGGCATTTATTTCATGCAATGAAACCATAAACAGGCACTTTTGGATTATCAAGGAGGAGTCAAAAAGATGAAGCTAGTTGCCCATTCTAAAGTATAGAACATTCATAAATGAATTATTCATGAATGAGCAAGAAACTCCAGAGACACTTATAAATCAAAATATTATGTTAATATAATTGCATATGTGAACGATGAAGAAAAACGTGCAGGTTAAAAGAGTCCAGAGTAAAAAGATCTTCAATACTTGCAGTTGTTGCGACTCCAGATGCTGGACTGTCGGTGTCGATGGCAGTCATCAGAGAGTCACTACTCCACAGGCCCCGGTTACTCGTTCTAATTTGATGATCTGATGACAACTGTACCTATCATCCTATGAGGCTCTAATGATGTATGTGTTTTACCAAGGGGTCGTGTAACTCAGTGTCAGGGTTGTGGAGGTCAGATCGGCCGTCGCGTCATGTAAAGTTCTGGTATTTCTGCATCTGGCTAGACAGCAAGGCGACACCAACATAGATAGTTGGAAAGAGGCTAGGCAGACGATGATGTTGATGTAGCTCTGTAGGTACTCAAGGGTCTACCTCACGAGTGATATCCGACATGAGCTCCTTAAGTCCTTCGGGGACAGTGAACACGTTAGTATATCCATGTTTCTGCAGGAGCTCGTTCATTTCATTATGTTTTCAGAATCGTCACAATATTTTTGTCTGCTTTATGCCTTTTTAAATGACACTATGACAGTCGTGTTTTTTGACGTTATTTTCTTCTTTTCATTTGTCATAATTTTGTTAAAATTTCACAGACGAACCTTTTCTATCTTAAAGCTTAGACCAAACGAGAAAATGCTCATTCTATCCCCACTCCATCAAATTCGTTTGGTGTAAACAGAGACAGAGCATTCTTTCGTTGTTATATCTTGTTTGCGGAGATTTGATTGAATGTTCTAAGAATGCTCGCTCGCTTTATATAAGCGGCGCACGAGCATGCGAACAGTTGCCTAGAGTGTTATTTCGTGTTTGGACATGGTCGCTCCTCGAAGCGGTCTCTTCAAAGCGTTCTTGTATTCTAGCGACTTGACTAATAATTAACTTATTTAATTATGAATTGGTCTTGAGAAAAATGTCTACTTATGTTAGACCACATTATAATATCCAGTCTCCTTTCATTTAATTAAATTCGTCACCCACCAACGCTCTTCTTTAAGTAATAGAGATAGAATGAAAATGCAGAACTTGCAATTACAATGTCACTCTCAGAGTCAGACATAGTGTACCATCGAAGAAGTTCATATCTAACCACCGTAAGGACTATTCTTGCTTGCAGCGTTAAGCGGCTATAGAACCAGATGTGGTCATCGTGTTCACGGGATTTTATTTTGAAACTGGTTAGATATCAACTTCTTTGATGGTACCTAGTCTACAACCGTCCACAAACACTTGACGAATGAGCAATGAGCACTGAGTTTTAAAGCCGCCCATGGGCCTCTGACTTAATTTCACATGCCGTCGAGATATATCTCTCAAGCATGCTGGTTTCCTCACGATGTTCTCATGCACTGTTTCAAATGAAAATATATTACATGGATTGTGCAGCTACAATCATCGATAATGTTTCAAAGTGCTTAAAGGTTACTTGTAGGTTCATTAGAAAACCAGCGTCAGACAGCACCTGTCTGGCATTAATGCTGAAATGAACCTTTTTGGAGCAGCCGTGAGGCACACACTATTGTTGTTAAAAAAATTGTTTTTTTTCTTCACTTTTTTTATTTTGTAATTTGTGTTTCACGAACTGTGTCCAAATAAACATTATTCTTTCTTTAAAGCTACATGAAATCAGAGACCCATTGGCGGCATTAAAAGTCTGACACCAGCTTAGTCACTAACCACACGAAAAGAAGAGGTAATGTAATGTCCCAGAAGATTGTAAGAACTGTTAGTTTATCATGTATCGGTATTATTTCCGTTAGATTATAAACTGTGTGAAATGGGCTAGGTTAGGTTACAACTGCGACAAATCGTGCGCAAGCCGAGCGAGCGAAAGGAGCGGTGCTGGCGAGCTCTAATTCCAAGTTGCTCGCAGCTAGACAGGCAATTTAGTATTAGCGCAAGGTGCGTTACGTCGTAAGCAAGTTTGATACCAGTCCACAATTTGTCGTTTTCCCATTGATTGATTATAAACTACTTATATTCACAAAATTATGTGTTAAATTGTAAATGGTTTGTTGCAGTTCAAAAATTTTCGACAATTTATAATGTAACGGAAATACCGATACATTATAAACTAACAAAGTTTATAACTTTACGGTGACATTTAAACTACATAATCCACAACGCGGGCCTAGTGCGGGTTGACCCAGCAATGGGTCGTAACCCACATTTCGCAAAAATTAAATAATAATTAAGTATATTGTGCTCAATATATGCAAAACGCTAAGAATGACTCTGTTCGTCTGACGCAATCTCCAAAACAACTGAACCGGTTTCAAAAATGTGTTTTTTGTGTATCAAACTGAGGCTTTATTGTTTTCTTTAATGATTGGTGAACTTGTGGTACACGTTATGTTATGTGCATTCATATTAAGAGGCTTAAAACTGCTAAAGCGCATGGAAAAGAAAGTGAAGCGCGATGACACATCGCAGGGTTTATTGCAAAATATCAAGCTATTATCTAAGTACGAGTATATACAAAAAATCCATTGCATGGACTAAATAATTAAAGACTATTACGGTAATTATGTTGCTTGTAGAATAATCTGACAAAAAATCAGAATGATTGCATGTACCTATATTACTATGATTTAAAATCGTTAAAATATTTTTTTTGAAGTATCTTCGTGATTTTTTTCTATCATAACAAATTAGTTGTATTATGTTTTCAACACACTATCTTACTAGCATTATCATATATTTTTTTGATTTTGTTTACTGCAGTGGATCATAGACTTTTAGGCATTGTAAAACTTGCGCTTAGGCACGTTTAAGCCCCGTAGTTCCCTTAAAAGTCCTTTATATGTAGCATGTAGGTATAATAACTAACTAATTTTGTAATAATTAGACATTGTAAGACATTGCCTGATGTTTTTCCAAGTGGGTGACCTCCACTATCTACACTTAAATGATCTAATAACAAACGCATTCTTGTTAAAATGTTACTTATAAAAAAATTACTTACACATTTATAACAATTTACTCATCACTGTTCTTTATTCTTTGTGTAACACCATATTAAGTTGACCCCTCAAATGTATCTGATCACCTTTAACTCACCTACAAAACGATTGAAGCAGAGGGACGAGGAAGCTCATTCATCATTGGGCAATTCGTACGTATGACTAATGAAATTAACATCGAATTATCTTTATGTTATTCGAAATTGAACCGTGTTGCTTTGTAATAAAGGTGTCGGTTTTGTTAATGACCGGTACTATTAAGGTTGTATGGGTATGTACTGATTACGGCATGTCATTCGTAGTGGGTAGCCGCGATGAGTGGCGGTGTGCAGTGATACAGGACAATCTGTCTGTTATTATTGATAAACATATGTAAATATTACATCTGATAAGTTTTTCGTGTCACTGCGACACATGTGTTCAGTGTAGTGGGTAAAAATAGAAGTACCGACATTTTTGGGAGTGCAAACTGTTTTGTGAGTGAAAAAATAAAACAAAATTAAGAAAAAGAGGAACACTTTCAAACTGAACAAGGAAGGAAACGCTAGTAAAGAAAGAAAATACCAAAGAATTTATATCTTTGATAAATAGACAAAGAAAAAGAAAATATTGCGTGAATAATCAAAGAAGGTACACCAAAAATTTACCAAAATGGATATCACTACAGCAAGAGCGATATCCATGCTCACATTGGGCTTGGGAGCGTTCTTCTCAGGAATGCTCCCAGCCTGCTTCTCAGAAGCAGCCAGACAGCGACACCCTCTGTTGCTATCCTGCTTGCTCTGCTTCGGAGGAGGCGTCCTCTTATCCACCTCCCTAGTCCACATGCTGCCAGAAACAAGAGAACATCTACCACAGTATGCAGAACTAACGTTATGCATTGGATTCTTCACTGTTTACTTAGTAGATGAGCTAACTCATCTGTTCTATAGCAGTCGTAATTATGACAGGCAAAAGCATGTGGGTGAACAGACCAGGTTGCTGCCAAGAGACCACGATGGAGAAATGAGGGACAGAGAAGGGCAAGCATCGGAGCTGTGCCATGTTAGCCATAATGAACCTTGTAATAAGAACTCATCTAATGTGGTGGGACTGCTCTCTGCGTTGTTCGTGCATAGTGTGTTGGAGGGACTCGCGATTGGACTGCAGGAGAGTGCTACACAGGTAATTATTGAATGCGTTTTTAATGTTATTTAATGGAAGGAATTCCTTGGTCGTTACTATACAACCTTACGTCATGAGTCAGAGAAATATTTTTTTCTGCAATATTGACAATAGTTCTGTGAAATGGCTAAATACGGCTTGATACTACATCATGCCGTATTATAGCCATCAAAGAATGGCGGTTGTGATTTGAATATACAGGCAATTTAAGTTGATAGTCAATTTGCTTAACAAAGAACTCTCCTGAATTTACTGCATTGTTCATTCATTGTCTGTTTTGATGCCTATTTATCGTAGATCCTAAGTTTCAACCTTTTACCTGGATTTATTTAACAAAGTTCGCCTGAATTCGCGAAAAAAAATCAGCTGTTCCCTACATTTACTTTCGTATATCTCGTCGAAATGTAGGGCAGATTACATTTTTATTATTTAACAGCAGATTTTTTTTTCGCGATGTCAGGTCGGTCCCATAGTGAAAGTTACTCGTAATGATGAGTACAATGACCCTTTAAGAGGTTTAGGGTAAAAAAAAAACTAAGGTTGTATATATGCGAAATATGTTCAAAGAAAGTGAGCACTAATCTAATCTAACTAGCCTGTATTGGTCCACTGCAGGGCAAAGGCCTCCCTTCACCCCTACCCCCTACGCACCCTACCCCCGTCCTCCAGGACCTCGGGCCCTTTTCCACACAATTCTGTCTTTTGCTAGTCCTTTCGGTAGGAGTCAAGCTCGTCCCGCCATCTTCGACATGCCACAATGTCGTCCTGCTTTTAATTGGACTCAATCGGTGGTGGGGCTCTAATGAAGGATTTTTGAAAATTCATTCCCTAAAGAGGTTAAAGGGATGGAAGTATTTAAGAAAGTTCGTCATTTTTGCCGATAGGAAGTCCCATCGGGTGCACGGCTTGTCGTGATGATGCTGTAATTACCACACTAGGGACTTTTTCCTTTGTTATATATAATGCATAATAAATTTAACCAGACTGCAGGAGTGCAGGAATATAGCTTGTTTTCAAATTAACCTCTTGTAGTTTTGAGTCATCTTGTATACCTATTTAGGATGACTTGTTACGGGCAAACCAAGTTACAAAGAGCAAAACTAAGACAGAGCGAGACAAACCTATATAGACAATACTTCTTAAAGGATATTTTTGAGGTTCCGTACATTAAAAAGAAAAAATGGAACCCTTATAGGATAACTTCGTTGTCTGTCTGTTTGTCAAGACCCTTTTTCTCAGGAACGCTTAGAGGTATCAAGTTGAAATTAATATTAAATACGTAGGTCTACGGTCCCTCGGAGCTCTAAAGAAATCAAGTTTCTAGGTCAACGCAATAAACAGACATATTTTGATACTGATCAATAAATCAAAGCTAGTAGAGTACTTCCCGATGACTTAGATTCGTGAAAGCACGACGGCACAAGTAAAGGAAAAAGTCCTAAAATCGTTAATTCGTAGTTTTACCACATTTTTTATATATTTTTCGATTTAAAACTTACATTTGCAGTTGGAAAATTGACCGTGACGTAAGTATATCTATGCAGTATAGTAGAACATATTTTTCAACTACAATGTTAAATTTTTTTTGGGATAAATTCATCCCAACTACGGAACCCTTAATTGTACGTGGTCTGACACGCACTTGGCCATTTTTTTTCTTTCATTTTACTCGGCAATATTTTCAAAACATTAACATAAAGAGCAGTAAGCATGCAATACTTACAATTGTTGTGTTCTGCTTGAGAGGCGAGCATCTTTATGCGTGACGTCACGCCGTTTCGAAAACCAAAACCATGGTAGTATAATACGGGTTTTTACTTTGAGGAAAAAACAGACGATACTCCAGCCAGCCAGACACTTTCACATGTACAACAATTCATACATACATAAACTCAAGACTTTTATTATGCGGGTAGGGTAGACAGAAACTACAAACTGCTACGATTTTCGTTGTCCTTCAAACATTCAGTGAGGTAATAAGTAAAAAGAGAACAGGAGTGTCAGACTCTTACTGACTAAAACCCACCCGTGTTCCTTCAGTGTTGCCTGTTCGTTGGAATAATGGAAAAAACCCAAGAATACCGTTCAGCCATTTTTGCGCCAATCTGGAACATACATCTAGACAAACAGACAAAAAATAAAAAAATGGTTGCCTGTAAAGTCGGTTTTACGGGCGAAGATTTTACGTGACAACGTCTTTTTATCGGCGGTGACTCATCGTAACAGACGTGAGCGGGCGTTACACTTTTTCATGAGTGACTCCGAGCCGCAACCTAATTTAAGACGTTGTCACGTCAAAAACCGAAGATTTCAATCGAAGATTGGCCCTGCCGCATCAAAAGATGGTCGCCTTTCTGTTTCGTTTTAACACCTCTGACACACAATATCGCAGAAACTTGACTTGATTGTCATAGAAACGCCATTATTATTGTGCGAGGTCACTCTTCTCAGTGTGGATACTTTTTCACGCGACTTAGTACGGTGAGGGCAAATATACGATTTAAATCTTTGCTAAAAAAAAAAAAAAAAACTTTTTCAAAAAATATTCAATGTATTTTACTATTTGTATAGGTATAGACTATGATTCGATACAATAGTAGGTCATTGATTCGTACAATAAATTGCCTGACCTCTTCTTATGGAGATAAAATGTTTAAAAATAAAATACTGTATCCTACACCAGCAGATAGTGTTCAAAACAACGGTGGGATATCAACATAAAATATGTCTGTAACTACGCAAGCTATTCGAATGAATTAATTGAATATCATTCAATTAATTCATTCGAATAGCTTGCGTAGTTACAGATCAGGACTAAATTAATTAATATTACTACGAATATTTCCTTGTAGGATTTTTAAATAATATACCTACCTTATAGACCGTTGTCAATAAATTACTAGAAACACAGAATCATAGATTATATTATAATTAAATTACGTTTAAATAATAATAATTTGTCGTAACGGCCAAGCCAAGCGTCGACCAACATATTCTCTCGAGGCTCTTGCTAGGCGATTGGATCAAATGCCTGATACTCCTCGATACGGTTCGCATTGTGAGGAGGTTCCTGTCTCTGCAACCCTACTCCCGACATCCGGCGACCTCTATTTATTTATATTTGTTAAATGTTTTTTTTATTTTATGAAATATTATCACGTTCAGTGCCGAGAGCTCTCCTGGAGAGTTCACATAGTTGCCGGGACCCCTCGCGGAGGGCACATTTAAATGTAAGTTTTTCTTAGCGAATACAATGCAATATAAACTGAAAATAAAATCTGATGTATATTTTAACAAGATTTATTAGTATATGCGTTGGTTTTAAAATCCAAGCATTTTAATTTTTTAATGTTTTTGTTCACGGTTACTAATTACCACTAAAAATTTAAAGGGTTGGGTTACCCGTTTGTAATGGTTGGGACCTAAAGCGAAAAGACTCCTCAAAACACAATTTTACTTTGTTTTACGGTTTTAAACCTAATGCCGTTGACCGTCCGCGAAGGTTAACTTAGCGCAAACGTAATGCCGGCAACCCTCCCGGAGGGTTCTTAATCTCTCACTTCCAATATGTATGGTGGCATGGCGTTCATGGAGTTCTATGAAAGGGTGGTCGAAAGTGTTAAAAATGTAATTTGACAAGAAGGTAAATGAATAAACGACATAAAAGTATGGTATGTAGGGGGTAATCTTCGGAACTACTGATCCGATTCTTAAATTCTTTTACTAATGGGAAAGATATAGCATTACCGAGTGTCATAGCATATATATTTTATGTTAAAACAAGAAATTTCACGCTGAGGCAGTTGCGGGCAGAAGCTAGTAAGTTATAAAGACTGTGCGATACATGGTTGGAGTAGGACATCATGTAAAAAGATTTTCACATACCCACAATATTTTTGAACGACCTTCCAACTACACCCCACACTATGGGACCGACGAGAAGAAAAAAAACATCCCCTCTTTACGTGTAGGGGAGGTGCTCATTTTTCATGATTTTATTTCACCACTTTATCGGCGTGATTAATATAATACCCATGTTAAATTACAGCTTTCTAGTACTAACCGTCTCTGAGCTAAGCCGTGGACAGACAGACAGACAGACGGACATGGCGAAACTATAAGGGTTCCTTGTTTACTACGGAACCTTAAAAATTAGATCGTTGTTTTATTTTCGTGGGAACCAGAACAGTTCTGTTTATCAATTTAAGTTCACGAGAGCTTATCTTGGTCTTATAAATATCAGTAACCTGCTGGTTAAAGATCTCGAGTGAAAGATATAGGTCACCACGCCCACAGCACCACAATAACCGTGTTCAGGGCCGGAGGAGACCCCTCCCTTTGGTTGAATCAGAATTGTTTTAGTGAACAGTTAAATTTATTGTTAAGAATATATTGACAATCTGCGTCAATTTGCTGTGTTAAAGCCAATTTATACAACTGTCAAAGAATGACAATTGTGATTGAAGTATACAGGCAATTTGTGTCGGTGGTCAATTTGCTTAACAATTAATTTCCCTGACTTTACATTATTTGCCATTTCTTACATCTCAAAATTCTCTTCCATCCTAGCCGTCAATTTGACACAATACATCCATTTTATCTCCTCTTTTTTTCAATCAATCTGCCCAGCCTTGCCCCAACTATGTTGGGGTCGGCTTCCAATCTAACCGGATGCAACTGAATACCAGAATTTTACATGGAGTGGCAACCCAGTAATACGATATCCCTTGGCCTCGACCCGTGCGGCTGTTAATACTTAGCCACGAGCTCTTCTTTGCCTAGGGTTACCATCTATGTAAGGGAGGATGCCTGTCTAGGATGCTTAAAATCCCAGATTTTTCACAAAATGCCTGTTTATTGTAAAAAAAAACTGTAGGTCTTGAAATAAATAATACGCAACAGATAGTTTTAAAGACTGACATTTATTCAAAATGAAAATTATGAAGAAATTACAACCACTAAAGTAATTTAGGAAAAATACTGAGTGATATTTTTCCGAAAAGATCTTTTTTTTTCTAAAAATATAAATATAAAAGTCTTCACACGAAACGTTTTCAAAGTTTTCTCGGGTTACTAATAACGCTTTGCCGACACTATTGTCAGGCGATTCTTTTCTTTACCCAACTGTGTATTTATTGGGGAAATTAAAAAATGCTTGTCTCAGTTTAGCGCCGCCCGCTATCTTAACCATAAAATTTCTGTCAAATGCGGCAAATGCCTGTCAGATGGTAACCCTATCTCTGCCTCTTTTCTTATACCAGAAAAGTATTGAGTATGAATGATTATGTAATCATTCATACTCAATACTTTTCTTAGCACATCCTCAGATGAGATAGTGGTCAATCGCGAAGCCTGTCAATAATTTAAATTTCTTGCTCATATGGGCGAATTTCACTGCTGCCAGTGTCATTATCGACACTGACAGCTCTTTAACTTGGTTTAGATGTGCTGATCGCGTTTAGTGTCATTGGTCAAATTAGCACTAAGAGTATAAATCTGGGCTTCATGGTCAAAAAACAAACGCACAGTTAGCAAGCGTCGTGAATTCGTGATCAATGATCGTCACGATAAACATAAATTAGCTTTCATTTTTACTTCTTTGCCTATGACCTATGCCATTGTAGCAAATCATGTAACATTTCATCATCATGTTATGTAACATTAGTAGCGACCCGCCCGGGCGGCGCGGGCGGCGGCGGCGCCGGCGCCCCTGTTTCGCACGGTTTTTGCGACTTGACAGAACATCGAGATATATTTGCAATTCTTTGATATGTAAGTTCCTGTAGGCATTTGAATCGCTACCTATAATTTTTTCGTCGAGCACATAAAATTTATCGTGTTTTGAACCGTTAATTTCATTAAAACAAGAATGTATAATATGACTTTTTTTTTTGCCCGACATACCCTAATTATTTGACTATTTAAAATTGATTCTTAAACAGGCAAATTCGGAGAATGCGGATAATACACATAGGTACACCTTCCGGAATAAATTCTTTAAATGATGGTCAAAACCGCATCAAAATCCGTTGCGTAGTTTAGAAGAATAACGCGGTCACACAGACAGACGTAAGCGAGTTTTATTAATTTATAATATGTATATTTATACATATGTACATAGATAGATTTACGTAGATTTATATATTATGATATAAATGTAGAAATAGGAAACGTTTGGCTTGAGGTCCTGGGTTCGATTCCAGGGTCGGGCTAAACGTTATTAGGTTTATTCCATCTAGAATGTCTCAGTAGCAGCCCGGAGTCTGGATTTGTGCCTGGATGATGGCAATAGGCTCGCCCCATATTACATGAAGGCTCGTACATACCAGTGCGACACGACGCACAGTGGTCTGAAAATCAAGCTCCATACTCATAGAAACTTAATGTCAGAAATTAATAAATAAAAATATGTTTTGTGTTTAGTATACCTCCCTATGTTTTACTAATATAGTATGAAGGGTATGAGTAGCTCCATGCGTGAGAAAAAAAATATTTTAATTTTTTTTGTATGGAATGAAACACTTAAAGTGCTTTTTTTCAAAACTGAATAGAACTGATAGGCCGGTATTCACATGAGCTATTGCACCATACACGGCGATCAAGATGACATACAATTCTTGTGCCTTTCGGTGCCGCTTTGCATGTAGCAAGCTTTGGAAATTTTGAATTTACAGTTGGTGATCTTTCAAATCTTTGATGGTATTTTGTGAAGTTACATATTGCTTTGAATATGAAAATTGTATGTAAACTAATACTCATGCAAGAAGAGACAAACATACACACACACACACCCTCACACACTCACAAACTTTCGCCTTTATAATCTTAGTGTGATTATAAAGGCGAAACTTTGTGTGTGTGTGTGTATGTTTGTCTCTTCTTCACGCTCAAACAGCTGAACGGATTTGGATGAAATTTAGCACACATAATAGTTTATAACCGGGAATAACACATAGGTTACTATTTATCTCGATATTCCCACGGAATCGAGACTTATGCGGGTGAAACCGCGGGGTGCAGCTAGTAAGGAATAAATATGTACTAAGGATATTTTTATTTTTAAATATATGGTTAAAAGTGAAGAAAGATAAAAACATGTATTAAATAGTTAATGTATAATACGTTTGGGGGAGCTGTTAATGAAATAGTTAATACTAATACATTACAACAAAAATTATGTGCAAGAAAGGCAATAACAATAAAAGTAACGTCAAAATTGTCAATTTAAGACTACAACAACTATTTACAGCTCCTATAACTATGATATATTAAATATTACTGTTTAATTATATTACTAATTAATTATATTAATTAATTTAATTATATTCTTATTATTATTTTATTATAATTATTTGCTATAACTACTTATACAAAAACGATTAGCAGAGAGTATCTTTGCTGTCGTCAGTCCTCTAAATCCGAGTCCAGCATTGACGCGTTAATATCAATAAATTCAACATTCTCTTTGTCTAGATCTGCATCGTCACCAATAAGAAGAGATTTCATATCATCAGTAATAGGTGTATTTACTGATTTTCTCAGCACAGGTCTTATGCTGGACAGGTAGGGATCTGACGAGACAAGGAGACCATTGAAAATGTCTTCGTTTGTCGCTTTTCGACAAAATTTGCGCGAATGCTGTTCTCGGATTTTCTTGAAGTCTTTGTTTCTGGCTTCCGATGCCTCTTCAGATAATTTGCCAATGGGCATAATATTGAAGTGTTTAATAACTTCAGCACCGTGCAGTAAAAGTTTGTGGACACTCGAAGGCATGTAATACCAGCCATAGAGCTCCACATATAATTCTGCTGTTTGGCGCGCAAAGTTTTTAAACGCCTCAACATTTATGGGCCCCCCACAGGCCATCACACGCAAAAGTGTTGCAAATCTTTGGATCAAACTAGGATCCAAGCCTGTAATAGCTGCAGTATTGGCAGGATTACCAAAAAATTTCCTCGCTGTGTTTCCATCGTTTGTGGTTCCGGAACCTGAAAATTATAAATGAATCAAAACTAATCCACAACTTTGTAAAGAATAAATAGAACTAACGTTATTTGAAAAAATAAGATTTAAGAACAACGACTGTTATCATAACTCACCTTGTTTAACGATGTCTACTAGGAGGCCCATTTCATCACGAAACTTCTGCTGTATAGTTTTTTTTCTACTCTTCAATGACTCTTTGCTGTCTGCATCTCTGGCTTGCCATGTTTTGAAGTCTAGTCTATACGAAATATGGAGTAGGCACTCCATACATCTAATCCAAGCATGAAGTGTAGACAAACCATACTGATATATATCTGTTGAAACAGGTTTTCTGGAAAGAAAGTGAATTAATTAATAAAAAGATACACAGCATTACGGTAATCTGAAATATAACAAATTATTCAAAACTTACTCTGAGATCTTCTCTAACTTATTCATTTCCGAAGGGGTAGCTTTACAGATGTCACAAGTCTGCGTTGAAGTATTTGACAGTTGCGAAGTGATTTTACCATCTATCATGGTCATAAGCATTGAGTGCTTAACAGTATGAATTCCCATAATAGACGGCTCCAGTGCTGCAATCTCAGCTTCAATCAAAGCCTGTTCTTCCTTAATATTTAATTTGTTTTCATTTGCAAATTTAAAATAGAGTGGTCTGCAGAACATTGTGGAAGATGGCTTTGGATTCTCCCATAACTTTTCTTCACCACAAACTAAGCGCAGAGGCACAAAAGAACACATAAAATTGCTTGAATCATCTTCACCCGCCATAGTTTGTTTGTACAAACTTTGCCCTGAAGCACCGTCAAACCCCACTTGCATATCAATGTTAGCTCTTTGCCATCTAGCGAAGATTCCAAACGTAGGAATTTCCCAAATCTAGCAACAGTTTTGTCCAAAATCGCTTGAAGCTTTACTTTTACCCCTCTTTCGGTAATTTCTATGGTGTCTTTTGGTGGGTAACAGTCCTTTTTCGCCTCTAAGATAGCAGTATATGAAGGATATAGTAGTATTCCTTCTTCTTTTGCACAAGCTCTTAATATTGTATACTGCCATTTTGAAAGCTTCAATGAAGTCAGAATTCCTAAAGCTTTATCAGCGGAATATATGGGCATAGCTTTCTTGGACTTCAACAATTCCTTTATCTTTGTAGCCTCTTCGGGATGCTCTGTGATCAATTTTATTATATCTGCTACATTTTTGTTATCTGCACTTAAACCAGTTGCATAAGCAAGGCTTTCAGTGCTATGCGTGAGGAGCTCTTTCACTCTTCTTCTCTTCTGTAGCGGGCTTAGCTCCGAGAACACTTTTCTTGGACTCACAACAGTTGATGTTCCAACACTGTACGTCTCCGGTTTGTATGATGTTGATGCACCCTCATTTACACCGAAGTCAAAACTGGAACATGGTTGCTGCTCTTCTAACATTAAACAAGGTGTCATCTTGTCCTTCATGAACTCAGGCCATTTTATGTCTTCTTGCAGCCATGTCTCATACTTTTTTATGAAAGTATGTCTCGTGCGATTACACGAGATCCATTTGTTTCTCAACGAACACACACGAGTCTGACAGAATTGTTTCAATTCTTTATTTTCGATTTCTGACAAATCAACGGCATTGACAAAAACTTCATATAATACACTGGGCTGTGAGAAACAGCTATTGTTAGCCACAAACATAAAAATATCCAAATTGGTACTAAAAGCTTCCATCATAACACGAAAACAAATCGAACGTAATAAGTATAGTAAAGCACAAGTGCAAAGAGCTACTGAGTGAAGTTAGTTTAAATGTCCTATTTATATTATAACTACCCTCATTAACACTCGCTGTCCCATAATGCTTATTAAATTAAAATTCAACAATAATGACGGTGATTAACAAATGAGTTATTTCGTGAAATTAATTTTGTAGTAAAATGTAAATAATCTACATCGTTTTCTAATATTTTCATTATAAAAGTCATTAGCAGGTTATTAACTAACGACAATATCAGTTATGTGGTTGGTTACTTCATTTAATTATATACCTGTGTGTTGTTAAATATATTACCTATGTGTTATTCCCGGTTATAAACTATTATGTGTGCTAAATTTCATCCAAATCCGTTCAGCTGTTTGAGCGTGAAGAAGAGACAAACGGGGGTGTAATGTTTGGCATAATAACAAAATATCTAACGTTCACTTGACATAATTTCAGTTAACATAATTTTGTTTAACATAACGATCAGTTGACATAATGAATTGTTGATATAATTTCATTTTACCTAATTTCATATGACATAATGAAAATTTTTTTTTTTTCTTCACTTTATACCCTATACACCTGGATGAAATCTGGACTTTAGGGCACCCCGACTCGGATAGGTTAGGTTAGAAGGGGATGGCGGGGTCGTGTGAGCGAGCGAAGCGAGCGAATAGACCCCGCCATCCCCTTCGTGGTTATTTTTTTATAAACCACCCATAAGTAGGAGCCCCGCCAAGCGGGGCTCCGTCGACTACGTTACGTTACGTCGGCTACGTTATACTACGTTATTATGTTAAATGAATATTATATGATACGAAATATTAGGTCATATGAATTTATGTCATTTGATATTATGTCTTATGCAAATTATGTCATATGAACGTTAGTTTAAGTGAAATTAGAGCATTTGTTATTATGCCAAACATTACACACCCGAGACAAACATACACACACACACACAAAGTTTCGCCTTTATAATCACACTAAGATTATAAAGGCGAAAGTTTGTGAGTGTGTGAGGGTGTGTGTGTGTGTATGTTTGTCTCTTCTTGCATGAGTATTAGTTTACATACTATTTTCATATTCAAAGCAATATGTAGCTTCACAAAATACCATCAAAGATTTGAAAGATCACCGACTGTAAATTCAAAATTTCCAAAGCTTGCTACATGCAAAGCGGCACCGAAAGGCTCAAGAATTGTATGTCATCTTGATCGCCGTGTATGGTGCAATAGCTCATGTGAATACTAGCCCATCAGTTCTATTCAGTTTTGAAAAAAAGCACTTTAAGTGTTTTATTCCATACAAAAAAAAAGAAAAAAAAATTTTTCTCACGCATGGAGCTACTCATACCCTTCATACTATATTAGTAAAACAAAGGGAGGTATATTAAACACAAAACATATTTTTATTTATTAATTTCTGACGTTAAGTTTCTATGAGTATGGAGCTTGATTTTCAGACCACTGTGCGACGGCGCGACGCGACTCGAACAATACAATTTCTAAGAAAACTTGACGGTATAACATTATCCTAAAAGTGGTTGATAACTAGTGAACTAAAATATTGATTATGAAATGCAATAATTAATATCGTAACACCGAATATTTCGTTTAAAAAAAAGTATTTGGAATCATCAACACAAACACAAGGTTACAACATCAAATGCAGTGTTATAATTGCAATTCATTATTTATTAATATTCTAGTTCGCTAGTTAGTTAAATTTCATATTTCCTTACAGTAATATTGCCAAATTGATCAAAACAGCGACATATTTGACATCTATTTGAGTAAATGTGGGTGTACTATGGGTACCTACACCTCTGCCTAACCCAAATTTTTTACAAATAATCAAGCCACGTTATTCTCATAGTGAATGAAGTGGACTGTATTGATTTTTCTTTCTTTTCAGGATTTCCCCAATAAAAGATGTCTTGGTTTGATTCGTTCTTGTTTATTTATACGTTATACACTGAGAGAGCTTAACTGGATTTGATCGACTTCGATCCACACTGTTTTATTTCGAACTACGACACTGTTTTACTTTGATCTACAAACTACTAATGACGACAAACGACTATGATCGACTACGAATGACTACGAATGACTACGACTGACTACAACCAATGAATAAGATCGCCCTATACTTATATAAATCTACGATAGCGCAAATAGCGGCGGTATCGTGTTTTATTAAAAACATGTCATCCAATACACGTTCGGAATCAAAATGGTGATCGCACGCAATCCTAGGTCCACCAATCAGAGACAAGCGGATGGCGTCTCGATGTCGGACAAGTTCGGACAAGTTCTGACGCGTTTTGTCAAGTCCAAACTTGCTCTCGACTTGACCTAGAATTACGTACGATCATTACAGGGTTCTTATATTACTACTTATAACTATCCTTGGACGTCCTGCACATATGTATATTACATGCTCGGCGTCCGTTACACATATGTGCAGGTACATGCTCGGCGTCCGTTACATTCCTCCCCCCGGCGCAGCCCGCGTAGCCTCTTCATTCTTCATCACGACGACGAGCTTGCTCACGGGACGCCGGAAGGTGCCGGTTCTGGTGCGCACCTCGACGACTCGGATGCCGCCGTCTGGTCCGCGGTGTGTGCGCTCGACGACTCCCATCGGCCAGGTGTTCCGGGGCAGCGTGTTGTCGACCACGAGGACCACGTCGCCAGCCTGCATCGGTCGCACGTCGTTCTGTGGCTCGCCGCGAGGTACCAGGGTGGGAAGGTACTCGCGTAGCCAGCGTCGCCAGAAGTGGTCAGCGAGTGCTTGACTAACTCGCCATGTTCTTCTGTCGGCCTCGTCGCAGGGTCCCGTCGTCGGTAGCCCGTCTGATGACCCCAACAAGAAGTGGTTTGGGGTCAGGGCCTCCGGGTCGCTGGGGTTCACGCTGACGTGGGTCAGCGGTCTTGCATTGATGGAGAACTCGGCTTCTGTTAGTAGAGTTCTCAGGACTTCTTCTGCCGGTGCCTTCTCTCGCAGAGTGACGCTGAGAGCTGTCTTCACGGAGCGAACCATTCGCTCCCACGCGCCGCCTTGGTTGGGCGCGCCAGGAGGTATGAAGCGCCACTCCATTCGATGCAGTAGCCCCTCGTCTTGCAGGGCAGGCATCCACTCGGTGTAGGCGTTGCGAAGCTCTTGATCTGCCCCGCGGAAGTTGGTCGCGTTGTCGGAGTACATCAGCCTTGGCCAGCCTCTGCGCGCAGCCATACGTCTCAGCGCCATGATTGCTGAGTCGGTGGAGAGTGATGTGACGAGCTCGATGTGCACGGCGCGGGAAGTGAGGCACGTGTAAAGTGCGCCCCACCTCTTCTCTCGGCGGCGCCCCACCTTGACCATCATTGGCCTGGGGTAGTCCACCCCGCAGTTAGTAAACGGGCGGTGGAACGGGTCAAGGCGGGCGTGTGGCAGGTCCCCTGTAGCTGGTGGCTGCGGCGTTGCTCGGCGTCTCCGGCAGAAGGCGCAGTTTTTCTCTACGGCGCGTACCGTGGGTCGCAAATGGATGACCCAGTACCGCTGCCGTAGGTCGTTCGTCACGCGCTCCCTGTTGGCGTGACCCGCAGCGCAGTGCTCCCGCAGAACGAGGAGCTTGGTTAACTGATGGCGGCCATCCAGTATGATTGGTCGCTTTGTTTCGGTCGGCGCGGAAGAGGCCTCGATACGGCCTCGCACCTTCAGGACACCATCTTCCAGCACTGGATCCAGTCGATACAATCGACTCGTCTTCATCAGTGGACGAGCAGACCGGATTTTCTTTAATTCATCCCCGAAGCTGTCTTCTTGAGCTTGCTTTATCAGCTCGGCCTCGGCGCGCTGGATATGACGATGTTCCATCGCTGTTGCTTTCTTCCTGCTGGTATCGGCCAGTCTTGCTCCGATGACTGCTGCTTGCAGCTCCAGACGGGGTATCGTCTGGACCCGACGAGGCGCTACCTTGGCCTTGGCGGCCACCAATGTGACGTTCACGCTTCCATCGACGTTCTTCACTCTCCAATAGGCCACGGTCGCGTAGGCCTGTTCACTGGCGTCGCACAGGATGTGTAGGTCGATGCGCTCATACTTCTTCGTCAGGTAACATCTCGGCAGTCGAAGCTGGGTGAGCTCGTTCAGGTGGGCGAGCCAAGACGCGAACAGCTCGTTTTCTTCCTCCGGTCGGAATGCTTGCCCGTAGCTCGGCGGCATGGTGACGTCGTCCCGTCGCCATGGCAGTCCTATCTCATACCCGGCATTAGTCTTCTTTGTGGTTGTCCCGACTATCTCGATGGCCCGTAGATCCGCCTCCTTGATTCTCGGCTTCCCCTGTATGCAGAGTGAGTCAATCTTGAAATGGCCTTCGACTAAGTCATGGAGTTCCTGGCTGCACGCTCCCGTCGTTCGGTCGGGTTCGTAGATGTGCAGCACGTTCCCTTCTTGGTAGATGGCGTTGCGTGGTGCTGTTCCGTGCACCACCCATCCTAGCAGTGTTCTTGATGCGGCTGGTTGGTTAGGGCCGCCGACTCGGAGCTCGCGGGACACGATGCACTCCCAGTGGTCTGTCCCCACTAGAAGCCCGGGGCGTGCCTTCTCATAACACACCTCTTCTGGTGTCAGGTCCCTTAGATGCTCGTAGTCCAATAGCGTGTCTGGAATAGACTGCTGGTGCAGTCGAAGGTCCTTCATGGTCCTCGCTCTGACCTTGTAGCTGTCATTGTTCTTCAGCCCTCTGACTTGCACGTTCACCAGCTGACTCTCCATTTCTTGCTGCGACATGTTGACCCCGTTTAGGTGAAGTGGTTGCGACGGTCCTACTGCTCCGATGCTCTCCGCCAGGTCCTTGTCGACGAGGGTGATGGTGGCTCCTTCATCCAGGAGAGCATATGTCCTCGCCTCCCCTCGTGGTCCGGCCATGACGATAGGGCACATCTTAAGCAGGACTGTTTTTGATCCAGCAGCCAGGCGCGGCGCTATTGACATGACCGCTTCCTCTTTTGGTGGTTCCGCTGGCTTTGGATCTTCCTTCTTCACTTGATGGAGGGTCGCATGATGTGGTCGGCTGCACTGATCCACTCCGCATAGTTTGGCTTTGCAGCTTATGCGCCTGTGTCGCCTCTGGATGCACTTGAAGCATATCCCTTTTTCTTTTAAGAACCTCCAACGTTCTTCTATCGCTAGCGCCTTATACTTGGGGCACTGCGTCAGGATGTGAGCTTGTTCACATTTGGGGCACTTATCACTTTGTTCTTCCGCTCCTGCAGTAGTGTTGAACACGCTCGCCTTTTTCTTCAGCATTATGGTTGGCCTGGTTTCTTTCTTCTGTGGCGCAGCGCACGTAGCCGGAGCGTACGTGTACCGTAATGCTCTGTCCGCTTCGCGTATCAGGAAGCGAGACATGACGACAATCTCTGGGTCCGTTGTCCCTTCATGATCGTAGGCGTAGTCGCACCATCGGGATCGGATATGCGGGCTCAGCTTGTCCAACACTTCTCTTGTCATCAGGGGGTTGAATAAGTATCCTCTTCGGTCGATCGTTGTCAGCACGCAGATGATGTTCTGCAGCTTGATCGCGAAGCTATTGAGTTCGGCCGCTGATGCACCCGGTTTCGGCAGCTTCTTGAGGTCTTCCAGCGCTTTGTCGATGATTACTTCGGGTCTTCCGAAGCACTGCTCAAGGGTCTTCATTATGATATCTGGATCTGTGGCCGTATGCAGAAGGGCTGCCACGGCGTCTCTTGCGTCTCCCCTGAGGCAGCTCCTCAGTCGCTGGATGTTTTCTGCTGCTGATATCTGGTACATACCGGTCGTGTCTCGTACTGCTGCCTTGAACGGCAACCACTCGTTGGCCGCTCCGGAAAACGTTGGCAGGTCCATGTGTCGAGGCCTGGGCCTCGCCATCTTTTCTAACGTGGCTGCCAGGTGCTCGATGCTGTTCCTGTTCCTTGTCGGAGTCAGCGATCTCGCACGTTGAACTTCGAATCGCAGCTGTTTCTGTTCTTCGTGAGTTCCTTCTTCAACCCGTGCCTCCTCCCCCCGTGTGCTGAGGGGGTTTGTCCTCAGCCATTCATCCACCTTCTGATGTGGTTCTTCACGAGGAGGGGCGGGTCCTGGCTCATGCACGCTCTCATCGTCGTTGATAGCTGACACTTCAACGGCTAGTCGTTTCTTGACTAGGTCCGCTTCCAGCTCCAACTCCCTTCTTGTTATGGTGGCTAGCTTCTCGGCTGCCTCCAGTTCCACTATCCGTAGCCGCGTAGTTACACTAGTGGTCGACCGTTGTGACCTGACTGACCTGGTTGGTGATCCCAATCGTTGAACTGCAGTTGTTGTTACTTGAATCCCAGAAGGTCCTGCTGTGCTGGTGGCTGCTGGCTTGGAGAATGGTGACGCCGGCGGGTCCAGTGAGAGTCTTCTTTGGCGCTCTCGTTCAATTAGCTCCTGGTCCCTGCGTCGCGTTTCTTGCTGCAACTGGATGCGGCGCTGTTCCTCCATCTCTGCTGTGTCCCCTTGGCTCCTTGTTACCACCATCTTCTAAGTCCCTTTTTATAAATTTTCGTTCAATTCGGGTCGGCGCGATCGGGTCGGCACGTACGGGTCGGCACGTTCGGGTCGGTTCGGCTACCAGTCGGCGACACTTCGGCTCGGCTCGGTCGATCCTGTACTAGTTCGGATCGGCACGTCCGGCACGGCTTCAGTCGGCGACTCTTCGGCTTCGGTGACGTCGGTTCGGTGACGTCGGTTCGGTGACGTCGGGTTTAAGCCTGCGATACTGACGGGCAGGTTTAATCTTGTTACTGACGGATCGGTGACGTCGGTTTGGTGACGTCGGTTTGGTGACGTCGGTTCAGTGACGTCGGTTCGTCTACCAGTCGGCGACACTTCGGCTCGGCTCGGTCGATCCCGTACTGGTTCGGATCGGCACGTCCGGCACGGCTTCAGTCGGCGACTCTTCGGCTTCAGTGACGTCGGTTCGGTGACGTCGGTTCAGTGACGTCGGTTCGGTGACGTCGGGTTTAAGCCTGCGATACTGACGGGCAGGTTTAATCCTGTTACTGACGGATCGATGACGTCGGTTCGGTGACGTCGGTTCAGTGACGTCGGTTCGGTGACGTCGGGTTTAAGCCTGCGATACTGACGGGCAGGTTTAATCTTGTTACTGACGGATCGGTGACGTCGGTTTGGTGACGTCGGTTTGGTGACGTCGGTTCAGTGACGTCGGTTCGTCTACCAGTCGGCGACACTTCGGCTCGGCTCGGTCGATCCCGTACTGGTTCGGATCGGCACGTCCGGCACGGCTTCAGTCGGCGACTCTTCGGCTTCAGTGACGTCGGTTCGGTGACGTCGGTTCAGTGACGTCGGTTCGGTGACGTCGGGTTTAAGCCTGCGATACTGACGGGCAGGTTTAATCCTGTTACTGACGGATCGATGACGTCGGTTCGGTGACGTCGGTTCAGTGACGTCGGTTCGGTGACGTCGGGTTTAAGCCTGCAATACTGACGGGCAGGTTTAATCCTGTTACTGACAGATCCTTAACGTCGGTTCGGTGACGTCGGGTTTAAGCCTGCAATACTGACGGGCAGGTTTAATCCTGTTGATGGATCGTTGACGTCGGTTCGGTGACGTCTGTTCAGTGTCGTCGGGTTTAAGCCTGCAATACTGACGGGCAGGTTTAATCCTGTTGACGGATCGTTGACGTCGGCTCGGTGACGTCTGTTCAGTGTCGTCGGGTTTAAGCCTGCAATACTGACGGGCAGGTTTAATCCTGTTGACGGATCGTTGACGTCGGCTCGGTGACGTCTGTTCAGTGTCGTCGGGTTTAAGCCTGCAATACTGACGGGCAGGTTTAATCCTGTTACTGACGGATCCTTGACTCTCGCAGCTTGGTGGACCAGGTGAAGGCGGGTTCTTTCTTCTTAATATTATCCGCCGCTCGAAGGACCAGACTGAAGTGGACTGTATTGATTTTTCTTTCTTTTCAGGATTTCCCCAATAAAAGATGTCTTGGTTTGATTCGTTCTTGTTTATTTATACGTTATACACTGAGAGAGCTTAACTGGATTTGATCGACTTCGATCCACACTGTTTTATTTCGAACTACGACACTGTTTTACTTTGATCTACAAACTACTAATGACGACAAACGACTATGATCGACTACGAATGACTACGAATGACTACGACTGACTACAACCAATGAATAAGATCGCCCTATACTTATATAAATCTACGATAGCGCAAATAGCGGCGGTATCGTGTTTTATTAAAAACATGTCATCCAATACACGTTCGGAATCAAAATGGTGATCGCACGCAATCCTAGGTCCACCAATCAGAGACAAGCGGATGGCGTCTCGATGTCGGACAAGTTCGGACAAGTTCTGACGCGTTTTGTCAAGTCCAAACTTGCTCTCGACTTGACCTAGAATTACGTACGATCATTACAGGGTTCTTATATTACTACTTATAACTATCCTTGGACGTCCTGCACATATGTATATTACATGCTCGGCGTCCGTTACACATATGTGCAGGTACATGCTCGGCGTCCGTTACAGTGAATCAACATTTTGGTAAACAATGCATCGAAACTTGAAACATGAACATGGCAAAACAGGTTACACGAGATTATTTTGGGTAAAAAACTGTGCAAAACCTTAATGGCTTTCCTGATTGCGTCCTTAACATGACCGTTTTCAAAATAACTATACATACAGTACGACAGAACATAGATGTAGCATAAATTTGAAATTTTTTATTCATTCATTTCAATTTTACGAATATATTTGGTTATATGACTTTACAACTTATTGCGTTTTCGTAAAGATCATTTTCACCTTAAGCAGTAATAAAGATTGGTGATTTTGAAGACGCAGTCTGTTCTGATGGTGATCGGTTCCTTGGTAAATGAAAAATAGATGTTCATTTGTTTAATTAGGTAGGTATCTTGCTATTGAAGCCTTTTCTTTTTAATCATTCTGTTGTGTTACCTAATTGTGTTTTTAAAGTCACGAACTCAGATCCAAAACTTGATTTGTAAGTCAAACTAAAGGATTCTTATTTTTTAACCGAATTTCAAAAAGGATCTGTGTTCGACTTTATATATTTTTTTTAAGTTTGTTCATCGACCTTTTCGTCAATTGTGGACCGATTTATAATATTTCTTTTTATCTGGGAACGGAACATTGTGCGGTGGTCCCATATAAATTTTATCAACTTTGCTTGGGTGGTTTTTGAGTTAGCTTCAATAAAGGCTCGTGCAGACCAGCGCGCCGCGATGGCGCGACGCGAGTCGAACAAAACAATTTCTAAGAAAACTTCACGGTATAACAATAGCCGGTGTCGCGTCGCGCTTGTCTGCACGAAGCTTAATACGTATTTTTCCGATTTTGTCTATGTGGATGATGTTAGAATAACTTCCTGTCACTGATATTTACGTAGCAGTCAGTGGTATTCGAATTTGTGTGGGGTGGTATCGTAGGATTGTAAGTGCTGCGCGTCTCATTTATTTTAAAGTTACGAGCGCAACTTTGCCCCCCCCCCCCCCTTGATCCAGGGCTGAAAAAAATAACAGAAATGATAGAAAATTTGAAGGCGGTCCGTGACAGATGTTGTTCACTCAACTCAACGCACTTTCGGCGCCACGAATTATAATTAGGGAGCAAAAAATACAACATGGATACGAGGCTTTTGGCTAATTTGTAAAGTTGTATTGTATTTTGTTTTTTTTTGTAATGTGCGTTTAGTTTGTGCAGAATAAACACTTTTTCTTTCTTTTTCTATGTAAAAAAACCCTGTCCGATCCGTGGGCGTGTTGTTAAGTATCGTACTGAGAGTCTATTTATGTGGTAAATTGTAGGAAATATTTAAAATAAAATTACGTCTCTTTTTTTTCTATGGGGAATTTTACCGGGTTACGGTATTACCTACATGGGGCGGCCGTGAATTTTAAATAGCAATAACTTTTTATTTTCAGTCAATAATAATAAGATTGTGTATTAATTTTTGGTAATATTATTGCAGTACGTATGTGCCACTTTCGGGTCGGACAGGGTTTTTTGTTACTTACATATTGTAGATACCTAAATATGATAAAATAGAAAAATTATGACAAGTATTTTTCTTGTACGACCGTAAGTTTGTAGTGTAGTTACTTGAAATGGAATACTAATAGTTATTTTTGTGTAAACTTTTGACGGAGTTTTGCTAGCTACTTTAGTTTGACCCTGTATTAGTATTTCACAGCCAGCCAATTGTTGCTGTTAATATCTTTTGGTGACGTTATTACGTCGGTATTATTATGAATGGAAAACAGTCGGTTTTTCTTTGTCGACCAAACGTAACGTCAAACACCTTTGTTTTATTGTTTGCGTATATAACACCTATTAAACTATCAATATAATTATCTAGTCAAACAACAAATGTTGATAAATTTCAACAATTAACACCGTGTTCTTCTATTTTCGTCTAGTACATTTCCTTACGACCGTTATCAATTATCTCCAACTAGGTATTGACCCAGATACTAGTGTGATACCTCTCTTGTGATAACTGATACCTTCATAACGAAACCGTTACTCTTCACTCCGTTACTGATAAGGAGGTAATAATAAGCCGTGGTAATAATAACGGATAAGATTGTTATTATAATAATATTTTGTTTGTGGAAAAAAGTGAAACGTAGGTACCTACCTATTAATGGATTGCGGTCGAATGACATCGAACCGTCGATATTGATTGCCTCAAAGCGTAATCGATGGTCGATAAGCACGCGTAGCATGACCACCGTAGAAACGAGTTTTGTCGATGGAAGAATAGACAAAGTGACAGTTAAACAATCACAATCTGTCATTTTGTAGACAAAATGACAGACTGTGATTGTTTAACTGTCACTTTGTCTATTCTTCCATCGACAAAACTCGTTTCTAGTTAAACAGTTAAACAATCACAATCTGTCATTTTGTAGACAAAATGACAGATTGTGATTATTTAACTGTCACTTTGTCTATTCTTCCGTCGACAAAACTCGTTTCTGAGCATACTTTGTATAGAATCAAGGTCTTCTAACTTAACAGACAGATGTGCTGCTGGGGAATTATTTGCGCGACTTTCTTTCCCAGCTGCACTAAGAAGTGGTGAAGGGCGAGCGTTTTGGGGGACTTTCTTAAGGTTTATATTGCATGTTAGAGTATCCACTGCAGTAAACAAAATCAGTAGAATATTCTTCACGATATATGCCAGTTAGATAGTGTGTAGAAAACATAATACAATTAATTTTATACGATAGAAAAATATCACAAAGATACCTCAAAAAAAATCTTTTAACAATTAAAAACTGTATTAGTTAAACATTCTTATTTCTTGTCAGATTCTTCTACAAGCAAAATTTTATCATAATAGTGTTTTAATATTTTAGTCCAATTAATCGTTTTAAGTAGATAATTGCTTCATATTTTGTAAGAAATTACCAGCGTTGTGTCATCGCGTTTCTCTTTATTTTCTATGCAGTCCGACAGCGACCGCGTTGGTGCTGTCAGCCTCTTAAGTAATTTTGACGGTCGAAAAGTGCTGATCCTCAACCTACTTTGAATAATTGACTTTGGATTTAGCTTGGTCGATGAACGTAATCTGGCTGCCATGCACCACTCTAGATCGATCTGAACGGTCGATGTCATCTCCCAGCGCTGTCTAGTTACACCGTTAGTCCAGTACTAACGAACCCAATTTTATTACGGCTCTGGTTGAACCTGAAAATAAACGGGAAAAGGGATGTCGACTGGGGAAAACTGACTTGTGTGTGTGACGTCATCATGCCACATTTTACGTATTGCCTACGCAATGTTTTGCCGTAATCTTTCGATTACGTAAAAAAGAAAAAGACACGTGTCCAATATTTTATATTAATCTACCTGACGGACAAAAAAAGTCAACATCCCTATTGCTGATGAAAATGTATGCAGCGAGTTTTCACTCGCGATAGCATAGTTAAAAGACGAAGCTTTAAATCAAACGCAGGCCGAGCCACGTGCACAGGTATGCGCTTAGTTAATAATTAAGAGTGTATAATACCTCAAATTGCTTAGCATGATCCTCCGTTATATCGAAAATACTGCTTATTTATAATTTTACTAGGTTTGACGAAAACACGATTACATAAAATTATCTCGTTTAAAACTAAAAAGAAATTACGTAAACTATTTGTGCCTTGGAGCCTTCCCTGCCGCTCAGTCTCGCTCTCACTCAGTCCGCGAGCAGTATCGTGCTAGCGAGATAAGGAATCAATTTGAGTTTTGAACTGAGGTATTAAGGACTCTTAATTATTATCAAAGCAATTGAGTAATACCGCAGATAAGTACGAGTAATACAATTAACACATCGTTACCTACGTGTCAATTTTCTTCAGTTTCTATCGACGATATTGCACACCATGTTGCACATTGGTATTAATTTATGTGATTAAATATACATTATGCAATGGATTTGTAATGGTAAACTATTCCTTTTATGGCTAAATGGTTACTTTTTATCAAGTTATTGGTGATTAATCATACCAAGACTTACCTATTATAAACTCAGCGAATTTTATTGTTACGCAAATTGACTTCTAACTCGAATCGTCCGTGTATTCAACTCACAAATTATTGTCTTTTGTTTGACTTTTCCGTCTGTTTGTCTTTTTTTTGTATGAAATGCTATAACACGGCAAATTGACATAGTGTGTCAATTTGCTGACTGTACCTATTATAGGGCAAACTCTTTTTCAATAGTTTACTATTGTAAGTACCTATTTGAGGTAAAATCTTGAAGAAGATTTTTTTTGTCTCTCAGGTAGATTATTAAAACATATTGGACACGGATTTTTTTCTTTTTTTACGTAATCAAAAGATTACGGGAATACATTGAGTAGGCAATGCGTTAAAATGTAGCATGACGTCACTGGCCGGTAGATTTTATACTGACTTGTGACGTAGCGAGCCCCTACTCCCCAACTTTAATGCGTTTTATCTTAACCATTTTTTATTAATATGATAAAGCAAAAAATACGCGTCTAATTTTTTTTTTATTATCTGTCTGACGTACTAAATAGTTTCTTTTTTCCCCACTCCACATCCCTAGAATCATAATAGGTACTTTGTTAGCTAAATAGGCTAGAATCGATAAATCGCTCGGCGCTCAGGTAAACGACCAGCGTTCTTTTTACGTGACGGGATCAGTACAGTACAGTATTACTCATAATTAAAGGCAAAACAAAATAATAAAAATCTATTTATGTACTTATAATCTTGCTTGACTGGTCCTCAATAGAGCCGTAGTATGTAGATAACTATCGACGAATATTCACCGAAAGAAACTATCTTTGATTATGAGCATTCGAAATGAGATTAAAACCAGAATAAGACCTTGACCTTTATCGACTTCAAGTATGAATTTGCAAGTAATATATAGGGTGTTTGGTAGAAGGACCGATTTTTTTAAGGGATTCGTGATGTCATTTGCTAGCATAAAACTGTTTTATTTTTAAAATTAAATTAAAAGTTGAAATTTTTCGTACAGTATGTTAACACAATTTTAAGACATAAGAAGCACAAAAGTCGTTTTCTAAAAACAACCGTACATACATGTCATTGCCGATAACATCAAAAATTATTGCGATTTATTACAACCACAAACAAGAAACTTGTGACGACATTTCGGGTAAATATATATATTAAAAAAAATAAACTCAGTTACCTACCGTGACACCTAAGACACAGGTGTTAGGTTGAAGACTAGGTTATGACGGTCCCTATCCCTAAGAAAATGGTGTCGGTCTTTCTACCAAACACCCTGTATAGGGAAGGTGGTCAAGGCCATCTGTATGAATAGGTACTTCTGTTAACTTTAGTCTTGAGAGTCGGAAATATGCTATGCAATTTTGTTTTGTATGGCTACACGCCAGAGGCATAGTTTGACCGGCACCGCTGTTCCGCGCCTTAGGTATGTGCGGGACGAAACGGGTGGGGGGGTGAGACGCGGGGGCAGTGTGCAGACCGCTCACTCGTCAACGCCGCGCATTTCTAAGGCTCGGAACAGCGGTCTCGGTCAAACTATAATAACTCCAATTTAAGCTGGCCTCTTATTGTATTGAAACTCCGTACTACGCTAGGCCAGCTCAAGGCCTAAGTGTTACCACCGACGCGACGTGAAGCTTTTTTGATCAACATAACACCACATACCATTACGCCTGTAGTCCCCGAAGAGTTAGGCAGGGGTGACCCTATAGTACACCCACATTCCGTCAGTTATGTCTAAGTCCCATGTAATAGGGGGCGAGCCTATTGCCATCAACCGGGCACCAATCCAGACTCCGGGCTGCCACTGAGAAATTACAGATGGAAAATCCCAATAACACTTTGCCCGGGAATCGAACCCAGGACCTCAAGCTCGGCAGTAGTGCCAGTTATTGATTAATTTATTAATATAACAGGTTCAAGTTACCTACCTTCCTATCAAGGTCCCGCATATTTATAATTATGTGGAGTGATTATGATCGCATTTTATGTGCTTAAGGAAAACGCATCAAAAATAGGTGTAGGGTTTATCTAATAGGAAAATTGTAATAAAACAATAACTATAGTTATAACTAGCTGCTGCCCGCGGCTGCACCCGCCCGGACCCTCATTCAAAATACTCTTTATAACATCAGCTATCTGTCAGTGAAAGTCCCGTCAAAATTGGTCTAGCCGTTTCGGAGATTAGTCGGCACAATAGACAGACAGAAAAATAAAAATAAATGCTTTCGTTGTAAGTACCGTATATACTTTTATTGCATTTAGTAAAATGGTGTTATTTTGACATTACAGACAGACACTTCAATTTGATTTATTTGTAAGTAGTAATACAGATAATATTATGGTATGAACTCGTCAGCTGTGCCAGCAGTTGTTTGAAATTAATTGTTTTAGGAAAATTACGGCATTCTCATTGATTCCTATTATTTATTGTTCTTCTCATGGAGTCGTTTAAACTAAACCAAACAAACATGATTTTATTTTTAAATATTCCTGTATCTTTTTATATGATAATAATTGATGATGATAGGTCATTTGCATTGATTGGCATCTAATTATAAAAGTGATAGTACCTAACCATGTCCCCTTTTTACGCGTTTTTTGCACACAGGTTATAATAGGCCGGATTTATATGTATTACGGTGTTGTGTCGTGTCGTGACGCCTTCTGACGCAGTGTCAGCCAATCAAAAGTCGTTGCGATCCTGAACATGGACGTAGCCAGCATTTTTTTTAGGGTTGGGGCAGTAAATAAACTCGATAAGTAGTAGGGGTTTCTCTCGATTAAACTCGATAACTACGCATCGTAACTCGATTCATCGATACTGCATTGTTTGAAGCGGTAATTTTGAATGAATAATTAATTTAGTTACTTAAAAAATCAAATTTTTTTGCTTCGAGTCAGGGACCAGGGGGGGCAGGTGCACCTTGCCCCAACACGGGTACTCCAATGAATTGGTGTATCCCGCGTCACGACACAACACGACACAGTAATGTGTCGGTGGCTTTATGCTCTAGGTATTGACAAAGGATACTCTTTACCGCGATACAAAACAACGTTCTCGTGGGTTAATTTCCGAACTCTACGCGAAGCAGTGGGCAAAAGGTACATAACAATGAACAAAATTTTAGTAGGTAATTAACACTGACCATGGGATACAGTCCTATTTGTCACCAGACTATTTAAAACTTTACATTACTTCTTTCTGTAAATTGCTGTAAACGTCTATCTAATTACACATTTTCGTAAACGATAAAGACTTAAGCTTCGTACAGACAAGCGCGACGCGACAGCGCGGCGCGACATCGGCTATTGTTATACCGTGAAGTTTTCTTAGAAATTGTATTGTTCGAGTCGCGTCGCGCCGTCGCGTCGCGCTGGTTTGCACGAGCCTTAATCCGTTTCATTTTGACAGTTCAACAACATTGATTGCGTTATTTACGTTGTTGAGCAGAATTGTTTTTCGAACTTATGAAGCAATGGATTAGCAATCTGTTTCAAAACGATTCAGATTCTGATTGATCGTGTATTAGGCTATTAGCGTACAGGTTTTATTTTCAGTCACGGTTTTATCTCTGCCCGGTGCTAATTGAGTTAGGCAAGGCAGCATTGTGACCAAGGTTAGTACACTTAGATTAAGATATTTGAAGAAGATAAGACTGCAACTGATTATCACATGCATAAATATGCACTTATTGACTTATTGTTTTGAATATTTTGTGCACTAACTTTAGTCTGGGGTATGGATTTATTCCCGGTATATTGGCTTCATGTAAAATACCGGTATTCAGCTGCATCCATGGTCTGGAAAGGCTTATGTTACTAGGCTGGGTGGAAGAAAACGCGCTCAAGGCAGAGCACCAGTGAGATGGTCAGACGCGATCATGATGGCTGTTGGATGCAGCATTAACCAAGCGGTCCACACTGCAGAAGACTGCATAGCTTGGAGACGCGTCGTATGTGGTCGTGATCGTCAGCATTGAGGGAACGACAAAGAAAATATCTGCATCCGGGTAGATTGGAAGCCAACGGAGTAGGGTAAATGCTAGTCAGCTGATGATAGCTACCTTAATGGGCTTGGCTCGCCTCATTTCGACATGCGGGTGTCGATTACTATTAAAGTGCAAACCTATTGATGACAATAGGCAGCAAGGGATGACATTGCTGGGTAAAATCATATATTCAAGACCCAGTGAATTACGCCCGTTTGAAGTCGTCCTATCTGGTTCTATTACTGGATAAAATCATATACTCATATACTAACAAGACCCGGTCAATTATACACGTTTGAAGTCCCCTATCTGGTTAGGGGATGTCCCACACGAACCTTGCTAAAATAATTTAGATGTTGTTGAACTGATTTGCAAAAACAAAATGCAAATCTTTACTTGCGGTTCTTTCGTTGCACAAGGAAAAACCTGGTAGTAATTCTAACAGACATGAGGAAAATGCTTTTAGAAATAGAAAAAAACTTTAGGCAGGCGACCAGACAATATAATGGGTATACCAAAATTGGATTAATGAACCTTTTCTGACTGGGTGGTTTTATGAAACGGGATACCTGCCGGTCGATTCTGTAAAAAGATCAACGTGAAACTTAGGTGAAGTGAGCGTGAAGTGAGCTGTCACTGTCACAAATCGGCCGGCAGGATGCTAGGGATTAACACAATTGACAGCTCACTTCACCTAAGTTTCACGGTGATATTTTTACAAATCGGCTGTTCCGTTTTTCCGTGGACCCCATAGGAGGTAGCGCGTCGCACTAAGGCTCGGGGATCGGCTTAGCCTGCCTTAAAAGTCTGGTAACGTTACATGATACAATCTACTATCTACTTTTGAAAATAACTCAAACTCAAAGCATTTATTTCAATTAAACCATTTACAGGCACTTTTTAATTGTCAAGGAGTCGGTTAGTCAGAAAGTTGAAGCTCATTCCAAAACGTAGGTACGTAAACGTATCTCTCTAGAGAACGGGCAAGAAACTCAAAGGAACATAACTGAACGATAGTCCAGAAAGAGCTTCAAGCATTAATTTACTGTAGGTGTTGCAGGTTTCGAATTGCGGGATTAAAAGCCGATTCCTGAAATTTACGGACCGTTATTGGTTAAACTTAAGACTTGTATCTTTACCAATAATGAAGCAAAGACCTCATAGCTTTGCACAGTAGACACTCTCTTACGGAAATAGCTATCACAGGTAAAATTAGCTTACGAATCTATTTATAACCATGCCCAGCTTATAATAAAAAATGCTAACCACACGAAAACAAAATAATAAAAAATTATACCATTGGTACATAATCAAAACGATTTTGTTTATAGGAACCGAGCATTAGTCTAGCAGTAAATGAAACGTCTTTTTTTTTTTTTTTGAGAGTGGGAATTTATCAAGTAACTTCTCCCGCTCTGGGCGGAGCGGGAGTGCGTGTCAGACTTTTACTGACTAAAACCCACCCGTGTTCCTTTGGTTGCCTGTGTGCCGGGGTCGCGATATCCCTTTCGGACAAACTCGCAACCCCGGCAGAAATGAAACGTCTGGATTTAGTGTTAAAGGGATTTATTTTAAATTTCTGAGTGAGATCATCTATTTTCAAATTTCATAATTTCCAACTATGACCTCAAAAAAGCCCATCTCTAGTGCTTGAATTGAAGATAATAATCTTATAATCTACGTATTTATTTATTTTTGTCAAATTATTTGTCCTCAATCTAACATTGAAGCAGCAGTGAGTACGGAGTATTATTCCAACGCAGCTCACAAAGTGGTCTAAATGTCAGAGTACTTAGTTAGTAAATTAATTAAATAACAAGACATTGTAGCGAAGCTCACTGTCCTTGATATTATGAATGATTCATTACCTAAAGATATTATGAATCGCCTTATAAGTTCTGTATGACAACAGTCAAGTCAGTGTTTTCCTTGCCTAGCATGTACAGTCAACGAAACAGATAAGTAACCAGGCAAGGTATAACATCCTTGCTCTGCGTGGGCAAAATTCATTTAATTATTCAAACGCGTAGCAGATGCGTATCTGCTACGCGTTTGAATAATTAAATGAATTTTGAATAATTACGCAGCAGTTGCGTAGCAAAAGCGTAGCAATGGCGTTGACTACCGCGTGAACCATTTTTGTAGTTGTTCATATTACTTCAATATACAGTGTGAGTCTTCATAATGTGCACATATCGAAATCAGGGAAACTATGCTTAATTTTATCGACGGAAAAATACTTAAAAAAGTAAAAAAAAAAAAAAAACAAACTGGGTTTCTACACAATTTAGATGTAGCAAAATTCGTAAAACCGATAGCCATCTGAACTGAGTGCGCCTTTAAAATCACAAATATTTGTTACTGCTTTAGGTGAAAATGATCTTTACGCAAACGCAATAACTTGTGAAGTCATATAACCAAATACTTTCGTAAAATTGAGATGAATGAATGCAAATTTTCAAATTCATGCTACATCTAAGTTGTGTCGTACTGTTCGTAGCCGCGTGCAAGGCCTTTAACAGTTGATAGAAATGTTGTGATTGAGATTTAAACTTGGTATTTTTAGATTTAGAAAGCTGATACGATGTAGAATAAGTTAAAGTAATAAAAAGGGTTGGTAATACGGCCTTTTATTGATAAAATTTACAAATATTGTAAAAAATTATGAATCAATACCTGATTTTTGTTAAAAAAGCACCTTAATTCTCAATTGAGAATGTTGTTTTCTTTAAATTTAATTTATGAGGACGCCCCGTTATTTACAATTATTACTGAGTTTGTTTCATCGTGATGATCGTTTATGTAGTTTAAAAGTTATACTGTTTTGTTTACAGTAGCGAACAAGAATTTTAAAAATACTATAAAAAAACTTTTTTTTTTCGTCTATAAAATTAAGCATAGTAGTGTGAGTCTTCATAATGTGCACATATCGAAATGAGGGAAATCATTTCGATATGTGCACATTATGAAGAATCACACTGTATTGTAAGTACTAATTTTGACCACCCCATGGCGTGACTCATCATGCTCCTGCCCTTATCCTAATGCGCAACATGTCTTCTGGGTGTGCCAAATCTTTTTCAATCTTTTTGAACGAACATTGTCAAAGATTTCACAGCACACTTCCAAAAAAGTGTTGTAGTACCTGATTAATTACCTCTTTGTCGACTGTACTAACCAGGTGGAACTGATTGCCGGTACATACCTTACTTGAGTATCATACATAGGTGCATTTTTATGAGCTGATAAATGTAAATGTGTAATTATAGGTAGATGTGTTCTTACGTAAGTACTTACCCACATACATATTTCCTAGTACAGGAAAACAATTTCATGCTGGTTGTAGGTATTTATTACACCTATCAGATGTTACCTAATCTACAAATAAGAAAAATTGTTTAGATACATAAATAATCATTGTAGAAACCCATTTTAAGAGGGCGCCTAAAGGTCCACTAGCGCCACTCTTTAAAAAAAATATTATCTCGTGACTGAGAAGGAATTATGAATAACGGCTAATAAGGACCCTCCGTAAGTGTGTTTAGAATTTTCTAATACCTTTTATAAAGCTTTATATTGAGACACGAAGCAACAAAATACGATCTAAAGAAAAGCGGCCACATTCCTCTAGATCGTATTTTGTTGCTCCGTGTCTCAATATGAAACTTTATAAAAGGTATTAGAAAATTCTAGACACACTTACCGAGGGTCCTTACTAGCCGTTATTTATAATTCCTTCTCAGTCACGAGATAATATTTTTTTTAAAGAGTGGCGCTAGTGGACCTTTAGGCGCCCTCTTAAGTGTAGAGAAATTAATATTATTTGGTAATTTTATTATGTATTAAATTTTATAAATATTGTAATAATTTTTAAATTTTATTTCTAATTTAGTAGTTGTTTATCCTTGAATAAGAATGTTGTGCATACCTTTAAGTGAATGTATTTACACAGTACTGAAGACTGATTACCTATTGTTTATTCTTGTAAATATGTCGTTGGTGTGCCTTGCTCAATAATAAATAATTTATCGCATAATAATAAATAAATATCATCTTGCTGATGAATTGATAATCAAGATTTATATTTATTTGTTTATATAGAAACAACTGCTAAAACCATTGACAACACAGCTACAAGCGGGGAAGGATATGCCTTCACCTTAGTTAGTATTAATTTATGGGTTAATTAGGATGCTCCCTCACCTCATTCGCTGTAATGTAACGTAACAGATTCAATTTTAAGCTTTACGTCATCAATACTGTCTCGAGCATTCGCCTGTAAAGTAACAAGTGGTGCGCATTGATGTTGTGTTGTATTAAAATACTACAGACATTGCGCACTGTAATGCTCGCTTCACCTCACTCACTGATGAATGCTCGAGTCTGTAACGTTACATTACAGGCGAAATGCTCCCGGTGAGGGAGCATCTGTAGGTACAGTCCTTTAACAGTTTTATACAATTCTCTTTGGTTTTATACCTCTGACAGCAACAGCCTAAAGCTGCCTTACTGCTACGAAAATAAAGATCACTGTCATTTTGACAGTAATGAAAAATCAGCAGTAAAATAACTGTGTGTGAGTGTGTGTGATGTCTTTAGGCCCTTTGTACACGGCACGGTTTCTTTAAAGTACGGCGTATAAACCGCGCCATAAAAAAAACGTTACAGTCAACAAGCTTCCGTAGTGATCCATACAACACTGACGACCATGCCTATACCTACACGGCGAATAAACCGAAGTTTTTCCGAAGTAGAAAGAAAAATGTGTGTGTATGTTATGCGGTCTTTGTTGACAACAACAAAGTTTCAATTCATGTCAATAACAATAAATCTAAATTCTCTCTTTCCAGGTGCTCCTCTTACTAGCAGCCGTAGCCTCCCACAAGTTCGTGGTCGGCTTCTGTCTGGGCGCGGAACTATGCGAGAACTTCCCGAACCGTGCGTGTGCGTACGTCATGTGCGTCGGCCTGTTCAGTGCGGGATCTGTGGCGGGAATCGGGATCGGAGCGGGATTGGAGACTGTTAACTCCTTGAAGGAGTCCATCGCTGTGCCGATTATGCAGGTAACAGTTTGTTTTGTTGGTCCTAAAGTTTGAATGTTCAAAAGGAGACTAGTTTCAAAGGAAAAAAAAATCTAGGTCAGTAAATTAGTTTTGGGATGGTAACACAAATCATTTTTAATAAAAACGTTTTCCTTTGGCTATAGCAGGGTCTCAAAACCGGCGGTATGTCATTGAAAAGACTCCTCTTAATCTAAGGTTGGGATCGAATCCGGCAAATATACTTTATACTTCAAAATCAAATACCGCCATAATTTTTTAATTTACCTACCTACCTACTATTCTCAAAATGTTAGATTGCCGCTTTTGAAATTAGTCGACTCATATAACACAGACTGTTTTAAATTAATAAGTAACAGACGATGGATGATATACAAAGCCGTAGGTCTTATATCTAAAACTGTGTGCCATTTTCCACTCTGTAGTGGAAAACTGTCGATTGAGATAAAAATCTAACGCCATCTATTGACCATTTTTAGAATGTTAAACGTTTTCTAATCAATTTCAGGGCTTGGCAGCCGGTACGCTACTCTACGTAACAGTTAGTGAGGTACTTCCTCGAGAGAGGGCGCGCTGGCACGATCGCAAGAGGAACGCGGGACTATTTCAATTCTTATCCGTTGGACTTGGATTTGTTCTAATGTATTTGACAACTATATATTTGGGTGAGTCGAAATATCTACCTATCCTAAAGAGTAATTCCCGATACATTTGAATAAAATGGTTTTAATGGTGAAATAATATTTCTCGCTATTCGATAAGAGATAGCGCTGCTAAAAGAAATTATGGAAGAAGTAGGTATTCAGCTGCTTGCTTCGTTTAGAGTGTGAGCGCTGCTGACGTACTGTATTAATAAATAACATTTTTAATCTCATTCGTTTCAGATCATGACGCTGAATAATTATATTATTTTTCGAGAAAAAGACAAGCTACTTACGTGTAAGCGCTTAGCGATAAAAAGATGTGACTTTTGTATTGTAATTTTTATACGATGGTATATAAGATTCCTGAAAGGACTTTTAGAAAATAAGGTGACAATAAAAGATTTTCTGCTATTTCAGGTTTTTATTTTATTTAAAGTTTTGTTTTTGATGTCAACAATAAAATAACGTATAGCTGTTGTGATGATGGAAGTAACATTGTTATAGTTTGCAGTGATTTTGTTAAAAGAAAATACTTTACTATACCAACCATAATGACACATTGCACTTGGGTATTATTATTTCGAACTTTTTACATTTAGCGATGAAGGCATTTCGATGGTAAGTACATTGAATGTCAACAGGTAATATAACTATAATATGCATATAACAAAGGTTTCAAAGTTCTTAGCAGACCAATAAATTGATAATCATTGGCTTACATAATTATAATTAATTAAACATGGCACTGTTCTGCGTAAAGCTAGACAGGTTAGGTGGATGTAGCGACATCTAGTTGTTGCGTAACAAACTGTTTGCTTACAGCTACTCGCCAACAGATGGCGCTATGTGTATGTTGTAAGTTTTTTACTGTCGATGGATAGCGTTATCTTATTATTATAAAAATATTCTCTCATTCTGTTATTACACATCTAAATGCACAAAATAATCTCAGTCCACAATACTATTGCGTTATTTATATACATCAATTATATTTTATGGAAGCGATTTCTACGTACAAACTAACATTCATACTGTATATCGGAATACCTCGTATTAAACAGTATAAATAGAATGAAATTAATCCTTAAAAATATAACTACATTTTTAAATACAATAAAAGTATTACAAAATAGAAAATAATACAGATCTTTGACTCGACGCACTTATGTCTAAGAAGTAAGTACTGTTACAAATAATAACAAAAAATTATAAATTGTTAACTTTGAATAAATATTCTTAATTTTAAAAGGGAAGAGAGCATTATAATCAGTGGAACGACTAACTGGCGATGCTCCTCATGTGAAACAACCAGACGAAGTTACTCTTGAAGATACTAATGTAACGAAAGTATGATTGAAACATTCTTCTGGCTTATTCAACTTTGATAAAACCCAATATATACCTAATCACGTCCTGATTTTGTCAAAGTAGTTTCTTCTAAGATTTGATGATGATTGTACAGTGCAGACCAATTTCAAAAGTTTCGATGGCAATGGATCAATACTTGTGGTAAAGCATGAAATAACACCATGCGATACAACACAAAGTGGCAATCAATAGAAGAATCTAAAGTAAGCAATGGCATCGTTGGAATCGGCGTTAACACGTTAAGTTACTTTTGCCTATTGCTAAAATTTGTTATCAATTTCATTGCAACTTTTTTATCATGGTCGGTTGTAGATTTTATACAAAATCCACAATATGTTTTCTCAAAAAGTTGTTTCACAGGAGAATCATCGTGACTCCACTACGGCTTACAGAACGTGTATGAATTGATCACAGACTGCTCTTTACTGTTATTTACAACGATTACTATGTACCACGTACTACACACGAATATTTAGAAAAAGGTAGTGCTCCAAAATCTTGGTAGGAAACATTACAAAGAATAAAATATGGTCTGATAAAACAGAACAAGAAGATAATAAATGGGAACCGTGCAGTTGCGTTATAATAGAGAATAGTTCTCAGCACATTTAGACTCTTCTTGAAGAGCTTGCTAAATTTGGACCAGCTGTTACGAATATAACAATACCTATCCTGTAATACTGCCCTGATAAGCCGAAAGGCGCTATCTCAATCGGAGTACGTTTTGAGAAAATTGAGTTTTTGTTCATTGTAATTTAAGGAAACATTTAAAAAAACCACTCAGAAGTTTTTTATATTCATATATAAAAAACTGCTGAGTGGTTTTTTTAAATGTTTTAAGTTAGATAGCGATATTTGGCTTATACCATTAGATGCGAAATTGTTATAGCTATTGAATGGTATAAAAAAAACTAAACGGGCGTATCTCTGAGATAGCGCCTTTTGGCTTAGCAGGGCAGAATAGTCGTTGCCTAAAAATCGTCTGGCAGTCGATTTACAATTCCCTGTCACCATTTTCCGGATTCTCCCACCGTTCGAGTTGTGAAATTCCAATGGGTTCATACAAGAAACTGATATCCACCGACATCTGGTTGAACTGGGAGTCGATTCCAACATATTATTTGGGAAATGGCCAAGACTTGGAAATTCGAACTCTGTGAACTACAAGTAGGTGAAAAATACTGGTCGTTAGGACTAACGCCCGTAGCACATTGTACATGAAAGTCGTTGTTTTCTATCTTAAAATTAACTGAAGGTGTAGCGACAGCGCAGTGAAGTCGAATTATATCTATGCACCTCGATCAACCGGTAACTATTACATTATCATGTAGTTTATAAGCGAGTGTCACACGAATTATATTTGTGAAGGTATGAATATTTAAAAGTTTGAATTCTTGTTGCCGTGAATTTGTATCGGTAATGTAATGTTAATTATTTAAGAACAATTTGTGATGTTGTTCAACTACTAATATTGTAAGATTTGCTAGGGCATTATGACTCGTGTGACATTAGCCTTTACATTTAATACTTATTGTATACAGATAACGCATTGGAATCAAATTTCAACAATTCCCAGAATATAGTGAACTATTTAAACCTAAGGCACTAAAAGGCACTTTAATTTCATAAGATCGAGACTAACTAACGGACTACAACAAGAAGCGTAATATAGACGAAAAATAAAATAAATACATTGATACATCGACCGACAGTTGTACCACTCAAGCGTACACTTGAAATAGGTAACGAGAAACCATCTACAGCCGCCACACAAACAAACATAGCTTTGCTGCTGTTTTATACACGAAACAGTTCCGAACCAAAGAGAAAACATCAGAAAAGGTATCTTTGTAAACGTAATACTATGGGACGATCCCAAATTTGTTCAAAGTCACGATTTCACTAGCACTGAGCCCGAAATCAGGTCTCGTCGTCTTCGATGACCCTCCTATTTCGCTTTCTCTGCTTGTGTCTTCTGCGGGCGGGTTTATTTGTTTTGGGTTTAATTTGGCACTCACAACCGGCGCGCACTCGCACATAATCCATAGACCAGCCTCCGGAGCCGGGCACGGAGAAGTGTCCCTCGGTCCGCGGCTGAGGGGTCTCGGTGGCCGTGGAGTGGAGGTACCGCACGAGGGCGTAGGAGTACGAGTACTTCTGTATGCACCTCGAATCGTTAAAGAGCCTTGCGTCAACGAACCGACAGGGTTTGTCGACGACGTTGGGGGCGCACGAGACTTCGAAGAGCCTCTGCTGGTTCTCTCCGTCTTCGTACAGTTCTACGTAGAGGCCGGTGGGCGTGCGGCCTCCCTTCTTGGTGACCATCTCGAGGACGGAGGGGCAGCACTGCACGCCCTCCTTCTGGTTGCCCTCTCTTCGGAGGATGGATTGCATGTCGCGCCAGTGCGAGCGCTTCCACGCCGCGGTCATGTCTAACTCCTCGTCCGTTCTGAAAGGATAAAGTGAACGTAATTATAATTCCAATTTTGAAACAGTATGAGTGTTCGTTTTAGACGTGCTGACGCTTAGAAGCTTAGTAAAGTGCATGACGAAGCTTACTTAGTTGTGTTGCAACATGTAATTTATACAGTGAGTCTGGGATTTCGAAATTAATAGTAAATCAAGACTGTGGCAAGAATTTAGATATGGAGTCGATCTATTTTTACATAAAACAATTTATGTAGGATGTTCAGTAATTGATATTCAAGAAAGAACTGAAAAACAGGGTGGGGACCGTCGTGAAAAACTCTCAAGCTTTCCAATTCTGACAGTTGTCTAGTTTTATTGGTGGAGTAGTTAAGTTGAATTTAGTCTTCTGTTGGCTGAGCATGAACACGCGGAGAAAACGTATCATAATTTCAAACGATTTTCAAATTTAAAAAAACTCGTTTCGCAAATAATATTTACTTAGTTTAACGATTGTATTCATATATAGGTGATGAGTACTTAGTGCTTCTTGCAAAAAAATATTCAAAAGGCATAGTTTCGAATAGTTGTATTTTCAATTAAAAAATCTTTCTAATTTACGATTTGTTTACGTCACGCGTTCATGCTTAGGGCCATTGTTTGCAGGTTCTATAAAGCCAGTGTGATACTTACAACACGCGGTGCGAGTAGTGAGGCTGTGGCGCGCGGCGCACGCGGCTCACGTTGGCTATCACGTCGCCCGCGTCCGCCACTGCACCACACAGCACCTGAACAAGACAAAGAGGAAACGTTACATCTATGACATTAATGATAGGGACAGGTACACTCCAAACTGTGAAGTGTTTTCTTCAAGAGACCAGAGGTGGTCTGGAGAGAGTTTAACCTACGTGGTCTTAATAAGGTCTTAGGACTTTAAAGGATATCGCGCACTAGAAGGCCACGACCACGACCGCGAACAGTTAAACTATAGAAATCGATACGAATCGCGCACTTGGTCGCAACGGCCAACTAGCCGCACATCACACAATGCCACCAGACGGCCACGACTGGCCGGAGTCGAGGCCGTGTAGTGTGCGAGATCCCTAAAAGAATCTTTGCCCACAGAATTTTTTTCGGTGTTTCTTCTGAAACTTAGTCGGCTAGGAAAAACCAATCTCATACGGTTCCTGAATTAAGAATTTCATGTTGAGAACTTATAAAACTTATCTTAACTTATCAGAAATAGATGTGAACAAAAAAAAACGAGTATTTTTAACTAATTTACAATATAAATATCATTATTTTTTCAATGTACAGAAGATCGTAGGCATTATGAAAAAAGAGCAACAGCTTCAGTTTCCCCTAATAAATGTATACTTGTACCTACCTGGAAGTTTCTAATATAATTTGCAGATAACATGTGGTACATACCTAATTTGGGACTCCCAAATCTCAAATTAACCCAAATTCAAAATCCCCAAAAGCATATAAATGTTTTCCTTAACTTATCCTATTATTTAACCTTTAAAGTAAAACTACTACTAGGTTAAGGAAAATTGCGCCTAGCAGCAAATTGGATACTTTGGGTACTTTATTTAAAAAATAAGTTATGTTTTCGTAAATTTATTAAAAATGGAAACACCCAATTATGTTAAGGATATTTTTCATTAATAGGTAATTTCTACGTTTTATATTATAATTAAAACGTAGAAATTACCTATTGGATATTTTTCATTAATAGGTAATTTCTACGTTTTAATTATAATAATTCATTATTTAGGAATTCGCAAACGGATATAAAATATTTTAAAATAGTAATCGTACATAGATTTTGAACATGATATGAACAGATATATAATTATAATTGCGTGAAAGAATTTGTCAATCTGATAAGGTCCATTCAAATTGTTTAATATTATAGATTTGTAGGATTAAATTCCTAAATCGTCTTTTAGGAAATAGTAATAATTTTATTTATTTATCAATTACGCTTCATTCATATTTGAAACAGTCATTATTCATTAATCTATGATGATAACAATAGTTAGGTAATAGTTATAAATTTATCATAAACGGCGATCAGGGGCTATAAAAATAATTTCAACTTATTAGGCCTACAAAATAATGTTTTCTGTCTCTTGAAAATTGTACGTACCACCCTAATCATTGCACTGACAGTGGCATAAATTCGATTGTCCAATATCTACGGTATTTTTACTCGCAAAGAGTATCTTATTAATGCAGGAGCTTGTACCAACCTAAATAAATATATCAACACCACACCATTAAAGTGTTTACTTAAAAGACAACACTCCACCAAAGAAAAAGGAAAATAACGAAACGCAAATTCCTCGCCGGTAACATTGCTGATCATAATAATACATAAAACTGATATAGTACATATATACGATATAAATTACTTCTCAGACGGTGTAAGTCCACATAACTCACATTGCAAGCATTTGTAGACATCATATTTAACAACAGCTGTCAGAATTTAAGTCCTCTGTATCATTATTATGTAACAACAGTTCCTACGAGCATTACTACATTATTTCACACCTCTAGCATCAATGAAACACAGAAAATCAACCATGTTTTTGTGGTGGTAGGGTTGGATTTTGAGAATCTAGTTTAGAAGTGGAAATGCAACTGTGGTTTTGAAATAAGATCAGACGACGTCTTTATTGTCTAAATAGTTGTTTTCAATACAGCTTTTAGGTTAACGGTTGGAATTACCAGGTTTTAATTTGTTGAATTTGACACAATCTCTAATTATTTAATTCCCGCAAAACACGAACTACAATAATTATGCATAATGTAGGTAATCAATATCAGATCATGGTGCTTCATTTTACGAGCTTATTATTTTAATCTACGAAGACAATGCCATAATTATATTCATAAGGAATGTATTAATGTAAGTACTTAATATTCGTAAATCAGGATTATTGTTAATATAATATTCATAATACTTCTTTCTATAATTGATTATAATTTATGTAATAGACGTAATAGTAATTATGGAACACAACAAATTGACCCATTTCTATCAATCTAAAGAAATTTACCACGAATTCTATATGCAATGCGAAATTAGGACGACGGCAAATAAACTTTAGCCTGATAATTAATTGGGATTAATTTTATTTGACGGCTCTTATAAATAATTAGAAATTACGCTTTGATTTTAAGAAAAGTATTGCAAGATATTGAAGAAGAGGGTTAGTCAAGGCTCTACGTTTCACTATTTCATTGGACAGTAGCTATAACTTCGTGGTATCACGATTCGACGACTGTTTTATTCGGTGAATTACTTTTCGACAAAGTCTCACTAGTTCTGGTATCGTGTCCCTTCTACGTTGGGGTCGGCTTCCAGGCTAACGGGATGCAGCTGAATAACAATTTTTTACATGGAGCGCCTATCTGACCTCCACAATCTAGTTACTGGGAAATACGATATCACTTTGTAAGACTGGTTGTCAGACTTTCGGGCTTCTGACGACGAGTAACGACTGTTAAAGATCCACGAATGACAGCCGGGACCAACGTCTTAACGTGCTTTCCCTTTTTCACTCCTATTTCCCCTCTCTTTCCTTTTTTACTGGTTTATAGTGTGGATCACCATAATCAAGGGACAGTATGTTTTACTGATCCTTTCATCAGACAGAAGCTATTACTACACAGACTTGCCATCGAAATAATTTTCAAGGAATTACGATTCGACGACTGCTTTATTCATTGAATTACCTTTGGCCAGCGTCTCATCTGTTTATAGCGTGGATCACCATTATCTTACTAATATTATTTAATGTGAAAGTTAGAATGTTTGTAACTCAATCAGGCTATAATGGCTCAAAGGATTTGGGTGACATTTGGCATACAGATAGAATATGACTTACATTAATATATTAAAAAGATGATTTCTCATCCATTTTTTTTAATATGAGTACGGCTTTAAATTTTCCATAGTGGGGGGCAATTCAATAAACTGATGATAACAAGAACAAATCGGACGATACAATTTGATACTGCAGCTACGTATCTATCATCTACATTCAAAATTTAATAACACCACTCGATAGCTAAAGGATCAAAGAATTCGGTGAACGGTGAAATTATATCAACGTCACATAACGACTACGGCCCAGACTTTGATAAGGCAGGAGAGACTAGGAGCGATGTGCAATCATGAAGGAGCACCAAGAAATATACCTGAAATTGAGGATATGGGTGGAAGTATACTAAATGGGTACTATCAGAATATTCGCGATATCAAAGAAAGTATTACGTATTCACGTAAAACACACGGCCGTGTCCACGAAAAAGCCGCATCCCATTTCTTTTTACCTCTTTTTTACAGCAAGTGTCAAATAAATTAAGAATATGTCAGCTGGTGGAGTAACATTAGAAGAGTAGTTATTTAATAGAGTGGAAATGACACAAGTCTTCTTATCCATTACCACTCTATCTTTAGATGATTATTTATTAAATCCCCATATAGGCGAAAACCAGTAAGCTTATAGACACACCTTTGGTTCTAAAAGTGCGGCTTAGGCAGCTAAAGGATGTGAGTAGGACGATGTTTTATCTAAATAGGTTCTGTAACATGAATTAGAATGCTACTGTATATTGCCACAAGAAATAAAGAGGAACAGAAATCTCATTCATAACGAAGAGGTGGAGATAATTGAGAGAGTTATTACGCAACTCGATGAAGAAATATGTACAGGAGCCTAGCCTGTCGTATGCCGTGATTACAGAAACAATTAAAAAGCCATTGTGTCTCGGGTGGATCTACGTTCGAAGGGCTAGACAAAGTGACGTTCTATGAGCGATAAGGAAAAGTCAAAAATGTATTGAATAGACTTAAGCTACCGAAAAGCTTGACGAGGTCCTCAACAGCGGTCAGTGATAAATGAATTTATTGGATGAAGTTAAGTCAGTAAACTTAAACGTTGAATTAGTGAAAATATAGATTTAATCAATCTAACTCTTCCAGTCCATTACATTGGATTGTCTAATTGTCTCAATACCAATCAATCTGCCTATCCTTTTCCCAACTATGTTGGGGTGGGCTTCCAGTCTAACATGGAGCGACTGCCTATCTGACCTCCACAACCCAGTAACTGGGTAATACGATACCCCTTGATAAGACTGGTTGTCAGAGTTTCGGGCTTCTGACGACCCGTAAGGACGACTGTCAAAGATCCACGAAGACGCCGGGACCAACGGCTTAACGTGCTTTCCAAGGCACGGCGGAGTCTCGGTATGTAAAGATGGTCACACATCTATGGATCAATCCCGCCAAGCGTAGCTTAACCTGATGGATTGACCCGTGCGACTGTTATTACTTAGCCACGAGCTCAATTGTCTCAATACCACATTCTGCAATATATACATTTACTATAGCTACATCTAAACCAATTTAGAGATGAAAAATTCAAGCCAGTTTGATGTCCAAATCTCGCTAACCTTCTAGTCCTATGTTGTCCAATGCCATTGAACCAAATAGTCCTTCTTTATCTATCTGTATGCAAATATCACTAACAAGCTGGTGACCACGATCCAATTTCCGAAATGTCTTGTTCACGCATTAATTCCTAAATAGACAGGTGTTAGCCACTACATGCTCATTGGAATTTACGTCGTATTTGATTTTAAACGCGAATGTTTAACCTATATGTCCATGTTCGAGTGTTAACAATTACATTTCTACAAAACGTATGTGTGGTATCGATATTTTGTTAGGCGTGTCCGTGGACGAAGTTAAGGTGGACCTATAATTAATAGGGACAGGACAGGGGGTAGGGGTATTTGGGGCGGATTATTAGGGGGGGGTTAGGGTTATACAATTAGTATAGTACCTTTAATTTTTAGATCAGAGTGGGTTTGATGAGAAACAAGGAAGCACACAGTGTCGAATAATAGGAAGCTTGATAATGCATCGAATAACATGTGGACAGGTCTAAAAGAATAGCTGTTTTACAATAACTTATAGGAAAATGCTTCCATTTTCTACCTAGCCCTTAGTTTCCTTATTGAAAACTAGATTGAACTGTTTAAGACATACAACAGCAGAGCTAAGTTAGTGTAACAGTATAAATAGTAACAGATTCAAAAATCGTATGGGAGCCAGTTCCATAACTGTCAGCCCTATTAGACAGTAGCAATTTACAAGTTAACCGGGTAATTTACACATGTCTTTACGATTGTCGCCAGACGTAAGTATTCCCATATCACACTTACATTTGGACTTACTAAGTGATGCTGCCTATAAAGTATACTTGAATAACATTGACCTTTCACAAAATGGTGTTATTCGTAATAATAGTAAAACGGTAAAAAGTTCATAAACTTGAAATAATCCCTAAATTATTGAGTGTAACTATTTTAAGAATGTATTGGAAAATGTAGATGATAATAGTCGAAGTAGATAAGATTGTTGTAAGAAGAAGATAAGATAAGATTCTTGTAAGAAGAAGATAAAGATGGTGGAATTAATGTTGAAAAAGAGGTAAGAAATCGAAAATTTGTGTTTGCAATACTACCATAGAACTAAGACAAAAAGTCCAAGCAATGAACGAGAGAGGCGGTTATCATCTGACTAAAGATTTCATGGATAATAATACCACTGTTTTAATCATTTATAGTTATTTACGATATTAGAATCAATCGACACTTTCGTTTTCTTCCATTGGCAGAACCATTTAATTATCATATTAACAGAACCAAAGTAATCAATCAAACTTAATCTGTTTAATCACATTAATGTGGACGAGCATAAAAATACAGGTCAAATGAAATGACATCTATTAATTATGTAAGAAACCAATCGAATATAATCGTCCATGAATAATAATACTATAATAATACGGTCTGCAAACAGATTTATTGGTCAACCGAGTAATTTTCTTTGGCTATAAAAGCTATTATTACGAATCAGATACATAATAACGTACCCATTCATGGATATCAGTAAATTAAAATGTTAAGCTAATCAGATCTTGTCTAATATAGCCTGTAGGCAGTACGTACAGATATTTTTATTAGATATTTTTGGCAATAGGCTCGCCCCCTATTGCATGGGACTTAAACATAACTGGCGAAATGTGGGCGTACCTATTATAGGTAAAACTCTGCCTGCCCAATGCTTCGGGGAAAGAAGGCTTGATGTTATGTTTTTCACAAAAAGTGAAACAAAGAATAAGCGGGACTTTAAAACTCTTTTCTTGCGTTGAGTTTTTTATTATTTTTTAACCTGTTCTTTCCCATTGCTGGGTAAAGGTCTCCCGAATACTTCGCCATTCATCTTTGCCTGCTGTCTTTTCCGGCAAATCAGTCAAGAAAGAGTCTAGGTCGTCGCGTCAGCATTTCTTAGGCCAGCCACAGACACGACGCCCGTCTTCAGGCAACCAGTGCGGGCCCATCTGTCCTGATGCATCTGGGTGTGGCCCGCCCAGTCGAGTTAGTAAAAACTATGCAAATAATATTTTGTTAATTTGCCAGAGCAATAAGTTGATATATATAATAGAAAGCTTTCGATTCTTTTGAACGATGGAATGCCCCAAAGAACTCTTAAAGGCATGTAGAAACAAAGTTAGCCGACTTCCGTTAAGTAATATTTAACAACAAAAAACTAGAAATACACAGCAACTATGTAAAGACAAAAATAAATATTTAATCAATCTTGACGAATGATATTACCAAAATTCTAGGAAATCATTAACGATATTTGACAATGACGAAAGAGATCAAACCGTTCTAGAAAATATAAAAAACACTCTATTTCTTAAAAGTTAGAGTATACATTCAAATGGCGATAGGCATCACTACTGACATGACGATGGTACAGTTCGTAATTAGCAGAAAGCGGGATTAACTTAATTTATTGGAAATCAAGTTAATTATTTGAATTCCATGTTTTTGTGCGTCGTAAATATGGAAATCACTAATTAAGAGCATAGATTTATACAGATTATTCGGAACTGTGACTCTGCTGTTATAAATTGTATTAGTTAACTGTTTTAAGGTATTTGGATTAAAAATGGTAAAAAAATATAACAGCGGGCCGGAAGTTTTCATAGTGATTTAATATGAAGCCTGACATTAGGAAATATGGTTTTACTCATACATATTTTGTTGCTGTTGTTTTGCATAAGAACCAATGAAGATTTGATTTCGACAGTTTGTGTAAATATTCTTGTATCAACAAATATCGATGCGTAGTCTTCACACCCTGAAAAAGACTTCTACTTTATAAGGATTTTACTGTGGAAATTGGCTTTGGAAGGCCATTCAATTGACTATAATTTATGCATTACCTAAATCAATAATTTGTAAGAAAAACAAACATTATTTTTTATGTACCCTGACTGATTCGACCAAAACGAATTGACTCCATCAGCTTGCTAACAAAACGAAGGTCCTACTGCTAACACTTGCAATTGCAAGTGCTACCAGTAGGACCTTCGTTTTGTGAAGGTAAGTTTAAGTGAATGAGAAATCTCTCATTCACTTAAAATTACTCGCAGCAACAACCGAAACTCGCCGGATTACAACCGACCGATAAAAATCCGCAACATGCGATAGCCTACCGAGAACAATTGGTAACAAATTCTGCTTTCAATGCAATTGGAAACCAATAAAAGGTTGCACAAACGAACACCTACATAGATAGATAAAAGGGCGATACTGGAGCTAAACATATTGCCCTAAGGTTCGGGTTAATTGACAATAAACACGCTATTAAAGTCAATATAATCAATGGGAAAGAAAATTACCAACTTATCACAAAACATACACATGGCTCTTAAGCCTTTCAAAATAGAGATACATTTCTCTTGGCATAACAGAAAATAGAAGAGAGTAAAGAATTTTAGATACTCCAATAAGATGATGTTAGGTAATAAAATTCTCATTTGTTTATCTCATACAATGACATATATAAAATATAGTAGAACAAAGTATTGTCGATTATGTAATATTTTCATGGGACCAACACTTGTGTTCACAAGCCGTAGGTGTAAGTAATGAGTTTATTGTTGAAGAATTAGGTTTTATTGTATTGAGATCAAATAAAATAAAATAGGAGATATTATTTCTGTAAAGTCTGGAAAAACAATCTTGTAAAAATAAATATCCGTTGTTAGTATTTAGAATTTGAAACTGGAAATTATGTCAAGAGGATTCTGACGGCTATACAAAGCAAATTTGTATTGCTAGTGTATAAATGATGGACACTTGAATCATTTTTGACCTTATGGCAAGAGATTAAAACTTTTAGACGGATGAGGAATTAGATCTAAATCTTCTAAAGTAATCAGCTATTCCAGCTACAAATTTTCTGGGATTTTGGTTATTAATAGAACAAATATACTAAATTGCAATATCAAAACATCTCATTAATAATTTGGACATTGATTAGCCAGCTTTTGACAGTGATTCAGACCAGGTTCTCATTGTTATAGCTGGGAACTTTGGTCCACAATGGAGACCCACAGAAAGCTATGAACAGAGGTATATTCGATTACCAGTAACTCTAATCCCAGCTCAAGGATTTCCACAGAACAGAACACGCAACAATCACTCAACTATCATTTATATTTTCTATTACATCAACCGGTGGCAGTGGCGCCCACAAATAGGTTTCTAATTACAATAACAATAAACTATAATGTGTCCATAAGAGATTGTCACACAATGTTATTAATGGGCTCAAACGCTTGATTCGAATCACAGCCATGGGAACTCCTTCAACCATAAAGTATACTATAAAATGACTGCCCCACAATTCCAGCTTTTAAGCATATACGAATAGCATATAAATTCGTCTGGGTGATTTGTTGAGGACATACAGAAGTTTTAAGGACTAGGCGTGGCCGAAAGGTTTAATATTACCTACAAGTGGGCAGAAGTGAGTAAATATTATGTATTAGGAGAATATATTATATACAATCTTGAACATAATAATTTATTCCCTACTGTTAAGAAGGCTTAAGAAATTAATAAACCTGTCTCATTTGACCTCTCTACAATATAAGTGATATAAGTACTCACTACGCAAATAATTCTTCCATTACCTAAATATTAAATTTGCATGAATATAGGAGATGAATAATTTTAATTATAGGTGGGCGAACAATCAAAATAACTGATTAGATACACCGTGTTTTCATTTGCAGACTAAAAGGGCACAGGCTCTTTTCCCCACTCCAGCACGATGGCGTTCAACGTGTGTTGTCAATTACACATGTCAAATTGTCAGCCCACAGACAACATAAATCAAGGATTTGCTAACTAATTTGCCGCTCATAGAACAATTTAAAACGATTGTTCGTAATCGATACATACGAGTATCGGACGCGATCGGTGACAATCGATTGTTTCTTTAGATTGATGATGTTATTGTTGTGTCGGATGACGTCATCATCAGACGTGTTTCTCGATAGCTATGTTTATTGGGCTATTGTGTTGGTGTGCAGCATTCGATAGTTGATTCGATAAAGAAGGCATTTCTTTTATGTGATAATTGGTGTGACTGTTTTAAGGGTTACGTACTATTGAACTTATAATTGTTTAATGACATAGATTGGGTCTTCACATTTTGTAATTTGGTAGGTATGGACAGTAGTCTAGTTGCCACAGAAAGTGAATCATTTTCTTTTGTAATTGAATTTAATGTAGTTTCAACTATAGTGTAGTGTAGCACTACATTGTTTTCCACGGTTGCTTCTTAGTAACAGCTCCATGTATATCTTTTTAATAATGTGAATGAAATTGTCTTTCACAGAGCTTTATTAAGCATTCGTCTGTCTGACTTTTAAACCCGTACGCGTAATATTTTTACGAAAAAGTGTGGACAAAAGAGATGCGTCCGACCTGATACAATTTTACAATTTCTTTATCAGCAAGCAACATGGACCAGTTATCTTCAGAACAATGGGAATCCTTGAAGTCTGTTCCAACAAAAAACGAGTCACACAATTGCACAAGTTAGTTCGGGACAAAATGACTTATACCTACGTTAGTCGAAAAGGTGGTCCTTAATCTAGAAAACACGATAGCTACAACTTGAAGAAATATAATTAAAGTAGACTGAAAATGTCTCAGATAATAACTATGAATATGATCGACTGATAATCACGTGATTGCACTTAGGCAAAAATTACATAAGTCCCTAAGACGATTGCTGTCTCAAAAGGTTCATAATTTGTATGCCACACGCAGTAACCGGCGAAGCAAGCCCATGAACCGAGCAACGACGACATCATTATCTTACTCTAATCCCAATTTATTTGGGGTCGACGCAATATGTATTTTTCTTCCACACTCTCTATTAGTCGTCATGTCGGTAGTCACCCCCTGAGTAACAACAACCTCAACAACAAAACGATTAAGACAATATGATAATGTCGATAATGAACTTTAGACGAAACAAACAACAAAAATAAAACTTGAACTTATCAATGATTTAAATAAGTACTGTTTCTATAGCAACAAACTATCCATTCCTATTTTCATCTACGCCTTTCGCGGACCACATTACGACTTCAAACCCAGAGCCAAACAAGCCAAACTAGAGCTGAATAATGAAAAATTAAAAATGGAGTGTAATAAATCTTGATAGGTTTGACACTAGAGGAATAAATGTGTATTTAATATAATCGTTATCTGCTAGTGCACGCCGCAGCGGCTTTTAGCGTATCTCGAGCCTCGAGTGCGGGATGCTGCAAGGTTGGCACGTATGGAAATTCGTTGTTTCGAGTCGAGAAATGTGTAAGTTTTATGTGAACATATGTTTTTAAAATAGTATAATAAGTTATTGATCCAGAATTACTAGAAACCGCAGCAGCACTATTTCACTTCTCGCCTAGCTATATCTTTATTCAAACAATCGATATTTTTTTCTGTTTGGTCTGCTTGTTTTTGTATAGCTATCCATAATCGGTTTAAATTTTGATTAAACTAAAGCTACAAACTCTAAGATGACTTGTAATATTACCGCTGCTATTACATGCTCAGCCTGCCGATAAGGTTATACGTTTGCGAAACGCAGTGATTTGAATTTTCTTGAAGATCCACTAAAGCTTTAATTTAGTGTCCGCAGTTTACAGTCTCTTTACCGCAATTCAAATCAATAAACATTTAAGAAAATAAATAAAATAGCAAAGTGCGTTGCTACGTTACCATCAATTTTATCACTACCTCCAACTAATCACAACTTATTCTAACGACACATACTGACTATATAAAGATAAAGGACATCATTAATTTCCAACAGTTCACCACATTTATGTCAGGATTGAGGTTTCACCGAATATCCCTGCCATCCCTAAACCACACCGGCGGGATCTGCACACACGCTTCGCACTCCATTAGATTTAAAGACATTCCGATTCGGAAATAATCCTTTTGAGTTGTGAACGTGAGAAGCGACGGCGCTGAAGGACGAGATCTTCAAGCATGCGAGCCTATTGAGCAAAGGACGTGTAATAACAATCAAATGAATATACCTGAATACTTAATGAGGATACTTATGCTAATAAAGAAGAAAATCTGTAGAATGAATTTGTTGGACAGGATAATGATTTATCTTTTGTTGTGGATCATGTGTATAGTTTTAATGGTGCTATTAAATATGTAACGTAACTGCAAAAAGTTAGGGGATGCGAAAATTTTTGGAAGCAACGAATTGTTATTCAAGCATTCCAGACATTTCTCTCTAAAACACTACAAACATAAAAATATGTACGTTTATAGGACTACCTTGACTGGTAATCAATAGAGTTACTGTATCAGATACCGAAAATGGTATAAAATTTGATAGTTGAAATACAATATTGAAGAAAGGCAAGATAGAGACACAAAATGATTCAGTTACATTCAAAGTAGCTATAAAACTTGAACATGAACCCTACTTTTTTATGAAGATTAAACTGTACTAAAACAATGAACACAAGATCAACAAAGCAATAACACGATATAAACAGGCAATAAATAAAACAATCGTGATGGAGCCGATGTCACCGACAGCCCACGCTTAATCGATTGAATCGATACGTCTTTATCGATGCCGATTGTACTCGAATACGACTCGATTATCAGATGATTTGTGTAATTGGCGCTAGGGAGTTCCGACGTTTATATTGATAGTCTGTGTAATATTTGAAAATAAAGGGAAGTTAAGTTTTTAAGGCACTGAAACAAGAAACGAAACCAATGAAGTTATTAAAAGTTGCAGGTGCCAGGAATTCTAGTCCAAACTTAGTAAAATTAAATAATATAAACTCAAAGAAACTGCAAAGCCTCAGCTTCATTGAACCACTCATAAGACATGAGTCACTAAGACTGAAAGTCGAAACAATTTCCTACATAATTCAAATAAATCACACCCGAAATAAGCAGACCCTTTTCAATTGCCACAGGATAAAGAAATGTCACTTGCGCATGTCATTTGCGAAGTTAATATCAATAATCCAGCGAATAAGAAGGAAGGCCATGGAGAATTAAATGTCAAACAATCAGCCTGATACCCCGACAGGCCGGACTTAAGCTCCCTCAGTGATTTAATCCTTTTTAACGGTATAATGTTATTTACGAAGGAAGATAAAGGGAAATCTCGTATCAAGTATGACAGATCCAGTCCTTGGAGGAATGAAGCTGGATTTTAGGATAAAGGAGATTGTTTTATTGAATATGAGTCAGTTTGGGGAATTTTTGAGATTGTATTTAAGAATAAGGATATTCAAATTGAGTGATGGTGAACTTTAAATACCTCTATACCTATGCTGTTGCAGCAATATTCTGTATTTTTAATTTATTATCTTGCCCTTTTAATGAGTCGTTTAATTCCTTTTTTGGTCAATATAAAATAGATTTATCACCCAATAACAAAGGATATAATTATTTAAATACTACTAAACTAGTGCCTAAGAAAACAATTAATTTCGTTTAACAGTAAAATATCTACCACGTTAAATGTTCCTAGTCGATTTTCAAGGTAGTAAGTTGGTTTGTCGCCATATTGGATTTCCAAAAATGCAAATAACTCAATAGGTTAGTTAACATTTCAGTTTGTAAAGCGTGAATACGTTTTAGAAACGCTTTTGGCCAAATCCGTGAAGTTATTTAGGTTGTAGCTGGTGAAGTATTAGTGTTTTGCTACATACATACATTGTATTATTCAACTACAGATGTAGATTTTAAGCATATAAAGTTAAATCCCAATGCATTTTAAGTTATTGAAATCAATGTCAAAGATTCTGCAAAAGAGAAGATTGCGTAATATTAACTGTACGATTCGAAAGAAGCATGTTTAAAATAATAAGTATCAGGAATAGGAATGAATAACCCAAGAGCAAGTGAACTAATACAATAGAACAAAATGGTCATTATAAGGAGACGGTGAAACAGAGAATGCGAGAGTATGACTTTTGTTTGAATGAAATTCTTGATGCTCTGACGACCGTGGACGCAAAAATTATTTCAATGCATACTTCGCTTATCAAGATGAACAGTTTAACAAGTGTTGACAGTAAGCAAGGAAACGAAAGTAAAAATTCCAAAACATACGGTACGCCTTCATGTCTACACATCATTTACACAGCCCCTTATCGAAAACAAACAGGAAATGGGCCTCCAATGAACGAAGGTGTCCAACAATATGTTCTACATACAAAGTTTGGTCAAACTTTCCTACAAATATTGGGTCGCCACGGAACCCTTTGATTTGGTGCATATTTGGTCAAACGTTTGTGTAAACACGATCATTCATGTTGGAGATAACCGCCACCAGCGGGAATTGTTGGTTTTGACCCACTTGTTTCTGGTGATTTGGAAATGAAACAAAAACAGTGTTGAAAGAAAATAAGCATTTAGAAACGAAGGTGACATAGTCGGGTAAAGTTGTTGGTAAAGTTCCTTCACATACCAATGAATGAACGACTTTCATAAAAAAAGAGCATCAGAATGAAGCAGAAGCGAAATCTTAGATTGGCCATTATAAGATTTTGAATACTACAGGAGCGGATAAAAATAGGTTTCATTACTATTCTACTGCAAAAACAACTCGAAGTCCTTTTAACTTTACATCCAAAGGCTCGCTAATAAGTATTCAATAAAAGTCATTACAACAAAATTAATAATAAATCGTATGACCCGATAAAGAAGGAAACGAAACCAGTTGCACTAAGCTCTAGTTTTCGTTCTATAAAGTTATCAACTAACATGTCAGTTAACGACTTTAATGTAATTCGTGTTATTACAGATTTTACGCTGCCTATTAGAATTATATTAGATTGCGGCTTGTCCTATGGAACTCTAACACAAGCGCCAGTTAAAGCTCCCGGTTAGGTCGTGGTTTCGTGAACTATTGCTGCAATGTGTCTACGCCTGTAGAGTTATGAGTTTATGACAATTAATGTGATATCCAATCAGCTTTCCAGACATAGTAATTAAGGCAACGTGTTTAATCTGATCTGGGATTGGTCACGGTTGTCTTATCAAATTGCGATCACCATGTTTGTCTGTCTGACAAGTTTGGAGTTAGGATGTCTATTACGTTCTGTTTCTTTAAGTAGAGCTAATACTAATATTATTAGCTACTAATGTTTTGAATGTCAATGGATGACTAAGCGATTGTATTAGGTATTAATTTATTTTTAATTATACTCCTATTGTTTAAAAATTGCTTTATTCATGAGTATGAGTAACAAGGTGATTGGAATAGACAATTTCGTGCGTTTTGTGTGTACTTTTGGTAAGGAGGTGTACCTAATGGAAAATATAACCTATTAACACTGTAATTTGAAAACATTGTAAAAGCTAATTATTTTTAAAAGACAAACCGTGGAGTTTCTTGCCGGCTCTTCTCCATAGGAAACGACCAAATGGAACCGTACACCTAGCTTCTGTCGTCTCATAAGTGCCCATGTAGCTTTATGTGAAACAAAATATTAAATTTTTTGAATTTGAATGTGTTATAAGTACTGATTAATACTCTGAGAAAAAAAACTGGAAAACGGTCAAAAGAAAGTAGGTATTGAACATACAGACATTATCCATTTGAACAGGGCTGCAAAAATTACGTAAATGGACATACGACCTTTCTGCATACAAAGGGGGTAGTTTTTTTTAGCAGAAATGCGTATCACTTTTTTTATACAATATTAAGTCATAGTATGTAAGTTACTCTAACTACGCAATTTTTCTTTTCGTTCTTTGCGTTTTGGGTTTTTCCGTTGGATTCGTAAAGATAAAATTATTTAATGAAAAATTGATACTGTGACGTATTCCAAGAAATAATTTGTTTTAGTTTCCGTAATAAATCTTTAAGTTGTTTCCCCAATTTAGATAACTACATAAATACAACATCGCATGAAAATTACACGCAAACTGATAAAGATTAGTAGTTGGTAGGGAAATACCAAAATATCACAATTTTTATTGGTTGTTTAGTTTATTGTGTGATAAAAATAAGTAAATATAACGTAATAAACGTATCACATGATTTTTCATTTATTGTTGCTTATGATAATTTTTGATATTTATTTCATAGACGAAAATTATTTTATTATCATAATATTTATATACCTAGGTGTAAGTGAGTAATACGTTATTTATTAGTCTGCGTGGTTTTTAAACTTAGAAATTATTTAGTAGATTAGACATAACAAAAATGTTTGGTATTCTGTAATGACACGTCCCTGGGGTTAACATAAAAAATAAACAAGCATGTAGAGTATACATATATAATACAAATAAAAACTGTGATTAAGTTTTATTTTTCTGGACAATTTTACGTCGAAAAAATCTATTACAAAGTTTTTGCGGCACCATATTTTAGGTTGTTAATAGTTTTAGTTAAGTTAGGATATTATACTGTTATTTTTATTAACTAATTAAGTATAAGTTATTATCTATGTAGTTTAAATTTTATTTCTGAATAAACCAAGCAGATATAATAAAAAAAAATACAAAGTTTAAAGCTTAAATTAGACAAAGCCTATTAACCTCTTATGCCCATTTATAAGTCACAGTTAACTTGACATTTCGCAGCTCAAACCCATTAATCATAGTTTATCGGAAACTCAATAGGCAGGAATTCATTAAAAATAAAAACTACGAACTTAACACCAGCTGCGTAATCTATACAAAGCTGCCCGCTTTAATCCGACAAGATTGTAATGTCACATAAATCAATTTCAATTCAAAAGGATTGTCGGCTATATAAATTAGCACGTCTATAGTTGAGACAGGCTCGCACGCTTCAACTGTGGCGAAATAATACCATAGTCATGTTGTCGTGTCCTTTAAACATTGAAAAGGATCGTAAATCGTCGTCATTTTCTGGGAAAACATTATTTTTTTAATTAATTTTATTTTGGGTTTTTCTTAATTTGGGTAAAATTATGAAAATCTGAAAATCCAAGATATCAATTATTGTTTTAACGTTTTTTTACATGCAAGTTCATCGCAATCATGTTTTCGTGGTGCGTTTTAAAATCTGCCTATGTAGTCGATGTCGATAATACGTAAAGCTTTTATTTAAATAATAATGTAGAATTTTAAACTTCAGTAATATTTTAATTTTTCAGTACACCTGTTTACTTAATAATTTATTGAATTTTGATTAATAGATTTATATTGATTTTCTAAAGATAGGTAAGTAAACAATTGCAAAGATTTGAAATAATTTAATAAATACGCTAGATTATTTTTGTCTAAAAAGCTGGTTGCATAATATTAAAGATGTTCATCGCCACATAAAAAAAGTTATCTACTTAATATTCTGACGTATTTTAATAGTGCTTTAGGTGGGTGTGTCAGTTAAATATAATCAGTCCATAAAGGGAGATACTGGTCGATATCACAAATATTTTAATTCACAAATTAGTTTCTTATCTCGTAGACGGTCATTATTGTTGTATCTTTATTTAGCCGTAAATAATTGCAGATACGTTTATTTGTGGAAAATGCCAGAAATGCTGACGGGGTGAAAGATATGGTATCTTTTTTTTAATTTTTTTTTGATGGTGGGTAGTTATCAAATAACTTCTCCCACTCTGAGCGGAGCGGAAGGGCGTGTCAGACTTTTACTGACTAAAACCCACCCGTGTTCCTTCCGTTGCCTGTGTGCCGGGGTCGCGATATCCCTTTTGGACAAACTCGCAACCCCGGCAGGAAGATATGGTATCTGAGGTCTTAATAATGAAAAGTTATGCTTTGTTTTCTGATACCTTACCTACATCTAACTTTCCATTTAACACTCAATTCAATTCTCAATTCTTTATTGCGTACCATAATGTATAAAGTTGGTAGGTTGGTAGGGTTGGTTGGTAAGTTGGCACTCTTGTTACCATGAATGGTAAAAGCGACCTCTGCGCTGCCACCGACGACGATACTGTGGAATCAGCGTACAGACAGATCTATGATTGCAGTTTGTGGAAATTATTGAACATCTAAATATTATTCGTCACTAATGTTTCAGGGAGCTTACTTTCTGAGTTTATTTTGGATTTTACTGATATCGGTGAAGGAAAACACTGTGGGGAAACCTGGACTTATAGTTAATATAAGTCTGAAATCACTAACCCGTCTTGAACAAGCGTGGTGATCAATGCTCGCGCCTTCTTTGTATGAGAAGAGTCCTTTGCCCTGCAGTAGGACAGTAACAGGCTGGTATTATTATTATTTTTGTGTTTCCTATCTCGGAACCATGGGGTCCCGGTCCTTTGGAAAGCGTACGAGGGGCCGAAGCCAACTGGCAGAGGCCCCTTAGACAATTTTAAATGGAATGAGGCACCAACCGTTATTATTATGTCGTTTATTTATTTTCTTTCATACATAATTACATTTTAAAATATTTTTCACACTAAAAAGATATTTAAAAAAAACATTTATAAAAATATAAAAAAGTCGAGGTCCGCCGGTGTCGCTTCTGAATCAGGTCCTTGATCCAACCGCTTAACGAGAGCCTCCAGAGATGTTGGTCGAAGCTTTCGGCCATCAGGCCATTGGCTGTTACGACAATCTCACATTCCACATGTCGACAACCTCGAGATATTTTATTTGTTTCTCTTTCTCAGCTTTCACGAGATTCTCGTCATGTGGAATGGTAACTTCGACTATTACTCGTATTGCGCTGCGCGTTGATAGTCTTATTTTTAATATTTCAGCCGATTATACTGCAGAATTTATTCCCCTAAGATCGATCAGTTTTATCGCGATGACCCAAGATGGATGCACCACAATCCCTTCTAGGCGCCTTAAATCACAAGCCATTTTCCATAATCCTAGGCATCGATCCCTCACAGTTAGGCTTCTTCACACGGTCACGGCCATACATTCGCAATATATCGGGTGTGACCGCATATCTGCGTTTATTGTTGTGTGGGCATAGAGTAATAGGATGAGCGGAATTCCGGACGGATTCAACAAATTGTATGCGCATGCGTTGGTGGCGCTTAGGTACGCTAGTCAATAGTGTGGGGATTGGATTGTGGAACTTGGCGTGTGGTCTCTCAGGTTATGGTCAGCTTAAAATTTAAGCTGGCTTTATTATTTTTGCGATGTTGATTTAAAAGGGGATCAGCAGTTGTAACAGAGCTTCGGATTTGGAGCATCACGCTGTGAATACCTACTTTTTTTTTACAATTTCTGAATAGTTATGGAGTATTCATAAGGAAATATAAGTAATAAAGATTAAATGGGTCTAACTCCTGAACCATTTTATGAAGACTGCTGGCTTATAAAACGTTAATAATGAGGAACAAGGAAAAGGAAATAGTTTGATAAAATTTCGTACTTACCTACTTATGAAGAAGGATAAGATTTTGACTTATTATTATTTTTACCTCGATGAGCTCGTGGCTAAGTAATAACAGCTGCACGGGTTGATCCATCAGGTTAAGCTTTGCTTGCCGGGGTTGGTCCGTGGACGGGTGACCATCTTTACATACCGGGACACCTCCGTGCCTCGGAAAGCACGTTGAGCCGTTGGTCCCGGCTGTCATTCGTGGATCTTTGACAGTCGTTACGGGTCGTCAGAAGCCCGAAAGTCTGACAACCAGTCTTACCAAGGGGTATCGTATTAATTACCCAGTTACTGGGTTGTGAAGGTCAGATTGGCAGTCACTCCATGTAAAATACTGGTATTCAGCTGCATCTGGTTAGACTGGAAGCCAACTCCAACATAGTTGTGAAAAGGCTAAGCAGATTGATTGACTTTTTTACATACCTTGACGTTAACCGTACTTTTAAATTATTTTAATACAATTAAAGCAACGTCAATTTCTACCTGACCTATTTCTCAAAAAGAAGCCACAGATACACAACAGAATAGTTTCAAGATAGATGATCGTAAGCGTTGTTTGTGACAATGGCATTGGCTGTGAGAGTCTGCAGCGACTCTAATTTGTTGTAGTTCGGACCAGTTTTCAATAGAGCACGTGATTCATAAGGAGCGACCTCTAGGCCTTGTGAAGGGTCAATATCATGTAGTAGCGTAGAATACGGAAATAAAAAATATCGTAAGATTCATCTTAGTTAAATAGAAAGAAAAAAGAAAAGAAAGAAAAAGTATTTATTCTGCACAAAATAAACGCACATTACAAAATAAAAACAAAATACAAAACCACTTTACAAATTATTCATATAAAATATCAAAAGCCTCGTTTTCATTATTCAACAGAAAAGTTTGACAAATTTTGTCTATTGCTTTAAATAAAACAATTGTGAATGTTAAAATATTGAGAAGGATTTTTTATGAGCGCAAACGCATTCTTAGTGCAGATTTGAAATTATATTATAGAACATAAGGATTAAACATACCTTCCTTTGTTTTTCATTAACCAGAACAAATAAAATCCGTCTGAGGACTAACGTCGTCCTTCAATGAACTCCATCGACATAAACATTTTATTTGAGAAAAATATAAAAAATATTGAAAGAGAGAAAATTAAATGCCACTTACCTATGTAGGTAGGTACCTAATTATACGCATACTTAACAGCTTTTACAGACAACAAAAGAAAATGGATAGAGAAGCATCGCATCTCATTGTTATTATAATATATTATGTAAACGAAGCCCGTTGTTAAGTCAGGAAAATCGGTGGGCGTATAGTAAGTTGTTGCCTCTCTAAGGAATGAATAATTACGTCAATCTCTAGTTAATTACACCTAATATTAAAAATGAACAGTAGAAAGGTATACCTTCGCCCAGCAAGGGAAAATATAGGTAACCAAAAAAATATTATCATCATTCTACTGCCAAGGATCCCAATTTATTTGTGGTCGGCACACCATGTCTTTTTTTTCCATACTTTTCTATTATTTGTCATCTCGGTAGTCACCTCCTTTCTGGCCATATCATATTTCACACAGTCCATCGATCATTTCTTTAGCCTTCCCCTTATACTCTTATAACCATCGACATTATACTCAAAACTTTCCTGAAAATATATGAAAAGAAATATCTACAAAGTCTATCCTATCTTATGCCCCATTTTTATGACCAGGCAAATCACTGTCCATTCTAAGGTTGCCTGGAAGAGATCGCAGAAAGCGATAAGGTCGCCCATTGTATATTTTGTAGTGCTTAATTACATATTATTTCTTGTTATGTATTTTTTTGGTGTACAATAAAGTATATACACTTACACACTTACACTTATGCCTTTGCCTTCTTTTCTCAGAGATCGTCACCTTCGATTACTGCATCCTTTGGGAAGTTCACACGAGCCGGTCTACGTTATCGTTTAAACTTAGGTGAAGTGAGATTCAACTGAGCTGTCTCTCCACTAGGGTTTGACACTTTTGACAGCTCACACCTAAGTTTTTACGGTGAGAGGGAGCACTATTTTTCTTTTTAAACGTCCTTATGTTCTTTTTCTAGAATCAGCTTACCTACTGACAGGTTAGAGTTTATATAATTGTTTATTTGATTTTACTTTATAAGTCAATTTATTGTTGACATAATCTATTAATTACAATGTTTTTTTTATGAGTTGTATTGTATTAAGTGGTTAGCTAGTGACCTCGACAATTGATCATATTATTTTTTGCCTGAGCAATCGGCAGCAAGTTCGTCATGCTCCCTTAGATGTCACTGCTTGCGGTAACGTCGGGGGTCGGGTTGCCTCCTTCCGTCAAATATGGCGAGGAGGGTAATGGCTGATCTTTGCGTTTTGCTCGTGAACGGGTACTGCTTGTAGTGACTGGTCGATTTGCTGATCACGGTTTTGCTATTAGTAATTAACTGTTTATTTATTTTACTTCGATTGTCCTAGTTTATCATTAATAACTTCCAGTTACAGTTATATGTAAACGGGCACGCCCTTTATGCCTCGAGGGTTTTATTCAGATATTAAGTTCTGTTTACGTTTAAATAAAGATTTTTTTTTTCTAACTGAACAGACAGCTGTGCTGCTGGCGAGTTTGTTGCGCAACTTCTTCTTCACAGCTATAGCACCAAGAAGTGGTGAAGGGCAGGCGTTTTGGGGGACTGTCTTATATAATTTTGACTTTCGAAAAGTGCTGATTCTCAGCCTAGTTTGAATAAATGACTTTTTTTTTAAAGGAGGAGGATTTTTTTTTTAAAAAGAAGTAGGTACGTGAGTAAGTAACAAGATGCTATGCAGGAAGTTCATCGTAAACTACATCGCAATATGATCTCAAAGTAATAACATGAAGTGATAGGTTGTTGGCCCGTTTCATAAAGTAACAGTATCGTGACCTATTTCTGGGTTGATCCCTACGTTATGCCCAGTAACGTAAGCTTTTCATTTCCTAGTGTTAAGAGCTTATTTTTAATTGCATTCGTATGAAATGAATCAATGCATTTAATTAAAATATGATTGTTGTGTGGAAATAAGTGAGAATTGCATCCACATGTATTTTGGTGTCAATTTAGATTTGAAAAAAAAGGTCACTTTCATTTCCCGCCAAAGAAATGTCAGTGTCAATCACGTGTGTCCAATAGAAAAAGAAAATTCTAAATTTTTGAATTTAGAATTTTCTTTTTCTATTGGACACACGGGGTGTCATCATTCTCATTTATAAATCTGCGCCTAGTGTTGTTCCGGTGTCACAATTTCGTTTATAACCTAACTGTCGATTAATAATCGTTTTAGTGAGAACTACGTTTTTGAGTTATCGCGTTCTTCCATGACCACAACAATGAGTGCCGATACATTGACCTTTGCTTGCACGCGTAAACTACTGTTAAACTAAGGCATGAAATAGAATTTATCGCTAATAAATGGTGCTTTTCATCATAATTTTCTTGCGGAAAATAACAATGTAATGTTAATTTATTTTGTAACGTGACTATTTACTTGTCTTACATACATGTTTATTGCCATTTGTTGTAGAAGTCATTTTCTGAGAAATTATTTGCTAGTACATATTAAAACAACAGGTTACAGCAGCTGTTGTAAGCTACTGAAAGCCGTTTATTCGGAGAAGAATGTCTTAGAAAGTCTGCCTAGGCAATAATTGTTATGCTGTAAACAAACTATCTGTTTCACAGTTCGCTGATAAAAAGAAAAATTCAAATGACAGTTTCTATTGAAAAACAACAAAAGCAGCATATACAAGTTTGAATTTTAGTAAAATTAGTTTTTTAAACTTCCGCATTATGCATTTAAACGGGAAAGTAGGAAATTGTTTGATGTTTGTGTTAACTGAGCTCTAGATTTTCGTACGTGTTTTATAGGCGATTGAAACGTTCACACATAAAATGTTTATTGGTTACCGAACGATATTTTTAATTTTATACAAGCATTTTTATTAAGTAGGTTCTACGTGGAACATTAAAAATGAATGTAAGACTGCTTGTTCAAAAATATTTTAATTATATTTTTACGATTATGGGCGTGTTGGAATGAGCTACTTCATTTATTAATTAATGTTGAACATAAGTAAAATATAAATGTCAGATACTATGCGAATTTTATTGCAATATAATCTGAGTTTATAGAAATAATCACGTAATGTAATGTAATTTTGCTTTAAAAACTATTAATAACTGTAGGTACGTACAATATTATTTTTTTCAGACGGTAATCAACTTTTGCTTAAAAATATAGATTTTTAATATTTACCCACTAAATATCGCTGTTTGTTCTACTTTCTGAGAAGACGATTGCATCACATCTAATTAATATTTAATTTCTAAAGCAATTAATTCGGCGATAAGAAATCTATTTAAATAACGCACACCCAAAGGAAAACTAAGGTCCCTACCTACACGTAAAATAAAACTGAATAAAAATTCAAATTAAACTCACCATTTTAATTGCCATGAGCAAAAATAAATTTGTCCAATGTATTGAATAAATCATACATAAAACAAAACGTCACTACGTTCATTTGAAAACTTTTAACACACTTTGGAACTTTGTTAAATAAATTACACACATCACTAACTTATGGCTAACTTTTTTTTAAAATTAATTTTGAATTGAATCCATTTTCGAGCGCGCGCTTGGCGGGTTGTGTGTTATAAGCGACTAGTACTGCTCGCGCCTTACTCCATACTGCACGGGTATCGCCTCCACCGCATAATGAAGCGTCCGATTAGAATGAACCGCTTTATTGGAATTCCATCGAGTTTTCGCTCATCATCGCCTCTAGTAATAAATATATGAAAATATGTTTGATAGTTTTATAGATAAGCCTGTTCGTAGATGATGTTAACCAAATAATTGCGACATAAAGTGTGGTTTACACGTGTTATCATGCCAGACACATTTTGGCGTGAGCATGGAAATTGCAAGGCCACGGTAAAACACGGAAAATATGAAACTTTATGGTGTCCAATTATCGTAGTACTTCCTTGGAAAAGAGAGCCAATTAAAAATTAATTGGCTCTCTTTTCCAAGGAAGTTTTAATTTAAATTATTAAACTGAGTTCTAAAACTTAAGCCTAAGAAAACATTTCGTGGAAAATATTGTAGCGATTTTTTTTTTTACTGAATTACATAGATTATTTTTTTGCGGTTTCCAAGACCTGTAAACAGCAAAATAACTATTTTTGCTTTTAAAAATCTGAAAAATTTAGTTTATTGATCTTATTTGCAACCTACTAGAATCGATTTCAAATTGGAATTGTCAAAAGTTACGTTCTATTTGATCAAGTCAATATTCAGTTTCGCAACCCTATGCATTTATTTTTGACACAATCACTTGACATCTGTCTTGACAATATAATTTCACATTTCTTCAGTAGACATTTTTCAATTATTTTTTAAAATTATCTAAGGCATCCCTTATCACCACCAACCACATACGCTTGATACAAAACAATGGTACATTAACACCCACCAGACTGTCGCCAGTGGCTCGACACCCGACACCGATGCCGGCTGATGGCCTGACCTATTAAATACTAATTTACTGACATTTATACACATCACTAGTCCGATTTAGTCGATGTTTCGGGTACTCGATTGTGGGATGAGCTTTGTTTATCGCGCGTTTTGGACATTAGGCCTAATGTATTTAAGTTGGTCTTACCTACCTACTGAAAGAAAAACTTAGTATAGAAAAATGGACCATCTGGTTTCTCTTTGCGCCTGCCATATCGTAAAACGCAACTAAGTTGTTAAGTATGTGGGAAGGTTACACAGCGAATTGCGTTTGGAGTACCTACTTCCTATTTGTTTGAGGGATGAAACAGTATTATGAAGTAGGTAAAGCCACGCGTCGAGCACAAGAAGTGTCGGAAGCGATAAACGTAGAGGCAGCGGAGTGGAGCGAGAGAGTAATTTGAGCGGGCTGCAATACCCCGCTGCTGGGGTTTTCCGCTTTCCCACTCCGTTTCCCCGCTGCGCTTCGACGCTCCGCTTCCCGGTTTTGTATGAATTTTTAAACTAGTTCCCAAATCCCTGAAGCGGAGCGGAGATTTTATGCAATTCCATTGGTTAATATTGGCACAGCTCCGCTCCGCTCCTCTCCTCTCCGCTCCAGTGGACAGTCAGCCTAGATTAGAGTGGCCGCATCTTCGGAGACAAAACCAGGATCCAGGGAACTTACGCATAGTCGTATCTCGATGATTACATGGTTGGCACAAAGCCACCTGGGCCAGTTAACGGATCGCATCCGGCAGAGGCAGAACATAACTCACTAGCAGATTACCATGCCCTTACCCTTGAAGTTAATGCATAAACCGTTTTCTGGACGCATCCGGGTCGAATTCCCGCACACAACAATATTTTCATAAATAGTGAAGGTGAGTCATAATTCTTAGAGAGGACCTGCTTTCAAGCTTTCTGGTTTTCTGAAAATCCGTAACGCCGGCTACGGAATACTAGTACGAATTTTGACAAATTTTTCGTAGCATCCGTGGAACTCTTGACTAACCATATCTTAGCCACTGATGTATGGATGATTGGGATCTACGATTCTTTAGTTTAGGTCCGAGTTTTAATTGCCCACTTTCAAGCTACGCACGTGTATTTAGCTTTGCTTTGTATGACGGGGATCGTTCACTGCGACCCACGGCCACGCTATCGGCAAACATCTTCGTGCACACTGCACAACCTACATAACCGTTGACGGTTGACTTTATTTTATAATATCAGTAGGTGACTTACCGCGAGCAGAGTGGCCAGGGCGCTTGCCATGCGCATAGTCGCAGCGCGGCGGGAGCGCGGGCGCCGCTAAGTGACGGAGGCGGCGGGCGGACGGGCGCGCGCGGGCCGCATCCGGCCGCCCTCCGGTCCTCTACCACCGTCGCGACGGCATCGCGCACCTGGGGGTAAAGATATGTTTAGAGTAGGATAGTCTAAAGTCTAAAGTCTTAAAGATGTACAAAGACCTTTGGCGCGTGGCTAAATTCGGAACTAACAACGCCATCTCGGTTTTTTCAATACGTTTCTCAAAATAAATCACAAAATAAAAATAAGGTGTTGGTACACAAATGTGTAGCAACAGCAATAACATAACAACTAGCAACAATTGTTCAAAGTCATCGGTTCACGAATGGCAATTTAATGGCAAAACGAAATTACATTCCAACTTATATAAACATGGCGAATTTTTTCAGTTGTGAAATAGGGCGGAGCTAGGGGAACCTAGGGGTAAACAAAGATGGCGGCTATGGTCACAGCAGCGCATGTGCAAAACCTCGAGCTCCGCCCACGACTTTCTTTGTGGCTGATGCGACCTCCAATAACATCCTATTGGATTGAATTAATCGACTTGCAATTAATGTCTTCCTAAAACTGTTTGCATACCTACTGGTTAAGAACTTATATGCGAAGTTATAGGCAACAGTTTCAATTAGATTGTTTCTATAACGATAGGAAAACAGTACAGTAAGTTGAGGATTATTTCAGCCGAAAACCCCGGACAGGTAAATTTTATTGCTGAAAAAGGGAGCTTGTTTTTTGAAAACTGGACCGGAAGTGAGCTAGACTAAGTAGTAGAAAAAAAATACTGGGTACACCTTTATTACATTTTCCTCATCGCCCTCTTATTTTTCGCAAGAATTAAAAACTTTAATCTCGCAAATCTAATTTCTGACGTCACATGTCGCGCCTCCGGTCATACGTCACAGGATATGTGTGTGATTATGATACCGATTACCTCGTTATCAGTTATCAGTGGCGCCGCGATTGTGGGGTTAAAATATTTGTTTGATGAATAAGTGATTGATACATTTTTTTGATAGCGTAATCTACTAAAGGTATTTACATTTTTCTGTTTAAGTTATGATTTAAGTTGAATTTTGATACGTCATCCGTCATTTTAACTGTGCTCTGTTTGTACAGCAGTGCTATTCTGTAACCATCTCACCGTGAAAACTAAGGTGAAGCGAGCGTGGAGTGAGCTGTCATTCCATAGGGATTGACACTATTGACAGCTCACTTCACCCAAGTTTTCACGGTGAGATGTTTACAGAATAGCATGGCTGTACTTTAACTAAACAGGATCTAAGGAAACGTCATCTTGATCAAATCTGGAACTGAATGAGTGAATAATTTTAGAGCGGATTTACATAACTAAACATCACGGCTGTAATCCTCGGAGGGTTAGGCAGAGGTGCACCTATAGCAACCCACATTTCACCAGTGAGTCCCAAGTAATAGGGGCGAGCCAATTTTGCCATCAACAAGGCACAAATCCAGACTCCGGCATCCCAATTGCGTAACGCGAAGGATTTTGAAAGAAATTCCTAGTCCATTGCTTCATATGTTTGAACAATTCGTCTTGTCGACAACGTAAATAACGTAATAAATGTTGTCGAATTGCCAAAATGAATTCGTTTTGCTCATTACTGTATGTTAACAAGCATGGTGACTCGCGTGACATAAATAGTCGAGTCGTGGTAAGTAACACTATAAGTAGCGATAATCGCATGTAAGCTGCCGGCGTCATTGCCAATCGCACCCTGAATAGCCCTATAGTGGTACCGGGGCTTCAACAATTTGGTAGGAGAGAAGATAATTGCAATAATAAGGCAGAGACCTTTCTAAGAGTTGTAAGGAACACAAAATCAATAGAAAACTCAAAAGTCATTTATTCAAACTGGGCTGAGTATCAGCAGTTTTTGAACAACAAAAATACAAGACAGTCTCCCAAAACTAACGCACTAGGAAGTGGTGAAGGCCAGGCCGCCTTCACCACTTCCTAGTGCGTTAGCTGGAAAGAAGTGGAGCAACAAACTCCCCAGCAGCACAGATAACACTGTTCTTCAGCTCATATTCAAGTCTTGAACATAATTGTGTAACAGTGTCAACTGTCCCTGAATTTGACAGTCACGTTGCAAACCTTGTGTTCAGGTCGATCCTCCGAGGAATACGGCAATTTTCTACTTCTTCATCTCACATTTTACCGACTTTTACTAGTTACGCTGCAAGACGAACTTGATCTATCATCATTCAATGTCAGTCCTTGAGCGGGGGCAGCCGTAATCGGTATGTGGTTGACCTCACGAAGTGAGAAACGGGGTTATATCACGTGTTTCAGAGCTTATTACAATATTAATTAGGAATACAGAAGTATTCCTAATTAATATCAAATTAGGGTTTGTGGTCAAGAATGGATGCTCTAAACACCTAAATCCATTTTGGACTCCAGACAATAATGAACATTTTGGATAGTTTACGTATAATCAGGTTCAGGCCGGATTTGAGAGACAGTAAGAGTAGTACTTGGTTCTTGAGTTGTTAACGATTTATAAGGACCCCTTCTCCAAGTAGAGTTTTATATAATTTATCGTTTACCAATCAGGAATAAAGTTATCCGGAAAAGAACCGGAGTAACCGAAATAGTTTGCAGAGTAAGCAAACTGAAGTGGCAGTGGGCTGGCAATGTTTGTCGATGGACCGACAACCTTAAGAAGGTGGCTGGGCCAGACTGGATGCAGGAAGCGGAGGACAGGGTGTTGTGGCGCGGCCTGAGAGAGGGCTACGTCCAGCAGTGAACTGCGATAGGTTGAGTTGATTGATTGAAGCGTTTATCAAGCCTTTACCAGCTTTTTACCTCTTGTCATCTCTCAAATGATTCTGTCCATATTTTCTTCTTCTTTGTTAAAAGTTGAAGAATTTTGAGACCTCTAGGTTTTGACACGCAATTTATTTTGGTATCTCGTCCTGATACTAACAATATGCAAAGTTTGAAGCTATGTCGTGTAAGCAAGGTTAGCACCGGAACTGACAGCTACAGGGTGCGCCGGACATACAAGTAGTTAAGTATCGTCATTGAGGTCAGAAGTTGTAGTAAAGAAACAAACACGTGTCATAATTAATTTTACAACGTATTTTGTTAACTATTTAGCACACCAGTGACGTATTTCACATGTGACAATAAAGTTATTAGCGTTGTAACAATCAATATGTTTAAATGAACGCGAAAGTTGTCTGCCTGTTTGTCGGTTTCTACTCTCTAAACTAGGCAATAAAATTACTATGTAATTTTTTATGAGTGGAATTGACTCCAAGATCAGATGAAGAAGATCTCCAAGAGATCTCCAAGTCTCAAGATTTCCAAGATCTTATCTTTCTGGGATCAAAAACAGCGTTGTATTAAATTGACTGGAACCGTGAGCGTTAAATGGAAGCTTCTTCTTGACTGATATTGAATAACTTAGTCTATTCAAGAACATTAAGCTCAAGTTCTTCTATATCATGCATAAGAAATCGCGAATCAATTCAACTGGTCCATCCAATATCTGGTGGATCCGATATAACGATTCAATTCTAAAGATCGCGGGTAGGTTCTATTTAGTATTGGAATCATTAGTTAACATATTTTTTTTTATCCTCGAGTCAGGGTAAATATCAGATATCCTGTAGAAACTCAGTTTAATGGTTTGATGAAGTGTCTAGAGAAAATCTGAAATTGACCACAGTTCGGAAACACATAGCTCTAAAAGTTGGCAATAACAGCGCGATGTCTACACCCAAAGCAACCAAACCCACGGGTTATAGTTAAAGTAAGGTTTATAGTTTTAGTTAGTCAATAGTTAATGGCGAATGGATCGTTTAATTAGTGATGATGCATGCAAAACAAATGACGGCGATAATTGACAGATATAGACGAGAGAATGACGTAATTACACGACAATGCTACAATGTTTGAGTACAAACGGATCTGGTCAGTGGCGATGAACTGTTACATCCTTGTGACTTACTATATCCTATTATTGGACCGGATCTATTTGGATCCCAAAAAAAAAAATCTTTAGATCTTAGGTAATATTCGTGTAGCCATGGAGCTCAATGCCTATACCTATAAGTACACCTCTACCTGACCCATACATGATGATGTTATGCTATGTTATTTTTGTGGCCTGATGATTTCTTTAACTTAGGCATTGTTGAGTATGTATCCAGTTTCCTGGGTAGTTGAAAAAAGGTTGCAATCATACACAAGGGTGTCTATGACTGAAACCTTTGATATCCTAAACATTTACCTACAATCCGCGAAGAATTTCTACGCAGATCATCACACCTTACTACTGATACGGAAGTTCTCAAGTTTTTGGATCTGTCTAAGGACAACCGGCTCTGCTACATACGACACGGGATAACAGTGGCAGCGGGCGCAGAAAATGCGAAAGCTGCTCTGTTATTTCGGTTTGTGTGGAAAGCCTTAAATTTCTGATGGCCGAATATAGTTTTTTGACAAATTTTGCATAGCACAATAACAAAATGAGACTTGCAATTTTCTGAAATTCACACCTTCACCGAGTAATGAGTGTTCAGAAAAAAAAATCTTGTACGAAAGATGTTTGATTTTGGCAATGGCAATTTCACGATCAACAATCAATCATTCACACGACACCGCACCAGATCAATCCTTTATCCGCTTTCAATGAAGTCTAGCCTATACACTATTTGTATTTGAAACGTAACTGTGAAACTAAAAAACTTCGACATGTGAAAATAGCAAAGTCCGTATATTGAATTATCTAAAAATAAATCTCCGCAAATAGCGTTGTTGATTTATCGCGTGTGATTAGGCATCAGTATTAATTACGTGCAGGTAATTAATAGCTCGAGTGATGTAGTATTAATTACTTTATTAGATGTCATTGTGTACTTACAAATGATACTATAATTAGATGTCGCGACATTTCGTTTGCTTGAGGTTTTAGAGGTATGAGGAACCGGGTGTAAAGTTCACTCATCCTCTTTAGAAAAGGGAGGATCCTCCGGCCAGACGGGTGTCGTGTCTGGCAGGCAACTGCCCAACGGTTGAAGTCGGGATCTTGTATATATGTCGATCGCGCGGTAAACTCTAATTGCGGGATGCAGGATTTGTGTGACGTCAGGTCTTTGATGCGTATACCGCATGTGGCGATGTAGATAATGCCACAAGGTAAAGCTTCTTTTTGTTCAACTTTGACTGAGAGCATGACCCAATAATTATCGTCCCTTAATATCATCGCTGGCCTTACATTCGGTGTACCCGCCCCAACCCTTACTCGAGCCAGCCCGAGCCGCTGAGACTGTATCTTTAAATTCGTCCCTAAATAATCACAATCCGATCCAGCCTGTCTCTAGCTGTCCTCCCCCAGCGACGCCCTAAGCCGAGGTCCGTACCCCACAGGAGGTACCATCGTGTAGTCGCTTAGATTATAAATGTTATGCCTTGGCTGGAGGCCTTAATTTATAAAGGCATTCACAAGATATCCCCGTTGAGCTGCCGATAACCTGCGAAATGCCTTTGACGAAAAAAACATGTTCGTTTTCTTTCGTTTACGATCATTGTTGGCGTCTGTCCAGCATTATCAATAAAATTGCTTATTATGATACAATGAACAAGAAAATAAAGTTTTCACTATTATTTTCTTTGCCAGAGTCTGTTTTCTTGCGTTTTCCATAGCCTAGGCCGTCTGTATTCTCAACATCAATTCTTATTTTTATTTTCAATTATTTAGCTCTTCCTTCGAACATAACCTTGCATCACCAGCATAACATGGCTACACCACCTTCGAAACTCCTGGAGGTGAACACCTAGCTCATAAGTTACAAACCTAATTACTTGTGTGTCCAAGTAGCCGATATAATGAGTGAGGCGGTAAACATCGTCAGTTGCGCAAGAGACCGGACTGGTTTCAGCAAGAGTGAAATTGATTGTAGACACTCAACCGGTTAGGGGCTAGTTGAAAACTAAACGGATTTTTCCATGTTATCATAGTTTTATCTGGGTGCTGTAATACGTATCGAGTTCAACTATCCCGTAGACATAATAATATTCGTGGTACTAAGCTGTTCTCAGAGAAAAGTGGAATAAATTGAAACTAATTCGAACTGTACAAAAACTCTACTACGTTTTTGTCAACAATTAATTAATCTGCACTAAGAAAATAGATGAAACTATAGAGGTATGAGGAACAGGGTGTACAGTTCACTCATCCTCCATAGAAAAGGGAGTATCCTCCGTCCAGACGGGTGTCGTGTCTGGTGGGCAATTGATGTCGGGACGTTATATATATGCTGGTCACGCGCTAAACTCGATGCATGTTGCGTGACACCTGTGATGCGTAGTTCGCATGTGGCGTTGTAGATGCCGCCACAAAACTGACAATGGCTGCACCTGATAGCCATGAAAGTAATTTAATCTTATGCACCATATTTTCTCAGCACCTATTTTTAATATGAGTCGCTTTTCTTTAAACTACAATCAGGCAGGTTGAAAACTAACCCAGCAAACTTATTCAAAACCTGCGTTGATAAGTTAATAACCAACATTTCTTATAACAAGCTTATTATATCTTATTCCTATCAAACTGAGCTTTACACAACTTCGACTTTGACCCGCGACCTTTGCAGAGTCAATTCAGTAGTGGTTCCACTAAACCCGTCATACGATACATCTTACTCACTCCCATACCCAACAGTCTTCATTGCTATATTAATTCAATTAAAACCTGACCCAAATGATTCAAATATTCCATTAACTATTAATATTTCACCGAATACCATTAGGCTTCAATGTGTATAAATCTTCGGCAAAATGGCGTGCGCATATTATTAATAATACTTATAATAAATCATTCGGAACCCTTCCCTTTTGGGCGCCATATGCGAAATATGTTGACTTAGGAATGAAGTTGAAACATACAACTGACTAGGTTTGATTCATGCTATAGTAGGTACCACGTATCATTTTGGTCTCGATACAGATCCATTCGCTACGTATAGGGAAACAGCGTTAAGTCTAAACAAACATTTATCAAAAGAGCTGTAAGTAGAATTGGCTCTAGATGTGATCGATTTTGGATCCTGATTAGGGCCATTATGCTTGCTTCCGTGCTAAAGATATTCTGAATTTATGTGTTTCACGGCACCTTATTTCCGGCAGTAGATAGAAACTTGGTGTTGAATTCAATCTAACTTATAGGACATAACACGCTATTTTAAGTTGCACTTTTGGTGGCACTCTTATATAATAAAGGGTACCAAGGAAAACTCGCGCTGACCAGGAAAGCATAGCACAAAATGGAGGAGACCTACACTCAGCAGTAGGTGCAATGAGGCTGTCAATGACGTTGATGATTACATGTGAAGGAAAACTTTACAGATAGTTATTTTTTACGTCTTCGATAGTGTTTTTTAAATTTTCCAATGCTGATAAATTATATTTATTTCTGTAAATTGGTTTTAAAAAGTAGATGAGATCGCTGTTTCCTAATCGTCTACTCTGAGAAGAAAGACCGAAACAAACTCACAGGTCACAGTCTCTTTGAAAGTTCGGACATAATCTTGATCAGCCCATATGAGGACCACGCAGATCTAGTTTGGTGGTGTTTTGACGAAAGTACCACACAGATTTGAGTGAACCTGTCCAGTCAGTGCACTCATTTGTCAGTTATCGTGCAGCTCAACTCAGAACTTAAACTCAACGCCTTGACGAACGATATTAAAAAAGGACATTCGGGTAGGCCTCATAAAGTACTCAAACTACCAGACAATCCTTATAAAACAAATTTTAATGTCGATAAAACAGACTGACTGTTATGAGAGTTTCAATCCGTGGAAATTTTCATTCTTAAAAAGTTCTATGCAACTTATATCATGTAATAGCCTACTAAAAAGATACTGATGTCGGATTACTCATCTGATCATAGTTTTTAATATCTACCAAAATCTCAATAGTTTACGATAGAATTATAAGCTTTTGGTCATGGATATAAATATTCAAGATTTTATATATTCAATGAAGCAAATCGATTAATATATGATTTATGATTATATTATGGCTATAAATCATGAAATTAGATGGAAAATTAGGTTCATTGGTGTATTAAAAGAAAACAAGTTGTTATCGTGTTGCCGAATTAGATTTATTTGTCTCATTAATGAGGTATTGGTTAATCTTTGGAATCGTAAAATCACGTCTGTTTAGACTTAATATATCTAGAGCGACTCCTTTAGTGAGGTCTATATACAGTAGAATCCGTTTATTATGACTCCGCCTATATTGACCAACCGCCTATTATGACGTAATTAGGTACACAACGAAGTTTGGTTTTCATATAAAATTCTTTGTAACAAAATCGGATATAATGACTTCATGACTTCGCTTACGTGACATGTCGCTTATTATGACCCATTTTTAATAAATGTCCGTTATTGACAGATTTCTTAAGTAAAAACTGAAAAATATACATACGTATTACGTGCAATTTTGATTTTGATTTAATATGCTATGTTTCTCTATCAAAATAAGTATTTACCTAAAAAAAGAATGTTGTTTTTTTTTCATAACAATTCTTTGTATGACGTCCACTTAGTATGACGTGTTTGTCAATTCCCTTCGATGTCATTATAAACGGATTCCACTGTATTATTAGTTTTAGCGTATCGATGGCAATACGGTCAAACGTGTTTGGCCCAAAATTCAATTGCGCGAACTCCGCTCACTTACGCAGTCATAAGATCATCAAGTGAACAGAACTGGTGACGGGGCATTCAATCTATATTTGGATGGACAGAAAGAAGTGAAAGAGTCTTTCCTAGATGATTCTTCAAGCAATCTAGTTTATTGCTGTAACGTAGAGCATTCAAGTAAACACGATAAACGTCTAAGCAGGCAAATAAAATCTGACGGAGAATCTAATAGAAACAAATGACGATTTTGACAGCTTTAATCTTCAGCTTTGCCAAGCATAGATTGCCATTTGTCTTAGTGGTTGATAAGGCTAGAAGCCAATGTACACTTTTAAAAATTTTAACGTGAGGATATTGTCGTGGACGTCCACGTCCACGTCACGGGCGGCGCAGCGTCACGATAACACAGAGAAGTAAAATTTATGGAAATACATCTTAAATGAAGACACTTTTAAATTTCCGTCCATGATAACGTTATAACCTGCACGTGTTTCCATACATTTTATGGACGTGGACGTCCACAGTAATATCATCACGTTAGAAATTATAAAAGCGCACATTGTCTACTCTTGACCGATGTAATACATTGAATAAATAACTTCGTATATGCTTGATGAAGCTAATATGGCAGTCAGTATTGCCATTGCTTACTAAATGAAAAATTCAATTAAGTAACTTATAACTAGGGAAAGGACTTAACCGATGACAAATAACCTTCAGTATGAGCAAATCTTCACGCTTATTATATCTTTAGCATTAATAGAAGTATAATTAATTATCTTATTAGTTACAATGTGTGTTGGCATCAGTCCTATACAGTTATAGTCAGTGTGTCGGGCCTTAAGATCGTTATCGGGCGTGAGTTGTGGCAGTTTGCAAGATTATCTGTGGTTACCATCGTTATTGGGTAAGGTGTTATGTATACCTACTTGTGTGTTGATTAATAAGCCCAAAATCTTCAGTACCACTACCTACTGATTATCCTTGGACGTCATGAATGACAGACTAATTGGTGATCGTAGTATGTTCGGATCATTTCATCCATTTTGTAATTTAATTCCGTTGTCTTTTCTGGCCTCAGAATGGAAAAAGGAGAATAGGACTTGGTAAGAACATAGTGGTTATATAATGACGGATGTTCTGTTGTTATTTAATATCTGTGAATTTTATCGGTCGAGGTAACTACCTCCGCGATACAAATAACTAAGTTACACTACACATGCCTGTATTTTGTATACGTAGTTACTTTAACCTTTTTTAGGTGCATCGTCTTCACATATAATTATGTAACTAATGTACCTACATATACAAAATATTGTACGATTTTTAAAGAGTAACGGTGGAGTTTCTTGCCCATTCTTCTCCATACGAAAACTACCTTTTGGAAGGGGCGGCTAGAATCAATTAAATTTTTTGTAAACTTTGACGTTCAAAAGTGCCTTACAAGGGCCTATTTGAAATAAATGATTTGACTTTGGCTTTGACGTTATTTATAAACGTTACTTAAAGTGAAGAGACGTTTAAACGTCAAAAGTTTTATGGTTATACAGTCGCTAATCATTACTTAACTTTAAGCAACGTTTATAAATAAAGGGTATGTGTTTTATTTTCGTAAAAACGACTACGCTAGAATTCATTTATTCGACAATACTTGGCACACGTCATTCATTAGTCATCTTCTTCTTCTTTTCGTGTGGTTAGTGACTAACCTGGTGTCAGAGTTTTATAGCCGCCCCTGGGCCTCTGACTTGGCTTCATATGCCATCAAGAAATATCTCTCAGGCATGCCGGTTTCCTTCACCGTTTTTGAAGCAAGTGACAATTATACAATACGCGCATGAATCCGAAAAGTCAGAAATGCTTGCCTTGGGTTGGAACTCGAGACCTATGACTTGGCAGTCCGACGGTCACACCAAAAGGCTATCACTGCACATATTTGTCATTACACCATTAATATCAATTAAACGCTCAATATCAACAACATGTCATTTAATTACTTCTGTTAATTACTATATCAATCTCTACACCTATCCCTTACAATCAATTAATCCACACATCACAGGTGTTTTAATTATCCAATTTGTATTGCAGTCATAAGAAATGCCACGCGGTGATTGGCTGTTACAAAACACTGCACGCGTGCTGTCGCACTTTCCTGATTTATGATTGGTCGTTTTACTAATGAATTATTTAATGGCCGCCGTCATAAAACCAGTGACAAGTTGTATACATTTATTTTAAGTTGTAATAGTGAGGCGTGAGTCGGAATGGACTGTTGGGGGCCCGTAATTGGTTCACGATAATATTTTCCCTAATGGCTGCCCAAAAATTTGAATGCATAATTTCCCATCATTAAATAGAAACATTAAGTGGATAGAGGATGTTAAATCTTGTTATCTTTTTATTTGACTTTTATATGACGTGGTTTATTGGGAGGCAAATGTTCTGCAGTTGGACGTTTACGATGCAATGTTACAGCCAAAAAGTAATACAGTAAATAGTGTCCAGAGACATAGATATAGATTAATAATCGAGATATAAATTAATTAACCCTACATTGCAGTGAATAATGTGACAGATCTGGGAAGGTATGGTAAGCATAGAGGTCTACGAAATTAGTAAAATCTTGAAAGCCTGTGTCATTTTTGCCAACATTTAATCGTTTCAGTTTGAAAATTAATGACACAATTGTTTTATAGTATGGTAATTATTGTGGATTTTTACCAATATCCATAGTAAGAAAATCAACACATAAGTAAGCAGGTTTATTAGGACATTTTCCATTATTTGGATCCTTTTTCCTGTGGAACCCTAAACCGTGTGGATCAAAGTTAAGAGCCAACTTGTGTGTTTTAAAGAATTTTTATTTGTACAGCACATAAAACTAATGGTGTCAGGTATTTGATTATAAGTAGCTTTACATTACATTTTTAGATGTTTTTTATTTCCCTATTAATTTAATTTATAGACTTGCCGATTAATTTGTAGGTTTATATTTCAAAGGTTTACGACCAAATAGTTTTTTTTATATAACTTCCTATTTTTTATAGGTTTTGACGCACTAACAACCTATATTACAAATATAATGTTTATGACTTTATTATTTAGAGTAAAATGCGTGCGAATTTTTTTTTTACGATTTTGATTCATTATAGAGTGATATTGCAGTGCATCTAAAAGATGGACAGAAAAAGAAAGGATCTGAAATGTATGGTCAGTGACAGCTCGGCCCGCGTCAACTCAACCCGAATAATAATATCAGATATTTCACTCACAATGACGATGATTTGTCTGGTCAAGCATAAAATCGATATATTATAATAAATAATTATTAATATAAGACAGAGAAAACATAAAAACCGAGGTCCAAGCTCTCGATATTTACTAACGGAAAATAATTTAAGAAGCAGGAATATAATAATAATGATTAAAAACTACTACTATTCAATATCCATATAAAAAATAATTTCGACTTTTTATAAGAAGAGAGAATATTCTGAAACAGCGGCTTTTTAAACACAGGATTGCCATATTCTTCTTCCTGTTTTATAAACATAAATGTTTGTTAAAATTCAATTCTAATTGTTATGCCAGTACCGACAGCACAATCAACTGTACACACTCGTAAATACACTCATACTATATCTAACCTGCCACTTACAGTACTAATCAAGACTGAGAAACTCCTTCGACATCAATTAGGGACGAACTGCAGATTACCGTATGTCGACGTCTGAGAGACGTGTGTAGCGGCGCCTACGATCTTACGTGTTTTAATTTACATTCGATTATCTTTACATATTTGTTTGCTGTTTACATATTCCCTTCCGTAAATAGAGCAGAATTATTTTTCCATGCAAATTTTATCTGCGGCACGCAAATATCTAAGGTGGATGAGAAAAAGTCTTGTCATAGTGACAGAATTTGTACATTCTTTACAATGTCAACGCCGGCTGTCGCTGAAAACCAGCGCTGGGGCTCTGTCTTGCATTGGGTCGCAGCATTATGCTGAGCGATGACCGTTTTGCGTGGATGTGACGCATATTTTCTCCCAACTTGTTCTTTTTTGTTTTGTGTTCTTTCTTTGCGTCATGTTTACCACAAATAAACGTATTTTCTTTCTTTCTTTTATCTATGCTTATACATATAATCTATATCTATACATATTATAAATTAAAGTCGCTCTTCGTGTCTGTGTGTATGGCCGCATTGTTCTGCTAAACTCCTGAATTTGTTTCTTAAGGCTTATGTGTATAATATGTTAATGTTAAACTTATAAATAATAAAGAAATCAAGATGTTAAATCAAGTCATAAAAACCGTGCGAAGCAGCGTAGGTCTCTCTCGCTAGTAATTAATAAATTATGAAATTCTTATCATAAAGGCTCAGCAGATACGCGGGACACGACTCTGGTGGAGCATGAAAAAAAACTTCAAGGAAATTGTTTTACCGGTGTCGCGCCGCGCCTGTCTGCGAGAGAGCCTTAAGAGGCTTACAACAGCTAAAGCGCGGTCACTGTCGGACTGCATAGAAATGAAAGAGAAGCGCGATGACACGACGCAGGTAATTTATTGCAAAATATGAAGCAGTTAGCGATTTACAGAAAATCTATTGATTGGACTGGAAAATTAAAACACTATTATGCTAATATGTAGCTTGTAGAATAATCTGACAAAAAATCAGAATGATTGCATGTAAATTAATATGTTATATTTTTAATCGTTAAAATAAATTTTTAGATGTATCTTCATGATTTTTTTCTATCGTATCAAATTAGTTGTATTATGTTTTCAACACACTATCATACTAGCATATATCCTGAAGAATATCATATATTTTTCTGATTTTGTTTACTGCAGTGGATCATATTCTTTTAGGCATTATAAAACTTGCGTTTAGGCACGTTTAGGCGTAACTTTTTTGTAAAATCATGCAAAGACCAGAAGTTCCAGTTTTTCAAAGAAATAGTATTTAACTCGGCCAGTCGCAGCTTACAATAGAACTTCAGTCTTTGTATTAAAATTTATTAAAAAAAAAATCTTTCACCACTAGAATATTATATTATCACTGAGTAACATAGAAAATAATGTACATATAAAGATATGGGACATGGGCGAAGCCGGCGGAAGCTAGTAAGTTATAAAAAAGATTGGTTAAGCAATAATAACACCAAAGTGTGAATAATAATAACTTAATAATAAGTGTCTGATCATAAATTAAGAAGCTTATTCAACAATAAGACAATATCCTTATTGTAAGAATATTGTTACTGTGGTTACCATAGCAATAATATTTTAAATACAGGGTGTAGGTGTTTAATTAAATGATTTCCGTCGATTGTTTCGATAAAATGACGGTGTTTATAAAATTATATTAAAATTGATATTGGCTCTTTTCCTTTGCCAGATACGGTTTGAAAAGGTTTCTTAGAGACGAACAGAAACGAAAGCGTTTTTCATCATTACGTTTTTTCCCTTAGTGCGTCAATGGGTTTTAGTAAAACATAAACTATTTCGCCGAATTAAGTAATTTTATTACGACTCATGTCCGTTATTTTCTCTATATATATATGTTATTTAGATAGTTACAATGAAAGCACTATCAACTATCAATTACTTCTTTTTATAATTATAGGCTTAAAGTTCTGTCTTACATTTTGGCAGGACAACTCCAGTTCTTCCAGATACTCTTTTATTGCGCTACCACGAACCAGAACTCGCGGTAGATGTCCTATCATATACCTATTAGCTAATTTTATTGATTACCATTGTCATTCTAATTTCCATGTTATTTTTATTTCCTAAGCAAAAACAAACCTTATAGAACCGTCGCGTTTTCCCTCTGATTACGTAAACTGCGTAGCTTTACAGTCGTTCTGGGCCACTCCCTTATCTCGTCGCGCGTTGTTCCGCCCTCATATATCTGTCGCGCGCTGAGATATGTGGCGGTACTGGCGGTATTTAACATTTTGCTGTTCTGTGGCGCTGGGACGACTGGGACGCCTTGTTAACACGTTTGTGATACTGTGGTGTCTGTTAGAGGTCAAGTCTAACTCTTAAGGTACCAGGTGTTTTGGATGTCAGATGTTAAGTGAAACGGGTCGATAACGGTCTGTGCAGATGGAGGTCTAGATTGAGAGAAATGCAGCAAACATTTCTTATGGAACAGAATTTGTATAAAACTTTCTGCCTGATAGGTTAGCCGGAACTTCTTCGCCGGTGGCAGAGACACATTTATTTGAAAAAAAAGGGAAAAGTATATCGTTGGATCAAAAAGCACAATATGAAAGCTTGCTTGCTCGTTTGTGTAAACTCCGCAACGGTAACCAAAATTATTTCATTTCATAGCTATATTATTTAATATAAAAATATCGAAGATCTATATTATTTATAATATATCTTGGTTACGATGGAATAGGAAGCGGATAACCCACCAATAATCCCTAAAACACCTTATCAATTTATCAACAAACACTTAAACCTTAAACACCTCAAAATCACTGACCGCAACTAGATCAGTTAGTATAATTTAAAATTAATATAATCAGCAATGCAGTTAACAGGACGCCGTGACAATTTAGTGTTAGCCCCGCTGCACAGATTTGTGGACAAGACAAGGTGCCACAAGGACGCTCGATCAGTTTGAACCATAGGTATACATAGTTTGAACGGAAGGTATGTTGGCGCCTGCCTCTGTCACGAGTGAAATATGCAGGTACAAGGGAAATAATTGGGCTGGAAATGTTGCAATGCATGTTGGTTCGGTGGTTTTGTCAATAGATATTGAGTGCACAAATGCACATAGCGGAAGCGCTAGGAAGGTACGTATTCTATAGCAACTGCGAAAATGAAAGAAAAAATTGGTACGTAAATAGTAATTGAAACATTTCCCAACACAAACATAAATAATTATAAAAAAAATATTTTCAAAAAATAAAATAATGACCGATTTTACCAAGTCATAGGTCTCAGTTCGAACCCAATGCACTCACCTCTGACTTTTCAGATTCATGTGCGTATTGTATAATTATCACTTGCATCAAACACGGTGAAACAAAATATCCTGAGGAAAACGGCATGCCTGAGAGACATTTCTCGACGAAATGTGAAACCAAGTTAGAGGCCCATGGGCGGCATAAAAACTCAGATGGTTATAAGTTACTAACCACACGAAAAAGAAGAAGAAGAGCGATTCTAAACAAGTGACAGTCACTTTCATATGTGACACTCATGTCTTCATAAATACTTTTTAATTTTCTTGGGTAACTTCGACAAAAAATAATTATTTTAACATATTGTGTAATTCAAAAACTAAAACCAATGAAATAATTGCGACAGCGTTGTGTCAATTTAGCGTATGCACAGAACCGCAGAATTACTGATGACTATGCATCAGTCTACACACAAAAATCGCCACAGCACAATCCCATGGCCCACTATGCAACAAGGCCGATCAGTTCAGAATGAACGATCCATTCTGTCGGCCAGCTATCGCGCTACGTGTCAGGATGATTGCGTGAGGGATAAGACTAGACCGGATTAAGTAATTCCAGTAGCTGATAAACTAACTTGAATGGATTCAATTTGTATCAGAATTGTAAAGGTATTTGTTGTTGCAAGTTCCTTCGCTTTATATTTAACTGGAAACGGTAAAACAGGTTGACAGTGGTATTCTGTAAAATCAGTCTGTGTAAACTTGGATTAAGGCGACGATAACTGACTTTTAATGATTTTATACTGAAGATCACGTCTAAACGAGTAGTGTTAATAATTTGGAACAAATAAATGCTCAATAAGAGCATTTTCTTAATAACTTAATTTATGAATATTTTTGATTATGTTAATATTACATAGTGAAATTAATTTGTAAAGTTATTTCTAACGCGGATAAAAAACTGAGAATCACGCAAAATCTATCAAGCATATTTTTCTGTAACCTTCACCATTATAAAGATAATTTAATGATTGATCTTTTAGTGTACGTGTTTTATTAAAATACCTTTTGTTTTATAAATAAATTAATAATGCGTTTCATTTGGGACAGCGCTCCTGGATGGGCGAGTCCTATTACTGGCTGGACAGTAATAGGAAAATACAGTACAGAATACACAAGCTACCAACTCAAGGTCACTGGCATATATGTGCGTCTTAAGTGATAGGGAGTTTTTCTTTTAACATTTTCAGTGTAAATATGAAAATTTAGTGAGAGAGAAGTGAAATGAGTGCAAGTTTGTTAAACAGAATAGAATAGCTGGTGAAAAAAATATAGTTTTTACGACATTCGTAAATGCCTTGAAATGTACGCAAATGCATTTCACTACGGGTGGTCGACAATTTATCATCTTTAATAGTCTTATGAAAAAGTAAATCACTTGCACATACAAAATACAAAATTATAGAATCAAGCTTGCAGCACTTCTTTTCTCATTTAAAATTACACTTGGATACAATCAACTAACTAATTAATTAATAAAAGTAGCAAAATTATATACTAACTTAACTAAAACTATTTACAAACTACATCGAAAAATTCATCCGCATCGCTGTCGACTGGTAATGTACCTAAGAGACTGGCCGCATTGCCACGTTGTATGGCAATGCTTAGCCTCTGCCTAAGGTAAAAACCAGCCAGCCCTTTGGTCACGGGAATTGTCAAATAGCCGTTTGGAGATTTCTTTAAAGAGGCTGTGACCCCACTCGGACCCCACGGCCCGAGGGTTTCAACCCCAAACAGCTCGAAAATATAATTACCAGTGAGGTTAATATACTTACGCCGCTTGAGGTTTTCTGCAGCCGCAGCAGCAGCACCAGCACAGCATATAATGTCGTAAATGTTCGCGTGCCGCGCTAAGCGACCCGCACTTCGGCTGCAAGACAGGCCGTGATGTCCGAGACTATTGCCAATTTCGCCACAGTGACAGCGATGAGGAGAACAACATGGAGCTCCTAGTCGTAGGGAAGCAGCGAGGCGGAATGTAGAGTTGTCGAACAAGGTACCAATGTTTGACGACGGTAGTGCATGAAGCCACAGACCCGATTCCCACTTACCCACAGCCAGCTTGCAGTATTTAATTCGCAAATTAATAACACATAAAAGAATATTATAATTAACTTTCAGCAACCACAACCAACTACATCATACCTCTTTACATATTTTAAAGCCAGTAATAAAAAAATATTATAATCACCGTTAAAAGTTAAACAATATTATTGAGTGTGCTCCAAAAACAAGTCGTAAATAATCATTTTTATGACAGATTGAGTACTTACTGATACTCAAAGACTCAAAGCTGAACTGAACTGAGAGCACAAGGAAAACAGAATGGATGGTAAGTACCGAGGATATCGTTAAATTTTATGAAGGGAAGGGCTTACGTTCCTCTTCAATATACTTTAGACCCATCATCGTCTACGATGCCACTGAAAAGTAAGGCCATTCTCACACAAGGTGACCAAAATAAAACCAGTTTTCAATGCGCACGCAACCAATCGCATTATCACATATATTTCTATGACGATTCTCACACGAAGCAACGAAAACTAGTTGTCAACGGCGACGCAATTAGTTACGCGCGACTGGCAGTGCAGGTCGCTCAGTCGCAATTTTTCATAAACTTGGCGCGTTATCGTGTGTCTAGTCGTCAGAGCAAAAAAAAATTATTAATTGATACAACTTGAGTTGCGCCATATGAGAATACCAGTTGCATCTCAGTTGGCAACGCCCGCTGTCAACCAGTTTAGGTTGAGTTGCCGATACCCCGTGTGACAATGGCCTCTTTTTTTTTTTTGGTTGGCATATTATCAAATAACTTCTCCCGCTCTGGGCGGAGTGGGAGGGCGTATTAGACTAAAACCCACCCGTATTCCTTCAGTTGCCTGTACGTTGCCACGGGCCACGGTATCCCTTTCGGACTTTCCCGCGAGTGTGACAATGGCCTTACGTGTAACAAACACAAATCAACAATGAGTAGTCAGAATGTCACACTTCGATCAACAATAATAGTTGATCGAACATGTCACAGCACTGGTATTTCAATCGTGGTCCGTATACGACCCGACTTACGCGTTATTAACAAGTTTGTTATCGGTTGCGTCGTGAACGGGCCTTGCAGTCAAACACACTTCGATGGTAACAATTTGACTGTGGCAACGACTATTATTTTGTTGCATTGAGGATGGTTTTTGAAGTTATAGTGTTAATTCAACATGCGGTTGATTGTCTATCAGTAAACTTCCACTGCAGAAGAGGGTTATTTTGTGGCTGGTATTGACATTGTCTTTCGAAAGATCTGGAAGAGACTAGCGCAGACCAGGGAAGCATGACAAAAGAGGGAGAGTCACAAAAAACGAATGTCCGCAATTTATATTCGCTTTTCCACGATGCATGGTGGCAATAAATGCATAAGCATGCATATGTAATTGTACATAATAGTTATTATAATATAATGTGTGCGAATAAATATTTAATGGACTACCGGCCAATGAACGACGGCGCCAGTCCTTACTTGAAACTAATGAATCATGATAGAACGACTGATGCAATTATAAGTATCAGTATTGAATTGATAATATTCTATCGAAATGGTTTAGGAGTTATACATGCTTATGTAGGTACGAAGGACGACTTAATTTTGAATTTGGATTAGAGGGCGATTCTTTTTTGTTATGTTTAAGTCCCAGTAATAGGGGGCTAGCCTATTGCCATCAACCGGGCACAAATTCAGGCTCCGGGCTGCTACTGAGAAAACCGTCATGGAAAAATCTGATAACACTTCGCCCGACCTGGGAATCAAACCCAAGACCTCATGCTCTGCAGTGGCGCTTGCGAGCACTAGATCAACGTCGCAGTCAGACGCTCCAGACGTTAATCAATTCATAATCCCGGAGCAAATTTTCCTAACAGTTAAGTAATAAAATAAACCAAACGGAAATTGCTTGTCTTTTTTATGGCCGGCATCATAAAAATCTAAACTTAGCCAACAGCTTTAAAAGTTATTCGTCACTTTATAAACGACTATGAAAACTTAAGTCGACATGATTAATGTGACGACTTAGTTACTAGTGCAATGTTACACGATTTTAAAACATTGCCTTTAAGTGATTATAAATGCAGTGGAAACCGTGACAAGCGGTAGGTACCTAGATAATTATGTACCTATAGGTATGTACCGTGGACGTAAGTATTTACTCTACTCTACCTATCAACATAAAATATTTCTATGTCTGATAAACAGAAATGCAGAGCCAATATTGAAGATAGAAACAAGTTTGGTGTGGACTTGGATTAAGAAGAATTGAAAAAGAAACTATAAAGGTATCTGCCAATAGGAAAATTAGTTGGAAAGTTTTCGAAAAGAAACTGCAGCAGGCGAAGTCGTAGCAAAAACTAGAGAAAGCAAAAAATACGGTTTTAATGAACGTGATAAAATTATGGGAGGAAATGGAGTATGATTCAGTTAAGTCCATGATATTAAAGTCTATGAACAGCGAGATGCCAAACTAAGCTTCACACAGAGAGCCGATCGCAGAAAGGCAGTTTTAGGGTAGTAACAGAACGGAACATTCATCACAGGAGCGCCAATTAAAAACTCGTAACTTGATCAATTCAATTGGAAGCCTATTAGACAAAATTACTCCATCAAAACACCCACTAGGTTCAATTATCTAGTTGTACCTTTTAAGTATGAGCCTAGTCCACCAATCCTCATCTTTATTAAAAGTTCATTAAGTCACAGTTTAACTTAAACGACCGTTTCAACCAATTTCCAATCAAACATCAGGTTAATGGACGTTGATTTATTTTCTTATAAATAAAACAGAACTATAGTCAACATTTTTAATGACGTATTCACTTGTTTAGCATGACCGATACGTATGCAAATTGCTGTTAATAGAACGCTAACTGAAAAGCAATTTGATACAAATTATAAATGAAATCAATCGATCGATCGAAGTGATAAGCGGGACCGATTGACACGACACCGATCTTATCAACGTGTAAGGACTTCGGCATACAGCGGGCGACGCGCGTTAGGCGTCCGTAGTTAGTATGTATGACATACGCCGCACGTAGTAACTTAGTACAATATGATTCGTAAGCCAAATATTAATTAGTAGCTCTTGAAGGCAATCTATTGGGAGGTCCATTTTGAGCGGCGGATGTTAACGGAATTATAATAGTTAATACAAGTCTAGCGCAGCATTCCTTTTGAGGATCTACTTCTGTACATCACTGACACTTTAGACGGAGTATCATCATTGTTCATATTCACAAATCCACTGCTAGGTTTATGAGCTTTTTTGATTTTGTACCGGTGGCGTCCTCTGACGCATGCTTTGCTGATCTAATTTCTTTAAGCACTTTTCTAAACGTTGGATATTGCCCGATTTAAGACAGTCTTAATTCGTCAGGGGTATGGCACACATATAAATTAGCCATATTATTATGGGCTTCATTACTCGTAAATCTGACCAAAATCCCACTACTTAATTTCGATTTTCTCATAATTTGAGGTCTATTCTTATCCAAGACCACACATGCAGTTGGAGACATACCTCTAATAGGTTCGCTGACGCCGTCGCAGGCGCCGCGTGCAAGTGACGCGGCTCGGGCGGCGCCGGCGCATGCTAATCGATTATTTACATTTATAATATAATAATCGCTTTATCCAATGTCCACCCACGAACGAGATGTTTGTGGGATTACAAGAGTTGCAAATCTGATGGATTGGTGTTCGGGATAAGGGCGGTGACAGTCGGTATTTTGTTCAGATTAGGAGTAATGTAGCTTGACGTTGGTGTTTAGATATCGAAGGGTTTATGTGACACGGATATTTAAGTCTGTCTGAATTATATTGAGCTTAAGCTAAAGGTCACTCTATAAGCCGGGATCAGTTTTCTGACAAGATAAAAATGGTTTCTACTTTCTTCAGTTACTTATATCGCAAATGAAAGGACTAGTGATGCACTTGACAGTGATTCCATTTTTTTATCGTCGTAGCAATTATCATTGGAAACGTATGATTTTACTGCATGTGCGATAACCACGGATTGTATCCTTTTCCTAAATGATCACCGTCATAATAAGTCATATCACAGTTTATTCATACCTACGGATCTTGCCACTCCTATCGCCTACGTTAGGACCAACCACAAAAGGACCAGCTTACTTGATGGCGTCATCTCTACCATCAATCCACTCCTGACCAAGGAGATAATCCGCTGCATTCTTAAAGAAGCCATTAATCATATCGTAATATAAACAGAGCGAACTATTTTGCTTCTAGATACGCAAAACATTAGCATTCTTGTTTCTATTAATCAAAGTAAAGGAAAACCTGATAGGCAGATTTTGTGGTTCGCCTTCGAAGGCTGAATATCAAACTATTTAGGAGTTGGTACACGAAATAGTATTGATGGCTATTGCTTCATTGTAGATGAGATATATCGAAAACATAGAGAACAAAACAAGTCAATAATTTTAAAATGGTGTGTTAGTCCCTTTAGAAGTTGGTGACGCACTGGGCAAGTGTGACGTCATATCGAAAGAAGAAGAACATCATTAGATGCATCTGATTTAAAAGGAATGAATTGACGTATTATGCATGACTCAATTAATGTAGGTTGACAATCTGTCTCTTCAATCAGCTTTTAACCTATATTTTTACTAAAAGTGTTTCTTAAGTTCTAAGTACTGCTTTGGCACTAATGATTATGACTGTAAGGCCGTGGCATTTCTGACACCGTAACGTCTTAAGTAGTTAGAGGGAATGGTCATCAGTTGAAAACGGAATATGGAGATAAAAAAAATAAGCTAAATTATCAATTTAGTTTGTGCCAAGGAGCTCTACTACTGAAGTATAATTTGCATATTTTCAACCGCTTGTATCCGGCTATGAAAGTATGTCATCAACTGCCGAAATTGATGAACTGGCTCCCTGTAGTTATTCACGAGATTTTTGGGCGTTGACGATTAGGACTTATTTAGCACGTGATTTTCGTATTTCATTAATTCATTGGTGTTGATGATCTTGGGTTTCATTAATTTACTCGTCATCATCATCAGATAGCGGGACGAGCTTGACTCCTACCGAAAGGACTGACCGGTACTAGCAAAAGACAGAATTGTGCGGAAAAGGGAGCTGAGGCCTTTGCCCATCAGCAATAGTTTGTTATTGTTCACCTATCCTAATATCCGTCCTATATTAAATTCATTTATTGTAATGCAACACAACGGCATTAATATGGTTGTTTTCGTTCCAGCTCTTGATAATTATTGTTTCCACAGCCCGCGGTTTCATTTCTGGATAGTAAGATGCCCATGTTGACTATACTGTTAATAATTTTATAATTATTTTAGTTCATCGAGTATTTAACCTTAAACCATACTGCCTCAAAAAAATATCCGTTTTGCACAAAAGCTAGGTCAAAGAATGTGACATTGAGATTGTTTTCACGAGTGCTAGGCGAATAGTTGCTGCCGATGTCAATGTCGATTGGTTGCTGAGAGCCCGATAGATCCGGAGATAGGCGGTGCTATCGACCCAAAGGCCGCGGCTATGAAGATGGATCAAAATTATAGAGTTGTGAATGGATAGAGGTGAATAGCAAATAGCTTTTCTACTAGATACTAATTGTGTTCGAATTTGCGAGCAGTCGCAGTCGCATGTTTTGTGCCCGTCTAGATGGAGGGACCAAATCTTGGATTCCAAATCAGCCGACATAAAAGTTTAATACTGTAATTCTACTATTTGCTATGCACTCATAAGTATTCAGTGTAAACGTAGTTATTTAACAAACTCTTGACGTCAAAATGGAGGGACCAAATGGATACTGGTCGGAGCAGTGTTCTACCTATATAATTATATATATTCAATACCTTAATTCTACTTTAGAAATATGAAATTTGATTATCCCTAACATGAATCGTTTCAGAAATATCGACCATAAACCTTGGTCTCCCCATAATGAGGAAAGGAAAGCTCAAAGTTGCCATACAGGAATACCGCCTGATTTTTTACTGACCCAAGCCTGATAGAACTTATGGTAATTTCTGCCTTGTATGTTGTACCCGTCGCTTTTGCGATCATTGAGACATTCATGTTCAGTAATGGACTTCAAAACATTATTACCAAAACATCCCTCTATTAAATAATTATACGCTCCTGCTCTGATCTCAATTTATTTGGGGCCGGCAGATTTGGTCTTCTTCCATACACCTCTATTATTATACCCTCATTATTCATGCTATTCATATTTTCTTTGGCTTTCCTGTACTCTATTATTTTCATAATATGAAAATGTGAAATGTAAATAAAGAAATAATCATATTATTATTTTTACTTTATTTACATTTTTCGTCCTTATCTCCCATTCTATACATTGTATAGTCTACATAAGTCTCAACAACACGGAAGCGCCCAGTTTACAGCTTGCCGAGTGGCCGAGCTCGTGACCCGCCATGTCCCTCTGTGACTCATATTGACCTGGTCTGAACTTGACCCTGTTGATATGTTGGGTATAAAGTGAGAGCCCGTAGTGTAGGAATTTACGGGGTTTTTTCACTAATAGGACAAGGGGTAGGTTGGATAATACGTGCAGTGACTGTCTATGCCAGGACCTTATTGGCCTTGAAGAATCTCTCCAAGTGCAGAGGAATACCTTGTGTAAACAAATGGTTAAAAGTTCTACACACATTAACATTATAGTCGTCAAATGGTAATTGATGATTTATATTAAATGGATATGTCGAACATTATGGCCTACTTAGAGGATGATATACTTATTGAGTCCTTTTGTAGTTTTCTCTAAATTATCTATTTACGAGAAAGATAGTTTACCCATTAGCATATTTTTTCCATCAGAACTAGACCTCTAAAATGATTCTACGGCCACGCATTCGGTGTAGGCTAAACAATGTGTCTATAACAAAGTATATTGATTGTCTCTTGCTTATGTAGAATTTCAAGATATTTTGTGCCAAAATATTTAATAAAATAAATATGTTAAAAACTAAACCCTAAAATAAAATAAATTATTTAAAAATCAAAAACCCCAATCACACAAACAAAAATTACACTATATTTTCAGGTTATTGGTTTGTCTCCGCCTGCAATACTATATAATTCTATAGATTATAATGCTTATTTTTCTCTTTTCAGTAATGAATGATTGTGTAGTCGGGTTTTAAATTTTTTAAATTATTTGTTTTATTTTAGATTTTTTAGTGTCCCCGGCACACTCTTATGAACAAAACTGGTCCGACACAAACATGGCCCATTTTTACGCTATCAAAAACTTTTGAAACCAATTTATTATTCCTAATTAAATTTAACATAAAACCTATGTATATTTTTGTAATTCCCTTTTAATTTCCTTTATTTTGATACCCTACTCGATAGATTTGGTAATTTTTTTTTATTAACGTATTACTATTTCACGATTAAAATCCTCCATTTTGTTTTTTTTTAAACACCTATCTAAGGACACTTGGGTTTTTAAGACGAATATAACGGTACCTTAACTGTCGAAATCCATCCAGCCATTTGGAAAATAAAAAGTAGTATAAAAAGTAGTAAAAAAAATTACAAACAAATATACATACAAGATACGCGCGAAAAAACATAACCCTTCCTTGGCAGTCGGGTAATAAGTAAAGGTATGTTAAAATCAAAATTAAGGAGTTTATTTAACGGTAACGAGTATTCAGCCTTTACCGATAAATAAATTCACACCTTATTACAATATTAACATAGTAAGTAGTATTAAGGTTACTAGGTTTACTAGATTATTTAAATTTGTATTAAAACAAGCGCTTCTCGCCATCAAACTAGAAAGTTTGGCGACTAAAATTTTTAGAACAAAAACTATGTATGTTTCTGAATAATAATAAAAATAATAAAAAGTGTTACCTCTATGCAATAACACTGTTTGCATACATACAGCTGCTTACTTCATGGTTAATTATTATTTTCGTTGAATTCCCTCGTTAATGTCAAACACTTTAGAAAGACATTAAAACGACCATTAATGCATCAGATAATCGATTTCAAATTAAATGCACGAGCCTCTACTTTAAAAGCGATACATCGTCTTCTTGAAAAAGTGTGGACTCTATGATGCAAATTCTTAGAAGCACTTATTCAACAACATTCCAATTTGAATTCTACAGTCATAATTTTAAAGTCTGAAATTGGTTAGGTCGTTTAACATCGAGAGGCCAACCATGTTTATGATGACAGTCTATCGGAAGGCCTTAGTAATTAGTGTGAATAAAATTACTCTTAACTTCATTAGGAAGTATTCTAACTACGGCTATATTAAATCAACGTTGCGTAAGAATAATAAAGTTTCTATATTTATTATAATTATTACCTAATAAATTGTTCTGGTTCGTAAAATAATTTTGTTTGCAGTCAAAATACGTAGTTCGATTTATTCTAATTGTTGGAAAGGTATCGGCCAACCCATGGCTTCTGAGAAAAGGAGTAATATTATCCAGTGAAAATTTATTAACAACTAGCTTTCGCCCGCGGCTTCGCCCGCGTGGAGGTCGGAAATCGTCCCACGGGAACGTACTAACGGGATAAAAAGTATCCTATATATTAATCCAGTTTATAAACTATCTGTGTGCCAAATCTTATCCAAATCCGTTCAGCCGTTTTTGCGTGATTGAGTAACAAACATCCACACTTACAAACTTTCACATTTATAATATTATATTAGTAGGATGAAATACATTTATATAATATATAAATCGTTTTCTATCATTCACAAAAGACACACGATCACTGTCACGATCAGGAAGATTCACGATCTGTTTTGTTTTTATTTTTTATATTCGATTTAACTTATTTATGAATAGCCATTTTTCTATACAGCGTACACGCAGCACAGGGTAAACATAGTAGGTAATGTAAAAATATTATGACTTCAACAAAACATTCTCTAATCTATAAATGGCTGAGCCTGTCACAGTCTACTGCTGAAAACAGGTCTCTACATTTTTTTTTATATTTTCAGAAAATTTAGTTGAATAAATGAAATAACATTCCAAAGAGAAAACTGATATCCCTGTAAAGCAACAGCCTTCAATTCCGACAACTATACAAAATATATTACTAAACATAACGGCATCACAAAAAGGTGAAAATTGCAAACTAAATTACGATTTCATACAAAAATTGATTATTCGGTGTTAAAGTGTGAGGGATAAATCTTTGGCTCGCGCCCTCCATATATGCGCAGACGCAGCCTGTGAAAGCAAAGTTATGTGTGCTGCCTTATACGGAGCGGTTTGGGTGATCGCGTACAAAGTGGTTTATGAGTATAGTAGGTGTATATTGTCGCGCGGATTTTTTTTATTGTGTGTTGATAAGGAATGGATTTTGGTTTTCTATTGTGCTTTTATTAGAATCAGGTGTAACTTTATAAACTAAATTCTATGTAATGTTAACTCCATTTTGAGCGCCTACTTTGTTAGTCTTGCTTTATAACAAAGATAGTCAGTTAAATATTATTATATTTTTGTTTAAAAAATATCAATTTCTAGAGAAGCCGAATATTTATAATAATAAAAATGAAATGCTTTTCGTTGGTAAGCGCATTACTTGAGAACGGCCGGAACGATTTGGCTATGATTGTTTTAAAATGTTCATAATAGTCTGAATCAGGTTCTTACGCAAATAAAAATTTTAATAGGTAAACCTAGAGAATTCGGGAATATTGAAAGGGCATTTTCTACGGGAATTTTTTGAATAATTAAAATTTGGACAAAACAATTTGTGTCGGGTCAGCTAATAAATACTAATATTCGAGTCGAATCGAAAATATATATTCTGCAGATTTTATTTGCGTTAGAGATATCATAGGTACGGTTAGTAGTCAAAGAATTGACACCAGAATTTAAATTCAACAGGCAAAATAATTCATCAATCAAACAAGTTCTTAAAACAGCTGCATTTTAACTGTCAATATTTAACGAGTTCCTCGTGCTGCGCTCGCCTGTACTTGTCAAGTTTATAATAATGCTTCCGTTTTCGATACATTGAATATGCATAAAACTGTGCGGCTCAGTAATGACGGGTTGTAAGACTTTTGTGTTGAAGTTTACCGTTATAAGTTAACAGGGATGTTGTTAAATGTTGGGTTGTCATCTTATGAATTTATTTAAACCATCAAGGAACTTTTTCCAACTGTGGACTTCTTTTGGCTCATATGAGGATACATCATCCTCATTTGAGCTGAAAGAAGTCCACAGATATATAATACATCTTACTTAATTCAGTTAAGTACCTTGAGATTTACCTACTCGCGTATATAAAACACGATTTAATTAAATAATTAATTAAAATTTGACAATATTATAAGTTTGAATAATAATATGATTTTACTTCTTTTATAGCTTTTATATATATTCAGTGAGAATTAAGTTCGGAAATCTGTACTTTTTATCACTAGTTACAAGTGCACCTACATGACACTACAGTAAAAATTATTAAAAGAAAAAAGAAAAAACTTCAAATCAAAAGAACTAATCACTTCGCGACAAAGGAACTTAAACAAAAATCACACGGACTTTTAATTAACTTTCTGCTGACTCCGCCAATTAACCGACACAATAGTCGGTCATACAGAATCAAACACTACTGCTAAAACATTGTAATTCAAACCATATTCTAATAGATTTAAGTTATAGGTACGGTTAGTAGTCAAAGAATTGACACCAGAATTTAAATTCAACAGGCAAAATAATTCATCAATCAAACAAGTTCTTAAAACAGCTGCATTTTAACTGTCAATATTTAACGAGTTCCTCGTGCTGCGCTCGCCTGTACTTGTCAAGTTTATAATAATGCTTCCGTTTTCGATACATTGAATATGCATAAAACTGTGCGGCTCAGTAATGACGGGTTGTAAGACTTTTGTGTTGAAGTTTACCGTTATAAGTTAACAGGGATGTTGTTAAATGTTGGGTTGTCATCTTATGAATTTATTTAAACCATCAAGGAACTTTTTCCAACTGTGGACTTCTTTTGGCTCATATGAGGATACATCATCCTCATTTGAGCTGAAAGAAGTCCACAGATATATAATACATCTTACTTAATTCAGTTAAGTACCTTGAGATTTACCTACTCGCGTATATAAAACACGATTTAATTAAATAATTAATTAAAATTTGACAATATTATAAGTTTGAATAATAATATGATTTTACTTCTTTTATAGCTTTTATATATATTCAGTGAGAATTAAGTTCGGAAATCTGTACTTTTTATCACTAGTTACAAGTGCACCTACATGAAACTACAGTAAAAATTATTAAAAGAAAAAAGAAAAAACTTCAAATCAAAAGAACTAATCACTTCGCGACAAAGGAACTTAAACAAAAATCACACGGACTTTTAATTAACTTTCTGCTGACCCCGCCAATTAACCGACACAATAGTCGGTCATACAGAATCAAACACTACTGCTAAAACATTGTAATTCAAACCATATTCTAATAGATTTAAGTTTTAAAATTAACCGACGCAACAGTCAGGGATACAAGCTGAAAAATTACTGCTAAAACACTGTAATTTCAACCTTAATTCACACACACAAGTTTTAAAATTCCATGTCATTTTTCCTAGGCCTTAGACATGTATGTGCAAGCAAGGCTTCACAGTAAAGGTTCCTGTTTGGTCGTAAAAAGGTGTATTAAGCGAAGATTATTATTTAAAGGCAACTAATAAACCACAGGCAGGCATGGTGGTAGCAATTACAATTTTACGGCACCATTCTTTCGTCAGTAATAAAGGAGGTTATTGCCAATTGCTTACAAACCTTCATGCTCTGTTGTGCAATTTTTTTTTTTTGTAAATATTAAAAGTGAAACTGTCATGACTGGTGCTGGCCGCTTTAGAGTTTATAGTTTTTTTTAGTGTGATGAAAATGCTAAAGTCGGTTTTATAATCTCATAGACTAATTTGACAGGAGCAAATGTCAAACTCCAAATTGAAAAAAAAAAACAAACAACAATCACTTGAAATGTCAAATTTGTCTACGAGATTAAAAAAACAGGCTTTAGATGGCCCATTTGATTAGATTACCCTCTGCACCCTAATTGCGTAATACAAGATCAATCACAATCTGAATCACTTTGAAACAAATTGCTAACACATTGCTTCAAAGTTCGAAAAAAAAAATTGCTGTACAACGTAAATAACGCAATGAATGTTGTTGAACTGTCAAAATGAAACAGTTTAGTTACGAAAATGTGTTACGCAATTAGATAGCTGGCTATATTAATTAAGGCCACCTGAATTGAAAATCGCCTGTCATAAAGATAATAGTTAAAAAGTGTTATGTGCTAAAATAAAAGCAAATTTTCAATTAATACTTAGAATTTGCTAATGCTACAAAAGCCGAAAAAAGTTTGAGCAAAAAAAAAAAAAATCCTTGTGTTTTCACGCCGTGTTAATGTCCACTAGTAAGACTGGTGGTTGACTGAATTCACATAAATCATCAGTCATGGTCAGGCTTTAATGCTACTCACACTAAAACGGGTATCGTTTATAGCTAGCCAATAGAATTAAACAATAAACATCGAATTGTGATGGCCACTAACTAAATAATAGCCTCCTGGAACTTACTGTTTAAACATTTCATTTCACGTAACTGCACTTTAGTTCACGCTAGCTAAGGCAAGATCACATTTATAACAAATATACCTTTTACCTGCTTTGCCCGCATGGAGGTCGGCAATTATCGAATCCAGGTCGTGATCTATTCGTGTGCCGCATTCAAATTGTCGCAGCCGTTATACTTTTTGATAATGAGAAACGTCGCGGAAGCAGCAAAGATACCTTCAAAGCATATATTATCCAGTAGTGAATCTCTACAAAAAAGCCTAGCTACTACCTATGAACCTCACCTACCGCAGATAGATAATAACAAAAGTGAAACAAAAAGTCCTAAACACATGTGTAGCAACCTGTTATCTGTGAAGCTGTTATTATCTTTGCTGATTACTCGTATTTAACACCACCCAACACGCGGCGAACACAGAACTCTATTAAGTACAACTAAATATACATACGGTATATGTAGATGTCTTCGGCTAGATGAGAATTGAGATACAAAACTTATGTAAGAAGGGCGTAACATTTGCTGCATTTCTGCTTTTCTGAAAGTCGGTTTTAGAAGTTGTTTCTACGTAAATAGAAGTTGAGAAAAACAGAGGTCTTTCTTACACTAAAGTAAGGAAACTAAGTTTATCGAAGTATCTATGGAACATTCGTTAAGCCTCGTGCAGAATGGCGCGACGCGACACCGATAATTTTTCTACCGTAAAGTTTTCTTAGAAATTGTTTTGTTAGAGTCGCGTTGCGCCAGTTTGCACGAGATTTTATTCTTACTGCCCCGTTGCTCTCGTGGTCGCAACCGCGTCTTCTGAGTAGTCTTGGGTTCGATTCCCAAGTCGGGCAAAGTGTTAAGCTTTGTGCATACTAGCGCGACGCAACAGCGCGACGCGACACCGGTTATTGTTATACCGTGAAGTCTTCTTAGAAATTGTATTGTTCGAGTCGCGTCGCGCCGTTGCGTCGCGCTGGTCTGCACGAGCCTTTATTGGGTTTTTCCATTAGGATGTTTTTAGTAACAGCACGGTGTTTGGACGTTGGTGGTGTGATACCCCCGTGCCTCGGAAAGCACGTTAAGCCGTTGGGTCCTGCGCCTGATCTCGCCGAGGTCGTGTCGGATTGCGTGCCGTCTCATCGGACTATGAGAGTGAGGGACGAGTCTCTCATCCGTGTCTGCGCACACACTTGTCCACTATTATTATATTAATATCTGAAGCAAAAACTTTGTACCCCTTTTTACGAAAATTACGCGGACGGTGTACTATGAAATTTGGCACAGTTAAAGTGTGTATGGAGAAGGAGTGCAGAAAGCTAATATTTTTATATAATATACTTTACTTGATACTGTGTTTTTGATTACTCGTAATCAAAAACACAGTATCAAGTAGGTAATGTATTATAATTATTATTATTTAGTAATGTATTATAATTATTATTATTTGGTCTTTGACATTTCTCGGGACCCTGGGGTCCTTTGTAAGGAGTACGAGGGGCCGAAGCCAACTCGCAGAGGCCCGTTAGGCGTTTTAATGAAATGACGCACCTATTATTAGAAATAAATTAAATTAATAAATAAAACATTAGACACACTTACCATGCGTTTGACACAAGATGGCTACCTTAGAATCATGACATTTAAATGAATTGTAGTTGAATTTCGACCTCTGGGCGACCACTAGGAATAAGTAATAACTCCCACCGAAGGCTAGTTTCCGTTGATTGGCCGCCATGGCCGAAATACAGTCTAGTGGACTATTATTATTATTAACTTCGTTATTAAAATAATTTTGTGACCTCTTTCGATAGAATAGACAGAGAAGAAAAAAAAAAGAAGTAAAGGATGGATAAATAAATCGATTTCAAATGGAAACTTCTATAACAATTTGTCAGTTTACTAGCTTACAAAGTCATATATTATATGCTTTGCCAATGCCGCTTTATTATATCTCCCACAATTTTCAAGAATCAAAAAAATAAACTCCAAGTATGGTCTAGCATAAACTTTAGTTATTTACTATGAATAAACGTCAGCTCGACGTGATAAGGTCAAATAGTCTATCTAAGTTTACAGGCTTGTAAAATATCAGGCCTGTTTGTTAGCTCGGGCTATTGAGGCGTATGGCCAAACGGCCATTAGTTATGGCCGTTTTCATGTCCTACGAGACAGGAAATGGTGGCCTTGTAATGAGATGCACTTTTTATAGACTTTTGATGCCTGTTTGTTTAGAATTTGATGTTGTTTGTTTTAGTTATATAAGAAAAAGTAGTGATGGAATAACAGGTGAAATCCTTATAGACTATAATAAATTTGTTTTATGTGAAGTCTAACTAATAATAGGAATTATTTATAATAATATTTTGTGAGAGTATCTAAGAGACTTACGGAAAAGCAGCGAACATTGAGCCATGCGCTAAGGTAGCCCGCGAAATTCAAATTTTCTTACGTTTTTTGCAATTTGCAGGTCAGTGTCAGGTTGTATCTTGATTAAAATATATTTCGCGACCGTAACAAATATGGCTTTACTGAATTATAATCATTAGCATTAGCAATACAACTCCTTTTGTTAGAATAATCCTAAAATGTTATGATTTCAAAACTCACCCCACCCTAACTCTTTAAGTGCATATAATCCTATTGAGGATTATATGCACTTAAAGAGTTGTATTGACGATTTTTATGATTATAATTCTATAAATAAACATTTGATACGGCTGCGAATCATATTTAGATCAACATATAACATGATACTGACTAGCAAATTGCAAAAAACGTAAGAAATTTTTAATTTCGCGGGCTACCGTGACCCTTTCGCCTTAAAGAAAACGTTGTAACAGACTATTGAAAGTGTCGCAATAGTTACAAAATAAAGGAAATCGTTTCACTTGTGAAGACCATTATTTATTTATTTATTATGTACACACATATAAACAGACAAGAAGAAAGGAACAGAAAAATAAGAACAAAGGTGATGCTTATTTCTAAAGAAATCTCTTCCAGCATACCTGCAATAGAAAAGTAGTTAAACAGATGTAGACAACGTGTGTAAGAGTAGAAGAGAACATAAAATACATTTAAAAAAAGTTATAATATAAGTAGAGTGCAATTTACGATTACTTGTTGCAGACTCTTACCATGATTTCAATAATAATAAATAGCAATAACGAACTTTGTGCATGAGATGGTATCGTATATTTCTTGCCAGTAGCCTCGGCTCGCAAACTCTGACAGACTTAAAAATGAAATCCATGAAAGTAAACTACCAAAATGGAATGCCAAAACTACAACAAATTATTGCAACTGTTACCTATTTAGTGTAATTTAACGTCTGACATGTCTATTACCATACAAATAGGTATTAACTTAGACAAATATAAATTTATTTAGCTCAGTTTAATGTTATTGTCTAAAATATGGCCATAGGCTGCCACCATGTCGGGTCTAATTTACACAAGCAGGCGCAAATCCTAAGAAGAATTAATACCTTGACCATTTATTTGTATTGCCTTGTTGTCAATGCTGTATTGACAGTGCAAGGCTATTCGAGATTAGGTACATTTGTTTTGTTTAAATCAAATTTATTTATTTATTTATTGTTGCTTATTGTACACTCAGTTACAGGCTAGGCTAAAACATTTGAGTCCATGACCTTGTTAGGGCGCAGCAAGTATACACACATATACATTTAACTGATATCTAGGTTAAATATGTATAAGTTAACATTATATTGCATACCTACTAAACATCAATATCACAACATTCATTATTATTACTAATAAATAATCTCTGTGTAACATATTTAATTTAATAATTCCGTTTGTATTATGTACACCAGAATACACGCGAAATTTCGCGTTGTTGCATAACTTTTTAATTACTCGGAATGTTTTATTCATATTCTTTAGATAGCTATCCGAATATCAAAAAATATTTGGCTTAGGTCTTAAGCGAATCGTCCACCGCCAGCTAAATTTAAGTTAGTTTACATTGTTGAGCCAGTTTTTCATACATGTGCGTCCACCGCGGTGGACGTTCGCTGAGGCGTGAAAATTGATTCGCTGCTACAATGTATATAAGATACCGGAAAGCTTAAAAAAAATCTAGGTGCTATTTGGTGAAGATAGTTCACGTCGTGGTTTTCATTACTCATAATAATTTTTGAATGAAAAGCTTGTGAGGTATGTTGGGCTGATTGCTAGTATACCCCGCACTTCTTACTCATGAAGAACCACCTGAGCAAGAGGGACCTCTGAAAACACGGTAGGAATTCGACACAGCCCTCCATTCTCCCGACATGGGGAGTATCCACTTTCTTCACAAAACAAGGAGGCGTCGTGCTCCTATCGATGATAAGGGTTCGGTGCCATAACTAAGACACAAGGCGGAAAAGCAACGAACTGGAAAAGAAAATAAAAAATTTCGGCATCAAAAAAAATACAACATAACTTCACGCGCCTGTTTCTGAAGAATAAGGCAGAGGTGTGTACCTATAGTGGTGAAGGGCGGGCGTTTTACGGGACTGTCATATGTAATTTTGACGTTCGAAAAGTGCTGATTCTCAGCCTAGTTTGAATAAATGACTTTTGAATTTGAATTTAGAACACCCACGTTTCATGTTGAAAAAGAAATCCTATTCTAACTATAGCGAAAATTCGAAACAGCGAAAGTGAGTTTGTTTATTTGTTACTCTTTCACGCTAATACGGCTGAACAGATTTGGATGAAATATGGCACATGGGTAGACCATGACCTGGATTAAGACAGGATACTTTTTATCCCGACATTACCATGGGATCGAGACTTATGCGAGTGAAACCGCGGGGCGCAGTTATTAAGTAATATAAATAAATCATTTTTTAAACATTAACACTCATCATGACAATGACATATTACTACAGAGTTATTAACAGCTATAAAAACGTAACCTACATCAATTTAAACCGTATAAAGATTAAAAAGGCCGAGATTATAAACGACTGGCATTTTTTTCTCCTGTCGCTGTGTTGCGCAAATTGGCCAATAAAACGTTTAATTGAGACATCGAGCCGAATACACTCGGACTCGCATCTTGATCTTGTACAAGGTACAGAGGTGCACACAAGTGCTACTAGCGAAGTAATTTTTATTCATTACTAGCTGCGCCCCGCAGGTTGACCCGCATAAATCTCCATCCCGTGGGAATATCGGGATAAAAAGTATCCTATGTCGTCCAAAGCCGTTCAGCCGTTTTACCGCAAAACCTTAACAAACAAACTCACTTTCGCATTTATAATATATTAAATGATAAAATCCTTACAAAAAAAAAAAAAGAAAAAAGAAATAGGATATCCGAGAGATTATTAGAATTGTGATTTGGAATTGAAGCAGTTTATAAACTTTTTCAATCAAAACAGAGGTTACCATGCCATTAATACATAGATAGGTAGTGTTTTAATTATCTTTGATAGGCAAATCGTGGCAATTGGGGGCTAATTAAAAAACTAACTGCTGACTCTTGAGTCAGCAGTTAGTTTTTTAATTAGCCCCCAATTGCCACGATTTATTCCTAATTTATGTCAAAGAGAACGCTTCATGTCTTTGGATAAACTAGTCACCACTGTGAAATTGTTGACCAATTTTTTTTTAATTTTACATATAAATAATTAATAATTACTAACTTAGTTATAAGTACTTTTTACTAACAGTGTATGGAATGTTTTATTCTGAAATAAATGATTAATAATTAATTAATTAATAATAAATGCCATTAAAACGGACAACCACAGCCCAAATAAAATGACATTTGGGATTTAAAACTTGAGCATTCGCCAGTACGTTATCTAGAACGAAGCGAGAGGAGGCACTCCCCGATGGCTATCGCACGGATTACGAGCGGTTACAGGTGGACTGGCTTGTATAGCTCGTGTGTAGCCTGTATGGCCCGTTTATAGGATTTATGGACATGTCTTACAATGCGCAGTTGTATTACTCGCATTCGATGAAGTTGTTGTTTTTGGCACAAAAAGCATATTACAGTATTATAAAAAAATTAACGTCTCATGGTGATTATTATAAATAAATAAATATAAGTAACAGTGTAGTAATTATGGTCATGTAGTATTGTGGCTTCAGAAGGCACAAAACAGTTTTGTCTTGTACCAGAACAAGGTGTTCTTGACTGCGACTATGTCACTAGTATTTTGTTGCGAGTGTGAGCATTTGTTAGTAACATTGTTTTCATAGAGCGCTTGTGTAGGGGCTTGTGGCTAAGTAATAACGGCCGCATGGGTCGATCGATCAGGTTAAGCTACGCTTGCCGCGGTTGGTCCGCGGATGGGTGACCATTTTTACATACCAAGACGCCTCCGTGCCTCGGAAAGCACGTTAAGCCGTTGGTCCCGGCTGTCATTTGTAGATCTTTGACAGTCGTTACAGGTAGTTAGAAGCCCAAAAGTCTGACAACCAGTCTTACCAAGGGGTATCATGTTACCTAGTAAGTAGTCTGTGGAGGTCAGATAGGCAGTCGCTCTTTGTAAAATACTGGTATTCAGCTGCATCCCTTTAGACTGGAAGTCGACCCCAACAAAGTTGGGAAAAGGCTAGGCAGATGATGCCTCTCCTCTCTGGTCTGCTTGAAGAAATTTCTTAAGAAATAAGCAGTACCTTTGTACTCAAATTATAATTATGTCGTAACTCTATGTATTTTACTGTTTGTACATAAATAATAAAATAAATAAATAAATGATGATTGTTTTCATAGAGCAATAGTCTGACAGTATTCAGCCTAGTTGGGACAGGATTGGATGTCCAGCAGTGGAACGAGATGGTCTGTGTTAATAATTTGATTGATATTAAATAGTTCACATACATACGTAAACTCACGGCTTTTTCCCATTTATTTATTTATTTTTTACTTTAACATAAAACGGCCAAAGGCCAATTACATTAGTTAAAGACACAACACATATATAAAAGTACAAAAAAAAAAACAAAAGAATACAGCTACTCGACAGTCATACGCTCATCTCACAATACTCCAGACATGTTGACAAGAGGGGTCCTCCAGACCGTATTTCGGTCTTGGCAGCTAATCTCAACGGAGACTAGCCTTCGGCGCGGGAGATATTATAGTGCACAAGTGCGTGCGCAGACACAGATCCTCTCTCTTTTCCCTCACTCTCATAGCCCGATGGGACGGCTCATAATCCAACACGACCGGACAGAGATCAGGCGCAGGACCAACGGCTTAACGTAGTTTCCAAGCCACGAGGGTATCACACCGCCAACCTCGAAACTCGGGGCTGTTACTAAGAAATTCCTAATGGAAAAACCCAATAACACTTTGCCGGACCTGGGAATCGAATCAAGGACCGACGCTCAGCAGTAGCACTTACAACCACGAGTCCAACAGGGCAGTCAGTCCCATGGGTGTAGGCAGAAGCAACAGTTAGTTTATAAAATACTGACTATTTTAGTTTCGCACATTCGACAGTTAGCGCCTTTGATGAATGTGAATTTAGCAGAGTAGGGTAGGTATATAGGTAGGTAAGTAGGTAGGTATGTAGGTAGGTATGTAGGTAGGTACGTGTAGGTGGGGTATGTAGGAAGGTATGTAGGTATGTAGGTAGGTATGTAGGTAGGTCGGGTAGGTAGGTAGGCAGGGCAGGGTAGGTAGGGTAAGTAGGTAGGTGCACCGTAGATAAGTACATAGTGATACCCGTGCGAAGCCGGGGCGGGCAGCTAGTGTTTCATAAAACCTAGCAAATAGAGAAAATATAACTAATATAATTTTAACTTTCCTAAACAATTAAAAGCAGCACAATTTCCATAATTATTATAAGTACGACGTAAGTTTCTATAATGATAATGATAATCATAACACTTTTAAACCAATAACTATCACAATGATTTACGTTGAAAATAGTAACAGCTTCTTAATCAGTAGGTACAGCCAACCACATGTGAAACAAACTCTTGAACTTGAAAAACCGCCCATTCTCTTCGACATAAATTCGCTGTCAATGTCAAATAGTTACCATGTACGTGCAGTTGACTGTACTAACACAGTATTTGTAACCATTTCCCTCAGGTAATTTACGGGTGGAACAGAAATACATTGCATACGCTTTCTTGCCGCTACATTATAATTTACTTTGGAAGCTTGTTCTAGTTGTATTAACAATGAGAAGGAATGCTGGTATTTTTGCTATATTGGAATTTGAAGAAACATATAATATAACATGATGTCTGTATTCCCCGAAGAGTTAAGCAGAGGTGCACCTATAGCACACCCACATTTCGTCAGTTATATTTTTGTGTCCCATGTAAGAATAGGGGGCGAGCCTCTTGCCATCAACTGGGCACAAATCGAGGCTGCTACTGAAAAATTCCATATGAAAAAACCCAATAACACTTTCCCTGCCCCGGGAATCGCACCCAGATGATTTAATACGTATAGACAAAGATAATAAATTGCTTGGAAATGTAAGAACAATGGAGATGATTCGGTTTTAGTGAGAGTGAATGTAGTTACAGGAATATAAGTAAAAACTTTGATGAATTAATTACCGACTTGAAACTTAATATGCGCTCAGACGTGGAGATGTGCAACATGAACCCGATGCACAATACAAAATTTGTCAAGTTAACGAAGCTAAACAAGCCTATACTTAAAACGACTTAAAATCCTAGTAATTTTTCTAATCTTGAGATTGCATACCACACAATAGCAGGTGTACAACACAACGAACTAAGGAGCGCTTGTTACTACACAAGCATTAACAAGGCGACATTCAATTGCTAAATCAACACAACACCTACACGATCGCGGACTCTAATCGCGTGTTTAAAATTAAACAATGTTTTGACTCGTACGTCGTAAGCGCAGGTTAAAAATAGCCCAAGCATTGCTCTTGTTGTGTCTAAAACTCTGTTTTCCTAGTTTAGACAGGCAAAGTGTTGATTGTTTGGCCGTTTGCACGTGATTACGACCAGGACTGCATAAGTAGGAAGTCGTGTGGTTTAGTGAACCGTTGTTGGCGGGAACGTTATGAGGGAAATTAATTGTTTTAAGTCTTCAATGTGAAAATAGATTTATGTTAAGGTTATGGTTATGGTTTTGTTGGTCTTCTGAAATTAGTTGCGAACTCTATCAGAATAACTTCCAGATTACCAAGTTTAAAAATAAAAATCAATATGTGAGATATCAATAAAATAAAGAAATCGATTAACAAAATGTATCGACATCAAATAAAGAGCTCGCAGACGTCTTTAATAAACTCGTGACCAATAAAATACCACCAAAGAAAATTTATGAACAAGAAACAACTCATCGACACAATAAATATAAAGAAAACCGCGGGAGTCTTCAACAGCTCAAATAAAAAGATCGCGAGGTGATGAATAAAAATGTGGGTGCAGAACTTGACATGCTCGGATTTATCGACAACTGTGCTCAAGCGACCACCGGGTGAGATCTCTACCTACCACCGAATGAACGACGTGTACACTCGGTACACACGTGCTATATTGAAAATTTGATTATGAATAAAATTGTTGGAGGTCCATTTTGAAAAGTAATTTTGATGAAAACTGGGTTCAGGAAACTTGTTTGCAAGAAGTGAAATGAAACTCTAAAGTTATGACAGATATAATTATGTAGATAGAGAGAATTGAGAAGGACAAGGTCCATCATTCAACAATACGTCTCTTTCTAAAAAAGTATTAAGTAAATTCTTGCCCGTTGTCAAGCCTTGTAAATTAATCTTCGGTGTGAGCCACCCGCACTTTTTCTCTTAAACAGTAACGACCGCAGTCGATTTCTTTCATCGCACGCGCTCACGATTTATCGTCAATAACCGTAACACGCGAATTGGATGCGCGAGGAACTAAACGTAAGTGATAATACCAAGAAGCTTTTGTATGGAAAATGTACTCGAGATGTAGGTTAGTGATAAAATAAAGATTATGATGATGCAAAACCGCGGTGGGTCCATACTGGAGGACGAATTTAATAACCGAAAGCTTTTCTCATTTAAATACGTGTGAAATTCGTGATAAAAATTATGATGACTGCGGTGGGTCGGAATTTATATAAGGTTTATATTTAAAACCTAAAAGCTTAAAGCGATTTGAATAATGAATCTGAATTTGAAATGATAAAAACTGTACCAGCCTTAAACGTTTGTGAGACGGTAGATTACAACGCAGTCATATAACGCAATGGATTTGAAGCTAGAAATATAGAGGTTGAATTTAGCTAGTCTCAAAAACTGGCAACTCAGAATTGAACTGTCAGTAAAACAAATTAATAAAGCTCAACTTACTGAGTAAATACCCACTCACCACATTAAAGCTAGGAAAAGAGCTAATCAAATCCTTCACCTAAAGCCTTAAGCTAAGGCTCAATAAATTTAATTGAAAATCAACTCTATGAATCATATGACGGCTGACACGGTTGAGCGGCAATTTTGCCGTGTTTGTGAACTGTCGAGCTATCAATCTTAGTTAATTGCTCGCTAGCGCCTGTTATTCTATTAACTTAGCGAAACATTTAATTATCATGGCTTTATTAGACTAGTGGTTTGTTAGTGGCTAGTGCACTTGTATGCTTGATATCTTTTTCTCGGTGTAGCGGTAGATATCCCATAAGAATAAAGTATCTTTGTCCAAGATCAATTTATTCATTGATTGTCAGGCAACGATGTCTTCTTGACTTCCTATGGGAAGACCGCGGTAATCGAAATAACATAAGATTGAATGAGTTTTTTCTTATTCATGAAAAGAAAAGCGTTTGTCTATAATATCTGAAGACTAAAAATTTTAGTAATAATATCTGTAACACCTCATCTATTGCTGCACCGTCTAAAGCAAGTTTTTTTTTATTGTCAAGCTAATACTGAATTACTTTTTATCTCTCATTCATGTCTTGTCATATTTATTTGCGAATAAATAAATTCCACAAAAAATATGTCTTTGCGATTTGCGGGTACTTAGTTTCTATGAAGTCTTAAATCTGTCAATCTAAGCACTTATTTACTGAATATATAATCGAAAGGTAAATTCGTTACGAAGCAAATGTCTATAAATATCATATGACGAAGCATTACTTCAAACCTTTTAATGACAGATCTATGATACAAAGCGATAATCAGATACAATAACGTGAAACAAACTTAAATTTCTTCGCACAAATAAAACTCTATAAAACTGAACCTTAACTCATAAAGTTAAAGTTCAAAATTAAAAAGGCATAATTTATCATTCGCAAGCTCAAATGTGTTTCATTGATAGAAGATGACAGAATGGTTTGAAACATTGGCGCCAATTTGCACCAATCAAAATAGTTGGTTAAACTTGACCTGTGAATTGGAGAAATGCACTTGACAATATACAATGAAGTTCAAAGTGTCCATAAATGAACTGGCGACACTTTTTTGTCTGCATTAAACTGTTGTATATTTTAAAGGTATTGCAAACTCCTTTCAATTGTTGTCAAGAGTGTCATTCCTACATCTTCGCGGGGACACCCACCATACATCTTTTCGCGGCATTCTACCGGCTGACTGCCTGGTTCCGATTTGCATACAGGAACTGTTTCAGCGCTCGTTAGTATGCGCATGCCCAGTTTATTTACTCATAATTTAATAACATCAAATATGGCGAGATCTCTTTCCTCCGCAATCGGAACGTAAATTACTATTTTATAATTCACCAAAAACATTGTTTACTTCTTGATTTTTCGTTAAATTTTCTCGTAATTATGGAAATGTGTATAAGCCGGAATCAACTAATCATTGTTTTTTCCTCAACCAAAAATCTTTAAGATTTTTACCTCGTGTTAATCGTGACACAACTTCACATTTACGAAATGTCAAAACAAATGCCAAACCCATTGGCAAACTCAACGCAAGCGCAACTCTATCAGTCAATCACAGATCTTATCAGGGCGGCAATAATCATGTCATACATCAGCCATTAGAACAATTAACAATTCATTACGTGCTTTACATGGCAGTATGGCGATCGCAATTTGTTCTGACATTCACTTGATTCGACCCCATATATGGATCAAATTATCAGTTAGATCGGGCTTATTAAATTAACTATAAGTACGGCTACATCATTCATAACACAGATATCGATTCTTAGTTCAATAAACTGTTTCAATACAAATGGAATGTTGATTTTATCAAAATCCAACCAATCAACCAATTGTTATGATAGTTTGATAAAATCTAGACTGAGCCATAAGACTTGAAAACCGTATAATGAAACGAATATGATTAAGACTAACTTTGTCAAGAAATTGCTAAATAAATCAAAATAAATGCACAATTTTCTACATCACAACTAAGTGCAGTTCTAAAGATATATCCGAAAATAAATCACCTAAAAAAAAAACAACGAAGCCAAAAATCAATCAAGAGACACTCATAATGATCACTCAGAAGCTTCAAAGTGAATCGCCACAATACGTAAAGCCGTTTAAAAATCTAAATTGAGATGAGAAGAAAGCCGTCTGTTTCAATGAAAGTGCTTAAAAGAAAAAAGAACTGATGACAAATTAACAGCGACGTTTGTCACGACGTTTGTCATGTCGTTTGTCATCGGCAGTTAACAGGTTTAGTCATGGCACTGTTATTATAATGGATGCCGGGAATTTCGAAGTCGTGTAATTGACTTTGATCGGACTGAAGTGTAGTTTTGAATTTCAGTACATTTTTTTATGAATTTCAAAGTGTACGTAAACGTCTGAGGTAAAATGATTAACGGCAACTTATCTGCCGTCCAATAAAATCATGGCAAATATATATTTTAATCTTTTGTCCAATTCCTTTGAAAACTGTTCTAACAGCTATAATATAAGTGCTTACAGCGACAAAAAAAATATTTGGGAAGTTGGTTATCAACAAGATTATTTAATATTTACAAAACACGTTTTTGCACTTAACAGTATCAATTAAAATGAATGCTTCCGAATCGATCTATCTCTAAATTGATGCATCAATGAACAAGTCATCCATAGTTTCATAAACACAATTCTTCCGACCATTATCATTATTTTTTATTGTATTTTCATAGAGATTTATGTTGGTCGATCTGACATTAGCAATTTTTTTATTTTCTGCATTCAATGCCAAAACAATAATTGATAATGACCACAGTAACAAGTAGTTAATGATAGGTACCTTTGTAATTTTGTTCTTCGTAAGAGGTCAAACGTTTGTGATGTATCTGAAACAACAGAAATAGTTTTAATTAGTAACAATAGGTTTGATTAGAAACAAATGATGAGTGACGTCATCGAGTTGCTTCACATTTTTTCCTTTATTTATTGGTCATTGTCAAGTGCAATGAGGTATATTGGAGAATGAAGTTATTAGGAAGTTATTAAGTGGTCAATGTCATGTCTCTGTTTTTTTTATTCTACATTAATGATTTTAAAATAGGTTGGTAGAAAACAGCTGCTTATGATAGTCAACATGAGATAAATGATAGCGTTGAAAAGGAAATAGTTACTGTGGCGATGGTAAATTAGACCGTCATTTAACGTCTTAAAGAGTTAAAACATGAACTTTTCAACAAACTCATACATTACGGCTATCAACAAAATCATAATTTCAGATTGTACCATTAAATCCTTCACGTCCCGTTACTCTAATAGCCACATATTCGTCTTATACGTCTAAAAGCGAAATCAACACTAGTTCCAACTCCGTAGATGGATATTCCCTTTGTTATAATCCGGAATCGTGACTCGAGTCCCAGATATAATCGTTTGACACCTAACTAGCTTCCTTGGTTAAGGACGCCAAATGGGCACCTGTTAACCAGCAAATCCGTGATAATACGTGTGTTATGAAACAAGAATTATAGTGTTTTCGAGGTAATGATGTAGTTAACAATATTACAAGGTTGTAGTTAAGATAATTCAGATTCCAGATAGGTAGTGGTGTGGTGAGAATTAAGTAATAATAAAATATGATTAAGTGAGGGGTCAGACTAACTTAAATAACAAGAAGAACATAATCATGGTTTACCTTTAAGAGGGCCTAGGGCTCGAAATTGTCAAAGGTAAGCTAAGTTGAAAAGGAGTTTCAGTCAGTTTCTATGGAATGTTGGCTTTAAGAAAAGTAAAGTGAGTTTCCGTACCCTAAAATTGAGAGTTAAGGCATAAAAAACTGCTTGCATGGTATCTAGGAGCTATTACATTTATTTATGATATATATAAGTACATTAATTTGAAGCTAGCTCTTTTGATAAGCATATTATTGAACAGGAAGCTATGATTCTTGGACTTTCTTTTTTCTGAGAAAATCTTGACAACATTCGACTACATTCAAAAGAAACCATTAATATACAACATCATACATAATCAAATCATTTTCACACATTATTACATCCTTTCCTAGCATTGCGTAGAAAATTGAAATTGAGTTTTGACACTTCGTAAGTGAGTTTACAAACTCGTTGCCAAGTCTTGGAAATGGTGATTCTACGGTGGATTATATTTCCGCAATACACGTGGCGCTAGTTGAAGGATTTGTGCAAGTTGTTATTACAGGAAAATGTGTCGTTTATTCTGGAATATGAATAGATAAGTCCATTATTGGACAAGGCTTCTCGCTGTTATTTAAGCCCATCATTTTAAATAACCACCTACTATCAACCATTGTACTCAAAAGTACCTTTGTAACTAACAGTTTCACCGCTCTTCGGCGACTACCAGTCTTTAGTTAAGCCCCAAATCCTTCGCCCTTTATATTTCTACTATCTTTCAGAATATAGTCTTAACACCGTATTTGTCTAACTGGGTGGCATCCCACTATCACCTTATTTAATGCCCATATCAAATGAGAACATTTCCTTACAACATAATTCTAGATAATATAATTAATGTTGGGGTCGATTATCCGCCGTGCGATACTGTACCACCATGAAAACCCATTTCGCGAATTCGTCGGTATCAAAATGGGAACCTTCGCGTAACCATAACTGATAAATTTAAATTACTACACTGACAACTGTAACAAACAACGCAGCAGGAGCTCATGCAATGTTTTACCACCTTTACTTTTCTATTCAGCGCAATTTCAGCTTTAATATAAAATTCATAAAGCACATAATATCCTACAATTTCAAGAACATTTACACTTTAAACAGGAACATTTTCAAAGGAATAACAACTTTGAAGACAGCGAACATTGAAATTAAAATTGATTGGAGTTTTTGACGTTGTGCATATAGGTTTATCGAAGTCCATTTAACAAAATATCACTCCTGAGCTATACAAACTTGTACATTAAATGCAATTCAAACATTATGATTTGTGATAATTATACTTAAATGCAAACGTCAAGTGCATGACATTCATAAATCAAAAGGATAAAGTACAAACGATGGATTTAATCTTAGACAAATATACATTAGTTCTCTATGAGAAGTTTGTTGAGAGTATGACTTATTAGCTTTGAGATGTAGATGACGATATTATCGAAACCCCAAAACTAATTTTAAAAAAATCTGTAATACGCTGTATTTTGAGTTTAATCATGGCTAGATGGAACTGTCATCAATATAATTAGACATATATAATTTGTATGTGATTTTTGTACATATATGTCTAGTTTTATGGAAAACTCGGTGGTATTATATGAAACAAAAACATGCGAAACAGGAACGGGTAGCAACCCGCCCTTAATTTGCATGGTTTTTAAGACTTGGCAAAACATCGAGATAACTGAAGTTTATTATGAATATACAAAAGTCTTCTAGAATAAATTCTCAAATGAAGGTGAAAATCATATCAAATGATGTGCTTTAGAAGTATTAAGCGAACACAGAAAGACAAAAATCGTGATCGTTTCTGTAACAAAATTTTCATGGAGTTAGACGTCCTGCCGCTAGATAGTTTCCTAAATAGGATTGGGTAAAAGTACAACTATGAATCTCATTCAGGGAAGTAGAAAGTGCTAACACTCCGAATTAAGGCAAGGAAATTAAACCATTTGATGACTAGACTCGTACATCAAACGAGAACTAAATCCATAACCAGAAAAACTCCTCACCTCCCAACACGGACCAGTAAAGATGTTAAACAAGGATCAAAAGTGGTCAGCGATTACACAAAAATCCAATTCAATTACCACGTCTTTTGTGATCTAAAAGCCGCCTTTGTAACCCATATCCAGCCGAGTACCCGAATAATCAGATTCAATATTTGTTCTGCAATTTGTTTACCCTTTATATTGGGGAGCAGGCGCCCTCTAGTGTTACATTCAACATTAAAGAAGTTTATTTCATGAGAAATTTCGTCAGGACATCGTGGGAACGCAGGCGTACCGCAAGGGTCAATATTGGGCCATACAATTTCATTGTCAAGTTTTTGGTAGCTTTAGTGTTGTATCCAAACAGAGTTGTTGCTGCTTTCCGCTTTTACACCTACGTTAGCGTGATGTTTATATTTGTGATTAGTCTGTGTGTCGCCCTGCCGATATATAATGGTAAATAATGCATTGTTGTGGGTCAAATTTTATGACTTAGAGCTTGGGATTCGTCATGGGTGGCTTATGGGTTTCAAGCATTTTTTTCCAGTTTCGTTTTATATGGCGCGTTATAAATTAAATGGTGAAGTTTATGGAAATTTAAATTGCATTTTGATTAAGCTTCTTCTTTATGTGAAAAGGTTATGACCTGTAAATGTAGATTTTTCTGATTTTAATTGACATTTCTGCACAGAGTTGAGGTGTTTTTTGCTGTGGATAGAGTGTAAACAGTTTATCCCAAAATCTGTGTGTCTAAAAAAATCGCGCTGAATTACCGCGGTATGTCCCAAAATGCTTGGTTTACAATGAAAACATTTTCTACACAATATCTTCATTTAGTGAGGTGTCTGCAAACGAGTACATAAAGAGGCGAAGCCGCGACACAATATCTACAAATTAACTCAATACCTAACCACCTTCAGATAGGTGTAAAAACATGACATCTTAAGCATTACTTACAATCCCTGCTGATTGTGACAAAACACATATTACCATACCAAACCAACATGAAAACTTAAGTCAATGAGCAATTATAAATCTACGATTAATTAACCATTTGGTATTAATTTAATCAATTAGTTCCTAAATTCCGAGCACTATAGAATACGATATCGTATAATGAGTGTGATTGATAAGCGGATTGTTTAGATTAATATGTTGCGTTTTATTCGTGTGAATGTGAAGGACTAAAGTAAAGGGCTGGTGAGTGCACAGTAGTCTTGTTTACTGATTGCTAAGAGTTGGACACATGTTGGGATTGTAAACTTGATCAAGTGAATTTAAAGGCTACAAAATTCGCAAAATGTTAATGAAAACGGGACACACTGAATCGGTTGATTTGGTGGCGTTTGTAGGAGACCTATGTCCAACAGTGGACTTCTTGAGGCAGAAATAATGATGATGATGATGATGAAACTAAAATATATTTTAATGAAATTTTAAGAAGTAAAGACAAAATATGAATGTTTATTAACACTTTCCCTCATCAGTGACTTATATAATAATTATAATTTACAGCGATTGTTTAACCATTTTGAGCTTGCTCTGTGGACAGTGAAAGTGTTAAAATGATCTAAGTAGCTAATAACTAGGCACAAGATAAAAGGCCCAGCAAGGTTGGCTGTGTACCCGTATGTCCAAGGCTGGATGTAGATACTTAAACATCGTCAATAACATCACTTCGTGAGTTATCATCTGCAAAACAAGATCTAATTGAAACTGGAAAATCCAAACATGTTTTATCGACACATTCAGGCAAATCAGTGGTCACAGACAGACAAGATCCTGCTTTTCAACAACCTAAATACCCAAAATGCCTCAGAGTCTCCCACGGGACTATCTGAAATAACCTATTTCACTTCAGGCGGCACTTAAAATCAAATATACTTGTAACTGATTGCAATGTAGGGCGGAGTGTTGACAGTCTGTCTTACACCAGTCCATTGGATTAGCATTCTTCACGCTTGGGCTAATAGGCTCGCACAAAAACTTCGTTAGCGCCGACCGACAAATCAACTTTGACGGCGACAAGCTTCAGATTTATACTAGGTTTGGTCTGTGTTTACTTGTTTATTTTTGTTGGAGTAAATTAGTAACGTTTTGTGTTGTTCGTTTCAGGTTTTGGAACGTTTTCTTTGTTTTGGCTTTTAGTTAAGATTTAATTTGAGAGAGTTTGTTTCACGGAAACAACATTTCGACTTCTTGGTTTCGTTGTATGAGTTTGATTATTGCAATTTTTTTTGCGAATTCTTGCTTGTGATCATCATGATTGTGTCCGTATTTATTACGACAGCTCATCAGAATTATTTGTACAAGGTCCATTTCCAACAACAGTTAAGTTGAAAGGTTCTTGGAAAGCCGCGTTTCCAGGAGAGAACAAGTTGATGAGGAAGATCCCAGGAAAAATAAATTAAATACAAACAAACGATCATGCACTCTACATAAAATCAACATAAAGTTTATACAAAATAATGAATGGTTGCCAATCATAGCATCAATTTATTATACTAATAAGAAAACACTTACAGGCGCCACGTGACGCAAGCGCTCGCAACTAGTTATTAAAGACAGGATTAATCATGAAACGTTCTGGTTAGCTTTTGCAATTATGTGGTAAATTAGTTTTCTTACTTCCATGTTAGTCTAGAAGTCATAAGAGTGACAAAGTGTTTTAATGGCTTGTCATCCCATATTTGATATTCAACTAATGCTGCTGCGATGGTGGGTGTGAGTTAGGCTTGGTACACAGTTGCAGCGTTGATAGGTTCTTGTTGGTATAAGACGTTTATTGCACACGCGTTTATACCGACAAAGATCCTAAGGTTTAAAAATACAGGGCATAGTTAATTATGTATTATTATCTACCTGTGCATTAGTAATTTCCATTATCCTGGTCATCATCGTCTCTGAAGAATAGTTCTATCAAGGTTGCATCATATACTCTAGATTTTGTTTTTGAGCTTTTTAATAGACAGTACCTGGGCGACAGAGCTCTGCTCGGGTGAAAAAATAGAAAATGAATTTTCCCTGATATGAAAACTAGCTAGATCGATTTTCGCCCCCGTAAAATATTGCAGCTTTCATCAAATCGTTAGAGCCGTTTTCGAGAACGTGATTACAAATATATATGTGTACAAATATGGCTCATTTAGTATAGGATTAGTATTTCTCAAGTACGTTTACGTAATCATAGGTTCATTGACATCAATATAGCAAAGAATATCTCTTCTTTTCAAACATCACTTTTAAAACAAGAAAGTAATATTAATAACACAGATCACTGTTAAGACCCAGGCAACGGACCAATAGTCATAATATTTACAATAATGCGTTCAAAAGACGTGGGAAGCAAAAACATTGCTTAAGTTATTCAAGAGCCACTCTTCGAAGCAATACTCGATGATTTGGGACTTAACAGATTGTCGTTGTATCAATACCTACTTGAAATGCCCAGGAATTTCGTTCACTTTAAAACCGTTAATTCTCATTAATATGTTTCAAAAGAATTCTGAATTAAATGGAATGGTTTATTTACTCTTCTGCGTATGGGTCATTGTAACCTGTCAGCAAAAATACAAATACTTTACATATTTAATTATTCTCATAATTAATCATGTGACTTAGAAACACTGCACGTGTAAACCATGGTCATGAAGTATTGCACGTAAATCATTTGCTGCTTCGGTTCCAATAATATGGTTATCGGTTAGTATCCCAGTCTCTAAATCACGTGGAATACTACGAAGGATTTCAAATTTCGATTTATCTGTATCCGCATTCTAATGCGACCTATCGACTTGGTCATAATCAAATTAAATATTGTGTAGACCAATAAAAATGGTCGCTTCCCTTATTATCGCGTTTCACACTTGACCGTTGAGCTATAATTACTCAAGTTCTCATAGTTCCAAGGGGTTCGTGTTAAAAATGTTGTTAGGGTGTTATACATTTGGTAGATGAATAAACGTCCCTTGACACTTGGGATGAATGGAAGACATTTTATTAGTACATGCGTCTATTTTATGGGCAGTGGTGTTTTCATTATCGCCTCTACGCTCTGGGTGTCAAAGTGTTCAGCAATACTCGTAGTAATAGGCTTGACTTGGCTCGGGTTTTAAATAAAATTATTGATGGGAGTATTGTCATGGCAATGGTAGTAGATAACGGTGGTCACATGTTATGTATTCCTATATGTCTAAATCGAAACATAGCCCTTGCCACAAATTTATGAAATGTCCAAATAATAGGAGAGCATTTGATAAAAGTTGTGTGAAAGATAAATGGGAGGCTTTCGTTCAACAGAAAAACTCTTTATAAATATGTCATACAGCTCAATTTCCAGTTTTTAATCATTTGAATGAAGAATAAATAGGGAAAAGCTTACCCAAACAACAAGGAATAAAAGTAAGTAAAAAACCTCTATAAAATATGCAATCAGCTCAAAAACCAACTGACACACATCCCTACATTCCAACCGCTATGAAAACATAATTAAATCCTTAAAAGGATAATTAAGCTGTAAAGGAACCTATTTGTAACCATCGGTTTACGATCCCAAATCGTCCGAGAATCGAATCGAATGCAATCGATTGTTTTATCGATTCCCATAATTACGGCGCTTATGGTGATCATGGGTTTATGGTGATATTAACGGGTTTTTCATGTTCTACCGGCTTGTAGTGTTAAGTATTGGTAATATTTTAAAGGATCTCGTAAAAGGGATGGTTTTAAAATAAAACTTTGTTTTTGAATAAAAAATATTCTCATCTTCATCATTGGCTTTGGTTGTGGAATAGGGGATGTCCTTATTTATAAACTTAATTTTCAATTCAATTCTCAATTCTTTATTGCGTACCATAATGTATACAGTTGGTGGGAAAAACAGTTACATCAGTCTCAATTATGGACCCTTACAATTAGTTATCTGGTTTAAGCAAATGTTGTTGTTTTAGTTTCTGAGGGTCAGGGAAATTTTTATTAGGTTGTTCTATCTGCAATTTTTCAGTAGCAGCTCGGAGTCTGTATTTGTTCCCGGTTGATGGCAATAGGCTCGCCCCCTTTTACTGGGGACTTAAACATAACTGACTAAATGTGGGTGTACCTGCTACAGGTACACCTCTGCCTAATCTTTCAGGGAAACAAGCCTTGGTGTTGTTGGTTTAGTTATGTACTAGGCAAAGTACGTAAGTACTATTAAAAATACTTTTACGGTTCACTAATGTTTCACCAAAACATCATTGACAAATTTTTACTTTACAACCAACGTTTATTTACACACTATTTATTTGACAAACAATTTATTCCGCAAATGTTTTATTTTATAAACACTTGCTTTACAAACATTTATTTAGCAAATGCTTCTCTTTACAAATGTTTCGCATGTTATTAATCATTTATACATTTTTCATTTAATATTTAGATTATTTTGGAAAAATCACGTTTATTAAATATAATTTTATAAAAAAATCTAAATCAGTCACAAAGTGATCATGGTTGCAATTTCCATTTGGGTCGTTGAATAATTTACAAGCAAGTACTGAAGTTCCTTAAGCCTACTAAAGTGTTTTTTTATATATTCTAGTCGTTTTTGCCACTCGCCGGCCGCTGCCGCGGCACCGCTCGCTTCGCTCGCTCGGCTCGTGCGTAGGGGTCGCAGTTCTACCCTAACCTAACCTAACCTTTTCGCGAGTAAAAATAATTAACCTAATATAACTAGTTCGGTTCCGGGTAGCCTACAAAAATATTATATTTAGTTCTGTTAACACAACTCGTGAACTGGCATTTAATTTTTTTAATAAAATAATTTTTGTTTATTTATAAGTTAATATTACTTACCCTTTTGCCTATTTAATGAGTTACATTTTTAGGAAATTGCGTAATGCAATATGTCAAACTTTTTTATTCTAAATGTCGTTTTATGAGAAAACGTGAATAAAAAATGAATTGTTTGTCATACGTTATTAAAAAAAGTTTATTGGATAATAATTCACTTATTTTCTTAAGTGAATTATTTGGAAAACTTGTTGTTGTATAATGTAACTGGTTACTTTCGAATAGCATCGTGGACGATGTTTTAACATATTTTTTCAACCATTTATTTGTTAATCAATATACTTCATATGAATCTTGTGCCATAACATTAAGCACTTCTATATCATCTCAAGTCCCGTTAGGAATCCAACTCACCCTTTTATTTAAATCAAACTAATAATACTCTTCATAATGAAGCCCAAACACTTCGAGTGTGATAATAGCTCAATTACAACTACTAAACTGTTTTAATGAGGTAATTAACTTATTTTAATGGTTGACTGCGATCTTGAGTACCGATGTGACGTAATTGTATATATGCTGTTGATTTTGTGTGTAATGAGTGAATCCATATAAAAATTATGAAGTACGGATTATTTTAATATATTGATTTCTGCGTAAAGATTTTATTTTATTTTTCATTATTTCTCTTAAGATATAAGATGACTGCTTCTACAGCAGCTCCTAGCGTTATATCTAAATCACCATTAGCCTAGCTTTTCTCTTACTACGGAATATCTAACTGCAATAAGAGTCAAATATGCGTTGCCTTAGTGAAACAAGCTAATGCTAATAACCAAACTGCTGTTTTTCTAGCCGGGAAAAATAAAACCGAGCAAGTGGACGACGACGCACAGTGAAGAGTTAGTCGTAGTCAGGATGAATACTAGCTTCATATTTTTGACTGACCGACTCCTTGACAATTCAAAAGTGCCTATAAATGGTTTAATTGAAATAAATGGCTTGAGTTTGAGTTATTGAGGCACGCAAAGTGATGATTTTGACGGGGCGCAAAAATAAGTTTATATTTCAATATTGCAATAATATCGAAAGAGAATAAAACACAAGAAAGAATCAAATGAATCAACTTAATCAACCGTGATAAAGTGTAAATGCCACAACTTTTACATAACGCAATCAGTGTACTAAATAAGACACTAGGGTGTTAGATAGTGACCCAGCATTCGCTAGACTGACAAGACGCACTTAATTGCATAATATAGATTTAAAGCAAGGTGCAACACGCTCATAAATGATTAAATCCACATGCAGAGCGAAGTACCAACCATTTGTAACAGGTCTTAATTTCTTACATACAAATCTGTAGATTACATTTACTCTTACTTATTACCCCATGCCCTTGTATAATTTGCACCGAGCTTTTAACAAGCTATCTGGTCTGTCTGTCTGTTAGACGTGCAAGCAAGACTGTTATTCAAAAATACAGTTAAATAAATTACTTCACGCTATTTACTTTAGGTTCGGGAGCAGTGATGTATAGGTCTTGTTTCTAGGGTATTTTGTAAGGTTTTGTAAGAGCTTAGGTGTGATTGTAAGCTTGTTAATGTGGCTTTAGAGAATTAGATCGTAGCTGTGTCGTCTTTGCTGATAAAAGGGGCTTTTTTTATGTGCAATCTTATGCTTTGGACTGTTTGGATCAATTAGTAAATAAATGCATGGCTTCTACCTGATAACTGATTTAAGATTAACTTGAAAAAATGCCTGGTAAGGTGACGCAATGATCACAATCTGAAAAATGTAGGTCAGATTGTGTCTTCTATAAATATGACTGCAGAATACTAAAGGATAGCATTTAGCAAACAGGTTAGCATTTCGAACAAAGACTTGAGAATTAAATAAACCCTTTGGCATGAATCGAATGGAATGAATGGCACGGGTACAGTACATCCTTTTAACCTCAAACCAGTTAGTCAATCATCGCAAGATACTATCGCTTTACGTAATCAAGAAATAACGACAGATTGCCGTCATTTGATTTGATTAAATCCAACAAAACCTTCATTAAAATTATCTCAAGTTAGATCTGAGTATCAGTTACATTATGTCCGTTTATTCACTAGTTCGCCTTTGCACTGTGGTTGGGCCGTAAATTTTATAGATATCATCAGAAACTAGAATTAATGTATGTACAGAATATTTTGTTGGTAAAGGATTATGGCAAGTCGTGTTGTTCTTACTGGTTCGTTTCGTGACTGCGCCTGCGTCTTCTTACGACTTTTGGTTGTAAACATACTGGTTTACCTATTTACTTGTCATTATGTGGCCTAGTGTTTTCAAGGTCTTACGTTAGTTGTCAACTAGAGCCAGGTGCATTACGAGTACTTTATATGATGTAGGTAACAATGATACTCGGTCAGCGCTGTGTCTAAGTGCTTGTCTTTCTACGCTAGGATAATAATAGGTACCTATATTTCATTTATAATAATAGGTAGGTACCTATATTTCATTTATAATAATAGGTAGGTACCTATATTTTTTTTATTAATTCAGGATTTTGTTTGTGATGATGAGTTTTCACTTATTGGAGTGACACACTCAAAGATTCTTTGATTATCCCACCTCTTTCCAGTCTTACAAATCGCGATATGACAAACGTTTAGCTTCCGTAATCATTAGGAAAACTAGATTCTCTTATGATGGTATCAGTGACAAGATGAATGCAGCCACCTACCTGCATGACATAATCCCCTGATTATCAGCTCTTACACCACCTACAGTACGCAAATGCGTAGGATCTGATATGAAGTCGGAAAAGTCTACTCCGACTAGGCTAGAACACTTTGGAATTTCAACATACTTACAAAAAATTATCGTACAGCGATTTCTTTTTGGACAAATCATGCTTGTTGGAATATTACACGATACCAAAGAGAATCGCTAAAGTGTACGAAGCCCAAAGAAATTGTTGATGAATTATGTGAACCAGGAAAATTGCTAACTAGATAGTATGGTAATGTGACATACCTACAAAAAATATCACACGCAGCATGTGTGCAAAGCGATAGATGTAGTCTGCGACGGAACGAGCTAGCCCAGAAAATCCCTATTCACACACCTTCACCTTGCTTTGAAGGCTGACGAGTTATTTGGGACGGAAGGGTTATACGTGGAAGAGAACACAGACGCTGGGAGAGAGTTCCACACTTTGACTGTGCACATAAATTAATGTGGAGGAGAAGCGCTTAGTACTACTAGTTGGTATATCAAACTGTGGAGTGGGCCTTTCATACGTGTCTGGCTTGCTAATTGGGCCCCCGACTTCCAGCGGTCGGCCACCGGCAAGACCGTGCTTTGGATGTCACTACCTTCCAGAGCCAGTTGCCTTGACGAGGTTGAGTTGCGACTGCCAGCCTTAAACCACGAAACTGTCAACTTTCAAAATGAGCTTAAAAGACAACAAGCATAAGAAGACTTATGAATTTTCACCAGCATTCAAATCAGAACTCATCCAATTACTGTTGGTACTTATCGCCCATTATCCGCACATGACTAACAAAATTACATAAGACAGATAACGGACTTAATTTGCAACACAACTGTTACAACATTACCTAATTGTCTAGAAGCTATTGTTCTGTAAAATATAAAGTACAAGTTTCTGGTCTAACGAACTTTCTTTATGATAGTAAAATACAATAGTTAACAGCTGCAGTGACCTACTATAAAAAGCTAAATATCTTCTGAGTGAAGACATAACTGTTACTCGGAAAACTTCACGGCAATATAAAGGTATGAGGAACATCGTGTACAGTTCACTCATCCTCTATATGTAGAAAAAGGATCCTCCTACCAGACGGATGTCGTGTCTGGTGGGCAACAGCCCGACGATTGATCTCGGGGCATTGTATATATGCTCATCTCGCGGTAAACCTTGCTTGCGGGATACAGGATTTGTGTGACGTCAGTTCTTTGATGCGTAGTTCGCGTTGTAGATGCACAGCAATAGTAAAGAAAATTTATCATCTAAAACAGCTCCTTCACTAGTTACGTAAATAAAACGCGCTACAAAAACGAGTGCTGCTCACCATCCAGCGAAATAATGTACGAGGATGACGAAGAGCTATCAAAAATCATGTCCAATGGCAAACCTATGACCACACTCAATGCTAAGCAATTTTCGACTTCAGTTGTTTGATTTTCGTGACTCTATATTGCCAGTAAACATAAGAATTCATGTAACGGGCAACTTTATGTTGAGGTTTTATCCAGTACCAACTCGTAACACTTCGGATTTGCAGTGATTTTCCTCGTATAAAAACAGCACTGGATGCAATGACTGAACAATTTCTTTGACCTTTGCAAAGATAGTCACCCATCCTTATGGATGTTTTGCTAAATAAATATTTTTAGTAAAGAGTCGATCAAAAGTTAGATTAAGCTTATAACTTTTTAAGTGAAATTTTTAGGTTCAAAAAATTTTTAAGATGACTTTTTGAGACAAATTGTAAATGTTAAATTTTTTCAAGAGAGTAAGTACCTTTTCAAGAAAATAAATTACTTCTTACCGAGATATAAGCTTTCAAATTGAAGAGAGTTTTAAGCCTACATTATCTTTGCACCACACTATTTCATGTTGCATCACCTCACAAATATTTCGGCTGCTAGGTATTTCATAACACTGTATAATGACCAGAGTAACGCATAACAATAGGTAACATCACTATCAGCTGACGTATTCAAGGCAAGAATGTGTAATAAACTATTAAACAGCTGATTCATGATTTTCTTTGTAATTAGGTACTTGGTTTATAAAGTGATAAAAAAAATATTTGTAACAAGTATTTTGTAATGTCACCACACCCATTAGGTAGATACTGTCAGTAGGTACTGGTAGGGTCATTGTTTTAACTGTAATTTATGTTACGCAATATTATTTTATGTTTTCTATTTTTTTTGGATTTTGAAGTGTTCTAATTGATACATTCATTTGTTTATGTTGATAGTGGTCAAAGTCAATGGCCAGAGGATATCAAATTATATTATCATTATCGGGGATTATCGGGGTGCGCTAAAATAGGCTCTACTAGTGGTGATACTTAAATACTTACCGTGGCTCGCGGCTAAATAGTAACAGCCGCACGGGTCGATATTAGATTAAGCTAATCATAATCTAATAATATCATAATCATAAGCTAATTAATCTTGCAGCGGCCGGTTCGTGGATGGGTGATTATCTATTACATATCGAGAATCATCCGTGCTTCGGACTGTTACCCAGTACCTGGGTTGTGGAGGTCAGATAGGTAGTCACTCTATGTAAAATACTGGTATTCAGCTGCATCAGTTAGACTAGAAGCCGACTCCAACATAGGGGAATAGGCTAGGCAGATTGAGCGATACTTAAAGGTATGCTAGGTGCAGTCTGCAGCCAGTCACCAACTACCATCTAGCGGACTGGATTTAAACCACGGCACGAGGTAATCTTATTTATTTATATACTAGCTGTTGCCCGCAACTTCGTCTGCGATCCAGGATGAAAAGTAACCTATGTCCTTCTCCAGGTTCTAGGCTACCTATCTGAGAAATTTCGTCCAAATCCGTTCAGCCGTTTTAACGTGAAAGCGTAACAAACAAATAAACTGAAAATGAAATTTAAAAAAAAGATTTTTTTTTAAATTAATTTCCGCAGCCGCCATCTTGGATTTACATTTTAACGTCACTATCGGCTTTAACACCCACGGCAACTATGAAAACGACACCTATAACGAAAAATGTAAATATAACTTTCGCAGCCGCCAACTTTGATTTTCATTTTGACAAAAAAAAAAACATTTTCATATTCTCTATCGATAGAGAGAGAGAGAAAGTGTTAATTTACACTCTCCTTCTCTTTCTCTCTCTTTGAATTAAAAGAAGACAGTCGTAAGTAATTAACGCTTTTTCGCGTGACAATTTCTGCCAGTTTACTCCTACCGCAAGTAGCGTTACTTGCAGATATGATTGGAACGAAGTTCTTAGTGATATCTGTAAGTACGATTGTAAAAATCACGGCTTTCGATATATTATTTATTGAACAGATAATTTTAATTAATCCACGCCTATCAATTAACATTTTTGATTGCCTAATGATGATATTAATTCTATTTTATGACTTCTCCTTCTTATCTTTTACAATATTTTCGCAGTCTAAAGGTCAGTCCACACGCCTATCCTATTCACAATACTTTATCATAACGAAAAAATGTAATTAATACATATCTGCAATCTGCCACCATATCCGTTTTCTTCGAATTTCGACTTTTATTGCTTTTTCGGCGCCGTTTAAATCGATTAACGATATAGGACTAGATTTACAGAAATTCTTTTGTAACTACTCATTCCTTATGTCGGTATGCAGAATGCCTAAACTATATGTAGGTAATACTAAAGTCGATTGATTTACCTTAAGTGATTCGATATTTTTTCATTCACATGAGACTTATAAGAATTGAATCAACGTTCAAGGTTGCAGTTGGGTAAAAAGAAACTGTCTGCTGAGAAAGAAATCAGGCTGGGTACCTAATTAAGTGCTATAGCTAATTTTACATTTAAATTACTTAAACATCGACTTATGGATGGAGTGGGAGAGGAAGGCCAAAGAAAAGATGGATGGATTGTGTGGGGAATGAAAGAGAAGGGAGTGACTGCTAGCGTGACGGTTGATACGGGAGAACGGATGAAGAAAACGTGTTGCACCGACCCCAAGTAACATGGGACAAGGGCAGGAAGACGATACATCGACGTACATATCGATAAATAACAAAACAATGTTCTTGGATCACCCCGGCTAACTTTCAAAAACGTACAATCAAACCGCACGTCAGCACAGCAAAACAACCCTTACTGCTTACGAAATAAATACGCTGTTAACGTCAGTCAACGCTGGTGTGGATCTGACTGTTCTTAATTACTCTACTCAGTCTCTGCAGTCTACAGTCTTTTCAGCTATTTTACCTCTTGACGGCAACCTTATCGCAACGAGGATAACAACACTGTGATGCAAAAATAGAGGTAAAATAACTGAAAAGAGTACAGTCCTTTTAGTTATTTAGTTAGTTTTGTTTTGTAGGTACTAAACATACTCATAGAAAAGCTGAACTGACCAAATAACAAAACATATCCACAGACGTTAGTAAACAGTCCTCATGGATGGGCGTGTAGCTGTTGTAGAGTTTTCTAGTTTCCACCAGCTGCGAGCCACTTTTTGATTATTCTCGTGTCATGCACTCTAGCACGTGGAGATGGGTGCAATGAATATATGACATAAGTCTAGAAGTTCTTTACGACGATAGATTGTTGTCATCGAGGATTCTTTCAAACTTTTTGCATGAAACTTCTTGGGTATAAATTATACGTTATAAGATAATTTGCTGCTAATTTCGTAATCAAGTTGAACCTAACACTACACACAAAAATCACGACACACGTACGACACTTACTATAAAGCACATGAAACCACAAATTTTGACAATAAGTAAATGATGGGAGTCCACAGCCACTAAAAGAAAGCGGCTATTGTCGCCGATAAAAGAATTTTCCATGAAGAACAGAAACTTGTAAAGCCATTCATGATAACGTTCAAAAATGATAAATGGCGTTTGTTGTCTCTATGCAAAAATGTCCATTTCAATATTTCTTGCATTTAAAACACAAAACAAATGAAAAACACAAAGTGACCATCCTGCACCTGTTACAATAATATCTGGAAGAGCCTCTGTAACAGGCACCTATTGTCTTATAAACATGCACATACATATGCCGTCACGCATTGTCGCCAGAGCGCAGTACTTCAAATCGTTAACGCCTCTATTAAGGAGACGCATGGTAACACATCCATCAATTGACGTTTACTTCCGCGGTACAATAACCAGTTGACACAATATCTTTTTACAATTTATCATTGTAATAAAGAACAGAAGAACCAGTCAGTACAATGTTGGATGGTATGGTAACAAGGTGGCTATTTGTGGCAGCACCATACTCATCAGTCGCGTGAAGTACCTAAGCAGTTTGAATGCCGGTCATTATGTAAATTGCCACAGAGCACGCAGAGGCAGACGCCGCGGCAGGCACTGTTAAAGGCGACACTGTTAACACTTTTCATTAAAACCTAGCATTATATTTGGGTCGCATAGAAATTGGCAATGGATGGCGAAGATGACAAAAGTTGTGTGCACTTTTGGCGCCACAATTTTCATTAGTACTACCGTCTCTGGACACTAGACGCTGCCGGTGGCGATTCCGTGCTCTGTGAACTTATCTTACTTCATGCACTTTCAACTAAGTGGACGTCACTGCTCGCTACGAACGTTTGCCGTGCATGTTCGTTGTAATCCGATGGCACAATATGGCACTATGGTGCCATAATATAGTATCATCGGCTTACAACTGCAGGGATGGTAACGCTGCCATCGATTATATGTAATTGATTCATTTTTATCGATGCGATGGTAGGTAGCTTCACAATTTTTGAATGGTGAGGAATTGATTTTTAACACGCTTATGTGAATGTATGTTAGCAAGTAAATCTACGAATCAATACTTCATCCACTTCTACTGAAGTGGGTGAAGTTTTGTTTCGTTTAATTGATTCGTTTTGAAACGACCAGTAGATCGTTTCATTTGAAACTTTGCAAATGTACCTACCACAAATTACAGTACACGGTCTATTGATGTAGTTTGAAGATGTATATCCGAACTCTGAAGGGGGATGCTCTAAGGTAGATGCGAAATTCAAATTTTCTTACGTTTTTTTGCAATTTGCAGGTCATTTTCAGGTTGTATGTTGAATTGTTGATATAGCTTTACAGAATTTTAATCCTTAGAATCAGCGAGGATATGTTTTGAGTGCACTTATTAAAAACTGAAATGTGTTTCTTAGGTTTTTAAACTAGGTAAAACTATTAATTTGACGATTGTCAAGTGGAACTTCTGAACTAACCTAGCCAGTGCCACTCTAAAAACATCGAGTGGTTTCAAACTTAAGACATGCAGATACTCAGAGAAAAACAAATCGGCTGTATTTGTTGAACGTGCAAACTCCCACTGCAGGTTATTTATATGCAAATCAGTCGGGAACAAAGTGACATACGGACAGACAGATGTTACCTGTCAGAGTATTAACATTACATAAGGCGGGGTTAAGGACCTCAGGCTGTTGGGTCAAGTGGAGTGTAAATAGTATCGAGGTATTGTAACGTGGGAATGAGCAGAACGGTAGGTGATTCATACAAAAGCAAGTACCTACTTATGTTGCACCTGACTTTGTTTTAAGGAATTCCTAGGGATAATAATGGATTTTTCCCCTTGCCCCTTATTACATGGGAATTAAACAGAACTGGCGAAATGTGAGTGAACTATAGGTACCATCGAAGAACTTCATATCTAACCACCGTAAGGACTATTCTTGCTTGCAGCGCTCGTCGGCTATAGAACCGGGCGGTAACAGATGTGGTCATCGTGTCCACGGGATTTTGTTTTGAAACTGGTTAGATATGAACTTCTTTGATGGTACACCTCAGCCCAACCTTTCGGGGATTGCAGGCGTGATGTTATGTTATGATGTTTGTCATCTAAATCTCTAATAATCATATGATGACATTTTTAATACTTTTAGAGTAATCTTCAAGGTGGCTGATAGCAGTATTAGGGTAGCCGTCGATCGACTTAAATGGCATGTGATTGGAGAGGCCTATGTCCAGGCGGGGAACTTCTATAGGTTGATTGTGATGATAATAAGCGAAGCCGTAAGGTTAAGACCGCAAACAGAACGCGGTCGATCGGCTCTCGACCGCGGTCTGGTTGCACTCTTACCCGATCTCCTATTAAAGTGTACGTATTTTTCTGTTCCTTTCTTCTTGTCTGAGTATATGTGTCTACAAAAACTGATAAATAAATAAAGTGATTAGGATTACGCGTTGTATTCAGACAACTATTCGACACGCGGATTCGTATGAATACGTTCGTGTGAACTTGCGATGTTGTCGCTTTCTATTAAGGCCTAATACTGTCTAACACCAAAGCTCATGGTACCAAGTAGAGTGCCACATGAAATATAATGACGTCATAACACCCAACATGATAATCGACACTTCCTCATCACTATAACTCCTAAAACATAATGGTATAATCAGTAACAGAGGTGAAAGCCTTGGTAATAACTCATAAGTCATAGGAAACTTATGCCTACAACGACCTACTCGACGAGGCCATGATTTATGTCTTTATGAGTTAATAATGCATATTTGCGATATTGCACGTGAGCGCTGATTTCGATTTCGATTTTATAGGTTCCAGGGATAAATAAAATATGTCAGATCTAGTGTCGGCTAATTGGTTAATTCGCACGAATTTATTCGCCCAAAACAGGCGAATCGACACTTTTAAATAATATTATGTTTTCTTGAGGCGATTCGCTGGTTACGTTAATTTGTTTGTGGGCGAATCGACAACTCCAGAAATACGGACGTATTAGGCAATGGCACAGTTTTAATTGTATGCAGTAAAGAACTGCTATATTTACCTAAATCATTAAAAAAGTCTGTTCCACATTTTCCAAGTTCACAAGCTAAAAAATCACCGTCATCATCATAACATCACGCCTGCAATCCCCTAAGGGCTAGGCAGAGGTGTACCGATAATGGTACACCCACATTTCGCCAGTTATGTTTAAGTCCCATGTAATAGGGGGAGAGCCTATTGCCATCAACCGGGCACAAATCCAGACTCCGGGCTGCTATTGACAAATTCCTGTTGGACAAATCCAATAACAATTTATCCGACCTGAGAATCAAACCGAGGCAATGTAAAAGCTAAAAAAAAACTGCCTAGCCATTTCCCAACTATGTTAGGGTCGGCTTCCAGTCTAACTGGATGCATCTGAATACCAGTATTTTACATGGAGCGACTGCCTATCTGACCTCCACAACCTAGTTACTAGATAACATGATACCCCTTGGTAAGACTGGTTGTCAGACTTTCGGGTTTCTGACGTAGTAACGACTGTCAAAGATCCACGAATGACAGCCGGGACCAACGGCTTACCGTGCTTTCCGAGGCACGGAGGAGTCTCGGTATGTAAAGATTGTAACTCATCCTAGGACCAACCTCGAAAGCGTAGCTTAACCTGATAGATCGACCCGTGCGGCTTTTATTATAAGTATTAATAGCTGCACCGGTCAATCGCACTACATTTTTTAACTCGTGGCCTTAGCCAAAGGCCATAGAAAATCTGGACTGAATCCATCAAAACGTAGGCCAGAATGATGATCTGAAAAGATACCCTTTGCCTAACCCCACGTCTATTTAATAGGATTGCGGACGGTAAACGAGACACAATAGAAGTTTTATTGTTATGACGTCGATAGACGTCATGCGCGAGCGAAAGCGTTAAAAGCGATCGTCGCGCCGGTACACGATCATTCGAACTTTTTGTTGGGTGAACTCGAACGCGTGGTCGCGCCAACAGAGGGCGCTTTCCGGTTTTCCGAAAAAAAAGTGACATAAATGAACTCGACCCGGTCAGAACGCGGGTGGCAGCTTTTAAATACGACGCTGCCCGACATTGTGTAGTTTTTATCGGACTCCACTATATAAAAAAATATGGCCTCAGTCAGGCATAATCTGCAAATTATTACTTCCATTACAAGACTAACAAACGTGTGCCACATGCAGTCTCCAAAGTGCAGTATGTATGAATGTATATCCTTGCTTTATCAACAAATAGCAAAGCAAAAAGAACAAGCAGTGACAACCTCACAAACAAAACACGATCGCCATAGCATTAGATGACTACCTACCTCATTGAGTACGTCATGAAATCAGTGAAGACAAATCAATGCTTAAGATCCATATACACTAGTTTACACATCGTGAGCAAACACATCTACTAAACAATTTACTCTACAACAATAATCATAATTTCCGTAAGTTTTGTTGTCACAAATACATAGGACAGACGTGAGAGGGACGTGACAAAGTGACAAAGGTGTCGTGACACTGTGCGACACTAAGTGTCAATGTCAATACACACATTGTATGAACATTAGCGTGGGAATCCTTACGACAGTTAGCTTTGTTTGACTTGTTTTTACTACTGAATATTGACGCTGAAAGGATGGGTCAATACAGCGAATATTTATACTTATATGCCTATTGAAAGTGGGTGCGTCATAAATTCATAATACTATTATTGTTCTACTAGAGGCGCCTGGTATCCTATTGCTACTCGCTAGCTGTATTGTAATTAGATTCAGCCTATTATTAGAGAAGACCAAAATAAAGTATATTTATTAAGCAAGAATGTAAGGACTTCAATTACCAAATTCAGAAAACTGCTGTGTACGGGAAAGGGCCAATATTGTAGAATACCAGCCAACGTGCGGTCGTAACAGCCTACCTATTAAAAACTTTTCCCTAAGTTTTAAATGGCAACACTTCTATGTGCAGTAGGACAAGTTTTTATGATGACATGGTGTAGGTCCAGATCACCCCGACACCATCAAGTTTAACCTTCGCATACATGTGTCAGAGGCTCAATAAAGAACAAGCGCTACTTATCACCCGTCTGCTAAGAGGACCGCCCCGAACTTTCTTGGAATGGCCTAAAAACTATGGTGAAATGTTTGTGGGATCGATGAAGTGGGTCAAGATGTTATGTAGTCACGTTGTTGATTGAATAATGATATTCATTACTATTCATCATGGTCATCATTGGCAGCCTTGTTCCTTGTTGTTACTGAGTATAGATTTCCTCTCCTTTTGTGACATAGTTTCCTGGTCTGTACGACTATAAACCAGGTCTTTCCTCTAAAGATCACCTGCATTCATCACTATTACCACCAGGCTTTGTTCATCCCTCCATCCATCCTCCTTGAACGTACATAAAAATATTCGCATAGAAATAGTGTTATATTATAAAAACTTCGAAAATTTTAAATCTAAAAAAAGATTGTCGTAGTAGTAGTAGCAGAACGAAGGTGCACGTAACATACTCTTGCCATGAAAAATGTTGATGAAAATTGTATTCATCTTAAACTGATTGCCATAAAAAAGCTAAAAGTTTCGGCATTGTCATAAGCTCTACCTACTCTCTCTTTTATTATCACCTGAAAACCAGAACCTGTTTAGATGGCCACTTTATTCAAAAGACGGTGTCACCTTTGTCACCTGATTACTAAAGAATTTGAACGTCTGGAAGCACCGTAATACAGGTAGGTAGTAATGTTATGTCTACGAGCATGAGATGTGACGAAAAATTTCTCGGAAGCCGTCGGTTGGCCGCTTGCAACCTTGGATTTATGCTGATACCCGTGGTATGTACGGGGATTTACTTTTAATTGAATTGTAGCTTGTTGTAAAAGAGTTTATGTATGTGTTAGTTTTAAACTACAATGTTGCTAAGGTATTTTTACCCGATAACTTTTTGGAGTGTCACAGTTAACCGAATGTCATTAAAATCTCGGTTAAATAAAAAATCTAGTGAGTGTTAATCGGAAAAAAGCTTGATTGAGGAACAATAGCGAATGGACCGGAGTATAGAGTGCTGCAGAGCTTTTCCACCTCGCAAAAGACATGGAAAAATGTTCAAAGTTGATAGCAGTACTTAATTGAAGAGACATCTGAAAATAGGTTGTCAGAAAAATGTTCTTTGCAAACGCATTACTTATAGTAAAAAATATCCTGCAAGTTACTCAAGCAATCTATTCCAAGTAAAATGGCACATTTGAGTAAATATGTACCATTATTCTGCCGCACGGTGCTGCATTTCGTGCTAGCATTACTGTTTTACTACTAATTGTGATTTTGCTAATCCTTCCGGTTACAGTAAAGCTGGAATTCACAAGCCAAGTCCACTGACTATGTGCCTTTGTAACTTTAAAACCATGGGTAATAAATTAGGTAGTTGTATTTCAGTATTAACTTTTGCTACATAGTGTTATTTTCCAAGTTTAAAGGATTAAGCTTGATTGGCTCTGCAAAATTATTAGAACGGAGTTCCATGAAGTTTGATGGTGCTGCCTCACATAACGTACCTATTTGTTTTAATTAGAAAATACAAACAGGTCCTGTTGTCTGGATTTGTGCCCGGTTAATGGCAATAAGCTCGCCACCTATGACTTAACATAACTGGCGAAATGGAGGAATGCATTCTATGGGTACTCCTCTACTTAACACTTTGGGGGTTACAGGCGTGTTGTTATGAGTTACCGTAACCGACAACCAGAAAAGATTTCCTCTAGGCAAAACCGTAAATGAATTACCTACGGAGGAGCAGTAAGTAAGGATCGTAGTAGTTGCCGTTCTGTAGGTTCTGCCTAGGTCCATGGGAAAAAGTCGAGAGGTAATATAGGTATTTTATCAACAGCCCCAACTTATTCTGTTGCAGTTGGTTTCCAATTTAAAGATGCAGTTGGATCTCATAACGATAACACAGTTCTGTGTTCATCAGATCTTTGCAATTTGATTTCACAAGATTAAGCCAACAATCAATCTTTTGAACTTCAGACAACTGGGAAAGGCGACAGTTAATCTTGGTCTCTTAGACAAAGATGGGTCTCAATGAGTAAGGAATGGCTCACCATTGACCAAGCGTTGATAGGTCCCCACGCTTTACCCACAAGCCCTCCCTAATAAGGCTAACTAACATAATACTAAATTGTTAACAATTGTCCTACAAGTGCCTGTAAGTAGGTTAATAATATCTGGACATAAAATTACCGGTCGTGATGTTATTATTCAGTTAACCCAACGATAAGGACAGTGCTGTGATTAATACTGCCAATTATAAGGTCTGTTTCGCAATAATGTTAACAAAGTAACAGATGGAGATGGAATCATTAACTGTAATGGCGTCGGGGTTAAAGCCAATAGTTTAACAAGATGTATTTGTTATGCTAATTATCGAGATATTGACAACTGTCTTAGAATATAAATTATTCAACGATGCATTTAAGTGTCTTCGTTAAATCTCTAACAACATCTAAAAACGAATTAATTTGCTTGTCAGTTGTACCACTAACGGACAGTAAGAGTCATAAGAATTGGGTTTAAGCCTAACAAAATCAACATTTGAACTGCTAGGTTTAAGTTGCCTAATGAACCTTTACAGATCGATAAGAGATATCAATGGTTTTGTAATTATGATATTGAATGTCCTAAGAATGAAGGTTTAAAATTTTCTGCTTGGCTTATTACTGTGAACAGAACAAGCCACACAGCAACAGGTATATCTTACAAGCAAATTAGCATTCGAAATAAGACATCAGTTCTAGATTTCCCCCTTTCAACACCCACGAAGAGTCAAGAGACCCGTCGGGTTATTCATTGCTTAGTAGTTTGAAATTAAATACTCGAAGCAAAACTTGTAGTAGTATTAGAAGCTTACCTCACAATATCTTACTTTCCCCAAGTCTTGTACTTGTCACCGCGGAAGGCAGAATAAAGGTTATCGATTGCCCGATAACAGACAACGTTACGAAATATCGATACTTAAACGATATCGATAATGTAATCTGGATAATAGTGTTGTGAAATGTCACCGCACTATCTTTGAAGGAAGCTCGGACGGTTTAGAGTTACGAATTAGTTAAAAGTTGTATACGGTAAGAGGTTAATGATAAAAACGATATGATAGCCAATGGTTAACTTGTAAAATGTAAATATGTGATGCGATACGGGAACCCGGAAAACATTTGAGATTGAGAAGATGTTGAAATGTTTAAATAAATTGAACTAGAAGCCGTTGGGAATCAAGAAGTTGTTGAAATGAAAAAGAGGTTTTGCATTAATGTGATTACTTTGATGTGAACATAAACCAATCGGCTGTAGTTTTTTAATTTGATTGGAAGAACTTCTCAGGTATATTTTCTGTAAAGAGCTAAACTCCCAAAAAAATATATTATCGTCATAATAAAGATCATAAGCCCATTAAAAATCAAGCAAAAGAACGAAACAAAAGAGAAACAAAAAAAAATCCTTAGTCAAATTACGATGTTCTTCTTCTTCTTCGTAGGACTCTTGACAGAGTGGTCATAGTCTTCATGTAGTTTCTTGTCCAGGGCTGATGTGAGTCGCCTCACGGTTTCTCGCTATCTACTCCAATTTTTTGCGTTTTTAGTGCACTCACACTCATACACGGGTTCGCCCACCGTGGATATAATTTGCTCAGTCCATCTCATGGGTGAGCGTCCACGTGGTCTAGTGCCCTCCACTCTGCCCTGCACGACAAGGCGCTCTGTAAAGCCACCCTCACGCCTCGGGACGTGTCCGAAGTATTTGAGGATGCACGTTTGGACTTAGAACAGAAAGACTCTTGTTGATACCGAGTTGTTGGCGTATAGAAGTGTTGGTGCGAAACTCTATCCACGATACCAGGCAGGCATTCTTCTGCAGCACCACATTTCCAGAACGTCTATCTTCTTCTTTTCGATGTAACGCAGCTTCTACATCTCAGCAGCGTAATCGAACACAGCAAAAACCAGTGTTTGAACAAGATCTTAGTGGCTTTTGTAATATCTCTGTTCCTCCAGACTTTTTTCAGTTTTTCCATTGATGATTTAGTTATCGCCACACGTCTCTTAATTTCATCCAAGCATCCACCCCCGTTGGAGATTAACGCTCCAAGATAAATGTAGAACTGGACCACGTCGCAGTTCGCAATTATAGAGACTTCGGGCGAGTTTTTGTTAGCGCGGTCCACGATCTTAGTTTTTTTGCGGTTAACGGTTACTCCGAATTCGAGGCTCGTACTCTTCGAACCTACGAAGTAATTCCTCTAGATGACTTACACTAGAAGCAAACAGCGTGTCATCAGCGTATCGCAGATTTGCTATTTATTAAAACTTCATGCACAAGTAAAAAATACAAAGGCGGACTTAATGCCTGAGGCATATTTTCTACCAGTCAACCTTAGGGTGGTGCAGAGACAAAACATGGCAGGTGCAACATAAGGGATAGATAACTCAAAAATTAATACATACTAATACATAGATACATACATACATATAAACCAAATACCTGGCTATGGCTATTCTGTAGCCATCAATTGAGACACCGGCAATAAAGAAAATTAATATTAATGAACGTTTTTTAAAAGATAAAGGTCTTACCTCACGCACCCTGTAAATTATAATGGTGGGAAATAGGCCAATGTGGTGCTCGCTGAACATGACCTTATTGAAATCAATAGCCACACACACTCTACGCGAATGAGAATAATATTTGCACATTTTAATGTTAATGAACTCTGCCTGCATCTGAAAGATACAGCTGATGCCTTATTTCTATATGTGCTACGGCTATGTATTATCTGAAAATATATAACCACTCAATCTACTCAGGCTATCGCAGACCACTGCTGTTCATTGACATATCCCAAGTTCACCAACTGTCTTTTTTAAAGCTCTTTATTCATTTTCGCATTCAAATTATCACAGCTTCTCGATGATCACGAAAAACAACGTATCGGTTACTCCACGATTAGACGTAGATACAGAGAAAATATATTCTCATTTCCATAATCTAAGATTTTCTGACGAAACATCGCCTCTTGAAAGCTCAATGAAGAATGATGAGTAAATGGAACGATAATGTTTCCCATAAAATAGACGTATGGGATTTATATTGGGCAAGCATTTATCACGTGTACGACAGTGTATCCAATGCGTGTATACAAACACTTAATGAGGCGAAAACTCAAAGAAAACAAGCTACGAACACCCACGCAAATTCCGGCGACGATCGAGGAAGATCAATTTAAATGAACCCACTTGACATTTAAATTTCAACTCTAATATCAACAACATAAAGTTCGAGAAAGTAAGTGACGGAGGTTCAGTTATGCTGGTTGATAACTTAGTTAGTTCCATATATTGAAGTTATCGGTTTGATGGATAAAAAAGTTGATACAATTCATGACTTAGATAGTTTTATTGAGTAACAAATGTAAAATGAAGAAATATTTGAAAACTTAAAAAATAGGAAAAATTGATGCACTAGTCATTTAAATTAATGATTAGATACCTAATGTAATGCGAAAGACTTGAATAAAATCGTGAAAAACAAATCAAGTACAACTTGAAATACAAAATCCTAAACTGGCTAAATAAGGCTAACATACATGTACGAATGTAACATACCTACATAAATAACTCTAGGAATGTCAAACAAAGTAGCATTTTGTTCTTGAACTTTTAACAATTTATTTCTGATCCTAACTACGATTACATGTGCATGCGAATAAATATCAGAGCCACACATTCAGCCTCGCATGATAGCAGTTAAGATAATTGTACATTTAATATCAATAATTCTGACAAAGGCTATTTCGAAATACCGACAAGCATAAATCAAATCTGGCGCCTCAAACAAAGACGTGTTAAAAGCAAAACATAAACTCAATAATTTCTCAGAAGAGAAAATCCAAATCAAATTGACAAACGAAATAAATTATGACCCAATTAAAATTAAATGGGATCCAATAAAGATGATAATTTGCTATCTACATTTAAATCGTACCTTATTATCTGAAAAGACACACCATTAGTAATTAATAGCAAAGAATTCTATGTTATTTTTGTAGCTACTTCTACCTCTTACGTATTCTCCGGCCCATTCAAGGGCTGTCGAGTATTGCCACCGACTCGAGGACTCTTGGAGGCGCCAACAAGCAAACCTTGAGAATTTTTACCATAGACATTTTACGACCTATTCGAACTACATAAACTCTTACTCTTTTATCATAAGAGCCATTATCGAACGCTTCCTAATTACAGACAAGATCCTATTTATGCAAATCTTCAAGAAAAGCTTTCGATTTCATAGCTATGTTGTTGTATCCAGTTAATTGCTTGGAAACTAGTAATCTTGCTTCATAACTTATGTATGGAAAATCAGTTATTGAACTCGTTACTTCGATTGTGGATGAGAGACGGGGAATCTTGCCTATTTCATTATAATAATAATAATAATAATAATAATGTATTTATTTCCAAGTATATGGTATTTTGAGATCTTACACTAATAATGTTCCACATATACTACCATTGCTGGCGTAGAAATATAAAAAAAAATATAAAAGTTAAGCACATTCAAATCATCACTAAATTAATTAAAATGTCATAAAGTAAAATAAAAATTAATTTGTTATGTCCAAAATACAAGTTCTAAAGTCAAAGTAATACAGTGATATTAAGATTAATTGTAATGTCAGAAAATATAATTAAAATGTCAAAATAAACAATGTTATGTCCAAAATATAAGCTCTATAGTAAAGTAATAAGTAATTATAGATATTATGCCAAAATACTAATAACATAGAATATTCCTTACAATTTCAAAAATTATGATTTAAAAATTCATTAACTGAATAAAAGCACATCTCTAATAGCCAAACAAACATTTTACATTTAAACTTATCTATTGGTAACATTCTGAACGCAGATGGTAATTTATTATAAATTTTGATCGTCATACAACTTGCATTTCTACTATAGAGATGCAGTCTCTGAGGAGGAACTAACAGTTTGCCAGCATTTTTTTTATTCAATCTTTCCGAGACTTGTTCATTCAATGAAAATAAATGAGGGTATTTTTTAACAAATAAACAAACCTCAAAAATATACAGACACGGGAGTGGGAGAATTTTTAATTCTTTAAATAATGGTCTGCAATGGTCTAAATATTCTGCTCCACTCATGGCTCGGATACACTTTTTTTGTACTTTAAACGCTCTGTCCACGTCCACTGAATTACCCCATATAACTAGACCGTAACGTAATACTGATGAAACATAACCATGATATGCATTTAGGACTGTTCTTTTACTGGACACTAGTCTCAACTTGCGAAGAGCATATACAAACTTATCAAGCTTACTGCATACTCTTTCTACATGTTCCTTCCAATTCAGTTTGTTGTCAATTATTATACCCAAAAATAAAGCCGATGGTTCTGGTTGTAAAATTGTAGTGTCATGTCGAATTATTGTTGGTGTAGCTGACAAGTTGCTTGTTTGAAATTGTACTACTTTGGTTTTATTAATATTAACATGAAGATTATTGTCCGCTAACCAGTTTATTACATTAATTAATTCAATATTAGTGTCAATTTCAATGTCAGTTTGGTTGGAACATTTTATCGTCAATGTTGTATCGTCAGCAAATTGAATACATTCACATTTTAGGCATTTTATGAGGTCATTTATATATAATAAAAATAGTGGCGGACCTAGTATGCTTCCCTGTGGAACGCCAGAAGGATTAATTTTTAATTCTGAGCAATATGTTTTACTAGTATTTTTTTCTACTCTAGAAATAACAGTTCTCTGTTGGCGATCAGACAAATAGCTTTTAAGCCAATCGTGCGCCTTGCCTCTTATTCCATACTTTTCCAGTTTGTGGAGTAGTCGTTTATGTGAGACAAAATCAAATGCCTTGCTCATGTCTAGGAATACCGACAATGCAGACATTTTTTTATTAAGAGCCTCAGTTATTAATCTCACTAAGGAGAAACAGGCTAGAGTTGTTGAACAGTTTTTTCTAAAGCCAAACTGAGTCTCCACAATCAAGTTATATTTAGTTACAAAGCTATTAATTTTGTCATGCATTGCTTTTTCAAAAATTTTAGCAAAGATTGGAATCAGTGTGATGGGCCTATAATTACCCATATCAGAACAGTTACCCTTTTTGTATAATGGTTTAATTATAGACTCTTTAAGTTTCGTTGGGAAAATACCTTCTTCAAATGAGAGATTTATTAGGTAAGCAAGTGGGGATGCTATAATTTTTGCACTTAATTTAATTATTGTAGTGGTTACTTCGTCATGTCCAGTAGAATTGGTGTTATTTAATGAATTAATTAATTTAATAATGTCAATTTCATTTACAGGAGTCAAAAATAAAGTATTTGGGTTATTGTCAATGTCAATGTTATTTACGTTATAATTATTATTGTTAGATTTTTGTGTCAGTTCGATAAAATAGTCATTAAATTGGTTACATATGGCATAAGGATCAGTAATTTTTTTTTCACTGATTTTTAATTCATGTAAGTAGTTGTTGTTATTTGGTTTGTTTGAGTTATTTTTTATGATTGACCATGCCGCTTTACATTTATTTTTAGCATTATTTAAAAAAATGTTATTGTTTATCTGCTGTGATTTTGATATGCATTTTTTTAAGATCTTAGTGTAATTGCGGTATTTTTTCTTGTGGTAGCCTTTACTTATAGCATCGTGTTGATATGCGTAATATAAAGCTCTCTTCTTTATACATGATATTTTTAAACCTCTACTAAGCCATTTGTTTTTAATAGGCTTATTGGTCTTTTTGATGAGTATTTCAGGAAAACACAATTTATAAAAGAGCGTGAACAAGTCGTGGAATATATTAAATGCTTTATTGCAGTCTGTCTCCTCGTACATTTCACTAAAACTTAAGGCTGCTAAACAATCTAAAAACTTTGTTATGTTGCTCTTGTCGTAATCTCTTTTCGTTTCATACCAGAATTGTATAGTTTTTGATTTATTCTTATTATTCATCTCTTGAACGTAAAAAGTTAACGATTGTCCGGTATCGTGATCGGAGAGAGCTAGATTATGTATACTGCATTTCATGCCAAGTGTGGGAACATTACTAGCGATTTGATCTATGCTAGTATTTTTTCTAGTAGGCATCTTAACATGTAGTGATATATTATAATTGTTAAGTATTGATATTAGTTCTTTTGAATATTTGTTATCTTTTAATATATCTATGTTCCAATCTCCGCATAAAAATAATATTTTTTTTAACTTTGCGGGTTATATTGCGTAATAATAATTCAAGATTTAAAAAAAATAAAAACACATCGGAATCTGGAATTCTATAAATGCACACTATAATTAAATTATGGCTCAATATTTCAATACCACAGCATTCGAAGCAAAATTCGATGGCCATTTCAGCAGTTATCGGTAACGGATTAGAAATTAGACCTTTTTTCACTAAAATACATGTTCCACCGCGTTTCTTACTTTGTCTTGTGTAACTAGCAGCTAAGTTGTAGTGTGTAAGAGCCAGATTACTTTCATGACCTGATTTTATAAAAGTTTCGCTCAAACAAATAAAATCTATATCGCCAATCTGATTTGCCAAGTCGGTAATTGTGATCTCAAATACATCAATTTTATTTAAGATCCCAGCTATGTTTTGATGTAATAGTATAAATTTTTGTTTTTCCATTGAATTTTCCCTACTACCAGCAACCTTTTTATGTAATGGGACGAAAAATAGTTTTTTGGGTATTTTTTGGTGATTTTGGAGAGTCACAGTAACAGTTGTAGTCATACTCACTTGGATAGGTCTCAATATCAATGAGTACGCGACGGAATATATTTTCATAAATGCGTTTTTGCCCGAGCCTGTTAAGTTTGCCCGTGTTATATGAGAATGTTTCATCAGATAGGTCAAAATTACTGTCAAAAAAATAAGCAAAATTATGATTTTCTATGTCCATATGAAGTAATCTATTAAACATTTCTATTTTATAATTGTGTATCAGAGCCCCTTGTACATAAGTCGGGCAGCATATAATAACATTAGTATTAGTTACAGTTTTAAGAGATTCTCTAATGAACCTGACCATTTCAATTGGTTCCTCGGTGCGTTTAAAATCTTGCTCGCCAATCATAATAATACAGTAGTCGTCTAAACTATAATTCTGTAATTTATTAGCTATATTAGAAATAATGTCTTTTACACTACTATTACGTGACAAGTAATGACAAAATTCAAAGTGTCGCCCGAAAGTGTCTTCCAATATTTCCAGTGTCCCTCTGTGGTTACAGTTACTGAGAACGCACAGCTTTCTTTTATTCCTACTGCCTTTTGTTGTCACTCGACGATCTTGTAGTGTCTTCTTGTATTTATTAATCTCGTTTTCGGCGTAATTGCTATATTCCGCAGATACAGATGTTTCGGTCTGCGTTTGCTTATCGGCGTATATGGGTACAGACACTGATCTAGGCGATTTATCAGAAATAGCTGTCTCTAATAATATATTTGAGCTCTCAATGCAGTCTCTTTCATTGTTGCTGGATGACTGTTCTTGGACTAATGACACAACACGTTGACTATCCGTAATAGAACGTCTATTTCTTTTTCTCGCAGATAATAATTTCTGTCTTTGCGACTGTGTAGGACTGGTACAAAGATCTTTCAGTGTATTAATATAAATTTGCTGTCGTAATATTGTTTCTTTGAGTTCGTTGTTATCGCATATCACCTTATCCAATTCATTTTGTGTTAGTTCAAACTGTTCTTTTAGTTGTTGTATTTCAACCTTCATTTCGTCAAATTCATTTTTGCTTATACCCCCCGTTGATAGATCAAGACTTCTGTGTATGTCCGAATTTGTTTTGTCCAGGGATGAATCATTGCTCAACGAATCTATTGACTTAGATCTAAACAGTTGCTTACGTCGTCGTAATGTAACGTTGTGGTTTATTTCCATAGACATATTTATGAAACTATACCAGACAACTTACAAAAAGAATCACGCGCCGTGGGGATCGAACTTAGGCCACACCGTTCGCTGAGGTGTAGATGTAATACTGACAGAGCTATTCTCACAGTTACATTATCAGACGAAATAATGCAACTCAATGTAGATTCCAGATTTTTGAATTAACTAGTGGCGGTTAATATGACTCATGTATAGAAAAATTTTGCACTGTTTCTTTGTTCACTTGAGTATCGAAAGTAACACTTATTTAGGATTATTCTTTCACTTTTTAATGTGGGTTAAAAGGTTATTGTTACTCGTAATGTATTCCTTGTAGATAAGCACTTTATTCACTTTTGTTGTACTTGTTTACTACTCCTTTGTTGTCACTGTTATAAAGTTATATGTCTTCACTTTTTTTTCTTGGTTATGGTCTCAGTTATAGGTTACACTTAATTTTACTCTTTAGTACTTGGAATATGTCAAAAAAAAGTATTAGAACTATTTTTAATATTTTATTATACGGAACTTCGCAGGGATCGAACTCACGACTTAAATATATTACACGACTTGAATATCCATGGTTATAAGCAGTAAATTGATACTTCAAGTTGTAATTGAATTCTTGACCAGTTTTATTACCTTAACGCAGTTATTGGTGATTTCTTGTAAATTAAATCGTATTAAAAGTGAAATCTATTTGTGCCTTCTTTTCAATACAGGTGAGATAGAAGTGCGTATTAGAAAAAATATTACTTGCCCAATTTTTCAATTACTGTTTGGAATTATCAGTTACTCAAACGTTCGAAAAGGTTTACAAATACAATGCCTCAGTCGCAAGAACAACCACCGACCATTATTTCAGAACGTCCTCTCACACTAAAAATAATTACATTTTAAACGGAGACATTTAAAGTACACGCAACGCGGGCTTCTTTGATACAGCTCACTTTTTAACACAAAGCGATCACTCAATTGCTGTCAACAAAAGATAAGGCACCATTTAATTTTTAGAGGGATGCTAAAGAAATGTCGACTGTATGCCTTTGATGTTAAACGTGACGTCTTCTTTGGTAACTGTCTGAAGAAGTTAATGTGAGAATGACAGATCGAGGGCGTGAAGACAGTGCCTCAAGTGGCAAATATTGTGATCCTTTGTACAAAGCACAGAAAAACACTTCACGCCGAGATAAAAACAAGGAGGAACTGTATAAATGTTAAAGTGGTCAGTTACAAATGGATGATTCAAACATTTTCAGAAGAATTTTGTTTTTTACTTGACGAAAAAAAACTATTGCATTACTCGCAGTTTTTTATGCAGTACGTGGGGATGGGATTATCAGCTACTGGATGTCAATTCTACTTTACGCTTATCAGTTTTATGAATAGCTTAAAAAACATTTATGACTTAAACAACAGAACAACTTAAACTATGAGTAATATCCTCCCACGAGCACCCTTTAACTAAATGATAAATTATGACAAAGGTATTGAATGATTAATATTGGCAGGACATTGAATTGACAACTTAATAACTCGGGTAACAGCTTTAATTTGAATAAAATGAATTTTGGAAACCATTGACACCTAAATGGGTTGGCTGCTGAGCGTGCGGCACGTGTGCTTATCAGGATCTTAGTAAAGAATTTAACACCTGATATTTGCATAGACTACAGATATTGGTCTGATAAAGTAGCCGGATGCAAAATTAAATAGTGTACTAGCTCTTGCCCGCGGCTTCGCCCACGTGGAAGTCGGAAATGATCCCACGGAACGTACTATCGGGATCAAAAGTATCCTATGTCCTAACCCAGGTCATGATCTATCGTATGCCACATTTCATCCTAAACCGTTCTGCCGCTAAGCCGTAAAAGGGTAACAGACTTTATGGATATTTCGATATCATAGTTTAGAAACTGTCAAGCAAATTGCACCCAAATTAAACATAGCAAATGAAGATAAAAAAAGAAAGAACAATCATCTACATTTCTTCGAACATATTCTTGACAAAAAATATCGTTCGTAACTGTGTCACGTGCAAGCATCCCTTTGGTGTCATGTTACTGTCATGTATTGTTTGAACTCCTTGTCTCAGGGACACACCAATTGGCAAGTTTTTTCCACGTACAAGATCATTCACGGTTACAAGGGCCACTTGGAGATGTGATACGAATGGACAATGTCCGAGAACGTTTTTTCTCACTCTTTGTTCAGTGGCGCCAGAGACTTTTGAAAGACGCTGTTTTATTTTGGGTGGAGAATAGAAGGGTGAGTGTATTCATCTGATCACTGTTGTTTTAAATGTTATTTGGCGATTTTTTGGGCTTGTAGAAAATATATTATATGGCGCCACCATATAAGTTGGAAGAGTCAAGAATTTTTTTAAAGATAATATGTCGCAAATAGCTTGGGCAATTTACTAATCATTGTCTGGAGAAGACATTGTTACTTTCTACACCAGAGAACCAAAGTTTTAGTAAACCAATCCAACTACAGTAAACATATTTATTTGTAATACTGATCAGATCTAACGTTATAATTACACAATCTCACAACAAAATAAATCCTGACACAATAATATATTACTAAAAGAGCGGCCTCTTTGTAACCCATTGAACAATTTCAATTGAAATTGAAACCAAAACAGAACAATTAGAAATAGAAATTGATAGTGACAAATCTAGTGCACTAAGTGACAAAACAAATGTAAAGCCTTTTGAACTTAACAATATTCATATAGATAACGTTAATTACGCCACTTTAGAATAGAAACCTTTGGAAAAATTAGGCAACGCAGCAAGGGTTTTCAATACAAATGAGGTTAAATGTCGGTCCCTTTTAAGCAAACGTTTCAAAGGAGCATTGGGTTACTTTCTAGCTCTGACGGTACAAGTAATGAGGGCTAAAATGGGTGGATTACGATTACCATATTGATGCATAGGTAATTTGAATTTCTCTTCTTGATATCTTTATATGATAAGGCTATCTTATGATTGCTTGTTAGGCTTTTAGTATGAGTTCATTAGACAACATTAATATTAGAAGAAAGCGCTGGATGTTACTTTGAATTATTTGTTTGGGTAATTTGATTTTCTTTTCTAATGTTTTGAAAGCATGTATAATAATAATAATGTTTGTATTTCAACCGTATAAGGTTCCGTAACCCAAATACTTCTAATATTACAACTTATATTTTGGACAACCAGAATTTTAAGTAGGAACTTGTTCAAGAAATCACGTCCATCCAAAGACTTTCGCACATAAATTGGAGTAATGTTCATTCAAATCAAATTCTGCCGCTATTGGAACAAAGTGTCGGTATTCCAAAACCGCACCTTTCTCAGAAAGCCCGAATGTTTTGGGTCTTATATCGACTTCTTAGAAACGGGAGGGCTACGGGTACAACAATGGGAATGTAAAGTGAATTGCGACTCACACTTGCGACCAAATAGTGCTGCGGTGGTGGTTTACTGATGCAAGAACTGCTAATACACTATTGTTTTTCATATTGAAAAGTACAAAAAGGTAAATTCGATGGACTGATTGATGAAATAAAGTTGTGATTGTGAATATGGTAGTGTGACGTCATTTAATACCGTCTTGGTTGGATGATTATTTTATTCTCTTAGCTGAGATGATTTATATGAATATTTAACCAGTAAGTACATTAAATAAACATTAAGTTAACTTGCTATTAGCACGAATCATAATTCACAACATAACAAACAAGGCAAAACGCCACGAATTTAGCCTAAACGACATAAAACTTTACGATGATTTCGAAACTCATCGTCGTGTCACGAGATATTAATCCATATAAATGGTAACCCACTAACCAAAGCCGGCGGCTAATTGAAAATTTATTCGATTTATAAACCCAATCGGCTGGTTTTGATATTTGATTTATAAACCTAATCGATGGGACCTCACGAGTCGTATCGATTAGTACTGTTATGGTAACACTCATTTGTTCCACTGTCACTTTATGTGCATAGAGAAATTTTATGATTTGTTTGTGCCACTTTTTATTCTTTGTAACGTGCTCTCCGTAATAGCCGTTGGCGCATTTGATACTTACTAGTGGGCTGATGATTGTATTGCAAATTGAGTAATCGTTTTCGAATACATCAGTGAGTAAAATCTGCAGGGCCAAGGTTTCCCTCTCCCTTTTCCACACAATTCTGTGAAATAAAACGAATAAAATTCTATGAGAAAATTGTCTTTCATTAATTGAAAGTGTTTACAAGCAGACTCTTTAATAAAAAAGTTAATTTTAAAATAACACGTTATTATCGTTCATAATAATAATTTTTTGAATGTGTTTGGGTGCTATTCCGAATATTAGCACTTCTCACGTGGTATGTTTTATCGAATACAAATCAATGGCCTCTGGCTTGGCTTCACATGCCATCGAAAAATATGTATACAATCGATAAATTATAATCGACTTATGTTAACAGACGCCTACTTGGTTAATCAGGTGTTACCATCACTGGTGTATTAAATATCTAGCTACCTTCTCTTGTAAATTATTACTCCAATAATTTGTTTACAAACACCGATGACAGAAACTATTCCAAGCTATTAGTACAAGGCGTTCTCTGTTGGAAGAGCGATAGTGGAAGAAATAGAGGCACGAAAGGGGCGGGCAAGTGTATCACAAACGAATATTAAAATTTGATTAAAAGTAGCTTGAGAGTATAGTTGCTCTCGTAAAATGGCTTTACCAGCCTAAGGTTGAATGTCACTTGCAGTTCATAAAATGTTAAGGTCTAATTTTGCTTAAAGATTTATGTGACAGATAGTTCTGTTTAGTTTTCATTTACTGGTAGTTTTTTGACAAAAGTGTTAAAGCAATTACCACGTTGACCACATAAACTACAGTAACAACCTAAAGTATTGTAAAGTAAAAAATCTTTAATTAGTTCAGAAAAACACGGTACATTATAAACAACGAGTAACAGATTACACAGAAGCCTTAGGTGCTAGATGTTTTTAAAATCCCTGGACCCCACACTAGGATTCCTTGTGTCGTGGGGTCCAGTCTCTTCCCAAGTAAGGCAAACAAATATTTATTTAGGTGAACTAATTAATTTAGAAAAAATAAAAACAAAAGAAATAATAGAAAAAAAAAATGTAGTTGAAAGTAATAAAAATAAAACTTAACTAACTAACATTATTATGCTGTAGGAACACTGTTGGATGACAAAAGTTTCAGGTGCTTTTGTGTGTTAGTGTGTGTGAAGTGGGGGTGTAACCTCTCTCGAATTTTCCTACCCATCTCCCACCCAACTATTGTTAGGAACCTTTACTTTCTTTTTGTAAATCTTAAGAAAGCTTTGATTCGAGTGAATTAAAATCCTTTTTACAGCACATTGTTAACCATTCATACCGATATTGGAGACGAAAAAAGTAGTTCTAATTCGGTCGATGGATACAAAGAACTGTAGCGTGCAAATATACGAAGGGACCCCACACGCGCCCTGCGGCACGCCCGCTCTGTTACTAAGTAAACAATTATGGAATGAAGTGAAAATAAAAAAGTTATTTATTGTTCCGGCCAGAGGTTGAAGGTAGGAGGAAGGGATTTTATGGCAGCCAGTGGTGAGGGATTTACTGTTTATTTGCAGTTACAGTTGCACGTGTCAATTTTGAGTCAGACTTTTTTTGGTCAGCTCCTATGATTTACACAGATATCAAAATTGAAATAGATTTAAAATTTTGAGTAGTTTAGTGTCGGAATCTTCACTAAGCTTTAACTTTTTTAAGATTTAAAGTCATTTTATGGTTACATTTGGGGTAGTAATATTGTTTGAATCTTCAGTAAGCTTTCTAAGACTTGAAGTAATTTTGTGGTGACTGTAAAATCTTATCGAGCAATCGTCAATTAAATTTATTCCATCATATTTTAAGTGAAATAACATTATATCTGTTCGATAATTGTACAGATTAAGTGTTTATGACGTTCCATAAATCTAATATCGAGGTATTAACCACTACCTTATTTAGGTCAAGCGTTGTTTAGAAGTGTCATAACATAAAATTATATTGGGTCTTAAATATGTACTTATTGGTTAAACAGCTGATTAATTCAGTTGTAAACTTTATGAATGCCAAAAGTGGAAGGATGTAAGGATTAGAAGTGACCTTCGCGGCATATATGAATAGTTACGAACCACTGACAGAAAGAAATGAATGTCTGAATCACCGTATCAAGCCAAAAAAATCTAGAATATATAAAAGTTCTTTATTATCTGCTACGATATTATCATCATATTCGAGGTGAGTTTTTGAGGAAATGAAAGTGAAAGAAATATGCAAAATGATAAAATAGTTGCTATTAGAAATACAGCTATCACGAAAAGAAAATAAAATATTTATCTGATAAAAGAATCGTAGGCTAGAATGAAGGCATACAAAATGAATAATCAACCTCATAAGCCAACGTCGTTATTTAGATAAGTAAAATGAAATGTCTCCTATGAACAGCAATGGTCAATTGTTATGAAATATTAAAATAGCTTAGGAAAAAATAAAGTAAATTAGTCAATGAGAAACATACTAAATATCTTAGGGTTGATGAGTTAGAAATTATACAAATTAGTAAAGGACTCTCATGCACAAGTTTGTGGGATCAAATCCGGGCAAGTACCCTTGCTTTCTAGGTTTTTCTTGGACATAACTGACATCGGTGAAGAGAAACAATGTGAGCAACCTGGACTTATAAAATTCATATAAGTCTCAAATCGCCAATCCGCCTTGAGCAAGCGTGGTGAAATATGCTCATGCCTTTTCAATATGAAGGGTCCTGTACCCTGCTGTAGGAAAATAATAGGCTGGTATTATTATAAGACATTTACAGTATAGGATTAGCGGAAACGCAGAATGTAGCTCTCAACTTTTGCTTTACATGTAAAGAGACAGATTACAAATAATTTAACAAATTACCGGTTTAGTTAATTAATTACAGTGTTAACGCAACATCAATTTGAAGTAGTGTTCCGGTTGTATTAGGGAAACTATTTACTTCCAATGTATATACAATTATGTATAAAGATGACACACATACATACCACATTATCATTTAGTGAACGTTCATTATAAGGGTTACTGCAAAACATAAATTGTGTGGACCGCTGGTCATTCCACAAAGTTATGGGAGTCAACTGAAGGGTTACTGTGATAATCATAACCGACGTGATGCCATCCAGTTAAGTACTATTTATAAACTTGATTGCAGTGATTTTCAAATAATGCACGTGGCTGCTAAGTGTTCTAAGTGATATTAGAAATGCAATATGTGACTATGACATCATGTTAAACAACTGCAATTTGTCTTGATCATTCAAGAAAGTACATTTCAATAGTCTAAATGTATTCGTAGAAACAGCTTGGACTGTCACTATCAGTTAACAGGACAATCATGGCAGCATAAATTTTCCTAAGCAATCAGTCCACAGATTTGAATTTAAAACTAGAAATCAGGCCTCTGCAGATGATACAAACAATGCAGTCAGGATGCCGTAATACCACAAAAGAAGACAAATATGAAAACATCAGTATTGGATAAAATGCATACTAAAACACCAAAGAAACCAATAAAGTGAAACCTATTCTCAGTAATGAACCGCACAGTCCAACATTTGAATTTCCAAACCAAAATAATTAAGCATTACACCAACCAGAAATTGTAAAATTCTTGTGTCAGCCCTGTCCCTTCACCGGTTGATTTAAAAGCTCTTACAATGAAAATATTACGCGATGTCACATAACTTAGTCGCAGGCGCGTGCCTTAAATAGCCTGCAGTAAGTAAATATGGAAGATGTTATTTCCCACTATTTCTGATAGGAATTACTGGAAGTATTTGCTGTTGGTTCAGGATTTCGTACTATTTGGTTTAGCAATGTTTTATTTTGTACGCACATTTATCAATATTGGGTTTGTGCGCATTCGGTTGGTGATCAACATCATTTCATAATTTTTTTCATCACATCTGTGAAGTTTACACACTAAAAACTGATATTTTAAGTGACTACACTACCTGCGGTTGAGGACTCCAAAAAATGTCATCAAAGTAATTTATTTTTTGATATATCATGTTTAGATATTATCAATACCCATCACGTCAGCGGAGTTTCGCTAGCTACTTCAATATGACTCTGTATAGTGTGCCTTTTAGTCTGTGCTAAATCAATGTTTCTTTCTTTCTTTTCTTTATATTTTGCTACAATATCTGGGTTAATTCTTTCTGTATTAATGTTTTTATTTTCTTCTTCTGCCTTCCGCTTTTCAATTTTTTTTGTTTGAACAAGGTGATATTGAATGTTTTTTTTAAATAATTTTTAACTTATAATAATTATTATTGAATTAACATAATTATTTAAGTGCACTATTAAGAGCGGCTTCTGAACTTTTTGATCTTGGATCATTAAAGATATCAGGAAATTGAGAAATATAGATAAAATGGCTAAGTGAGTCTCAAATAAAATTATGCATTTACTTTTAATACAGTACCTATAGAGCTACTTTCGGAGCAAGATGTTCCCAATTAGTTATCAAAGAAATATACATACTTAAAGAACCGTTTACGTTTATAATCAGGTTGTGTATTCCGAGGCCAAAACAGTCCATTTTCCCCCAATGTTGCACATAAAGTTGATATTTAAAAACCGCATTTATTTGAGTTTTAGTTTCCTTAGGAATTTGACACCAGTTTGCCAAATAGCAATATAATTTAAAATGAGCAATAATGGTAATAGGCTCGCTCCCTATTACATGGGACTTAAACATAACTGGCGAAATGTGGGTGTACTATATGTAGGTACAACTCTGCCTGATCCTTCGAGGATTACGGGCGTGATGTTGTGTTATGTGTGTGTGTGTGTATGTAGCAATGATAATACTAAAAATAGCTAAAAGCTAATAAATGGACCACTACAATAAAAGTCACAAAGATAATTATACTCCTTGAGTATAGTTTTCAATGTGTTTGTTGGTATATTGGCGTGTGCTAGCTGACACATGGTAAATACCTAATTGAATGTAATGTTTTGTGTTTATTTGTTTTGTAATGTTAACTTTGCATATTGTTGGAATCAAGTTCTTCTAACTGAACAGACAGCTGTGCTGCTGGGGAGTTAGTTGCGCCACTTCTTCTTCTCAGCTAAAGCACTAGGAAGTGGTAAAAGGCGGGCGTTTTGAGGGCTGTCGTATGTAAGTTTGACGTTCAAAAAGTGCTGAATCTGAGCCTAATTTGAATAAATGACTTTTGTTTTTTATTTTTATTTTGATACGTAAGTACACTCCGTTACTCCTTCCTCTTCTCATAAATTAAAACACACAACATAAAGGTACTGAAACCGAAGTGTCAATAACTAAAAAGCTTCTAATTATACAAGTTTAGATAGCCAAATGGCTATAAATTTTATTGTCCATGCATTCTATGCGGCTCCCGTCGTCGATTTCCATAGTTCCCGATTGTGAGCATAAAATGCATCCGGTCGATCTAAGTGGCATTCCATCGGACACGCGGGTTCCATACGAGAGCGTAGAAAGTGTCTCGTCTGTGTGTCTGTCTGTTGGATGAATATCGATTGGATTTATAAGGGTTGATAGCTTTCTTGGATGGGTGTTTATGGTTGGAGGTGGAAAGGCTAAATGAAAGTTATGGGCAAAATATCGGAAAAAATGTTTAGTATCTGGTAACGTAAATTGATGAAAAAGAGAATCACACAAATGCTGGTAGATTTGATGAAGAATAGCAGACAAAACATTTTCGAAAGGACTGATCTGTGGTCATAAAAGCTTGAGGGAATAAGAGAAGACAAGTCATAAGCAGCTGTTTATAGAATAAATGCAAAATGATAATTTAGAATTTAAATAATGAAAAGCAACTAGTGCTAAATACGAGTATACACGGACGAACCACCGAGTCATAACCAGTGCCTCATCAAAAGTCAATCTTAATCAACCAAGTTGTGACACCAGCCATTTAACAGTAAAATTAATTGACCGTTCTTCCGTTATTACAAGAATTATCATATCAAGTAGCTTTCGGCGTGAAACACCGCCTTTTACTTAATTTTAAAACCATTGGTTTCACAAAGCTACACCCGATGAATTCCAATGGCTAGAATATATTCTCTTTAGTCAATATTGAATATATGGTTTTTGTATAAATATTATTTTATTGATTGTGTGTGAGGCATGATGAGTACCGATAGTTATGATGCTACTGCGATAGTTATGGTAGCATAAAATATCAATTTCAGAAGTGTATAAGATGACAATTTGAATTTATATTTACTGGGAACGTTGTACTTTCTGAATAATATGAAGACTGGTGAAGAAAAATATGTCACTCATAATGTTATTTGATTGAGCGACTACAGCTTCTATTTGAAATCCCAATGAGCAATAGAAAAGCGGAAAAAACCAGACGGGTTCAAACTAGTATGCGCGGTGGAGTTTGAAACCGCTAGATATACAAACAATTTAAACTTAGTTTAATTATATAATAGGAATGAAAAAAATTGGTACACCTACAACGTAACCATACGAGTATGCTAAATTTAACAAACTGGATCCAATTACTGATCGCTTTTCAATGAAACTGCAGAATCTAAAGCTCACAGATGTGACGAAACGAGACGTCAACATAGTGACGGTACAAAAAATCTACGGAAACACCAAAAAAAATGCCAGGAAGCGGAATTTGTACGAGTATTAGTCAACTCATTCATCTGTCAACATTTATCAGTTTCGAGAACAGATAGTGCAAACAAAGTGATAGTTATTATCCTGATATGACTACACGAATATCTTTGGGCAACGATTATGCAAAGTAATGGAATTGACCACTTCACCAGTATGCCCCGGCTTTGTTCGTTAGAATTTAAGACTTACATAGATTTGGTTAGCAGGACATTGCGGTGTAAATTCAATTTCTAAACGTCGCATAAATTGTGTGTTTCTGCATTTGTTTGTACGTTGTTTAGATCCGAGTAAACTTATTCATTGTACAATGGGTACTATTTCTTCCCTCAAAAAGTTACAACTAAGATGAGGTACTAGAGATAATGTTGCTTTTATTCTACGCTTGATAAAAGATGATACGGATTCGTCAGAAAGTCATGAAAAATATTTTTTTTATTAAAACGCCCAACGGCCCTCTGCGAATTGGTTTCGGCCCCTCGTACGCCTTTCAAAGGTCCGGGACCCCAGATCCCGAGAAATGTCAAAGACCTTAAAATAATAGTAATACCCTGACCACCGGCAGCTTGAACCCTGTACCTGATGCCGATGGGCTACTATTTTTATAACTTTAAATGTTATTTAATAAAATTATTTAAAAATGTAATTAAAACAATATAATTTAAAAATTAATAAGTAAGTAAATGTAATTTATTTATAAAAGGGGCACATTTACAATAAATACCTTAAAAATTTAAATAGAGCACAGTTGCTTATTTGCCTGTACCCTAATTACGTAATACACGATCAATCAGAATCTGAATCGTTTTGAAACAGATTGCTAATCCATTGCTTCGTTCGGTCGAAAAAAAAATCTGCTCAACAACGTAATATAACACAATGAATGTTGTTGACCTGTCAAATTGAAACAGATTAGTCGGAATTATCAACGAAAATGTGTTGCGTAATTAGCTATCTGAACTAGGTTGAACGTTTGTTTCATGCTAGAAAGTGCATAAACTTAATGTATTAACAATGAGCATAAAGTACTAACTAAATTAAAACTTAGGTAAATTAAAGTAAAATAGCATGTTAGCGGCTCTACTTGCAGACAACAAGTAGATCTTCTGTCTGTGCATAATCGATGGTTGGTAAATATTTAAGACTAGCTTTTGCCCGCGGCTTCGCTCGCGTGCATGTCGGAAATTATCCCCGGGAACGTGCTACATGGATAAAAAGTATCTTCTTGATTTAAAAAAAAAATCTCTGATTGAGAAATATGTCACTCATAATATAGTTAAATCCAAGATATAAATTATCTGTCTGCCTCATCTAAATCCTATTAGTAGCATAACTTAATGATTGAGTACTATCGTGAATTCATGCAAGCCTATTAATTTTTGTTAGGTTAATGCTCAGAAATTATGCACAACGTCTAATAATTGAAATACTATCTTGAATTCATGCAAGCCTAGTACTTTTTGTGCCAAGTTTCAAGTTTATTAACTCAAGGAATCACGTTGTCTCATACAAACTTTGCCCCCCTTTTTCACCCCCTTAGGGGTAAAATTTCGGAAAATCCTTTCTTATCGGATGTCTACGTCATACAAAGAACACACCCTCCAAGTTTCAGGTCTCTACGATCAGCGGTTTAGGCTGTGCGTTGATCCGTCAGTCAGTCAGTCATTCAGGACAAAGCATTTTATATGTATAGATTAAGGTTAATTAATAACACTTAACATTCTAATAAAATTCAAACCCAAACCCCATAGTGTTAGCTATTAAATGATGATAAAACAAGAATCAAAATACTACCTCTAGTGGTGTAGTGGTCGCAAGCGCTATATACTGCTGACATGACGTCCTGGGTTCAATTCCTTGGTCGGGTGAAGTATTATTAGGATTTTCCAACAGGAATATCTCAGTAGCAGCCCGGAGTCTGGATTTGTGCCCGGTTTATGGAAATAGGCTCGCCCCCTATTACATGGGACTTTAAACATAACTGGCGAAATGTGGGGGTATTACAGGCACACCTCTGCCCTACCCTTCGGGGAAACTGGGCGTGATGTTTTGTAAGATATATTACATTGCATCTTACGTAGACTGTCTAAAGAGCTTGTTTTCCGTTTGCTTTTTTTCATCCCTTGCCAACCAGTCTTACCAAGGGGTATCGTGTACCCAGTATCTGGGTTGTGGAGGTCAGATAGGCAGTCGCCCCATAAAAAATACTAGTATTCAGCTGCATCCGGTTAGACTGGAAGCCGACCCCAACGTACTTCGGAAAAGGCTAGGCAGATTGACTACGGATGATTCCAGAAATATGAATGTATTGGTGTGGTATTCCATTTGGACATTGAATCCATAATAACATCAGTGGTTAGTAAAAGCTTACTAGTGTTAACAGTAATTGCTTAAGATTTGTCAAAGTGCACATAACTTTGTCGTTACGTCAAACTAAGTTGGTTTTGTAACAGCTGCCTCAAAGCATAAGCGATAGCGATAAAAAAAAAACGTATTTTTATTATTTGATTTATAGTTACTGCGTTAGTTTTTATATGACTAGATGCTAGTTTTTTTTTATGAGTTTATAAAGTTTATAAATGCCATTAGTTATTTAATTATTAATAAACATAAATAACAACTTATACCTAATTAATTTATAAAATAAAAAGGAAGGTATTAGATATTACATTTATTAGCCGACCCCAACATAGTTGAGAAAAGGCTAGGCAGATGATGATTAGTTTTTTTAAATATTTTAAAAGGATAATTTGCATAGATTGTAGGTAAATAAATTAAGTTTTAGTAAAGTTAGGTAGTTGTTTTTTAACTAACTATTTTTAGATTGGTTCGTAAGTCTAGTGGTCGCGAGCGCTGCTGAGTATGAGGTCCTGGGTTCGATTATCAGGTCGGGCAAAGTGTTAATAGGTTTCCATTAGGAATTTCTCAGTAGCAGTCCGGAATCTGGATTTGTACCCGGTTGATGGGGATAGGCTAGTCTCAGTTACATGGGACTTAAACATCTGGCCTTTAGGTGTGCTTTAGATACACCTCTGCCTAACCCGTACCTTACGGGACTACAGGCGTGATGTTACGTTATGTTATGATGTTGAACTAACTATCAAGAATACTTCTCGAAGGTACATGCGATCATTAGTATACTCCTATAATGATATACATTAAAAGCTGTCCGCCAAACAACGGTAAAAGTAAAACAAAATGACAAGTTACAAATTTTTAATAATTTGAATGAAATTATAAATCTTAATGTTTAATAGGTTTCATTTACATAATTTGTGGCACTTTTTAAATAAGTTTTAATAATATATGTATGGTAAGTATGCAATAATTTAGTCATTTTAGTTTATGCGATGTGTCAATGTTATTCCTTTTGGAATTCTTTATTTTTAAAATGACATAGTCGTAGAAAGAAACGATACGATACTTTTCCTATAACTAACGAACAGACAACATGATAAAAACAAGACTAAGTGTAAAGGCAAATAAAATGTATAGCATGTAGGATTCCACTTACACAAATAGCATGCACATCGAAAGGAAAACCAGCCAAAAGGTAAATAATACAAAAAAAAAACAATCGGTGAGTGATTTGATTTGAATATTTGTTTGTTTGAGTGTATTATAATATTATTGTGTGTGTGATTTTTAAGTCCATTTTATGTTTAAATTTATTTTAATGTAATGAACTTTGTCTTAAAATAAATGAATGAATAAAATACACACGTAGCTAGCAACATTTTAAAAACTTGTGTCACACAAAATCTTAAGTTTTTATTTCAGTAGAACTTTATTTAGAGCAATCTATGACATTGAAATATATTTATATTGTTACACCACATTGCCCGCTATAAGTTTTTCCCTCGCACCGCACCCGAAGTGCCCCCAGTACAAAGTCATCAACATTTCAGCGCTGGGCGGCTGCGCTTGCACACACTACTGATTTATAGTTATTTTGCTCTTGAAACTATCTCGCGCCTCAGTCTATTTGAAGGTGCCACTGAATGTGTACCGGCCTTAATAATCATAGAAACTTAGCTGCAGTCCATTTTATTGTTTGTCTGGGAAATTAAGTTTAAAATAGATTATGTTTAGTTATTTTTATGTTCAATTACAATATTGATACTAGTAATGCATTGAGATACAGTGGGCACCATTTAATCTGTATTACAATAATTGTAGTTTTTAATTATTTTTTTGTTCTTGTTTGTATTTACTTTTTTCAAGATAATATTTAAATTATTTAAAAACGACAAAAAAAGACGAAAATACTTAAAAAAAAAATATTTATAAAAAAAATGTATTTGTTGTTTTAGAAAAGTAAAGATTATGGAAAAAAAATCCTACTTAGTACATATACAGTACCAGAATACCCACGAACTTTCGCGGTAGCATAACTTTTTAATTAGTCGAGTTTTTTCATTCATATTCTTTTATGGCACCTCTATAAATCATGACATGACGTCATGAGCTATTCGATTATCAAAAAATACTTGGCCTAGGTCTTAAGGGGCCGGCGTGAAAATTGATTCGCTGTTACAATGTATATAACTGAAGTAAATGAGGTTAAATACTGTAGGTATCTTAGAAAATAATTATGACGAAGCTTAAAAGTTTGGTTAATCAATTGATGGTAAAAAATATCAAGTTTGTAATGTAGTTATTTTGCTATTAAAACTATCTGGGTTAAGTACATTATAGATGTTTATGAGTAACTCAATTCTTATAAAACTAAGCTGTATTGTCGTTTTTTGTTATTCATAAAATTGTGCGAAAAGTAAAGTTAAATACAAGGCTTAAGAAACTGAAAGCAAATAGTAGGTTGTTTAAACAAAAAGGTTTTATGTAGGTATTGGTTACATGAAACTACGTCATGACGCCTCGGAAAATGTTAATGTCAGAAATTTTCCATTCGGTTTTGATTATGTAGGATTCGGAATTGACTTCGGATAGTGACATTAATAACATCCAGGCGTTATTTGAGGTCTCACCAAGGGTCATCGTGTTACCCAGTAACTGGGCTGTGGAGGTCAGATAGGCAGTCGCTCCATGTAAAATACTGGTATTCAGCCGAATCCGGTTAGACTGGAACCCGACCCAAACATGGTTGGGAAAAGGCTAGGTATATAATGATTTGAGTTCCACAGAGATGTTAAAAAATGACTCAATACAAAATTATTACGGCGAATTTCATAAACGATTATAGAAACTAAGTTACCTTATTCAAAGCTCTCTGGATTTAAATCACCGACGAGAAATTGTAGGGTTACAATGTAGAAATAGGCTTTATAATCGATAGACTCAATAAAACTGTCATTTGACTTACAGAATCTGTAATACAGATGACAGTTGCCCCATTGACACAGCAACACAGTTCCATTGACCGTCTATGGCACTGTACTTGCTCTCAAGCTGACTAGCCTGCAAGCATTAAGTAATAGCAATAATTCTATTAAATTATTAGTGCTCTTTATTCTGTTGGTAGTGGCGTTAATGAAGATTTAAATTCAAGAAATTCTCGCGGTTATTTTGTATTTTGACCAAACAGTGGGCGTTTTTATATTTTCTAATGCGACTATATTATCGTGGACGTCCACCGTAACACGATAACACAGAAAAGTAAAATGTGTGGAAATATATGAAGACGCTTTTTTTTCGTCCAAGATAACGTGCAAGTTTTTCAATACATTTTTTTATTATATAAGTAACACTTAAAAGTCCAGACCACAATAACTTTATACCTACTTAGAAACGTCTTTCGCTTTTGATTCTCATCAATTTTCTTACTGGTTTGGTTACAAATCTACACACATCATTATTACAATTTGAATGTTTGTCTGTTGGATGATCTTGATGCATAATCAGCCTATAATGTTCCCACCGCTGGGACACAGGCCTCCTCTCTGTGAGAGGGAGTGGGCCGTAATCCACCACGCGGGCCCAGTCCGGGTTAGTAGATGTCACATGTCTTCGAATTTTTGGTTCTAGGACATGCCGAATTCCTCTCGATGTTTTCCTTCACCATTTTGAGAGCAGTGGTGATGAAATAATTTACGCAAAGTAAAGCGCCTGTCTGAGTTCGAACTTACGACCAACAACTCGTAAGTCGCGGCCACCACTGGGCCACCACTGCTCTGAACAGCAAATGTTGCTAGGTCGAAAGTTGCGTTCTAAAATTGTCTCGTTGGATGCTTCAGTGAGATTTGCCCAACAGTATTTATGCACTTGGATGGGATAACAAGAGTATGCACTTTACATATCAGCTCATAAACGAGGAAATGGGATTCTCAGTGCCTGCTACAAGGGACGTTCCAAGCGAAAAGTGTCAGCTACTACGTATGATGAGATAAGTAAATTGTTAGATAGATTAATTTCGTCTGATCAAGCAGAGAGTAGAAGATGAATCGTCGTTTTCTGTTAATTAAGTAATCATTCAAAAAGTTGGCAACGTCGCAAATTGCTGTCAAATATTTACCCGTTTTGATTAATTTGGCAACATTATTGAATGGAAATAAGAAATGTGACTAACTCGTGAACTAAATATTAATAATGAATTACAATTATAACACTTAATTTGATGTTGTAACCGTTTAGGTGTAAGAAAAGCATTTGGGACAAAATATTTGGTGTTACGATATTATTTATTGCGTTTAATAATCAATATTTTAGTTCACTATTTAGCTATATTTGTTATTTCCTTCTAGTAATATTGCCAAATTAATCAAAGCAGCGAAATATTTGACAGTCATTTGCGACGTTGCCCACTTGCACCTGTATAGACGCTCTTAAACATTATAGTTACTTCACTAAGTACTGAATAATTCTAGCCTATGTTTTCTTGCCCGCTCTTCTTCATAGGAACCAACTAGGCTTTGGAATGGGCAACCATGTAGCTTCATCTTTCTGACTGACCGACTCCTTGACAGTTCAAAAGTGCCTGTAGGTAGGTGCCTAATTGGTTTAATTGAAATAAATGCTTTGAGTTTGAGTTAAGTAAGATCATATACGTAAAGTTTAAGTTACTCGGGTAGGTTCTCACAGAACGGTAGTGGCAATATGTTATGCGGTTAACTAGGGCGTCATATATTTATAATTTACGAGCTGTATCGAGCAAATTATATGTATTTTATAGTACATAACACCCTGTGTACGGCGTTCTTGCGTGTGTTATGACTTTGACTTATGAGGTTCGGATTTGCTTAAGTATTTCGTTGCCGAAGTGTTAGTTTTGTTTCATGTTTCTTTCGTTTTAAAGTAGAGCGATGGCGCAATTTTATGGTTAATATTTAACACAGGTAGTTTGTTTTTTAACTTATTTTTACCAGCTTCTATTTATTTTCTTTAAATTTGAATTAAATCTTTAGTTAGATTACAAACAATAAAAACTGAAGTTAGCTAGCGTGAAAGATTGACGCCAAAAAAACATGCCTCTTATACACGCATAGGCATAATAACGTACTTATCACGTAAATATTTTCCCACTACTTTCCATAAGTAACCACTCACCTGTCAATTTTAATGACGTCAGCGTACACTTAACACACATAAACAATAATTTTCACTCAACACTTTTCACTGGCACTCGATAAAAAAAAAGAATTCAAATTCAAAATTCGAAAATTTTCCCGAACACTATTCAATCCTCATGTAAACTGCAAATTAAAAAAAATACACATTAATCGATTATGAATATCGATGTTTGTCGTTGAATCGATTTGTATCGATCGTAGATGGGTGCGTGTTTGCGGGCTGCGTGTGCGTCGGATACTGGCGTATCGGTGCGCCGGCGCACGCCTATTGCGCTTGAACTTGGCAAAGCTCGCTGAAAAGATTTTTGCATTTGACTGATGAAGCTGCGTTTGTTATCGACTGTGATTTATTGTTATCGATGTTGAGGTGCGATTTTAATCGATAAGAATGATGTATCTTAAATCTGTATGCACATCTATCATAGTTTTGGATACCTATTGTGTTATTTATGTGTGTTGTACTTCAAAATTATCTTGTACGGTTGTCAAGATATGTATTTGTTTGCATAATCAAATATACAAATCAGATTTAGGACCTAATCGAAAGTGTCTGAGTGAAATTGGTTGTATTTTATGATAGGTATTATTTTACAAAATTCAATTTTAATTACCTACCTAAACTCATAAAACTTTTAATGTTTTTATTTGCCAAACTGCTTCTTAAATGTGACGATGCGATGCGAGTGAGTAGGAAAACGAACAGAAAAGAAATTATTTCACAAAATCAGTCAATTATAACAATATTAATAATAATTTTTTCATCCTCACAATGCACTTAAAACAAATAATTAAGTTTTTCTTTAAGAATTTAAATGTGCGGTCAAATAATATGGTCGAATGTGTAATGCAAAAACGGTGGTGTCGCTAAACAATCAGCGTTTAAACCCAAGTACCTGCGCAAAGGCACCTAATTAGTGTTATTGTTCTCTCAAGTGAAAGCTTTTCAGTCACACCATTTTGAACTTAGTTTCAACCGAATAGAGTCGGTTTTACGATGGGGAGAGAAAAGAACAATTTGTTGTAGATCATTTTTCGAAGTATTTTTAACGCATTTTGTTTGCGGGTTATTATTATTGGGTAAGTACCTACATTCAAGATTCACTTGTGTAAAGGACTTTAGGGTTGTGCCTAAAAGCTGTTAATAATGTTTAGGTATAATAAATAATAAAAAAATAAATTTCGGACTCCGACCCACCGCGTCGCATCCCATCGCTATTACTTCGTTTTCGCTCAGCTCGCCTCCTTAGGGTCGTAGCGTGATGTTACATAGCCTATTACCTTCCTCAAGAATTGGGCTATCCAATGCAAAAATATTTTTTCAAATCCAGACTGGCAGTTCCGGAGATTACCCCCTACATACAAACTTACAAACATTAAGTATAGATATATATTTTGTACCGGTTGGTAGCCAAGGGTCATAGTTCAAAACTGTCGATAATCGTTAACTACTTCGATAAAGTTAGGGTACTTTATCGATAGACGTTACGTCTCTATTGATCTTAAGTGGAAGAAGACTGTCAAGTTTAGAATCTTAACAACAAAGTATAGCAATACAAACCATTTCTTTAAAATGTAACGCCGCGCTCTACAAAATAAATGAACGTTACAATTTTAGTTTAAAATAGACTAAGGCATATTTCTGTAGTAAGTTATTAACCAAACATAACATAATATCACGCCATAGTACACCCACCCAAGGTTACGAGTTTGTCCGAAAGGGATATCGCGACCCCGGCACACAGGCAACGGAAGGAACACGGGTGGGTTTTAATCAGTAAAAGTCTGACTCACCCTCCCGCTCCGCTTAGAGCGGGAGAAGATATTTGATAATTTACCATCCTCAAAAAAAAAAAAAAATGTACACCAACATTTCGCCAGTTATATTTAATTCCCATGTAACAGGGGGCGAGCCTATTGCCATCAACCGGGCACAACGCCAGACTCGGGTTGCCACTGACGAACTCCAGATAGAAACACCCAAGAACACTGCCCGACCCGGGAAGCGAAGCCAGGACCTCATGCTCAGCAGTAACGCTTACGACCGCTAGACCGACATTATTTAACTTATTTCACGAGACATTATTTAACCAAGTGTACATAATAACTGAACAATGGTTAGTAGTTGGTTTACGTTTAGTTTAATCGTTAATTAAACTAAGTGTAAAGGAACTACAGAAGGCGCTCGGTAATCCGGCGCTCACTAATCCGATACGACCAATAGTCCGGCGTTTCCTAACTTTGCTCTCCTACTCTGCAATCACAGGTGCCGGATTAAAGAGCGTAATTTCGTTGTCGTTCTGCAGTCCGGTCAGGTTCTACGAGTAGGTATTATTACGTAAACTATTAAAGATTTTTTACTTCGCAAATCTATATTAAAAAAAATATTTCGACTAAAAATAAAGGGTGCCGCTTACCGAGCGCCTACTGTACTAACATACAAATGATTTACAAGAATGATTGAACCTCACTAGTTCAACAGAGCCACAGAGTAAGGAAAAGGGTAGCCTATGAACACGCGTAGGTATGTTGCGTCTTCAACCCACGCAAATTGTAAGTTAATAGACCAACTTCCACGTGGTCGTAGCCACACACATGGTTGATAACAAAGTACTACTTTATCTAGTATCTACACGAAGAAATTGTGTGGTTTTGTAAAACCACAACTTATTAGTTTAGACACTGCTTTAGCGGTAGTTAGCTAAGCCTAAATTACTCGAAGAAGAATATAATGGTACCTTTTGCATTATTTAGAAGAATCTATAACTTTACAGGTAAAATCTAGTGATTTTTCCAGAATTTCATCATCAAATCAGTCAGGTATTTCATGGATTACGATATTTTTTTTTTTCTAATATAAATTTGGATGGTGTGATGAGTTGGACTCGTTTAATAAAGATTGGCGCTTGGCAGCTGGACACAGAGAGGTGGAATGATAGTCCTTTGTCCGCACAGGGATAATAATGGTTAATAAAAAATTATAAAAAATCGAATGTAAGTCCTCAACAACCGTTGTGTTCCAAGTGACAGTTAGATCGATAGGTAAGTGAAAAAATAACAAGTAAGAAAAAATCTACAGCATTTTAAATGATCAATATTTGAGTATTAAGTCACGTACATTTATAAATATGGCCGTCTTAAGTTAACTTCTAAGATTCTAACACATGGAGAATACCGGAGAGGCCAAATTGTAGTTTATTCCTATTGGACGCTACAGACCGGTATTATTTGAAGAGGTTTGCAGAAACTACGGTATTGGGTAAACTACGGTAATCAATTTGCCTAGACTTTTGTATCAGTCAGTCTAACCGGAAGCAGCTGAATACCATTATTTTACATGGAGCGACTTCCTATCTGACCTCCGCAACCCAGTTACTGGGTTAACACGATAACCCTCGGTAAGACTGGTTGTCAGACTTCCGGGCTTCTGACAACCCGTAACGACTGTCAAAGATCCAAGAATGACAGCCGGGACCAACGGCTTCACGTGCTTTCTGAGGCACGGAGGAGTCGTGGTATGTTAAGATGGTCACCGATTCACGGACTGATCGAACTGATCGATCAACCCGTGCGGCTGTTTTTACTTAGCCACGACCCCCATAAAACCCATACCTGCCATCTACGGCCTGAAAATGTTTCCGAACGAAAAGCACATTAATCACACACCTACAATCACTTGACAACCAACAACAAAATTGAAATACCAAAAAACCACACATCCTAAGCAAGAGATGTAGTAAATACAAACGTAACACACAAACACGTGGCACAGACACAAACATAACCCATAGCTACAAACACACACACACACACACATAAACGCTTCCACGTTTAGATGACTGTAACGCCTTAGCAACGCATGTTATTGAAACTGTAGCAATCACCTCTTGAATTACATAACAGTGTTTTCATATGTGAACAACTGAACAAGTCACTACATGTTTCTCTTAGTCATAAGCTCATAGGAACTGGGACCACCAGGTTTTCCCTAGCGAATCTATACGAGGTGGCATGGAAGCCCAGTTGCATGTATTTTATAATCATAACGGTTGGGATTTGGTGTTTGAGGCAAGTGTGAGAGATGAGCGTTGGACAAAAGAGCTTTAGATAAATTAATTTTAGTTACCTTTTTTAAGAGGTAAGGAAATCTGTGGAATTAACATGCATGACAAGACATTAGCATTGACATAAGCTAAAGATTTCTTAAAAATACGTATGTCTATGTATTACCAGGCAATACAATCGACATGTTTTACTACGGTAGACAAGTGAATTTATCATCAGAATAATTTTCAGTTTGTAAAAGTTTCCTACAGATAAATTAAATTCCAAATTAAGTAATGAACTTATAGCAAAAGCTGTAAAAGGTCACCAAGTATGACTGACTTGGTGCACATGCTTTGTCATATCCGATGCTTACCTTGAATAGTTCGTGTCACGCTTTCCGCTTACAACTTGTGACAAAACCGCTTCAATTTTGATATCCACCCGATGAATTTGTCACGGGTTTTATGACAAAGCTGAGTTCAGCTGAGTCGCTACTCACAACATGAATATTTATTGCGTGTGCGCTGTTGAGTAGAATTGATGTGGTTGAAATGTGGTGCCACATTTGAAAATCGTGTAGGGCGTAGCGTAGGGAATAAAGTTTGTTTAAAAATAGCTGCGACAGTAACAGAAATGGTTTCAAAATAGGTTCAAAACGATTTGCTTGTTGGTGCACCAAAATAAAAAACAATGCAGAGAGAAAGAACGAAAAAAACGTAGTTTATTTTCAAGTAGAAAATAATTTTATTTAGCAGTAGGTACCTAGCTACCTAGACATTATAATAGAACTTCGACATAATCTCGGAGTCTTTCTCAGGGTGGAAAATATTCATGACAAATTTTCCGAGTATTTTTTTTTGCTTTTGTTGAATGTCTTTCGACTGTATGGTATACAGTTATCTTGGATCAAACTGATGGAATCCGTGTACCATACCTGTAAGGAAATGATAAACCCTTTGATGTATTTATAAATAACAACCCGAAGTTAACGATTGGTTTCCGAATCGATAAGAAATCGAAACTGCTCGAGGTGTATCGATGCTAATCAGATGCCAGTATTGAATGGGCCATATATTTTAAGCTGGTTACACACGATACGCAAAGCAACAATTTTCATACACATCGATTAAGTCGCGAGCGCCGTTAAACACGCAGATTCTTGTTGCGTAGATGATGTCTGTACAAACCTTTAGCAAGTACCGAGGTAGGGTCGCAGGTATTAATACTAGGTACATGTGTCCATATGATTTATGTAATAGTTCAACTTTTGCTCGTAACATGTTCTGGCCTCGTTTTGATTCAGAACTTAGTTATTTGATATATACATGATATTATGGTAATAAGGGTGGCATGGTTTTCGAGAGTAGGTACCTAGTAATGCGAAGTTCACTGGATTTATTGAGTGACGTGACGAATCAGGAAGGCTGGTGATATGGCTAGAAAGAGTGTGTCTAATAGAGAAGTATGGAAGAAAACACCAATGTTTCGCTGACCCCAAATAAATTGACTTAACGGCAAGAGAATAACGATAAAGGATCTTAGGTTTAATAAATGGGAAGTGGCGTGAAGTCAGCAGTTGCGAAAATTATAATTAATGATAATACGATGATCCTAATTAATCGAATTTTAAAGAAAGAATATAAGACATTTTGCTTAAAATTAAAAGTACTTCCAAGGTCACCATCAAGGTCTTTTTTGACACCTTCCGAAGAAATCGCTCATTATTCAATGAACTCGAAAGAAATCCTTCAGGCGCATACAAAATATATTGTGCAAGCTTCGAAGGAGTTTTTGAATGGACTTTTCTTTACTTTAATTTTATGAAAATCGTAAAACACCTTGAAACGCTTTTTATTGTTCAAAAGAGTTACTGCTCGCGTTTTGCTTTGCAAAATGGCGCATGACTTGAATATCAATTTTTAACAAGAAAAACTTGTTTGATTTTATAGATATTCGTCGTTTGTGTAATAAAACTGTGAATGGGCCTGCTGCGGTTTCATTTTATGAATAAAGTTTACGATAAAATGGTAGCTTGCCTTCCTATTGTACCTACTTATTATTGGGTTGTCATAACTGTTTATTAAAGGTTTGAATTATTGCAATAAATACCCATTGCCATTTTAACTGGATAACTAACACTACAATAACTATAAAACGATGAATTACGATGTAATTGTGTCTACACTGATCTAGTTATAATAATAAACTAGAACAATTAGTTAGATAGTAGCACTACAGAATAACCGGAACAACATTTTGACGGCGCAGCAAGTGAAGCCGCCTAGTTTTGTTACGAAGTTACTGGAATCGAAAAGGTCGGATATGAGTGACACTGGCTGGTGACTGTCACTCTAGCAGAGCGTCGCATCGATGGTTGCGTGGCGGCTGTCTTCTGATGACAGATGATGTCAATGTCAGGATAGTGTATTATCCATAGATAACGCTAATTTTAATAATACATCTATGATTTCAGAGTGGTCAGAGGAGCTGCTGTCGTACCGATGGTCTTACCAAGTCCACGACGAACTGCTATATTCCGGCACAATCCTGATGATATAGAAGCTGCTAATACGATAACCACTTCTGGTAGAGCCTATCCTGCGCTGTTAAGTTTATTTGAGAAGTAATCTATTTTTAAATTCAAATTCATAAGTGCTATTAATTAAACTAAAACCTAGTAACCTAAATACTGGAAGATTATTCTACCTTAGCAGGAAAATTTTCCAGGGTCATTAGCTGCTGGCGGAAAAATACGATGGAATCGGGTTTTCCTCAATATTTTTTTTTGTGAAATTCTAACATAACGCCTGTAATCCCCGAAGTCTTAGGCAGAGGTGTACTTATAGTTACACCCACATTTTGCCAGAAATTTTTAAGTCCCATGTAATAGGGGGCGAGCCTATTGCCATCAACCGGGCACGAATCCAGACTCTGAGCTGCTACTGAGAAATTCCTAATAGCACTTTGTCCGACTTGGGGATCGAACCCAGGATCTCATGCTCAGCAATAGCGCTTGTGACCACTAGAGAACGAGGCAGTCAAAACAAAGCATGACAATCTAATATTATTATTATTATATAAAATGATGCGTGTTTAGTGCATGAGAGTTATATAATATATCTGCTTACACTCCACAATACTTTATAAATTTTCTTGAAGATATAAATAATTTAGTACCTATGTTTTAACTTAATTCCTCATCGATTCTGAGAAGAACATTGCAATTATGCATTCTTTATCAGTAAAAAAGTTTAATTTTAGCTCGTAAGTCGTCGATTGATTGACACAAACGGCTGGAATTTTGCATTTTTGTAAAACAAATAGCTGTACCCGGTAAGGTGAACGCTCAGTCAAAGCGTGCGACGTGCGGCGCCTACGCACGTCTGTCCGTCTGTCTGTTACACTCGAGTAGGGCTGTACCACTGAAACAACACACAGTGAAAAAATGCCGAAGAAATGGTTTTCTTTAAACAATTATGTTTTTCAGTAGGTATTTTCAGCTCGTGCTCTAGGAGCGAACCGGAGGAGCTAATAACAGCCGCACGGGTTGATCCATCATTTTAAGCTACGCTTGCCGGGGTTGCCCATACCGTGAGTCGGAAAGCTCGTTAAGCCGTTGATCCTGCCGGCTGTCATTCGTGGAAAGTGGTCGTCAGAAGCCCGAATGTCTGACAACCAGTCTTACTACCTCAAGGGGTGTCGTATTACTTACTAGGTTGTGGGAGTCAGATAGGCTGTCGCTCCATGTAAAATACTGGTATTTAGCTGCATCCGATTAGACCGGAAGCCGACCACAACATAGTTGGGAAAAGTTTAGGCAGATTGTACTAAAATATGTTAAATTCTGTCGTTCATACATCGTCCATTGTCTTTTCTTTCTCGACTCATGTTTGAGTAATTTCAATGACAAAACAATGCTTCATTCATCTTTCAGTAAACGTTAAACTTAATTTGTGCCACAGGAAACATAATGGGCACCCGGAGTACACCAAAAATGTAACCAGCCTAACAAATGATAATAGTTACTAGCTCCCATTTCATGGTTAAACTTAACTATTATACTTCGACAGTTATCTAGTGTGTTTTAACCGAAGTAAGCTACTGGGTTTGAGGTGTGAAATTATAACTAGGTGTCAAGTTTTGGAATGTCGAACGAATTCTCCGATACTGGTTCAATTCGAGAAACAATATCGAGATTGAGGCAATTGTATCTTGTAATTATTATTAGTGTTATTGCAGCTCCTAATTTAAATGGGTTTTGCGAAGATATATTGAGTTGACCTGAGTTATTCGAAGATAATAGCAATGTGTATTTAGTATCCGGCATATCTTTTAGATTCGATTAGCCATCTATGTGCAGGCCCGACGCGACGAATGAATGAATTTCCATGAATTTTTTGCATCGATAAGTAGGTATCAAATTCCTAATGTGGGCGCGATGTTAGAAGCACCTAAATTGTTTATTTTGATAAGCAACATGCTACTCAAATTCATTGAAATTGTTAAAATCTACAATTTTTTTTAAGCTTTCCCAGTATTCTTGTTTTCAAATATTTTCTAACAGTAATGATGGTATTTACTTTTACATTTAGATGCAATTATAGCTGGTACCATCATACAAGATAATGTAATAAAATTCGTAATGCTGATTACTTTGCATACTATTGTATAGAATCAAGTTCGCTGTGCTGCTGGGGAGTTTGTTGCGCCACTTCTTCTTCCCAGCTAAAGCTCTAGGAAGTGTTGAAGGGCGGCCCGTTTGGGAGGACTGTCTTAGATAATTTTGACGTTAAAAAAGTGTCGATTCGCAGCCTAATTTATATAAAAGATTTTTTGATTTTGATTTAATAATAAAAAAATATTTTTGCCAACCCTATCGCCATTACATATTTGTTCGCGCCTTTATAAATATTGTCAACATCAATAGTATTAACATACATATTTGTAGAACATTAAAAATAATGTAAAACTGGGTACTTATAACTAGATTTTCTGAGCGAGTGACTAACTGGCGAAATATTCTAAATAGCTAGTATATGTATTTGTATTGTTATTAATAGTTTGGACACGCGACACTTTCGCGCTCAATTTCGATTTTGAATGATGTATTTTTGGAATGTATTTGGAAATAATGAGATGAAAACGACGTTTAAAGTTAAAATGGTGTCAGGTACACCGGTGCTAGCGAGGTAAATTTTTAATTCAATATAGCGAAAGTGAATACTAAGGAAGGACTTTTGAAAATTCGTCCCCTAAAGGGTTTAAATAGGAGATGGTAGTTTGTATGGAAGTTTATAATTTTTGTCGATGGGGAAGTCTCATCTGGTACAAGGCTTGTTATAGATAATCGGCTCCCCCTTAAAACTAAGTTCTCTCATCAATGACTTTCTTCTATTTCGTATGGTTAGTGACTAATCTGGGGTTAGAGTTTAAAGCCGCCCATGGGCCTTTGACTTGGCTTCACATGCCATCGAGAAATATCTCTCAGGCATGCCGGTTTCCTCACGATGTTTTTCTTCACAGTTTCAATCAATGACTATAGACATAGAGATATACAACCTTAGTTTTTGTTAACCTTAAACCTCTTAAGGGGTCATTGTACTCATTATTATGAACAACTTTTACTATGGGACCAAAGCTGAAATCGCGAAAGAAAAATCGGCTGTTCCCTACATTTATGTTCGTATATATCTCGTCCAAATGTAGCGAACAGCTGATTTTTTTTCGCGATTTCGGCGTTGAAAGTTGTTCATAATAATTAGTACAATGACCCCTTAAGAGGTTTTGGATGATAATGATAATGATATAGAGATACATAATGACATATGACAGTAGAAGTATAAATGATGTTGCTGCCATGCATAAACAAAGTACTGCACCAGCATTATGAAATCGGAACAAATCAATAAAACCGAACCCTTTTTTTACAGTTTTACAGCTATTAATAATGCCCTTCGATAACTGAACCGTATCGTCATTATCCAAATAGATATTATCAGTAAGCAATGCAGCGATGAATGCACTGCAATCAAAGTTTGAGACTACAATATATGACATCATTTCAGTTGATCGCCAGTGTTTACTATGTTACGCTACAGTGAATCATGAGTTTAAGTTTTCTTTATGAACAAATTTTACAAGTCAAGTTATGAAATAAAAATATAATAAGACGGAATTAATGTCAGTGAGTGCCTGTCGGTGTGCCTACCCATAGGTACTCTGTTTAATTTTCTAAAATAAGGCATAGAAACAACTTATTTACATAGTTAAGTAATTGTTATTATTACAACGTTAAGTGTTTACTAAAATTATTATTAAAGCAACGTTCCAGCAAATTGTTTTACATAATTAGGTAAGATTGTTTTCATAACTTTGAAATTCTGAAAAGGGTCAATGACTTTCACTGTTTATTGTAAATAAAATTTACTTTATTTATCAGGAGTTGGTCACACATGTATTGCATTTTCATGCCAAGCGTTTAATAAGACAACTTTAATACATTTTGATTTTATAGACGAAAACGTGAAATAATTATCATAAGAGTCGACTTATGTTACATCTAGACATGCTCTATCAGCTCTCCAAGCTGAGTCTATTCTTTTCTTCCAATTTTCTAAATATGAAATGTGTATATCCTACATGCCATCAACTCAAAAATTCCTGTGGAGGTTGCATGGGAAAGCCATTCAGACTAAAACATCTTCTTTTTTTTTTTTTGTTTTCGGGGGGTTACCTTCACAAGGCGCCCGGTCTCTGGGGAAAAGACCGGGGAGTGTGGGATTCCTACCTCACACCACCCCGGTGGTCACCATCTACACATGGAAGAGAGGTAACGGTGTGGCCGTTACCTCTCAAAAGACCAATCAGGAACCCCCTCTGTGCAGCGCCTGTTAGGGCACATCTACAGTAGAGGGAGAGACTAAAACATCTACAGTACCTATATTTCTCTTAGGCTTCTAAAAAGTTTATTTTATTTTATTGACATAATAAATGCTTTCGAAGATAGTCCGATGACTTGAGATTCAAGGTTTAAATCAATTGAACTGCTGTATAGTTTACAATCTTATCCTTAATCTAGCAATAAGGTTATTATTATGCACAACCCATACCTACTTTCTTACTGCCCAAAGTTTTCACCTCAAGACATTATCTTATAACAACAAAATGTTGAACACATCTGTGGCATGCGCCCGCGCTGGTGGCGCCGGCTTATTGTGGATACAGCTACAACTACATAATATAGACTACAACACAAACACCCACTATTTAGTTTTACTCGCAATAATATTTGTCGAGGGTGTTGACATTGTAGTGCCGTTTTCTACAATGAACTTGACTAGAATCAAAACCCAAATAGATATTAGATATTATATTATTAGATATTTCAAAGACTTGTACGATGAGTGTTTGATCGAGTGGTCGAATTTTTGTCTACCTACATCGATATCCCCATCAATACGTCACATTTGGAAAGTATTGATGTAGATACATGTATGAAAAGGAAAGTCATAATAGAGATGCGTCTTCAGGATCTTGGACACCTTCCTGTAGACATGCCTTGGCACAACCTCGAGCAAGAAATCAGTTTCCTCTAGCTAGACCTAATAATATATTTATAGACACACAGTTCAGGAACTTGACTATGTTAAAATATGTGCTAAATGATGCACAATTTCGTGCTTTTCGAAGCATACTCATATTGTAATTACTTACGTCATAGTTTAGTACTTATTAAAACGGACTAATATAAAACAAACCTAATCGACGCCTCAACGCTCCGTTCCCACCAAAAAACCGATTACAACACAAAAAAATATTCCAAATTAAAAAATTAAATCAACATTACTAATAAAGCATACATTTTTATCGTTTACGAAACAAAGAAAGTAAACACAACATTGGTCTACTGATCAGTAATTTGTCACTTACGATTTATGTGCGGCCACCGTGTGAGATCAAAGGGCCGCCATACCAACCCGTGAGCTTATATCAAAAGGTTTGGGCCCGAAATGCCCGTAAAAATAGAATTATTTGAACGTGACCGCTGCATGGTTGAATGGTGAGGTGAATGGTGCCTTTTGGTAGGTGATATAATAGAGAAATCTTTTGTTTCGTTCGCGATCTTGTGAAGTTGTCGATATGTAGATTCTGGGTTATAATTTTTATAAAAGATGATGCATTCAACATCTTTTGTGTTTTTGTCAACAATGATGTAGCCCTAGAGCTGAGATCAGTGGTAACAGCTGCATTCAAAGCATCGGTAAGTAATAAAGCCAACTAAAAATATCTGAATCACTGACACATTGATGTCAATGAAATATGTGTCGCAGCGCTAAAACAGAAAATGGCCACTACTGACTAAACGTTCAATAATCTATCATTTGAGCATGCAATAAGACACCCTGATTGAAATTAAGAGACATTAGCACACGTTCATGTTTCAAATTGGTTGTAAAAGTACCAATTACTGGAACTAATAACAAATTTGTAAGATAATTCTGGTTATAAGCAACACTTATTAGTTATTAGTTATTAGTAATCACTGTGTAATCATTTTAATTACCTGAATATTTTACGATAAGCACTTAGCCGTTAAGCTTACCGTATATGGGTAAAATTAATATGTAATTACAGATACAATTTTCATTGAGGAATGAAAGAAAAACTAGAAGTAAACTTTAAACTTTTATTTTTGAAGGTTGTTTTTATTGCTTATTATCCTATCGTAAGTAGTAGGTATTATAGAGGAAGTAAAAGAAGGCTAGGAGGCCAATCTCGTTGGAGGAATCGATTCCATCCGCTCAAATTTACATGATAGTTATACAACATGTAAAAAAAAACCCCGTCCGATCCTTGAGGGTGTTGCTAGGTACAGTTAAAAAAAAAATTCGCCACATTTATTTTCCAATGGGGAGTTTTATCGGTTTATTACATGGGGCGCGGGCGGCCAACGTTTAGCGGGTATCTACAAGTCATAACTTATGACCCGTGTTGAAATTTTTCTAATTCATGGATTTGGGGTAATTTTGGTACTAAAAAAGCAAATTAATTAATTTTTAGTTTTATTACTTCCAATAATAATTTAAAAAAAATACTTTTTGGTAATGTTATTGCACTACCTATGTGCTCCTTGCGGATTGTACAGGTTTTTTTTTAACATACGAGTATTATATAGTAAACCTTTGCAAACCATCGCTACCACTTCTGACTTGTTCCAGCTTTCCATTAAACACTACACTACGATTTCATTCCATTCTCATCTCCAAGCTCAAGTTACAAGCCTTCAAACAATACCAAACCAGCAATCTTGACTTGGATTCCCGAAACCTTATCCATCATCCTAACAAGAGTGCTTATTTAACTTTAACTACGTTTCAAATGCAAAACAAGTCATAATACCTAATTAAACCAGATAATAATTCAGTTCTAACTAAGACTGCCGTAACGTAAATAGTTGCTATCAACGAATGCCATAGCCGACAATGCCTAGAGTCCTTGATCTAACGTTTGGAAACTCGACACCACACTGCAGTGTATCTTGATAGTAGATCGATCGCAGAATATAAATTAATTAGCTTTGTTTGTTTCTATTATGGTAATTATTGTATTGTTTTGGCAAGGTGCTGGAAATTAACTGAAAGATTAAGTATTGCAGTTAATTATCTCTTATCTGATAACCTTTACCAACGCCATAGCCTTTTATATCGTTTGTCATATAAACTTTAACGTATTTCTGTGATTTTTCTCTTCTACAACCATAAATTGATAAAATTAGTTTTTTATCTCAATTATATTCAGATTTGCCGATTTCAGACTTATATTGACTGTAAGGCCAGGTTTCCTCACGATGTTTTCCTTCACCGATGTCAATAAAGTTCAAGATAAACTCAAAAAGTACATATGAATTGAAAAAGTCACATTAGTAAGTATTTGCCCGGATTTGAATCCACAACCAGGGACTTGAAACTTTACCCAAAATAACGTTACGCGTAGTTCTGGTAACGATAAATTGTACCGTTCCACCAGGATCTTAACAAAATTAATTCCTTGGCAAAAACGATACTAACAAACGAAACGAAATCTTAAACTGTTTAATAACAATATATCGTTATTAATGTGTCGATATAATGAAATAATAACGTTGCTTATTCATTTCGGTACCCAACGAGTCCAAAAAAAAAAAGATATAGGTATAAGGTAATCACAACTATTCATTCTCAATACTGTGCCTCTTCTGTACATTTGTGTGTTAAATAAATAAATAAACTCAAAAGAAAAGTACGAAATCGGAATTAAATTGTGTCCATATTAACTATAGTTATGTCAACCAAAAAGAACAAATTTCTGAAAAGTAACTATAAATCGTGACAATGCCAGAACATTCGCGAAGGATACCGAGTAACATGTGGCGAATAACACGAAATAGCAACAAACGCGGCCCGACACCTGAGTCAAAACAACTATTATGCCAATCATTCAGAGGCTCGTCCGATTTGTACGTGGGGTGGCAGTGATAGCGATTGTACTGGTGTAAAAACCTTAATAAAAATGAAATATGTACTAGAAGATAATAACAATTTTGAAGCCAAAGAAGCGTTGTGTATGGATGTGGTAAGAGCATCAACATTTACAACAACATCAAGTAATAATACAAAAATAAGAAAAAATGTAGAGCCATATTTGATATTCCAATGAGAATGGCTTATTGGAAATTACACCTAGAAATAAGACAGTGGGAGTGAAAACCAAACATACATTTTTAACTCAATCGAATTAGATAATTATATCAGTAGGTAGATAGCATCGTTATCATAAATTGTACTAAATATCATTGTTACCGATAGCTACCGATAGCCCAGCTAAAGCTAAAAATATTCTTCAAAACAGTTTACTAAATGTCTATGCCATCCATGACATAATTTCTTAAACACCTTTGCTCGCTATAACCATCACCGTACCTTATCCCACATGATTCGCGTTACAAACTCGTCGGTGTATCGCGTGCACTCAGATCTTAATATGTTACAATTTGCGACGCCCGAACGCTAATTATACGAATTATATCCATTTTGTAAAAATTATAGCTTTCACTTTTTGAATGTCACGCTATTGTGGACTATTTGGACCAAGGTTAACGAACTACAAATACCAGAATTTTAAATTTTATTTTTTGGAGAAAACCATTTTCCACTTCGAGTAATACCTATCACTATATACAATTTAAAATACAATGCAACTTAAAATAAGAAATAAATACTGAATTAATTGCTGATAGTGATATTATCACACGACTCACTGGTCTATTACAGTTCCATCTTACTGCAAACTTGTAGTCTATAATTGAAATAACATATACCTTGTATCAGCAACCAGATTCACTTATAATTTATTTTAGAAACTGGAAGATCAAATCTTCTCACGTACACATATTTAATTGAACGGATTTTCCCTTTCAAGTCGAACTCTTTGGCGCCACTCTGTGATAATGTTCTCGTGGATTTGAGCCAACACCGTTTCTACCAGGGATTATACAGTCTTTATTAATAATACTGAAAATATATTTCTATGTTGATCTGTTCTTAACACTATCTTAGTGATTCTAAATAGTATATAACTTGCCACATCGCGTGCGTCATCATCGTGTACTAGATAGAGTAGAACTATGTAGTTCTAGATGGATTAATTAAATTACTTTATCTTCATTATCATCATCTTTCTGCTATAATCCCAATTTCAGGTCGACGTAGCATTTCTTCCATCTCAGTATTCATTTTTAACCATGTTTCACAAAATCTATGCATCGTTTGCCTGCCCGTCGTTACCATGCTAAATAATCGGACTACAAACAATACACAAAATCTACCTAGGAAACAAAAAGAACAAGGTTTTGATGGAGTTATCAAAAGTAATTGGATGAAGTGCCATTGTGGAAATGGTTACCACGATTTTCACGATTCAGTCTTTTAAATTTTACAAGCAAGATCGAAAGCTAAAGCTCGTTCACTGCTATGAAAGTTTAATATGAAAATATGATGTGGGATCAGTTGCTCTATTTATTGGAGTTAATTTTGTTTTGTCGACCTTTACAGGGATTTGGTAAATTTGGATCGTTCCCAATTCTAATATATAGCAATAAAATACTGATGTTCATGTTTTTGTAACCTATTCTTAAAATGGTAAGCCCTAGTTTCCCAGATTTGTGTGTCAGGAAAACGTTACTAGAATCGTTGTCCAAAAATCTGCGGATTTTTCTGAAAGCACCTCCGATGAGTCATGACTACTCATGAGAAAGCAATAAAGCAATAAAATGATGATCATGGTAAACAAAATATTGTTTTTATGTCAGCTAATATTCGCACTCCGTTCAGTTTACATCTCTTATAAAAAATGGTTAGAGATACAGACGACAAAACCCTGTAATACATACACTCGAGAGCAATGAATCCGGGTCACTTAAAGAATGTTAAAAATCTCGGAAACTAAAAATGATAGGTTAATGCAATAAATTGTATTTAATAGACAATGTAATACTCCTTAAAAGAAAGTAAAAAAAATATGAGTCACCATACATTTTATTAACACAAAATTACATAAAGAAAAAAACTGCAGATGTCTCCTTAAAACAAAAATAGGAAACATGAAATTTTTGAACTTTATTACGATTTTCTTGAATTTTAATACTTCGTATTGCCTCCTCGTGCTTCCATTACTGCGTTTACGCGGTTTGGCATGCTGTACACCAAGTTCCTTATACGATTTTGGGGAATATTCTCCCATTCCTCTGTGAGAGCAATTTTGAGCTCACGAAGCGTGATTGGGGGAGGGTTTCGTTGTTTTACGCATCTGCCTAGCTCGTCCCAAGCATGCTCGATCGGGTTGATATCCGGGCTGCGCGCTGGCCACTCCATACGAGTAATGTTCATCTCCTGAAGGTAGTCATTCACAATCCTACCTGTATGAGGTCGGGCATTGTCATGCATAAATATAGCATCCTCACCTAAATTGACCATAAATGGACCAACGTGATCATTGAGGATTTCTTCCACATATCTTACGCTAGTTAAAGAGCCGTTTTCTATGATCACCAGCTCTGTGCGACTTTCAGAAGAAATTCCGGCCCACACAAGTACAGACCCACCACCGTAGGCTACTTTTTCTTCGATGCATGCTTGCTTGAATCTTTCCCCTGGTCTTCGATACACTCTGTGTCTTCCATCGTGCTTGTAGAGCATAAATTTTGATTCGTCGGAGAACATAACTTTTGACCAATCTTCAATACTCCAATTTACGTGGCTCTGGGCATATCTTAGTATTGAAATACGATGCCCACGCTCCAGTTTAGGGCCGTTTGCAGGTCTAAGGGGTTTTAAGTTAGATTCAGCAAGCCGACGTCTTACTGTCCATGCACTTGGGTTACTTCCTCCGAGGCGTCGAAACTGATTTGTGAGTTCAGCAGCCTAATTACGTAATGCACCATCAATAATAAATTGAAAGAAATTGCTAGTCCATTGCTTCATAAGTTCGAAAAAAAAATTGAGCAGATTTTTTTTTCGAACTTATGAAGCAATGGACTAGCAATTTGTTTCAATTTATTATTGATCGTGCATTACGTAATTAGGCTGCAGTTCCTGTGAGAAAGCGATTTCGAAGCATGGTGTTCACCAAGTATCGGTCTTCTCGTGCTGTGGTACACCTGGTTCTGCCCGTTCCTGGTCTGCGTAGGTTAGAACCAGTTTCTTCGTAACGTCGGAGAACTCTTTGTACTGTTGACAGCGACACACCGACAGTCCTGGCTGTATCGCGCTGACTCCGGCCGGTTTCCAGCATTGTAAGTATTCTGGTGCATTCTTCAGGCGTAAGCGACATAATTTCAGCTTGAATAATGAATATAGAGCACTATCAACATGGTTTATGTACCCACATAAATGACAGATTACAAACAAAAGCAAAACCAAATGCTGTAATTTCGTAGTTCCATCTTCGAAAGTGGCCCTTTTTCAAATTTGATTTTTTTATGATATAACTTTACAATAACTAAGAAGTTTTAATACCTTCATTTAAGGAGTATTACATTGTCTATTAAATACAATTTATTGCATTAACCTAGCATTTTTAGTTTCCGAGATTTTTAGGATTCTTTAAGTGACCCGGATTCATTGCTCTCGAGTGTATTTCAATCAATTTATTACGAAACACCTCGAAGCTTGTCTTTTCAGAATTCAAGCTGATGATAATATTATAGATGCTATTCCTCTTGAAGTGGTAAGAGAGAACATCAAAACCCAGGATAATAAACCATACAAAATTAACATATTCTACAAACCTAGCAATTAGCACACAGCCAAAGGATAACACAGACAACACATTAACTAAAACAAGAACTGTCGAAACCAAAAGTAAAATCACTTAATTATTACTCAAGAGGTATTGTTATCGAGAGGCGGCCGATAGCCTTGCAGGTAGTGAGAACTTAGTGCTACAATTAACTACTATCGGGTCTGGCCTGTTATGGCACAATATACACATCTTGATAACGACAACTGGGCGGTTTGGCTGGGCTTTAGCTTTGACATGAGTATTTGGAGGCTCGATAAGATATTGTATTAAGGTGTGCTGTGAATATTTTGTATGGTGTATTATGGTGCTTACATTTAGCGAGGTGATTTTGGAGTTGATGTTGTCTTAACTGTATGCTTTGAGTGTGTGGGACAATTTTAGGTGATTTTAAACGCATTGATGCAAATATCTCTGGGCGTGATCGTCAAACAATTTTGGCAGTTACAATTACAAAATTGGATCTAGCCAATACGAACGAATTCGAAGATGATGTGCCATAATCATTAGAAATGAGGTAAATAGAGAGTGCAACGTAGATACTCTAATGTATGCATACTATCCGCTCTTATTACCTACCCATTTACCTGATAATCACTAGACGACAGCCACAGCAAGAGACAGCGCATTCCCTCAAACACCTCACAAAGATAAGCAAATACCGGCAATATGTTAAACCACACCATAATTATCTTAGTCCGATCTTCATAACACAATTATCGTTGAAAACCTGACTGGCGCCAATACTAACCAGATCATGCGCATAATGAGCTGAGAATCGATAGCGGACCAAAATAAATCAAAACTTTGTCGGTGTTTATCGTGATAGTTATTATGAGCAGCCATGATAAGCGGCTTAACTGTGGGTTAGGTAACCTTAGGTGTGAAAACCACTGCTCTTAAATTAGCTAAGTGGCTTTATCGAGTGGTCCTAATGCTGAGATAAATGGTGCCCCATTATGGTTTGTTGACGTAGAAGTCTTGAGACTGGTGAGCGTGCTTGGTGATATGTTGGGGTTTACGTCATAAATGTACGATGAGTAAATTCGATCTTCAATTGTTACTGTTCTTGGTTTTTGGAGACTCATTCTGACAATGCCTTTGCAATTTCTATTAACAGACAATAATACGTTATTCAGATGCTCATTACATATATATTTTGTACGATAATAGCAATGGTTGTACTCAAAATATTATTATATTTAAACATATTTATCATTATGACTTATTAAAGTTATTACATAAATTAGAATTTATGACTTAATGACTTTTTGCGTATCTAACTGGAACTCCCATTTCTTTACCATAATGAGCGAGGTCCAGTATTTTAGAAATTTTGCGATTTAGAAAGATACTTTTGGTTTCAAATGTACATCGTAACATTTTGATATACTCTATAAATATTTGTCACAGTTGAAGTCTGTGTGTATACGCAGGGATTTGCATTTGTCATAAGGTCACAATTTGATATAAGGTCAGTTATGTCTTTACCGCCGCCATCGGTACTGTTAATAGTGTAAATATCTGTACCTAGTTGAGGATATTTATGATATCCTTACGATACCTGTTGCATCTCATTATCTATATTTGTTATTTTAAGCAGGATATTAACTGTTTTATCATAAAGAGGTTCCGTTGATAGGGAGATTAAAATTTTCTTATCCGTCTTATCCAACTAATTTACAAACCCAACATTTCTTAAAAATTATCATAATATGTTTCGGATTTCCTGTGCCATCTGCGCTAAAAATGGTAATTTGCGGATTTCTTGTAATGATATGCATGACAATTATGCCAAAAGTCTAATTGAAGTTGAACTGACCTTTGATGTATAAAATAAAACAGAAGTCTTAATTTACTGTCTGGAAATGTTAAAACTTGTAGGTATTATAAGATAATTAATTTTATCGAATGCATTAGTACAGTGTTATGGTTATTAGGATTGTTGGCGAGGGCTCAAGTATCACAAGTAGCTACATGTATGTACAATTGATGCTCATATCTTCTAAATATACTGTTTCAAGGATTGCATCGCCATTTGTACAATAATATCCCTTCAGAGAAGCAATTCTGCTGTAATCCGCTGTTGTGTAAGAGATTAGTGACCACGGAGGCTATTTTAAACAGATACATTGTTTACAAATCATACTTATAAAATCACAGCTAACTGTACTTCTTAATTCAGATGTTATGACGAGCAGGTCTGAAAGTGCTGACTGGTCTTTCTAAAACAGCATCCTAGAATAAACCTGTCGGCACTTTTACAGCTACGATATTTTCATACTTTGACTTTAAACACAATTTTTTTTTTCTTTCGAAATATTCACACCATGTATGGCTTAGAAAATATGAGCACGCTCTTTCACATCACGTGTGTTTATTATATCGAAATCCCACGTTTTATCACTAAGGAAATTCTTTGATCTCATGTTTTACATAATTTTTATTACCACCACAAGATTTCTTGGCTATCTAGTTTACGACTTTTTGAAATCATCAGAATTCAATGTAGTGAAATTTGAATCTGTAAATCTTAGTTTGTTCGAAACTAGATGTACCTGTGACAGCTAACAACATTTTTTATGAATACAGCAAAACTAGACAGTTTTGAACAGAACCCTCGAAGCAAAGAAAAGGGCTTAGACCTAAGACCATTGCTAAAGGTAAGACAGATGATTGCATCAAAGACGGAACTGCTGTTGTTAAACAAAATTACTCCATCAAACCTAAAACTTTCTATCTCGTTATACAATAATTTTCTTTAATCTCTTTGTCATAGTCTATTTGCTCCAGGTCCCGGACAGTCAACCACTCAACAGCTGTTCCCGGTAGCGGCCACTCCATCAAAACGTCACAACATTTCACTTCCACCAGCCATCAGCACATCGAAACTCGAGCCGAAGTTCTGCGAACTCAGTAATAGAGATAAATAATATCGATTTATATCTATCATTCGAATCGCATTGATTTGTTAGCACTTGGTCATATTTCCGCTGAAGTTATGAGCGATCGCGAATCGATTCAGCTAATCAAGACAAATCGTGTTGTCTCTGTTGTTTTAAGATAGGAATAGGAAGGGTCTAATTCCAATAGATGGGTATTTTGTTTCAAAATTTCTGTCTAGGTAGTAGGAAGTTATTTTTGAACATTGTGTTTTTGTGTCTGTTGCAAAATTGTATCAAAAGCAAATGGAGGGCAATAGGCAATTTCAAAGAATTCGAAAAATGTTGAAAAAACTCTTTCCGATGTTTGTTAAAAAAACTTCGATCATGGGCGAAATCTTCGGATGATTTTAAAAAGAGAAGCAAAATCGTTTTAATAAGATTCAAGATAGCACCTAAAACTACAGCTCAATACGACATGATGAAAAGAACGTCATTCACAAATAGTACGCCATAACATATCCCAGTTTACGACAAGCAGCCATTAATTTATTAACCCACTTGCAACAACGTATGTTTAACTAAGATACGCCACATTTCACCACACACTCTTTAATAATTCCTTCTTCACACTTCGTAAAACATACCGACATGCAATACAAAACTATTTGTTCTATTGTCGCCAGCATCAAAGGAGTTTAAAACTAATTAATTAAAGAATCTAGATCAACGGGCAACACCAAAAACAAGCAAAATTATACCCTAATCTATACAAATAATATGTCGATAGAGCTCACAGTTGCTTGCGCATAGTCTAAATACAGACAATTACAGAACATTACATAACATAACATAACAAAACAAGAAAATGCGAAAACAAAAGATACGAGTGAATGTATCAAAGAGGATAACATGATGCAGTTTAGTGTCTACGGCACGATTGCGATACGACGTTTGAATGACAACAAAATAAAATCCATTGAATTCCTTTTCATTTCCATTCAGAATTGCTGAAAAGAAAAGCTCGGAAGTAGAAAACCGTTTAGATACGAAAATAGAATTAAGAACTATTCACTTAAAACTAATTAGTTCACATTTGAAGAAGTCGTATGTAACTGTCTGAGATTCATGGCTATACGTGATGATGACTGTTCATTAAACACCCACTAACTAACTCTAATTAATAACTTAATAATGGAATAATGAATCGGTTCCGCGTTGTGACTGCTGATAGCTTGAAGCTTCCGTTAAACCCACATAAAATATTTTAAAACAAGCCTCAAGATTCGTCAACCTGTAACTTTGTACATATTTATCAATAATTTTACTACCTATTGAAATAGACAACAATGAATGCCGGACATTATAAATGTCGCCACGTGAAACAAATTGCTTAAATCGGCCGTACCGCACACGGCTCGTTGAACACTCCTGAAATAAACTAGACACAAAACGATGAAGCGTCTATTGTCCTACACATTTGTCTACAGCGGCTGGGTGTAACTAAGGCTTGATATATTAACGTTGACGAAATTTCGTGTGCACTTCCGATCTGCATGTGTGGCTACGGTTATGGGAGTGTCTCTTGATTTGTTTCTCATGGGATGGTTTATGTTTACTGTTTGAATTCATTCTTAATGAGCATTGTTCTTTTCTCTTGATTTATTCGCATCGGTACCTCAGAATTTGCTTTAAGCAAACAGTAGTTGCTTTGTGGCAGGTTTTTGGATAGTGTTATATACCTGTTACCGCTTTAAATAATAATATAATGCCATAATATACGTTTATTAGAGTGACATATTCCTACAGCAGACCACACAGCAACAAAGTTAATGATTTGCAAATGTGGCCATTAAAATCTAGTCACCTAATAAATATACAATGTCTGTATGAAATAGTTATTAATTTGTCAATAAACCCACAATCCCTGACAAAATAGGAGTCCATCAATTTATAAATGAAATCCTAATCAAAAGAAACAAATTGAAAGATACAACTTTGTCATGTGGGTGTATCAATAGCAAAAATGTAATAAAAGACGCCGTACGAAGGTTTAATGAAGCGCATAACGATGTAATTAAGCTAATCAATCATGTGTCTCTGGTTGATGATAAAGACACTAAAGATAAAAGCGAAACTAATTGCGCTTTGTTTATGGTGGATCGAGTGGCTGTGGTTGAAGTGAAAAGTGATTTAGAAATTTTTGATTACAGTAGCATGGAAAATGCGGAATTTCTTTTGAAATATACTAAATAATATAATGATAATTTGTTAGCACACTTATCTGCGAAACAGCTCGACAAAATAGGTTTTCTTAGAATAGTATTGAAGATGGTCGCCACAAAATTACAAATCGTTAAAAATGCCTTTAACTTTTATATGATTGCTATACAATTTAATTTAATTTATAGTTAATTATGATTATGAGTGCTGGAAATAAAATTAAAATATATAATTTTATTTTATTTCCAGCACTTGGCGAAATTCTTAACTTCCTTATTTTAGATCTGAATATAGAAACTTGTGCTTTTAAAATTCTGTCTCGCCGTGAACTCATCACTTGCGCCAAGTTCCGACCTCAAATAGTGTCGTTTTGGAATTGATCCGTTCCTTATTGGACAATTTCCAAATGATTTAAATTATGATACATGTGAGTGATGAAAGCTGCCATTTGAAATAATTAACATGGATCTTACATTTGCAAATAGGAAGAGAATGTCAATTTCAAACTTAATTTAATAGTGTTCAAAATAGTCAATCCGATTTTGGTTCCAGACGGAATACTCAGAAAACTACACGGAACGAAACGGACAGATGGAATACTATATGTTTCGAAGGGTATGTTACGACGATATTTTACTCAAGTTTGATTAAGAATTGGCTACAATGCTTGTGTATTTGAACCATTCAAACGTTATTCGATATGCTGTAATAGATTTTTGGTTGGTGTAACACAGTTTCTAACAGTGAATTTTTTGGTTTCTGCAAAAAATCATACTTCAGGTACTTCTTGCTTTCTTGATCGTCTTTTCGATTATAATGTCACAATCAATCGGCATCATTACTACAAAGAAAATGATAAGTTACAATAATCACTCAGTCATTTCAATCCAAGATCATATTATGTAAATAGACTTATTGTGATATTCGAAGTGGGCGAACAATTCAGCTTTCCAACAATTTCACCATCAAGTTTGCAATTGTAATGTACACTGAAATTAACGATAACTGCCTGTGGTCTATTTAGAATAAGGCCCAAAGTGTCGCCGAATTAATTTAAAATACATAAAATCAATTAGTTGTTGTCATTTGCTGTCAGCAAAGTGTTCGCTTTCAGAGTTAGGGTCGCGATTTTGATTCATACGTCAAGACCACACGTTGTGCGGCCTAATAGCTAATATAAACTTTTTCCATACAAATTCCTATATAATCATTTTAGTACGTGTTCAATTGATGTGTATCACCACTTGGGACCCAGACAGCTAATTAAAAAATAAAAAAGTCAGTCGCAAAAGTGATTTAACTTTTCCTGAGTGATAATTTTGATTAGTGACAGTTGCCGGATTTTATTTCATGATTATTCCAATTTGAGTACATGTTAAAAAAATGAAGTCCAATTAAGCTGAAACAAGAAATTCGTCAACCCGAAGATTTAATTTTATCCAGCAAGTAGATCAAGTCATATAACTTAATTAAATCCTATTAGCTTCCATTTAAAGTACATAAAAACTAAAGCAGCGGCTACAAAGAAAACTTTAACAGCAAATTAACCGCTTTAACAAATCAAAAACACATATAAAGCCACTGAAACGTAAGCACTATTTGAACACGCTCATAAATTTAAAGAGATGTATTCAAAAATAGTGACAGCATAAATCAAATGGCTTCAACGCCGTGATAATAAACGACGTCCCACGCCGCTGTGCCGTCCACTAAACGTTATGTACAATCGTAAAACACTTAATAGTCAGTTGTATCACACCACCAGCTCCTAAATATACTTTTCGTCTATTGTCTACATTTCTATTTTTATGGTTCAACGTTTCAGTTATTTAATTTGGAATTTTACGGTTGTTAAATTCTGTTTTTTACAGTTGTCCTTTGGCTATAAAAATCTTTATTTTCTTTTAAATAGCTTGTTAGGAACTTCATTGAAATTGATCTTTCAACGAAGTGTGCTCCAATTCTAGATTTTATATTAAAAGCAGTAGTGTCTATTTATTTTTTACTAGTCTTCGTCATAAATTGACGGAGACTTCAACAACAAGGATTACGTTCATAAGCAAGGGATGCTCCAATAAAGTGTGTACTAGAAAATTGCGAACCTTGCACTAGTTGCTGTAAAGATGCTTTTCGTAATATAATTAAAAAGTATGTTACGTGCATTATGATACCATATGTAAAGATATACACTTTACACTGTAAGTATGTATGTAGTACATTGTAAGTTACTTGTTCCATAAAAATCTATTGGTTGATTGCATAGAGCAGTACTCTCTTTTGGTTTAATCGACCTTCTGATCAAACACTAATCGCAAATGTTGGACACTGTTGCCTTAGGCATTACCCATACTTATGTTCTGTTTAACAGCTACTGGATTTTGCTTTAGGTAAACCCACACCTAATGTAAAATGAGGTAGTCGGTCAATATTTTGCTAAACATCACTTAAATCTTTGTGCAAATTCGTAAAGTGGACATATCCTCCTTATTCACATCGTAATCGCAGAAATAATAACATTTATCATTCAACTTAAATATTAATTGCAATAAAACGATGATTACGAAATACATTCAACCTATCTCAGGCCACTAACAGCATCATGCACCAAATGAGTCGACTTTATAAAGATAAGTTCCATAAAAGACAGCCTCATTTAAAGCCAGATGAATATTGTACTCTTGATAATTACATCCCTCGTTTCGAGATAACTTTTAGTAAGAATTCAGAAGTTGTTTCCTATAAAGGAGTCCCGCTACTGGTTTGGAGTGCCGCAAGGAACTGTCTTGGCCCACGCTTGCTCCTTATATTTCACCTGATTTACGACACTACATTCGTATAGGCAGCGCTCGTATAGTGTAGGATATATTGATTGCAACCTATTTTAAAATATTTTATATGTGGGACAAGCATTATTTTAGTCTATGGTATTATTCCGTAAGATCTATAATCTCACTAATTTTATTTTATGAAAATGATTTTATTAAGTTAGTTTAACTTTTTAGCGTTTACAAAAGTTTAAAATCGTGCAGTTTGACGTTTAACTGTAGGTATACATGACAGCACACAACATACCGGTTCTAGATAAAACAAAAAAAAAACTTTTTAATTATACATATAAGTTTAACGCCACTCCATCACCGCTAAAACTAACAGTAACATTTAAAAAAACTATATTTTATTACTTCATTTAGTTCAAATGTCCAGTTAGACCGGTTCCTTATTACAAAGTAATATATCAAAATGCGAGGGAGGACATCTGTTAAGGCTGTGTGTGGTCTGCAGGCTTACAGTGATAATTATTAAGTTGTTAAACCAAGATTTAAGTTGGTTCTGTAAGATAAGATCGTACCGCCTCAGGGTATAATAGTAAATTCGTTCGGGATTTGCATTTCAGTCATGTTTATTGTTAGATCCTTATCTATTTCAAATTTTATTGTAATAGTGAAAATTTGCTGTTTTTATACATATAATTAATAATATTATCGAAAAACAAATAATAAAACTAAAATAATGAAGCGTATTAAATTTAATTCAGATCGTTATAATAAGGTAGATTTTTGTAATTTTTTTGTCATTTTAATGAGGATGTAAAGTAGCATTTATTTAAATTTTGGTAGTATCATATTGCGATAATATCCTGCCGTAAAATGTAAGCGGCATAAGAAATTCAAAAGTTTAAACTTAATTATTTCGATAGAGGCCTAAATTATTATGCAAAATCATAATTTTATACCTATTAAACACATTGACATTGATGAAATTTATTTATGAACAAAACTCTTTTACAAAAAAAAAAACCGTCTTCCAAAAAAAAACACTCCAAAATATTGTAGTTTTTTTTTAACTTTTTATTTGTGGTACTTACCCCCCACACAAATTCGAATACTACCTGATAAGTAAAAGACAGTGAAAGGAACTATAACATCATCCATATAGAGAAAGTGGTAAAAATACGTATTGTTGTTATGCCCGAACGAAAAAAAAAACAAATGAATGATAACCTACTTTTTTAGAAGTCGGTTAAAAATTAGATAAATATTTACTTTGTAAAGATATCACATTAGGTACTTTAATTATTGTTAATGTGAGGACTATGTGGGTCATTTTTTCATTCCCAGTTAGCTTCAATAATGGTTTGGCAGTTTGAGTACTTTATGCGGCCTACCCAAATCAGTAAAGAGCGGACCTCTTTACTTAAGGAGCTCAACGACGAACGTACTGTTCGTAAGTTCTGAATTGAAGTTCACGATTACTGACAAATGCTGGCACTTACCGGACTGGTCCACTCAAACCTCTGTGGTTCTTTCCCCATATTGCCATTTGAGACACTAATCTACATGGTCTATACATGATCTGACCAAAATAATGTGTGGTCTTTTAAAGAGAATTTGACCCCGCTGAGTTTGATTCGCCATTTCTTCTTGAAATGGTTACACCATCTAGGTTTTTTTTTTCATGACGTGTGACTGCGATTCCGATAACTTATTTACAGAATAAACAATTTCATTTCATTTCATTTCAAATACCTATGTTTAAATTGTAGGCTGTAGTGCATACTAGACCTTTTGTTTGTTTTTTTTTTATGTGCGTATGCGTATCACATAAAATTACAATATGAATTAGTCTTAGAATCAATGTTGATTACAGGATTCTATCATAAAATATACTAAAAACCATTTAATGTCAGCTTAAGACCCATTCATAATAAGCAATAATCTGCTAAGATTATTGTTCATAGTGTTTCTCATTTTCTAGTATCCACACAAATCAACTCTAAACAAGTAATGGCTCCATCATTTACGTTTTTATTACTTACAAGTTCATTACTCTTTGTCTTCTTATTGTCAAGTACTTACATATTTTTGTTTACTGGAAAGACTATAAAATCCATATCATAAACATTGACGTTCATACAATATTCTATATCCTCGATCCTTACTCATACAAAGGCGACTGCCTAAAGCTGTCACTAGTGTAAAGTTATGTCAGACACAGGGACACTCAAAATGCCTCCCATAAGTTTTACAGTCGCCATAAGGAACAGGACATTCCCTTTATCTCTGGCTAGACTGGTTATGAATGACTCATGAGGTACTTGATCATAAATTCGAAGGAAAATTTTCCTTTCAATATTATCGTTAATGGTTTGCAAATTATGTTCGTTGACTTTGGCTATAGTGTTCCTTGTATATGTTTAGGGATTGTTTTGTGAGCTATTTTCCTGTGGTAAGTGCTTTCGTGGCTTTTTGTTTTATTTTGTTAGAAGCGTTGGAGATCAATTTTATTTCCGTATTGTCTTTTATTATCATTTCATCTTCCTACTGTAGTAAAGTGTTCATTTCTATTAGTCTATTGTACTACCTAGGAATATTTTTAAATTAAAATAGCCAAATATTTGTATTAAAAAAAATATGACATAAAAATCTTCGCTAAAAGTTGCAATAATCATATTAAGTAATATCAGTTAGTCAACTAGACTTGTTAAAGTTAAGATTCTCCATCCCTTTACACAGTAACAACAATGTTTACAAACAAACAAAACGGTAAAGTTAATAAAATCCATGAAACATTTAAAATAGAACTGATTCCTTTTACAGTTATTCCTATAAAGTCCTATCTATATTGTCACTCGCTGACTTTCAACTATCAGAATTTGTAACAATTGTCAACTTTAAGTTAATCGAGAACCAGATTGTAACAGCTGTTTATCATATCGCACAAACGCCGGAGGGAAAGTATTATTTGTAGGTGTTATTTCGTGTCGATAAATAGGCTTCGAGTTGGCAATCAGTCAGTATAATGATGGCATTTGTCATAATTTAGCCTAAAGAAGTTTTTCATTTAATCCATAGTCTTCCAAATCAGTCATATGATCGGTAATCCCCTCAAAATTCTGTAGTAAAAAGTAACAACTTACCAAATATATAGGCTGGCCCAACATGGCTCCAAGCAGAAATCTGACCAAGTATATGTAAGATAGAAATGAGAAAAATAGGGAAATGAAATTTCTTAGAGGTGAATCTCCTAATACTGAAACGTTAACAACGAACGTTTTAATGTAACTATGATTCAGCCATATAGTCTAATAAAAACGATCCAGATTTATCAGAACATAAAGCTGAACAGTATAATCCCACATGCGAACGAACTACCGCACGCAACACATTAAGATCTAGACAATGGCTAGGTCATTGGCAGTGTGACGTCCTAGCATGATAGCACTCTCGACCTGGATCATAGAAACAAAGGATATGGCATGGGAGGTTTACAATTTAACTCCGATGTATGCCCCAAAATTAATTATATAACAGAATCCTATTAATTTTGGGGCATATATAATAATATATATATCGCACCCCTAGATAAAAACCACACTAACTCAAAAAGTATGAGTTTCGAGTTAGTGGCTTTATCGAATTCCTGACTCGAACACCTATACATCAATCGTCATTTCTGAAAAATTTGGTTAGTTGAGTTGCCGGAGTCTTCATCTAGGGGTGCGATATATATATGCATGGCGGGTGAACCAGGGCAGCTTTATAAGACACTTCGAGTTTTAAGAGAGACTGTCACACAGTCACAGCTATGAGTGACAGAGATCAGAGAGTCCCCGTTTTCAAAGTTCAGCTTTGTAGAGACTAATTTTATTAATATCAATAGTGTCATCCTCGACTGCCTCGTTGGTTTAGTGGTTGCAAGCGCTACTGCTGAGCCTGGTTTGATCCCCGGGTCGGGCAAAGTGTTATTTGGTTTTTCTATCTGGAATTTCGCAGTAGCAGCCCGGAGTCTGAATTAGTGCCCAGTTGATGGCAATAGGCTCGCCCCCTATTACGTGGGACTTAAACATTACTGGCGAACTGTGGGTTTACTATAGTTACCCCTCTGCCAAATCCTTCAAGGAAACAAGGCGTGATATTATAATACCGTCATCCATATCTGCAATTCCAAACACCGGTGATATGGCCAGCAGCAACATATGATCAGACTCTTTGATGTAGCCAGCCAGACCATCTTATTCTCCCAGTCCACTTCCCCAAATTTCAAAATAGCCTGCCAGTTGTGTCACGTCAACAAGGTGATAAGGTGGTAAAACCTTAGGAAGTTCACGAGTTTAGTCTAAGCAAGTTCATACAATTCCACCAAAACTGATGTGCCATCGAATATTCAGAAGGATTGTCAAGTTGTTTCCAAGATCAGAGACATACAACGTAAAATACTACGCTTGCTTCGAACCGGTCGAGGATAAGAACTGTATGTTAATGCTAATCTTTAGGGAGCCGGCCCACTAAACATGTTACACCTTACAGTTCTGATGTACCGTATTTATTCTATTTGCCTGAACGGCTATAGGCGATTTAAGTGATTGTAAACCTAGTTTGAAAGATAAAATTGAGAATAATATTTCTATTTGACCATTCACTTGACAGAATGGATAGTACATGTGTTTTGCTGTCTGTTTACCAAAGTTATAGGAAAAAGATACCCGGTATCAAGAAAATTTTGGTGCAAACGCTTGATGCTGCATTGTCTTTGCCATCGTAGACGCTTTTATCCGTTTATGGATTATAACTTTATGAGTCCGATCATAGCTTGTTTTTGCAATTGTTATCATACTCTATCCAATTTCAATTCTTTCCGCTGCTTATTATTTCCACGTCTTTACATTAATTTCGTTTTTTCCTTCAGTTGATCCATATCAATCCTCCATGTTTCGAGGTTTGTTTGGCCCTTAAATATTTGTGACAGAAGAATCTGTTGTTCGAAATTTCGCTTTCGGAAAATAGCGTAATAGGGATGATGACTGAAAATTTTTTTTTAGTCCGTCTTTGAGATTATAAAAAAATATTGACCAGGTATTTTTTCTTTTTTTACGTAATCTAAAGATTACGGCGATACTTTGAGGTAAAAAGTGCCATGACGTCACGAGTATGTAGATTTTATACATACTAGTGACGTAGCGACCCCCCCACCCCCCAACTTAAAATGCGTTTTATCTAAGTAATTTTTTATTAATATGATAAATAGAGTTGCCGCGAATACTCGCTATTATTCGGTATTCGGCATTACTCGTCATTTCTTTGATATTTGTCGAATACCGAATAATAGCTCGTATTATTCGACATTCGGCGAATAGTCGTCGAAAATAAACTTTTAACGAACAAAAGAACTAATGAGTTAAAAATAATCTTTTTTTAAATTATTATCCTTAATAAAACAATACACAATATCAATTATTATCTGTAATATGTGCCTGTGCCTATCATATTCATGAAATTAAATAAGTACATAAGGCTTTTTAATTAATATTTAAAATCCAACAGAGGCAGATTGTGGTGCAAAAAAACAATTTTTTCTGCACGTTCTGGAGCAAGTCGGTTTCGTTTTTCCTCGTAAATTAAACCTGCCTCGGAAAATAGTTTTTCTGAATAAACAGAGCTTGCTGGTGTGATTAAGTATCGTTTAGCAAGCTATTATTATTATTCCCCGTAAACTAAAGAGAAAGACTTGTACAAGAAAAGGGTTGCCAGCATTTAAAACTGGAAAATTAAATTTACTACATATATGTAGGTATGTATAACATGAAACAGATTTCTTTAACTTTATTGTTTTCTTTTCTCACAACCTTAGAAGAAATTAGAAATATTTTTAATGTGTTTAATGTTTTTTTTTATGTCGAATAGTAATGTCGAGTTATTCGACTATTCGCCAAAGTGAATGGCGATTAATCGGTATTCGACTATTCGCTATAAACACTATTCGCGGCAACTCTAATGATAAAGCAAAAAATATGTGTCTAATATTTTTTATTATCTGACTGACGGACTAATTAGAATTTCATTTTTTTTACCCAGGCATCATCCCTATTGTGTAGTAAACAAAAAAAAACATGTTTTCCTGGTTCCGTGTTAGTGTACAGCGATGTTAACATAGCCGCATGTCATTTTTACGCGAGTCATGAATCACGGAGTAAGTGTTTACTATCCGTGCACAACTGGATCGCAAGCGCATAAACTTTAGTATGGTGGTTGAGACGTCTGGTAAACTCAGAATATGGTTTATACAATACAATAGAAAGGTTACTTGGAATTAGATTTCTTTATAAAAAGAATATACATACATAAACTCACGCCTTCTTCCCAAGAGAATAGGCAGACACTACAGAATGCCATACGCCAACGTAGAGTACAACTATTTTCTTAATGTCCTTCGGCAAATTTCTTGTTTCGTCAGTTTTCGGAATTCTAATTTAAAAAATGAATCTAAATGGCAGTAGGCTCGCCCTCTATACATATCTTGCGAAACGTGGGCGTTCTATATCTAAATGTCGAATCTAGCTTCAATTCTAGCAAAAACCAACACACACCGTGGCATACAAATTAATGTTAGCCCATCCTAATATCGTAGAAGGCGCGAGCAATTCATTTAATTAATTATGACTATCAATAAAAATCCGTTACGCATCGTATGATATGTCAATAAATAATACAATATTTGAAAGAAACAAACGGTTTCACTACATATGACTGGTGAACATCAATGTAATTAGTCCATTGCTTGACTGTTACAACAACTAATAAGTAATTTGCGTCAGAAATGAGCAATGGATGTTATTCTATAAAATTGTTTCGGTTTGGCGGGATTATTAGGGCTTTGGAGCGCTACAAATAAAGAAATACAATCTTAAAATTAATATTTTCTTTAATCATTCACATAGAACTTTACAAAATCTCTTTTAGGTAATCAATTTGGCAACCATAACGACAGTTTTACATATGAATCACTGATTAAAATACCATCAAATATTTGTCCGACATCCTTTACCTAATTTTGTCCGCTGCGATGCGTCTTACATGTATTATTTCCTAATTTGAAGCGCATTCGTATTATTTAGCTTATCAATATTCTCATAAAATTCTTAAGAGGTTTTAGAAACAAAAATGTCACCGGAATCCTAAACCTATGACCATATGCAACAGCGACATTTTAATGGCCCCGGGCCAATACAATTTCGTTTGCCGTCGAACGACCGAAGCTGATTGGGCGACAGATTACTTAGTTATCAATAAATATTTATTGGGTTTATGTCTTTATTTGACAAATCTTACAAATTGTGGTCAATGTTTCGTATAATCCGCATCGTGAACGCGCACGGTTGGGCTAGACGGACATTTGGTATGTAAATGTATGATCTACCTACCTACTTCTGATAAAATATTGGACAAAAGGTTGGGTGGCAACAGGCTGTTGAATATTATTGCTGCTCTAAACAAAGCCCACGTCACGCTTCAACATTTGAATTTAGTTTGACCGCCATTGAGAAGAAAGTCTGGTGAACCAAATTCATTCTTCACGAATCATAACGGGTTATGAAGTTATAAAAAATAAAAGTAGTGAATTCATCCACTCTCTCACTCCATAAGTTTAGCAGCATTTTTTTATTTTTTATTTAAATTAGGATTATTAAACAAACTATAAAAGGATCATGTCAAGCAAATTGCCGTTATTTCACTGAACACTTCCTTTCTATTGCATCTAGACATTAAATACAAAATTTTCCCATACACAGCTGCAAAATATCGCCAACAAAACAAAACAAACGGAACATTTCCAATTATGCCAAGAATTCGCCTATCAAAATATCGTAAAGCGCTGGTTCTCTCTTTTCTCACACTTCACGTCGGGAACGGCACCATACAGCCGTAAACTTGTCCCAACACGACCTTTTATAGTGTCCAATCTATCAAAAAACCGGACGATCTAAGGAAATGCTTTCAATGTGTAAATCATTCGGAATTCAATCGTAAAAGTTTTACGAAGTGGATCTTGTGTTATTTTGATGGGCGTGCGAATAGGAATATTTTTGATTGATCCTTGAACTAATGTTAAATACGTGGAATATTTTCGAATTAGGTTTACGTATTGTAAGGCTCGACCGAGATCTCGGTCTCGATCTCGGTATCGGCATTCTCGGCTACAAATCCAACCGAGAACTCGGTCTCGGTTCTCGGCTAAATATCGCCGAGATTCTCGGCCATAACCGAGACTTATACAGTAATAATTTACTGCAACGTCAGCTAGCTCATCGAACATGGCCGCAACAGATGAATCCAACTTATGGGCAGATCATGATTCCATAGAGTTTGAAGATGAGCTAATGACCAGAGACAAAAACAGTTCAAATGTTGTAATCGAAATAGCACTTGGTAGCTTTCTTAGAGAGCCAAGACTGCATAGTAATGCAAATATTTTGAGTACTGATTGGCATCACCTTAAAAAATAGTTACTTAGGCTCGCAGCAAAAAAGTTTTTATCAGCGCCGCCTATCTATTTGTAGCAAGTGGACAGCTCTTTAGCAGAGCCGGTCAGTTATACGACGAGAAACACTTTGATGGGTGAAAACGCCGAAAAATTGCTTTTTTTGTGCTACAACATCATGTTGTTTTATTTTTAATATTAAAACTATTAACAGATTTAAATATATAATATGCACAATTAGCGCATTTTCATATTTTTTTCATGATATTTCTATTCTCGGTCTCGGCTCTTGGTCTCGGCCGAAAACGAAAATTCTGTCTCTGTCGACCCTATTTTGCTATGCCTGGTAGACCATCACTTAAACCTACCGATAAATACTTTCAGTATGTCGAATCATAGCAGGCATTTTGATAGGTATAGACGGTAGTATATAAGATCTAGAGCTTGTATGTCCGCTTTATTCTGACACCTTGTCTCGTGACTTTGCACATAAAAAACTCACGTAAATAGTAATTAAAAACCACTAATTTCTTAATTTGTCGGAACACAACTATTCAATTAAATCAACTCCAACTTTGTACCACCTGAGAACTTATCAAACCGGCTAAAGCCATCAGATAACCGCTTCCGCACTGCCGCAGCCATAAACTGAGATCGTCTAAGCCTTGCCACATAAAATCACAAACGAGATAATCATATGAAAATGGAGTATCTGTGGCTATGTGGCGCCTGCGTCTTGGACGTGAAATAGTCCTGGTAGGTATTTGTTCGACATCTAGCCTTTACGACTAGTACCTAGATTTGAATCAACTGGAATAACCGACTGTTTATTCCTGGTTCGTAAGTAAGGAAGGATCGAGAATAATTCTAACGTCATGCACCAGCGAGTTGACTTGTCCCAATCTGTTATTTCAATTTATTTAAGCACTAGGAAGTGGTGAAAGGTGGGCGTTTTTGGGGGACTATCTTATGTAATTATGACGTCCAAAAAGTGCTGATTCTCAGCCTAGTTTGAATAAATGACTTTTGAATTTTGAATTTTTAGCAGTAGGTATTAAAGTTTGAAAAATGAGATGCAACACAAAGAAAAGTGTTGTCTGTGAAAGAAAATTCGCATATCGATCAAGATGTGTCATTATAAGAGTTTTATGGCATCTAGTCATTAAGTAATTGATGCTTGGAAGTGCTTTAAGTACTATCACAATATCATTAACCAGATCCTCCTCGACGTTTTCTCCAGATTCAATACTTTAAACATTTATTAATATAGAAGTAGCATTAAGTCTGTACACAACCGATGGCTACATCATCTGTTAGCAGTTCATTTATATCCGACTCTGTTATCTCTGATTCTCTCGCGGATACAATAGCACAGGATAAAAATAAAGATTTTTACGACAATCCAACGAGGTGACTGACACGGAGCGTCACATATTAATGTAAATCACATATTTTATTGTTATTTCTTAGTTTTGACTCCTGTTCTGTTGTCGTCTGGAAGCTTTTGTGGTATTTTTGGATTATCTACGAGAGTAAACGTAAGTGTGTGGTGGTCATAACATTCTGGTTGGTGTTACATATTTTGCATTACTTAGACGGACTATCTTGTTATTTCAGTCACAATATTTTTATTGCCTACTTATAATAGCAACAATCAGATCATTTTTTTTTGTAATAATCTGAGCATTTTATTCGGATAACAATATTGGAAGATGGCGTCATACTTCTTCAAATTGATTGCGGTAAAAGTGCAAATGGGTGATAGGAAAAAGCGTATAATTGTAATTTCTGACGATGTCAAGCATTGCCGTGTCATAGAATAATCGAGTAAATTATTGATATTGGTAACAACCACAAAAAAATACACTCTATCATATTTTCTAAGGAAGATTGATTTAAAAATAGCAGTTCTCCAAACTACCATTTGAGTAGTATGAATAACTATGTTGCTGCAATAGATTAGCAAAAAACCTTGACACTTGACGGAGTTCACAACCATTTCAGAAAAGAATCTGATGATCCTTCATAACATGGGACTCAAACTCAAAACATTTATTTCAAATAAACTAATTATAGGCACTTTTGAATTGTCAAGGGATCGGTCAGTCAGAATGATGTTCCCATGGAGAAGAACGGGCAAGAAACTGACTACGGAAGAAAAGAAAAAAATGCGGCCACAGCGTGTTAGATCTCAAACACAAATAAAGCATTAGTAACAGCTAATCCATCTGCTTACAAAAATTATAACCGTAATGATCCAGTTGACGTAAGCTCATCTAAGTATACGAGATAAACCCTAGACTTAATAGTTTAATGCGGTTTAGTAAAGCAAACTCCTTGATCCGCAGCCTACTTCCAGGTTCCGTTTTATATGAAAAATATTAGATAGCTTTAGTGATAGTGATATTTTTCTCTCAAGAATCGTATTTCTCTCCCCTTAATTCTGAATTTTATCTGTTTTTATTACGTGATAATACTTTGCCATATCTTAAAACAATTTACTAGAAAATAAATTAAATAAAAACCGTTATCAAAACTGGTTCATTTGGCGCCATGAATTGAAACATAATACCACAAAAAAAAAAAAAATTGACTTAATTAAGACTTAAACATATTCAAAAAATGTATATATCGCGTAAATTACCGTCTAATTGCCTTTTAAAATAACATTTCGGGTCTCAATCTCTATTTAAATTTGGATCTGAAAAAAATCTGCGATAATATATAAAACTTATAGTGCATCATAAAATGCTCATAAATGGCGGCATTTTATGGATAATTCTAATGAGATTATTATTCATAGAGATACTCACAAAAATATGTGTTTGTTTGCATTTTATGAGTCACTTTTAAGATTCCTACGGCTGCTGTATTTTATGGGTTTTTATAAATCGTTGGAATGATGAGTTGACACACTTCATATTAAATGCGCTAAGTCAATAAATAACATGAGAAAATAAATACAATTATCAGAGATAATCTATAAAAGAAATAAACTTAATATATACTCTGATACATTAAAATTACCTTCTCAAATCTAACATCACAACAACCTTCTTAGAAGCTTTTGGAATACGCCCTTGACTTTGGCGCAACCTCACTAAAACAAAATCGTTTAATTTAGTTTAAATTAGGATATGCATCCAAGAAACACAATCTAAGAATGTAGGTCTATAAAATACAGGACATTGTAATTATCTCGTCAGTCGAATAGTATTTTCACATCCGAATGACTCATTAAGCTTTTTGTTAAATAATCATTCACAAAACACCACGATTTAATTCTATGTTAGTTTTCATGAGAATCTTGAGAGTATATTGTACAAAATTCAAAAGAAGTGAATTTTCAACAGTTGAAAATGGGTCAGAAGAGCGATGCCAACCCGTAGCTTCCCGTAGTTGCCCGTAGCAACACAAACAGCATGGGCTAAAAAAAACTAGTAAAACAGATCTTTTTATCATAGCCGAAATGCCTGTCTTTGCTAGTATCGAGTTTTACGACAATTTTATGACACAGATAAATTTGGTTAAACCGGGCGTTTGTACAAATTGAAACTTTGATATAAAATGTCAATGAACCGACATACTTAAATAATTAATTACATAGATTTTTAATTGCGTGTTAGTTTTGTAATAAAATTTAATGAGGTCAATTGATTCTGTACATGTTCTTGGGTATTTATGGTCGCCTACATCGAGTGCTTAACATTTGTAATACGCTTCTCAATAATCCTAACTGACAGCTAAAGGATATGATTGCTGTTATTAAGCTCAATAATGTCTATTTATTATGATTAAAACTATAAACAATAATTGTTATAACACCCTTGTCTTGCGTAGATTTGAATAATTTATGAAGTGTGGTCGTAAATTAATAACTATAATAAGGTTAATTTTAAGTATCTTTGTCTGTATCCGTTTTATTACTCACCATATTTGTTTTATAATTGTCAGAATCACATAAACCTCTAATAATTGTTTTTTCTTTATACCAATTTCCTCAAAAATCTTTTCAGCTTATTTCAAACAATTTATTATCAAGTCTCAAAGAATTTTGGGCGCAATTATTACTGCGTCTCTCGTACTCATAACTTCATAACCATCTTCAGTAAATACTTCCTTATTATTTAAACTTCAAAAGTCAGAACAAATTGGAGTAAAGAATAATCGTCGATAATAACTCGCCATTCAATTTACTTCAAAGGAAAGCGAATGTTGAATTTTTTACCATTCAGCAGAGTGCAGAACGTTTTGTAACCTGAGCCTGAGTTCATTCACTTCAGACCCTTAGGCTACCCACAAAGTGACTATTAGTACTCCTCAATTTATGATTACCGAAATCCTTCGCGACCACGACGTGTCAGACCGCCTTGCGTATATAGCAAAAGAAAATTAGACTGGGCGTACCAATTACAAAAATGAACCTTAAAGTCAAGCATCAGAATTCAATATAGATAAAAAAAGAACTTTAAATTGGAATATCGGCAAGTAATAAAGGATCACAAAAGGATGAATTTACAAGTCCAAAGAATAATGAATCTAATTTAAATGGAATTAAAGAAGACATCCTTTTGATTGCACTTGAGGAGAGAATCGCCAAAAATCCTGATATCTCAATCGGTATCGATTATTCTCGCGAAATTTATGAGCATGTAACTACCAAGATCGGTGTTTGTTAAACTTTTAACTGCGCTCTTGTTTAGCCATTGTTCGTTTTGCAAGGTAAATACATCTCCGCACGTCCGGGCTATCGATCAGCATTGTCTTATTGCTTTTGTTTCAACTTTGGATGGTCCTCCATTATTTTAGTGCTTGCTTTGAGTCTTTATGTATATTTAGGGTTTGATCTTGACGTATGCTGATGTATTATTATTCTCTTTTGGGACTTTACCAACCAAATTAATGTGTCTTTTTTATTTTTGTTTGATTTCTGAACTGAATTTACGCTGTGTGGTCGGTAAAATTACCTTTTAACTTTGGGTTTGCATTTGCCAATGTAGTTATTACGAAAAGGTTTTCCACAGATTGACTGTGGCGATAAATAGAGAAGGTCCATTCAGAAGCGGACATTAACGGGCTAATATTATGACGTTTCCTGCATTCAGGGAGTAACTCTATAAGTTAGAAGCATCGCTATAAGGTGTGTTAGACAATTTTATTACTCATTTGGCTCAAAGCTCACAATATTTATGTAACCAGTGGTAACATTTAGCATCTAATTAAATTCATCAAGTTCGTTATTAACGATGCAATAAATATAAACAAGTTCATTATTTATACTATCTTGTGTATCCGCCGCGCCTGCGCAATGAACATTGTTTAATGTTTTGCAATTAAAGTTTTGCTGGAATATCGGGTAATTGTTTGCGTCTTACTAATCAGCATCTCCACTTAAGTTATTAATGAGATACTGAAAGTTATTATTTAAAAGTTCTCCTAGGGCCAGATGTCATCTAAATCTAGAACCCAATACCGCATGAAGATATTCCGAACATAAAAACCGTTTTAGGCGAATATTATTTGTTAATTGTTACATAACCCGTTACAAAATACACCAATCCAAAAACAACACTTTTCCTCTAAAAAAGTTATGTTATGTTCAAGAATTAAAACTGCTTAGCAAATCCGTGGGAAGTGAACAGTTGGTCTGCCGATAATATTATCAGTAGGGAAGCATTTAATGATGACCCCCGTGGTCTTATAACCATCGAATGATTTTAGTCTTCCGTTTGACGACGATATATTTCCCGCACCACAAAATCAATAAAACAGTTGTGCATAAAACCTAAATTGGCGTTGTAGAAATAAAAGAACAGGTAGCTGATAGTTAAAGAAGTCAAATAAGCACTGGAGATAAACAGAACCATTTACTTGAGTATAAAACTGCTATACATAAAAGAGACGATGTTGCAGAAGCTAATAAAAATGAAGATGCTGACAAACTATCATTACGAAGAGTGTATGATGTGGTTTCGGCGAAAACGATCGATGTGTTCTGTGAGAGCAATTTCAACATTAATATCAGCTGCCAACGTGCAATTAGCATCGATAGTTGATAATATGTTAGGTTCAAAGATCATAGGTATTTATAAAACAGTGTGAATTTATCTATTTACTCACCACTTTTTACAGAGAATATATAGCCCCTAGGGAGTAACGTTACAACCTTCAGATTTATCATACAATTTTCGACGATAACTTAACTCTGCGTTTATTATAAGGGGGGAAGAGACTTTTCTTCGTTATAGAGATAATATCTTAGATGAAGAAATTGGGCTGCATTATATTATAATCTTCTTCCAACAGAATCGTATGTCCAAAATCAAGGTTCGAGCATCCGAATTCTTTGCTTTGAGGTCAAGAATAATCAATTGACAGCGAAGAACTTACTTTACATAATTATGTATACGATTTAAATATCATTGTAGGTGGGCGTCACGACGAAATTACTCCAATAAACATAAGAATGAAATTGGAGTAAGTAAAAATGGGACAATATATGGCAAAGACCATGTTAATAGACCATTTGAATTTATATATTCTACTAAAAGTTATGTTTGGTAGTAATAAAGGTCTTTGAAATGTGTTAATGGTAAAAACTTTGTTGCATAAGCAACTGAGCAGGATTTTCCACTAGAAGATAGCATTTCCGACTGAATCGAAAGAAATAGATGGGCTTTTGTGATTTTCTGCTAAAACAACCTTTAGATAATTTTACGGGTTTAAGAAAAACATAACTCTTAATTATCTACTGATTTGTTTTAGAAAACAATAATTTGGCAATACACTCACATAAACTCACAACACTTTTTTCCATGGGGGTAAGCAGAAGCTACAGAACGCCACCTGCTACAATCCTTAAAAGAAAGAAAAGAAAGAAAGAAAGAAAGAAAATACATTTATTAAGCACAGACTAGAAGCACACAACAACGTATTGTACTACAATGTTACAATAAAATTCAATCTAAACTAATATTTTAAATAAAGAGAAATGATTTGATTTTTTGTATGTTTCTGTTTGTTTGTTTGTTACCCTTTCACGCTACCGATTTGGATAAAATTTGCACATGGGTAGACCATGACCTTAGTTAGGACATAGGCATAGCTGCTATATATTGATATTTGTGTACTAATTTTAATTGAACACTATTAATAATTCCATCCTAATTCTATTTAATTTAATTTTGTATAGTTCTATTTTATTTGTTTAATCCTATTTAATTTTATATAATTACGGGTAAATCTAGTTTTGTCTTGTTCTAATTTCATGACTGTCTCTTAGTAGCCTATAACTTGTATGTCTGGTGTCTTACTACTGTTAGTGCAAGTTGGTGATTAATAAATAAATAAATAAATAGGGTAGGTACTTATTATCCCGTTATTCTCACGGAATCGAGACTTGCGGGTGAAACCGCGGGGCAGGTGAACGATAAAATGTTAATCCAAATTAAATCATTATGTAAACGATTACATTAGAAGGGAACCTACTATAAAAGTTTATGACCACGTAGAACAATGTAAAGCTGATTATTTTCTACATTTGATAGTTTAATATATTAGCAACTGATATCCAAACGAATGCAAAGTGAAATGTTTGTATGTGCATATATTTAGAAGACTTATCATTGAGATGACCCGATGTTATCTCAAATCTGATTACGACCGGTCGTCTAGATTCATTCGTTTTTTAGTTATTTTTCTTAGATTGAGGTTTGGTTTCATTGCTAGCGGAAAAAAGCCCTTATTTTAAATTAATACAGATCAAAATCATACGCACCAATGTCATTTTAGTGAGATTCAAGTAAACTATTGCGATGAGCTCATAAAGCTCATAAGCTCCATGTGAATACGTAACTAAATTAGCAAACCTGGACCAAAAACGTTAGTAGAGCTGTAATATTTAAAATTATAAACTCTGTAAAACTTATAACTTACTTTACCTAACTTACTTTTTTTTAGCTAGCTAACACCATCTTATCTAAGTCTGTCGCCATAACAACAATGTTAACAGCATTGTTGTGTTTCGGCAATTTGAGGTAAGATAGCCAGTTCCTCTGCGGTTGAGGATTCCGGGTGAAGCTCGCTTACACCTTCGGCCTGATCATCACTTAGTATCAGGTGAGATACAGGCCAAGAGCTTTCTAGTTTAAAAAAAGAAGCTACTATATAGGTACTGAAACTGGAAGTCTTTTGAAATTATTCAGGCAAATACTTGTCAAAACGAAGAGCACATATAAATTCTACATACACATGTTTCCAAGTCAGCTACAATGAAAAACTACTGGCTGTAGCAAGTCTGCAAGCACAGTAGTAAATCTCAGCTGTTTCTTTACGACTTGCGTAGGTCGTACGTACACCAGAAACAACCCATTCAAATCTCCATCGTCATGATCAAATTGTATTCTAGACAAATTCCTGGAATCTCTCTTTACATGCGTCAACTAGTCATACGCTAATGCATAATCATAATATAGGTCGGATGCGTAGACGGTAGACATCCAATAAAATGATCTGTCTAGCCTTTCTCCAACTATTTCGGGGTCGGTTACCTCTTTATCCAGATGCAGCTGGCCTATCAATATAGGACATAGATTATCTGCCATCTCTCTACAATCCAATAACTGGGAAATACCAATATTCTAAACTTAGACCAGGAATTCGGAGTACTTGGAACGGCTGTATTGGATTTGACCAACATTATGTCGCATTGTCTGAGACTGCATTAGACTGGGTTGATTGATTGATTGATTGTGTGAGCTATATTATAATAACAACATATTTCGTCTGACTACAGTTTACAACTACCTATTTACAAAATAAATTGTTTTAAATTATTCTAAATCTCCGACACTTGCACCCCATTCACTACGTAACACGCGGCGCCAAGTGTGGTCATTATGAATGAACGGACCTCGTGATAAACTTTATTACATATTCAAATTCACCAAACAGGATCCACATGACGGTATTTTCCTCTACAATACAATAATTAACTTAATTAAGTAGACTACCAACTATTTATGTCGTGATATTTCTGTAGTAATTAAGATATTTCTTTTTCATTAATAAATTAAATGATTTTTGTGAAGAAAAAACGGGTTTTTGGAGTAAGTTCTGGTATTAATTTGAATATTAATATTTTTATTATTGCGTTTTAATATTGATATTTTTTTACTAGACGTAGGTCAAGTGAAGGGTGATTAGATCTTTGATTGAAGGCTTTCCATGATTTTAGTATTCTGATTTTAGACAAAATAGCAAACGCTATCTTTTTTATAACCTAAGCTACGTTTTTATTGAGTTCTATTATCTATAAATCTTCACTTCGTATCTCTTTCCCTTCTATGTATTTTTTTTTCTATATATGTTTTTTTTTTGTTATGTTTACTTATTCGACAGGAATTCAAACATATTTTTTACGTCAAGGGTTCACACATTCTTTTCTAGTATTTTTCATGATAATACTTACCATCGTATATACTGACTTTCTACAATTCTTTTAATAGGTAATAATCCGGGAAAAGAAAGGAATCTTAATGTTGCCATCCCTAGCACTAACAGAAGCTTTCGAACCAAAAATAAAGTCATTTAGAAGTTATCAATGTCTATCAACGGTCATCAAACCAAATTAGACAGAGACAAACGAGACCCAAACGATACTTTGACGCAATTCTTTCAACTCTTTAATTCTCTGCCGCACAATCTTCAACTTTAATTCCAAAGCCATAAGACCATATAATTTAAGAGTCTTTAAGAATGTCAATCTTTATTGAGATTTCCCAAAAATGTTCGTAGGAACACTTTATTGAAGTGTGGTTAATATAGGATTGAGAAGAGCATTCTCTTTTCGAATGTTTTTGTGTGGTGACCACGAATCAGACGTCTCTAGAGATAATAGTGTTCTATGAAGAGTGTTACACTTTGTTGTTTTAGGGGGTAAATATTTTAACTTACTTTTCCTTAAACTTTGATTTCATTTTTTAGTTCTCCAAAATGCCTTGTTTTTTAAATTACATTTTGTTTAATTAATACTTCATCAGGATCTTTAAGTCTCTCAAGTTCTTCTCTATGGTGTCCTAAAAATAATTCGATAGTCTTATCTACTCCCTTCTCAGATTGTTACCCTTTCTCTTGCCTATCGTTCAATACCAGTAAATCAGTGACTGCGGGAGCATAACGAGCCAGTCTGAAGCCACTTATTTCACCCAGCTGAGTTTATAAACTAGACATTAGTTAGTAATCAACTGGCGAAGGGATTTGTTGAAGGAAGTATTTAGTTTAAACTGCTTATGGCCATTAATAGACTCCGAGATTAGAAGACTAGAGACTTTATTTGGTTCTTTGATTCTATTGTTGTCTGTAGCATCCTCATTACCTTTTGTGTTAATTAGAAGTTTAGTTTGACATTTACAATAAGTTCGCCAATCGTTGCTAGCTGTTAATTATAGAGGGATGTAGCAAATTCAACTAAAGTATTAAAACTTGTAGCTTCTTTCGATGATATGGCTGGGTAATCATTTTTGTACCGGTGTAAAATAAGCTTGAAAAAAAAACAGAATAATTACATGAGACGCAGAAGTAAATATTCAAACTAATTTCATCACAGCACCGGTCTATAGTTAGTAGGGAATATTAAATTTTAACGAGCGTGTCCCATACAAACGACACCGCAAACCTAACTGTACACTTTTTTTTAAAGTCCATTTCAGCTTCGAATTAAAGTCATATTAATAGTTAAGGGGTAGCTTGCCTAGTTCACGCCTTGCATGATTTCAGCCCCACGTCATAAGGAAATTAGAGCATATTTATTTTTATATATCAAATCGGTAAACGGTATTTAAAAAATCGGATCAATGTACGGAATCAACCCAAAAATCCGTCTACCATCCTTCCTATTCTTATAAAATAAACGGATTTTTTAATAATATCCTAACTACTAGTATCGCTCATATATCACCCGAATCACACATGATCAAAGACAAGCGTTTGTCATTGTACGCTAGTAGGGGACGCCCGCGCCGGTGATTAACCGAAATAAATAACATAATCAATGTTGTCTGGCGAAGAAAATAGCACTTTTAATTCGTCTGGCAGACAGTAGTAAAAAAAATATGAGGTAATTCGACTGAAAATGTTATCACGTCTGGCTTAAGTCTTGAGAACCCTTTCGTGTAAAGTGATGAATTAAATATTTATGATATAAAAAACAGAAAATAAAAGAAATGCCATGAACACTACCTATATACTTCCCCTATAATAGGGACTACATCAAAATATATTATGAAATACATAACTCCAGAGAAAAAACAAGGTAATTCATTTGAGCATTCAATGAGGTTAGTTTTAATTTAACCGGTAAAGCCCTGATAAACAACTAATTAACGTGCTAATTGACGTGCTTGAGGGTCACCCAGGGCTTTACCGGTTAAAACTTGCTAAAATATGCTACCTTGAATTCTAAACACCATCATTTGGAACAAATGAAGAACACGAAAATATATTTTAAGGGCTCGATCTTGCTCTAGTAAAAGCTACTTTGACGAATGTGGTACAGCATGCGAGAGGAAAAGTCAAAAAAAGGCCAAGGTTAATAATATACTTCAAGTTGATGGCGATGTTTCCGATTTAACTGCATTAAAAGCAAGATAAACAATTTTATCTCTTTCTTTCTAGTTTTTCATCCTCGATTAACATTCCTTAATGACTAGTAATAAACTCATTAGTAGCACTTGTTTAATGATACAATCAAAGCAGCATAGCGAAGTTTCCCACAAGGGTGAACAGGTCAGGTGGCAGACGTTTCGCGTAAAATTGAAGACTTGATATCCAAGATAAGCAATATATTACCTACTAAGGACCTCATTGCCTTGTCAAAAACCAAAGATCGTTCTTTGCAAAAACTGATGCTTATAAATTATAACCTGTACTTATAGGAAGATGATGAAGTTAAACAGAATTTGTGAAATCGAGATGGGTCACGCTGTAAGTGTAAATACTTACATACCTATCCTTTCCTTCATTTCAGCTTTGATTTAATCTGAAAAGAACAACACAATAATTAATATTCAAGACAGTAACAGTAAATATGGAAGATATTTCAAAGGCATGGAAAATACATAATGGTAGAAACTATAGAAATCGAGAATTTATTGAATCTTAAATCTATCTGCAGGTAAAGTTCATTATGTTAAAGTGTTGCTTTTATCTGCTTTATGTTATAACTATATGTAATAAGTCTCCCATATCTATATACTTAGGATACTCGTTTGCCGGCGCGTCGGCGCCTTCTGTGCCTACTAAACTTTGCCACTTTATTGTCTTGGACAGTTTTCTTGCTAACGCCACTTCTAGGGCTGGCGGACCATCTACGTATATCATCGAATTTATTTCATTTCTTTTGCCATAATAGTTGATTTAGAATAGGTTTATTCAAAGGCTCTTTGGCTCTTTTCTCAGACGTAATATTTCTAGTTTTTTTTTTTTCTGAAATTCGTCATCCGATCATAATTCTTTATCGTATCTACTTATTTATTTTAGCTTGTATGTCTACCGTGTATTTTCATTGAATTTATTGTCAACCTTAGGTAAAATAGTCTCATTAGGCTAAGTTGACGTTGTCTGATATTATCTGCCACTAAAACTGTTAACTTGTAAGGAAGCAATATAAACAGTGGAATTTATTTTGTTTACCTACTTATTACCTGCTAATTAATACGTAATTATGCTTATTGTATAATTTATTATCATGTAAGTCATTTGAACCTTTCTCTTTGGAGCATTCATTTTATTAGTGTCAATTCCTGAGTGGAAGATTTTAATTTATTTCTGATGATTTCAGCTGAAAGTTTATGACAAAATTATTAACATAAAAGCTCGTACAGACCAGCGCGACGCGACGCCGCGCCGCGACACCGGCTATTGTTATACCGTGAAGTTTTCTTAGAAATTGTATTGTTAGAGTCGCGTCGCGGCGTCGCATCGCGCTGATCTGCACGAAGCTTAATGCTTTCTAGAAATTATTAATGTCTAATTACTCTGTAGATTTCTGCTATTTTAAATAGTGGTGACCATAGCCAAATTCTTAAGGTGTATCGTGTCGTAAAACGCGTATTTTCCGGACAATTTGCACCCCATCTGACATACCGGACACGGACAAGTCGCGTCATAAACGTCGACACGTCACGGACAACTTGGCTAAAGTTCTCATGCTTAGCAATACCTTTGACGAGTTACTTGTGAATATGAGTGATAGTGATGGGGAACTGTCATATAATAGACAAGACAAAGGAAATATCACTAACGCCATAGCTGAGTTAAAATGGCAATGACATTACACCATCCGGATGTGAACATTACCTCAGAACAGCCCAAGTTTAATATAACCATTGACTCATCAGCGGCAGAAACTTTACAAAAAAACCAACAATCGAAATTTACGGTCAATAAAAACAAGAAGCAACAATCAAATAAATCTATTAAATAAAAAATAAAGCATTCTGCACACGTGCGGACGAGCAAATAAAGCGTCGCGGCGGCTAGACGGACGCGGTATTATCGCAATATGTATGCGACTGGCCGCGTCGATTGCCGTGTCAATATTGGACCACCGCAGGTCGGCACGCTCCGCTCAATAGCTCAGTTTGCAGATGATCTAAATACCGTATGGTTGTGTGCTTAGTTTGTTAATATGGGAAATTAGGAGGTCTTTAAGTAATTTGTGTTTGTTCAGGTCAGGCAGTATCATCATCACACCAGTTCCATAGCAATTGTAGATAAAGGAGCATTCGTTTATTCTAATTGAGCTGCTAGATAAAGATATCTTAATAAGCGCATCCATGCTTTAAACTTCCATGGTGAAATAACAATCTATATCGTGCCATTCGTAGGTCACTTTCATAATAAGCTGATTCATATATTGCAGTAAATAAACAATGATCTGTACACTACACTAATATCGACACTACACTAATATAGTGTAGTGTGACATACATTGGTACATACATTTTCTTTCGAGATCGAGTATTTTCTGTAATTGGCGAAATGTGGCTGTACTATAGGTACACACACATCTGCCTAACCCGGTGAAAACAGGCGTTTAAAATTGTCACTGCTTTGTTTTTTGTCACAGCTACATGTATGTATATTATAGGTACATAATATATCCTTTTTCTCAAACATGCTTGGAAATTTGAGCATTATTTTGACACCCTTCTTCGAGATAAATCGAAAATGCTGTACTGGTCATGCGAGCGCCCGGCCGGCAATGTATGTATGAAAACTCATATCTGTCGTGTTATTCAAAAATGGAACGAACTTTTTACTTCAAGACATGGCAGCCAAGGAGGTAACTTAAAAAAGATATGATTTAAATTTCGCGTACTATACAAGCCTTGGCTGCAATCAGGCATTGATGGACTCACGTATATGTGCCTTGGCTTCGCCTCGGCTCACATTTTCACGATCCTTCATCAATGTACTAGCCAAAAACCTTAGACTACGAGCCAGTAATTGGTTAATTAACACGCTTTTATTAGGTCGACCTGTATGTATGTAACTATTTAATCAAATCTAAGAAAACTAATTTAACCATCTTCTAAAGATCGTAGCGTTATGAAAATTGGCAGTTGTATGTGATTTTGATGACAATACAATAACATGGTACTGTCGAGCTGATCTGATGATGGAGCCGGAAGATATGAACTGGAACTTCATGATGGATGATCGTATCATAGCCGTGTTTGGACTTGTTAGAAAGGTCTTGTAAAGGTGCACGTAAAAGCGTGTTTTTTAGTGTTTTTTTAATTATTAATTTATTTTTACACCAAACTTATGGTTTCAGACATTTTACCTCTGACGAACACACGCACAAACATTCCTTTGTCACACATACATGCGTGTAGATGATGATGATTCTCATTAAATTTTTAGATTAAATGTACTTATCGTCGTTGCGACTTTAACACCTCTTATGTGTAAAAATCAATTTTATGAGAAAATCGATAAAAACCGTCCACTGAAAAAAATATAATGTAACAAACTAAAACAAAAAATATAGGTATCAGCCATATGATTTCCTGCTTTTTACTTTGCTATTGCTAGTTGAAATAAAAAGTAGAATCATAGTAAAAAAAATAAAAACAATTTCAGTTAACACATAAGAGATTTTGGTTGCGCTTTATGCATCACATCAGAGCTTTTGAACTAAAATAGGTATAATAATTAAAATAAAAACTATAAATTTTATTGAAAATAAATATGTATATATAGCCTCTGATTATACTAGTTAGGATATAAACAAGATAACAGTAAAATCACAAGTTAGAATGTTAAAAAAATTGCAAATCAAAGTATCATTATTTTCTGAGGTAACTATACTAACGCATTAAGTACCCCGATGAAATTGTAATGCATTGTAAAACGGATGGTAAAAATGGTATGATACACTCACAAATCTAATAAACTTTCGTTTTACACTAGGACATAAATAATTTAAAAATATACCCGCCTTTCTCGTGTCTGATGCACATAAAACATTTTGTTCTCAAGACCACGAGTAAGACATACAACTAAAAACTTGTATGTGTACTGTTGGTCGTTCTTACGTGGTTTAATGTTGACACTTAAGATATTTTAAGCACCAACTTTTAATTAGCAAGCACATTCGTGATTTTGAAATTGGTAAACAAATTACGATTAAAACGTAGTATACACATGAGAGTTTTTGCATTCGATAGAGGTTTAAAATGTAGAATCGGCTGGCGTAAAAATGTGATTTTGCCAAAAGTGACACATAAGAGGTCTTAAAGTCGCAACGACGTTATATTAAACTATTACTAATATAGGTAGAATACCTATTGTCATCAAACCTTCCTACAACATAATAATGTTAGTTTTATTATTTTGTAATTACTCGTATAATACGAGTATATTTTTTTAATATTATTGTTTTCTGTTGTTTTAATTTTTTTTTCCAAAATAATTTGTTCATCTAAATAAATAATTGTTTGCCTTGCTTGGGCAGAGACTGGATCACACGAAACAGGGAATCCTAGTGTGGGGTCCAGGGAATTTAAAAAAATCTAACACCCAAGGCTCCTAAGTAATCTGTTACTCGTTTTTATATTGAATCGTGATTTTTTCTGAACTGCATAAAGCTTTTTTTTACAGTTTAAAGATATTTTTGATCTAAGGAACTACCATAAAATAAAGATGTGAGAATATAGATGTTCATTTTTCAGAAAATTACTATGTTACATACAATATTAGGAACATTATTTTAACATGAAACTGTTTATTAAAGCTATGCCTCAATAAACTGGAATTTAATATTTTATGTTTAGTAAAACTAACACCCGATATATTTGATGGTTTTTTTTTATTGCTGAATGTGCCTGCTCTTGACCGGGGTCACGTCTGATGGAAAGCGATGTTATAAAGTTGTGGTTCGTCTTTCTGTAGAATTTTATTGATTTAAGGTCGATTTTTCAATTAAAACCTGACAGAATAATGTTTCGACTTTTCAGTGCCAATCATATTGCAAAAATATTTGAACCAATAAGCCGACATCCCACTGGAAGCATCAATATCTGACAGGCATGTTTGAAAATAGAATTGTCAATAATAAGCGATGTTTTTCTTTTGGCCAACTGAACCGATTTCGATTATTCTGCCAGTATCAATTACCCACTTTAAAATAAGTGAGTATATTAACTTAAATATACTGCTAGGTTCATATGCTGCCGAAGTGATGTCAGATATTTACGATCACAACAAAGTATCACATTCTTCTGAATTTAACTGAATAGACAGATATTTATGACGCAGGACATGTCCATTAACACATATTTTTGAAGCCTATGCAGCATCCTATATTTTGGCGTCTTTTGTCTCGCCTGATAGTTTTTGTGTTCCTTCGATGATTTGTTCCGCCACTTGTATCTATATGCCTACCACAAATGATCACATATATTTGCCGTCATATATTAATGTATGAATAATGAAATTAGATATTATTGCCGAGCTGTCCATAGTAATATATTTATGCTCGTGACTGCGCCTACCTATTATGTAAAGTAATACCGCTGTGTCAAAAAGAACATGATAAGCTTAGAATCAAAGACGAGACAATCTCCATGAAGTTAAACAGCACTAATATACTAGAATGTCTTACTAACAAATACCTAACAATGAAATAAATTAAACGTAAACTAACGAGGTGTACGTAATACCTGCAATGTCAATAAAGTTAGGATATCGGCTAGAGACACGACTATCGCATTAGCTTCAGATGAAGCAATTACAACGGATTGTTAAGATAAAACTAAACGACTAGCTCGTTAGAATCCCTTCAAATAGAAGGTCTTACGGAATGGACATTGGCCAATATGAAGTTGTAAAAAGAACTAACTAGCACACTATAGAGGATAATACCATAAATAGTCCCAAGAAAAGAATAACAGTAGAAGCAATTTTGAATTGGCTGAAGCAAGACAAAAGATAATATGGTGAAAACTTCAATTTATTTCTCCAAGTACAAGTCAGTAACTGATTAGGGACATTCAAGAGACTTATTTTAAGGCTCTGCTACATTCTCCCCCTCTGACCTACAGTAGAATTTATTAACTGTCCAAACAAAAACATTTTACATAAACTTGAAATCATCGACAAGTATTTTGTCTCCAGTTCTAACCTATAGCCCATTAAAACTCCTTCACGTCACCTTTATTACCTATTTATCAGGAGTGCTTATTAAGAAACAATGTGGAGTTACATCCGCGTGTCTGTTTGTGTCATTGCATGTCATAAAGATCATTCGATTATAACCGTTTAGCCGTCAATAAGAGCTCGTTGCATGCAACGCCTCGCGACTCTAGTGGCGCCAACAACGTGAAATTACCAACTTGATTTTATCAGCCATTCATCGTAGGTCAATAAAATTTGAATCTTATGACGATAAACATATCATTCAGTTTTGTAAATACTGCAGTTTAGCCATAGTAAAGTTATGTTGGCTAGAGTTTACGCGAGCTGACTCCGCCGTTGGATCAGCACAAAGTGTTGGCTCATTTCAAAGCGACCAGTCATACAAATTGCACATTAAACGACGATTTAAACCGTGCCTTTCCTTTTACAATTCGTCATTCCGTCTCGTGTGCTTTACAACGGGATGGCGCGAATTGAACTCAGTTTTGCAAATTGTTTTTGTACGTGTATCGAGAGCTGATCAATCGATTTGAATCGATTCCGTATTGGTATCGATGCACGTCTTTGATGTTAGAGCTGCAACATTGATTCCTTATTCGATAAATTATAAAGTGAAAACTGTGTTGGTTTTGTGCGCCGTTTAAAGCGTGCGATGAATTTGATGGATGTTTGATGCGTAGAGGAGATTGATATGATAATATGCAAATAATTTAAACATTTTATTTGACAGAGTTTCTTTTTGGACATTTCTCTTCGTACTGAGTAGACTCTCCATTAAGTGTGATATGTAGGTACGTAATTTCCAAACGCACATACGTGACAACTTTATCATACCCAACTGTTTGGGCCAGAAGCTGCGAAGGTTGTATCTGATTTATAGCGAGAACTCTCCGAGACAAGATGAGACATAACTTACTGCTTAACGACCACTCAGATTGACAAGTCTTTACGTCATTAGTTCAGAGTACGCTGAAGATTTCTTAAATTGTTGGACTTTATTTTCCTTTTCTATACTATTTTGTTGGTAAAATAGACTGTTTTTCAACGGAACTATTAAGTATCTGTAAATGCACGTCAATTTAAGTTTCAAATTTTCTCCGTTTTCTTAATTCTCTTAGTTTTAATTAAGTTGTGGTTACACTGTCGCGCCATCTTTAAATTATCGATAAAGTTCATTAAAATAACATTTTGGAAAGTCTTGAAAATTGTTGTAGAAAAAGTATCTATTCATTATTTAATTTTTCATTCATCAAGTGTAGGCTAAAGTGAAACTACAACAGCTCTGTTTTCGATATTTTTAACTTTGTATAAACGACACTTAAGGTCAATTTAAGTTTTCAAGCAAAACGTCCTACCTACGAATGTAAGTATCAAGCAATATCGATATAGTAACCAAAGTGGATTCACTATTGAATCAAACCAAGAGGATCAACAAATATTGGATATACAAATCCTTTCAGGTATCTGACCTGCCTGAGATATGTAACATAACAGTTTCAGTGCATTGACAAATAGTAGCTCTACATTAATGTTTTGCTTCTACCAACATTCAATTCAGACGTAGCACCTCAAAATCAGCCGTTCACCTCACTCTTAACATAATTCACAAAGCACTTAACGAGATTTTGTCTCCAACATGCTAATTCTACGACCTACTTCAAATCAGTACCGATATAATTCCGTTTTATTATCGATACGCAGGGATAATCCCTTCTCGATAATTTAATACCAACTTACATTTACATTCTATCGACTGCTTCTTCGTTCGTTTTATCATTCTCAATTCTCAGGTCATAAAATTGAAATTCGTTGTTCAAAATATTTTGACAACTGCAAATGTTATTTGGTTTTCGAGAAACCGTCAACGGTGCGTCAAAATAAAGGTGTGTTTATACAATACTTTACGGCTACTGTTGATCGATTTAGTATTGGTATTATTTAACTTTATTTTATAGCCCTGGCGACATATTGCATGTGGGAATCGCTAGTCAAAATATTTCGTGTGAGGCCGATAAATTTATCGTTTACAAAGTCAACATAAATAAAGTCATAAAAAGTATTTTAAATATGTAGATGAATGAAGCAGTAAAATTAACAGTTACTGTGACACTGTAGTCATAACTTGCAGCCATTCAGTAGGTACATATAAGTTAATGCATAGGAATACTAAAGAAGTTGAATAATTAAACTAGATTCAATTTTCTTGACTGTGGAAACAGATTTTCTATATAGCGTCAATAATCATTAGAAATACATATATTGTTGTTGTTTATTGCATTTCAATTCGATTGACGAATCTGCGGAACAAAATCCTTTCAATAGATTCCTTCAAAGAATTTATTCTTCTTTGATACAAACTTATTAGCACTCAGCACATGATTGCAAGCAATTCTAAGCTTCGTAGAATCATTATTGACGATAACCTCTTTCTTTAACACTTCGAATCCTATAGCTATAGACTTACATCATCATCGTCCGGGCTTCCCCTCCATTTCATAGTTCTTAGTCTAACAATATCAACAGCTGATATGACTAATTCTCCGTATCCATTGTTATGTCTAGATGACAACTGACACCCGCCATTTGTAAAAGATATCTTTATTACCACCGCGTGTTTAGATCGGATACTGTTGCTACGTGAAATGTGTGGTCGTGGATAAAAATAGACCATCACCTGAAATTGGAGACATCATCACTAAGTTAGTTACTTATGTAACTTAGTTATGATGGTTATGGAAGGAGGTATATTTTCAATTGTGTGCAAGGAAATAAATAGATACATGGAGTACCTGTGCAAGTACCCATGTTTCTATCTATTTCCTGCGTATGTAATGAGTATAAGTAATTTTTCATAGTGAAAACAGCTGAATGAATCTCAAATAGAGACCTAAAATAGTTGATAACACAAAAAGTCCTGAAAAAAAAAAAAAACATTGCTTATTCCAATATCTTGAGGTAACGGATAATAACTCGTATTTCTTACCAACAGTAAATAGAGTAGGAACCCGGTGAGTGAATGATTCATTTAAAATGGATCGACGACCGAAGGCATTCGTTTTGCGTTTAGATTTAGATGCTTCAGCTGTGGGTGGCGGGTGTATACTTAGTGCTTGAACTAATAAGTTGGAGCTACAATGGCTAAGTAGTGAGTTCGGTTCTAATTTAAGATGATAGTAATGTTGTTATCTTAGATCCATCTGATCTACTGCAGTCCGTGGATGTTTGATGTAGAATATCTTAAGATTCCTGTTTTCATAGATTTTCTACAAACAAGAATTATAGGGACAGTAATGTATTGACATCACCCAATTTCTTATCTGGTTTATCTTTCTTAGGTGTTAAGCCAGAAGAAAAAGGACTCCTTTGTAGAGAATATCGAATAACTTTTCGGTTAAACTGAATCAGGAACGATATAATCATATAAGAAAGTATGATCAGTTACCTCGCAAAATATCCTAAAAATAATACCATTTATCACAATATTAATAAAATCCATCCATCGTCTGCTAAAACAACACAATCAACCAACTAATAAAGCCGTCAACCGTCTCGCGAATAAAAAGAATAATAATTCAATAACATCTTCATAAACTACAATAAACATGTAACAAAAAAACCGTATAAAACTGATTTATTAATTCGCAACTAAAAAGTAGCTTTATTAACACTATATTTATACACTTCCACGAAGTATTGAGTACTATCATAGACTTATTCTACGCTATTCACGATATCACAATACGTAAATCTTTCAAGTACTTTATTATATTCGCGCTGTAATAGGATCAAAAGAAATAATTCATAACGCTGTAAAGGTTAGTGTTCACTGAACAGTATCCCGGGATCCGGGATTAGGAATCTTGTAGGCAACTCGTAAAAGGGGATAGAACGTGGTCGTGTGTTGGGAATCCGATATTTGTTTTTCCTTTTATTGCACTTTATGGATATTTAAGGATTATTCGAATGGAAGGGTATTTTAGTATCATCTGCACGCGATTTGGTTGAGCTTGCAATATTTTTATAGCTGTAGTGTTGGTTACAATAACAGACAAAGACATTTCAATAAAACGTATAATTTATTCTGGAATATTATTTTATGATAGCAGCTGTTTTACCGACTCGAATATGTACTTGGGAAACATATTTCATGAATGGAGATTATTGCACGCTTAACCATTCTATTACCGAGCTTTACAATACAAAACATATTATTTAAATAACCTTTGCAGCAGACTCCATTATAATATACTTTATTTTAATGAATAATACCAGCCTATTATTGTCGCACTGCAGGGCAAAGGCCTCTTCTCATACAGAGAAGGCATGAGCATTGATCACCGCGGTTGCTCAATAAGTCTAGGTTTCCTCAGGTTTCCGATGTATTCCTTTACCGATGTCAGTAATTTCCAACATAAACTCAGAAAGTAAGTACATAATATGAATTGAAAAATTTACATTGATACTTGTCCGAAAAAATTAAAAATCTTTTTATTTAAATTAATCTATATAAATAAAATTGAAATGAAGTGCTGTTTTTTTAATGTTCTTAATAGCCCGAAGTTTGTATGGAAAAAAAGGTATTTTTTTTAATTCGGAGCTTTTTTTCTATGGGTTTATGTATGAACTATTGAAATTTGGACAGGATAATGTCGATTAGTAGCTAGTGATCAGTAAATATTCCGGGGTAAACAAAATTAACCCAACAAGTCTGTACTCAGCCTTTCTTCTACTCCATTTTATTTGTTTGTTTACAACATGTTCTCTTTCGTTTCATGTCGCTTTCGCAATTTCTGCTGAAAGTTCATTCATGGAAGAGCAATGTGTATTCAATGTGGGAAAAGATTTATTTTGTTTACACATTATGCTCGTCTGATTTATAAGTTTGTATCTCAATTCCGATGAAAGATGTGCTATGTAACTTTCTGCAAAATATAAGACGGAATTAGAATAATTCATGTTTTCTCTCGTAATGTCAGTACACAAATTAATGTCCTGCTCAGTATGGATTTCCATAAAATTTGTTCTGGTTACAATGTTTACGATATTACAAAATATTTTGACTATTTTCAATTCCAATTTAATTTTCTTCATGCATCTTATAAAATATAATATAATGCACCGGCTTACTATTTTTTTCTACTTTTCTGCTGCTCGTCTTCAGTAAAATCCATCCATAATGGATTTGATCATCATTTCATTTATATTCGAAAACCATTGGACGTAGTTCTGCCATAATGTACCAATCCACATCACTATGCTTTCGAGAAAATTACGTTTTAAGTTCGAAATTACGATTGCCTTGTGTCCACTAACTAAATGTTGTATCTGTGAATGCAAGTTTACATATAAACCTTGTTTCAGCGCTGTTTATTTCTTTTCTCTAGGGTTTTGAAAATATTTGACAGTAAAAACAATTGGTACATTTTGTATGGAAGTCGGTCAAACTTTGTTCTGCTAAACTGTAGGTACCGACAAACTTTTTAGTTTTTTCGCAAAACCGTTAAAATCTTTCTAGTTTGATGCTCAAACTGCTACAGAGAGTTGAGATAAGCTTCAAACAATTTTGGCGACATTATTTTGCATACCTGATATATTTACTTACTTATAAATACTAGACGTATAGCGTAAATCACAAAACAAAAAATATTGAAGCAAGAAAAATACAGTGTTAGATGCTGTTGGTAAAATTCATAATAAAGTAATAAAAATATGCCAAAGATATGGAAGAAATATATTTTTATGTGGGTTGGTACACTTTGACTGAACTATTTTTTATTATTTTTATTTCTGAAGGTATTGAAAATTTATTTAAATATATTAGGACCAATTTGAAGCAATAAAATCAATTCTAAAATTTTATGGATTGGTTCATTTTGGCAGAACGAAGTCGAATTGATCAGTCTCTTTTGTAACGAAAAATTACATTAACACATATCGTTTTAAAGAAGCCACTTTACAAGCAAATATTAGGGATCACGGAGTGACAATACTCAAAAGGATAATGCACATGGATGGGATGAGACGCACCCACGCACTAAACATACGGGTGGTCTATTTACAGACAAGACTAGTCGCTAGGCAGATGATGATGACTATAGCAAATAGTAATGTGTCTTAATACCAATGGTATATTTTTTAAACACAATTGCCTATATTAGTTTCTTTTTTCTTCTCTGTATTTCGGTTTTTATCTTTACATATAAATCTTATATACAATATATAATCTAACACTAAATTAAATAACTAACTAATAACAACTGTTAGTAAAATTATAACTGTATGAAGTAATAAAATGGTTAGTTTTTTTTCAGAAGTGATAGTACTATCAACAGAGTAAACAAAACACAGTATGACAACTGCATGGTTGTGAGGAATCACTTATTTTGCTTAACAATTAGCACCAAGGGAACTTTTTTGTGCCTGTAACCAATGGTGTTTATATTTTTATACGTGTAAAACGGGGTGAAGAAATTTGGTCAGGATGATAATATTGGAATTGTTGTGTTGACAGTTTCTCTCGTAAAATGAAATCTTTGAGTTATTTCAGTGTCAAAGACATAATAAATACTGTGTTTTATTTTACGTTATGGTAATTGATGAATCTCTGGTTTCTGGGTTACCACATGTCGAGCAATTTATTTGGCGTCGGCAATAGATTTCGGCTTCAAACTCAAATAATTTATTTCAATTAAATCATTTACGGGCACTTTTAAATTGTCAAGGGGTCGGTCAGTCACGTAGTAGGTTCGTATGGAGAAGAACAGGCAAGAAACTCCATGGACACAATTATAGAATAAGCATAGAGCCAAAACGTACACCGTTTGTCAGCAGACCTACTGATCAGCGAAATGATCGAACAGAGCTATAGCTAGCCTAAGTAGATCAATATTTCCAAACACTTTCTGAATGGTTCCCATAAGTATTCCGAAATTAAACGTTAATCAATTCACAGTTACGACCACCCGATATTCCTAAACAATGGAACCCAGCAAGTGCTAATTTTTATACGATAGAAATTCAGAAATCCATTATGTAAGAAAATGCTGATATTGACACAGCAAACAAAACATCATCAATAGAACAAATACTGAAGCTCAGAATCATGACTTACTCGGGTTCGATTTGATTAAGAGATTTAACACAGTCAATATTAACTAATAAATTTCATAACACTGACTTCATTGATAATGCAAATGATAATGAACCTTAAAGCGTTGATATCAAAGTTAACAATGATGAAGATGAAGAAGTAAGAGGCGAGGTGCCAATAGAAATGTTTCATAATGTTTTCGAAAAGGGAGTGATGGTGAGTGAGGATCAATTAGTTAGTGAGTTCTTTAAGTGGCAATTAAAACAGAAGGCGATTAAATAGTCTGTAGTATTTGGAACTTGGGAACAGATGTTGGATTCTGATAACTTAACTGTTAATCCAAAATCTTGGATTTTCTTGGTAAACTGATTCCAGGCAGCATTATTGCATAATTTTGTATTTTTGTTGTCACATTTAGAATTCTTTTCAACTCATTCTGGGATAGGATATAAGCGTGAATTATGGAATGTTGTTCACCAGATGCTTGCTACTATGTAACAGTATTCACATTTCACAAAACAAAGTTTTCAGGCTTTTCGAAAACTCTTAAGGTTTGACTACGAATCATAAAGATACGTAACTAAACCAAGTACAATATGGTATAAACACTCATATATGTAATTAGAACTTGCTTCAAAAAATCAAATCGGTAGGGGTGTTAAAAGAGGTAAGATATAAGTACTTACGATATGCATAAAAGTACATAATACATCTCAATATTTTTACAATTGTTAAAGCTGTACGTGAAGACAATACGATATCCTGTGGCAGAAACTGAAAGATATATCCTTGCCAACAGAACTCACCAGGCTCCTTAAATTTTGGTATCGTAACCAGGTCAATGTCGTGCGATGGTCGAGTGCATATTCCGATCCGTACAGGTTGGAATGTGGGGTGAGGCAGGGGGGGCTAACTTCGCCCAAACTTTTCAACTTGTACGTCAACGCGCTGATAGAGGAGCTCAGCAGCACCCGTGTCGGCTGCTATATTGATGATGTATGTCTCAATAATATCAGTTACGCGGACGACATGGTGCTGCTGAGTGCTTCTGTATGTGGCCTTTCAAAACTGATGAGCATCTGTGAAAACTACGCTCACAGCCATGGCTTGATTTACAATGTCAAAAAAAGTGAATGCATGGTCTTTCAGGCCAGAGGAAAATGTCCAACAACAATACCAGCCATAAAATTATGTGGAACACCACTGAAGAGGGTGGAACATTTTAAATATCTTGGACATATGATGTCCTCTGATCTGAAGGATGATGCAGACATAGAGCGAGAACGCAGGGCGTTGTCTGTTAGGGCGAATATGATGGCCCGCAGGTTTGCTCGTTGTACCACTGAAGTGAAAACTACATTGTTCAGAGCATATTGTACATCTTTCTACACGAGCAGCCTGTGGGTCTCATACACGCGCAGACAGTACAATGCCTTGCGTGTGCAATATAATAATGCATTCAGGGTGCTGATGGGGCTGCCCCGATTCTGTAGCGCATCAGGTATGTTCGCCGAGTCGCAAGTAGACTGTTTTTATGCTACTATGCGAAAACGATGCACATCCCTGGTTCGCAGGGTTCGGGCTAGCTCCAGCGGCATCCTGAGGGCATTCGCGCAGAGGTTCGATTGCCAGTACCTGAACCATTGCTGTATGGTTCACATACTAGGCAATCGAGATATGTAATATGTTTTGTCTTTTTATATTGTATATGTTTTTATTTTGTGTGTTTTTATTTTGAGTTATTTTGTAATTTTGTGCTTTGTGTAATTTTGTATATGATCCACTGTTGGTCGAAATAAAAGATTATTATTAATATGGAGAGATTTGTTAGCAACTCTTACCTGTTAGTAAACATGTCTTTCAGTAGAACCATTAAGAGGCGAGCGGAACTGACGGAGTCCAAACAAAGAGGCACAACAAGATACCGGAGATGATTGAAATACACATACATTTCTTTGTGTACAACCAGCCTTTAATGGAAAAGAGAAATCTGGGATAGTAATAGTACTTTGATATAGTTCAATATCTTCCGTTGACGTCAACTTACATACTTGTGATATTTTGAAACGATACAAGAAAAAAGTTTATCACCCATGAAATTGATGGTGGACCAACCATTTCAAAGTTTGATAATTCAAAAGTTTGACATAAAGCTCCAGCTAGTCAAGCAACTTTTGTAAAAAAACATATTTTACAAGTCCCATAAAAGTTAAACTGAATATTTGTTCTCAATTACGCATCTATAAACACCGACGGATTTTACAATCCCGCATTTCTCTAAAATCGTAATTTGTAGGTTTAACCACTGGAACCTCTAAGTCCCTCAAAAACCTTTGTTTATGCATTGCTTTAATTTCCCTAAGTCAACTTTATTTTCTTACATCATGTCAAAATCAAGTGTTTTATTTATATGTGCCAAGTTTTACAACTTGTCTGCTGGAACTTTCAATAATCCTCAAAATGTAGAAACCATGATTTGTTACAATAATAGGATAAACGTCAATGACTCACTAACTTTTAAATCTATTACGAAATCCGTTAATATTTTTATGGTTAACGTTAAATATAAACAAGCTGAACTTCAAGATCTTAATACTGAACATTTGCATTTCTATAATCTCCTATTTGAATATTTGGGACAAAATGTTACTTTCAAAGTCAAATTTATTTTTATTTGTATCAATAAAATAAATTTTATTAATTTGGTTGAGTTCAAAATTACTTAATTTGAGATTAGCGGTAACACAAACATAAGAGTTGAGTTCAATGGTGAGAACTTTATAATCAGAGAAACTTCAAAATGGTTATAGATTTGAAACCACTGTATATTATTTTCTCCCAATAACCTCAACTCACAAAGGATTAGGAATGAACAAATGACAACCTCAAATCTGTGAGATAATTACCTGTCAGTGTCACTATGTCTGAATTACAAAGGCTCCTTGCTAATGTTTATTATAGTTATTACCACCTATAAGTTCATTCAGTCCTAGTACCTATATGATTTACTGGTGCAAAGACCTTCGACCTTTAAGTGAATTATGACCGGCTGTTACTTAATAACTTAATCAAAACAATGTCCATGCAATCCACGTATTGCATTTGCGTGATATTTATTGAATAACATGTGTTAGTTATTATGATCGTATCCGGCAGTGGCTGTCAATGATTTATTGATTTCGTAATCTGTTTATGTTTTGAATTCACACTGCAACAGGGAAACGTGCTTCCGTGGCGCACTAGCTGTCAGTTTGGAACGCAAGATTATGAATTGTGGTTGATTCTTCAATGGATTGTATTGTTGATTATTTACCTAGGAGATTTTTATCAAAGTCATTATGTTTTGTTTATCATGAGTTTGATCTATATTTTTTTAATATGATATCAATTAACTGTTTATCAAGAAAAATTGGTTACGCAACATCAAATCATTCCTCAATTTAGTCAAAGTAGTTCCTCAGTTTACCGTCAAATCCATCGAAACTGCCTTCAACGATCCTCAGATTCATATCGCAATCTCAAATCAATAAATCAGGGTACTGATCTGAGAATGACCCACAATCGTATCGCACAAACTTCCTCGGAATGACAGTCCGACACACTGTTTTCCATCCTACCGAAATCGGCACGGTAATAAATGATAGAAATAATTTATTACATCATTGGGATAAGATTTATATTAACGTTAGACCACCAACAAACACATAAACATTAATTACATGTGTCGTCGCTAGATTTATTGCAGCGTTCTCGTTCTAAGAAACAATATGTACAACAATAGATTTGGTACTGAATGCGTATTATGTGTTGGGGGATGCAGATGCCATTAATTTGAAGACATAGATAGTCGATCAATTGCCAAGATGTCATTACAATTACAAGAATTTCGATCCACAATGTAAAATGCTGATGAAGTGATTGCGACAGATGCACTACTTGAGGTTGTTCACCAAAGACTTCGCGAAAAATAAACATGTTCCAACTAAGAATACTAGAGGCAAAAACTCGTATTACATGCAAGAATGGGTCATGATCATGACGTCGACCATGGTCACCCAATCATGGTTTCATGAAATCATTTCATGGAAAAAGTTAGGGGAAGTAAAATATACCATCCACTAGTTTGACTACTAGAGAAGCTTCTACTTTTTGAAAAAATAATAAAGCAGCAGCAACAACATAATCAGCCTGTAATATTCCCACTGGTTCCCCACAGGCCTCTTCTCTGTGAGAGGAAGTGGGCCTGTGGGCCATATCAAACACGCGGGCCCAGTGCAGGTTGGTGCTTTTAAAGAGGTTTTGTCAATAGTACCTATTTCATCAATTATAGTAATATTCATCAATAATATTATCATAACAGTACACATAATAGTCATAAAAAAAATTACGTGTGAAAATAATGGCGTTGGAGCAGTTAATTATTATGTCACAGGATGGTTAGTTTATGACCCAAGAGATGTAAACATGACAATGCTTGTCATTTACCGGTGAATACTAACAATAAATCTTTGACGTGCCGATAAACATTTTATGGATTTGTAATGGAGGAAACAAGAAATGATTACATGTTTGAGTGAAAAACATTTCTAGTACCGTTTTGTACATTGCTGGGTAAATAAAAAGGAAGTTCGGCGAAGTTAATGTCAAATAGAAAATATTTGAAAATTTTTTTTCAAAGATTTTTGCGTTGGAATTCCCTCTTCGTAATTGACTGAAAGGCTACTGAATTTGATGTCATAACTAGGTATTATGTATTTTAACATTGCTTTTAGGTCTACTTGAGTCGTGTATTCTACATAGGCTTTGTTTATATGATACATTTTATATCTGGCATCGTTATATGTCACAATAACACGCTAGACAACTTGGTTCCTGAAGAAAATAGCCCGAATGACAGCGTCGTCATAACCTACTTACCCCCCTAAGTCTCTTGAACTTTTCATGGTATATCAAACATTATTTATAAAAGTTTATCATACATTCAAGTATTTCCTTAAGATATTAAACTATTGATAAACTTGAACTTGACTCAGGACTACGCTTGAACTCAGTTATGCAATGTTAGCGGTTGTTGACTGAAACATAAAATGTTTACTGCCATTGTGTCAAATTACAACAATCGTAAAGTAAAGAATTCCATCTTATCTAACGTTACCTTAACCGTTTGGCATATCGTTGTCATACTGATTTTCATGCAAATCAATCACTTTGAGTTTAAATAAATCGTTTGTCGGTAACTGTTCTTGTAGTTTAGGAATACTTAGTAACAGTGGTTGTTCCCAGGAAGGATGGAATTTCACATAAAACTCGATGTCGCTAGGTGTTACGAGTTCATTTCCGAATACAATGTAAACATACAGTTACCTTTTCTATCTGGTTACAAAATTGATTGAATGGCTACATCATCATCATCATCTGCCTAGCCTTTCTTCCAACGGTATTCGGGTCGGCTTCCAGTCTAACCCGGATGGTTAGACTGGAAGCCGACCCCAATACGGCATCCGCAGGTGAATACCAGAATTTTACAAAGAGTACTCGTAGGAGCCTATTTAACGTCCACAACCCAATTACAGGTTAATACGATACCCCTTGGCTACCTATTTAATAAATCAATTAAGTGGAGTTTTAAGTAATTATATTGTTTTGCGTCTGGCAGAACCTAATACTAAGTAGGTTAGGTTCTCATTTTACCGCATGAGCCCAATAAGGCCGGATACCTCTTATACCGAGCTCTAGTTGATTTTGAAACCGTTGAGGCCAATCCCATAAACGTATAGACAGATAAAGCGAAAGCTGAAATTATTCCTAAACATGTGAAAGCTAAAAAATTGTGCGGTCATTCACGAGTAACCAAACTAAATCAAGAAGTAACTGATAACTCTTAGAACTAAACCACCACAGTACATAAATGGTACAGAATTACAGATCACTGTTTCCCAATATGAAAACAAACAGATCCAAATAAGCACACGGATCGAACATGTCCAAAATAGAGCGGGCTTTAAAACGTGTTGTAAATACATGTCGGTAGATCGGGCCTGATTGAAATATGGATGCAATGCGCCCGCGCGGTATTTGAGGAAAGATTGATTCGGGGAAGAGATGCGGTGTCGTGTTTGAGGGTTTGTGCCTACGTGATGAAGGTCCTTGGGAGCTTTGGGTACCTAGAACTTTTAAACATCATCATCATTTCAGCTGAAAGACGTCCACTGCTGGACATACGCCTCCCCCAAGCCCATATTGAAAACTAAATTGAACGAAGCCAATAATTCCATTAAGATTAGTCTTTGAGAGTACTCTCAAAAGCTTGGGGGAGGCGTATGTCCAGTTGTACCCCTGATGTACATCAGGGGTACACATGAAACACACGGGCGATAACTCAAATAAAATTCAATCGTTTATGAATCTGAAAGGTTCAGAGAAGGTCGTATATAAATGAAATAATTCAACATAATGTTTCTCCATGACTCAGCATAAAACTAGCAACTCATTTGAAATATCGCAACTTGTAACACTCAACTGACAGAGCTGTTACTAACTTACTATATTTGTTTACCTACAAGTGTGATCTTTAAACCCATGAAGTAATCTTATACAAGCAAAAAGCACAAACACTGGTACGTCATCATACCTTATTTGTTTCAAATGACGCGTCTGCGGGTTTTAATCTTTGTAGAAAGAAAGAGAGACTTTCAATGAACGCGGAGAGTTTGTGTTACCGCTGCCGTATTTATTCATTTACCTAATTCCGTAATGAACTACTATTACACGTGTTCTTGCGAACGAGGTTACTACTAATTCTTATACTGTCTGTATATTAGCGGTGCAGTCTAGGTTATTATTTTCTAACAATGCTGTGGGGAGACCGATTAAAAACCGCTAAGGGTTTAGTGTTAAGCACATTTATTTCAAAACCACAAATGTATCAAACAATAGAAAAAATTCTAAATATTTTCTAAATTAACAGTGAAAAGCGGAAACCCTTTACGCCCCCCACTAAGACTTTAACGTCTATTTCCGCTTTATCATTACTTAAAGGAATTTCCTTACAAACAGCTTCATTTCCAAAGGTCATGTCCCCTTTCATAGCCCTTGTCAACAATAAAAACGTTATTACCAATATATTCCGAATTGACATAAACCAATATGGCACTAAAGCACCAATGACCATTACACGTCCTATCAAAACCACCTGTGAAAGTGCCTCAATAATTTCCATCGACACAGTTCCTTATTAGAACATCATAAATTCTATTACATCGCTGGTATTATTTTTATTGCGAAGGTTTAGCCTTAAGGTCGTAAAGGGGGTTATTACGTTCTAGTTCGCATTTACTTTCATTGATTTGTATGTGAATGTTTACGTTTTCGGTAATAACGATTTATTTGCGGAAGTTCATAGCTCAAGTCAGGGAGCAAAGCTGGTGGGATTCGAAATGTACTATAAATTCTATTGTATTGGAAATTTGGATTGAGTTTTAGCTATTTGTAGCGATGTTAACGTTAGTGGCTATTGTGATTGTTTATGTCTTTTTTTATCCTTTATATGTATGAAGATGAAGACGTTTTAAAATCAATAGTAAATAAAAGCTATAGTAGTGTCGTTTTCCATGTTAAAGAGCTTTTCTCTTCTCTTAATTAAGACGTTGGGGTTGCCAAACAACTTGTTGATGGAAAAGATAACATAAGCAATAAAATATACTTAGAATAGTCTCCAATAAAGATCGTTCCGATATCGGATCAGTTTAGGGAATGCTGTTTAAATTGGCACTTATTAATAAATTCTCTGGATACCTACTTTCAAACTGCAGCCTACGAAATCAGAAGTATTGCCAATAGTTACCAATTACGGGCCTCATAAATATAACAAAAGCGACTGCTACCAATTACCGTTGAGACAATGTCACCACACGGATTCGAACATGTTTCGTTATGGAACAGAACCTACAGTTGACAGCCTTTAATGTTCCGTTACCAAGGAACATGATTTATTGGACACTTTGATTATTTGAATTAAATCTTTGTTAATAATGCTTTGTAATGATGATAGCTTTTGTTTCTAACAGGATGAGAAAACAAAACAAATATTATTTAGTTCCTAGCAGCGTAAACAAGTGAGAGTTAAGACAGACGAGACGAGAATTTAGATGAGGACGTAAGCAAAATCTTACGGTGTAGATTTCAAACTTTAATTGCAGAGCACTTGACATTGTAGGTCTTAATAAATAAAATTAGTACCTGGGCGACCGAGCTCTGCTATGGTGAAAATAGAGAATGCTCATTTAATAGTTAAGGATAGTTCATACTCATTTAATGTATAGTTCATACTAATTCCATGCTGCCATGTCATTATTCTAAGGTATATTATACATATATACAAATATGGCTCATTTAAGTATAAGTTTCAAATGTGCGTAAGAAAATAATAACTAAAATAATCATAATGCAGATCATGGTATGTATTAGTTAAGATAGTGCTTTAAATTTGATAGCTGCAGTATTATTTAGAATAAATATTCAAACAGAACGAAGTTTAACAGTGTTATTGAAATTTTCAAATACATTAACACAATGATGCTATTACTCAAACAGTGACTATTGAAAACTCCTAATAAAGCATTAGAACTGACAATCCTGCAGATTAATCACTTGCCCTTGCAGAAATCGGATACTAATTAATCAAAATTAGGGCATAACGAACCAAATGCGGAGATCACATCATTTGACATTCACGAAGCCGTTCAATTATCAAATTATGCACCAAGTGACGGTGCTTACAATCTATAAACAGATCTGATTTTGCTGACTTATGCAAATTTTACAGTTGTACGATAATTTTGCAATAATGTTAATAGTGAACAAGCTATGAATGTTAATTTGTGGCATGTAATAGGATTTCCTTTATGCATCAAGTTTGCAGTAAGAACTTTGAGACCGCCCTGATTTGATAATTTTAAAGGACGTAAATACGTGTATAACTCAGAACAGATAATGATTTACGTTGGTATTCAATGCTTAGCGCAATATAACTAGCAAATGAATACGATCAATAATAATTTCATCTAGATTGAACATGATGAAAACCTCAATATTACAAAAGTGTGTGTGAATGTTATCAACATTTCAAACTCATGAAACGTAATAAGTTTAGCAGGCTCTTTAAGACGTGTCAAAGGAACATTTTCTAATGAATAAGCAAAGGTGAACACACATACTTAAGATATTGAAGGAATCATTAATATCAGCATAGAAAACATCATTTGCAACACATTTACTAACTATCGAGGTGTCAATAGGAAAATTAAGCATTAAGTTTAAAATTAGCCAGTAACACCAGTTATTGCACATAATCGTTTATAAGTTGTAATCAAATACTTAACAAAGCAATCAGTTAGAGAAATTAATTATACAGGAATCTTGTTAATAGAATTCAATGTAATTAACATTATGATAAATGTTAATTTCATAGGGACGTTGCGTGAGCATTATGACAGTTCGCATTATCGGATTAGATACCTTACTTATATCAGTTGCCAATGTTATTCCACATTGCATCAATTTCCTGCGAACAGATCTAGCAATTTTCAGGAAAACTGTTTTATAAAATATCTACGATGTAAAAACATGGCAATGAAACTACACATAAGTAAGAAACAATATTCAGTTTCTCAGCACTGTCAATCTGAAACTCACAGTATAAAATGAAGTCAAAGCGCTTTCAAAAATGTTTGCGTTCAGAGGAAATTAAGTAAAATATTACGCAAATACTATGCAAATATAGCCCCAAAAATATGTTCTTGTAACATTAAAACTACGTTGTCACATTTCTTTACGAGATATTATTATGTAAACAGCACCAGCAACATTTTGCCAATATTTCTTCATTATTATAGCTGTGCCTTTCCAAAAATGGAACCATTAATTATAAGGCCGTGAGAAACGAAACTGACAAATAGTAATTTACTACTAATAAAGCACATAATATATTGACGTTTGCAGAGTTACTTGCGAAGGCAGAAGGCTTCAACGCTACAAATATTATGCCAGGGCGTAGCGTAAACTATGTAAATTCTTACGGAATCGGTATTACTACACTATTGTGGGTGTCCACGTGGCATATACGATACAGGACTAAGTACAGATTGGAAAATTGAAAACCAGGTAATAACAATACAAGCAAATGATATGGACAGCTGTGAGAAGACATTTAGCTCCAAATTATTTCCATTTCAGGTTCTAAGTAAATGTTTCCCCAGTGTTATTTCCATTTCTGTTCCAAATTACCTGTCTTATATTATTTTGATATTAAATTCGTATTTGAAAAGCATACATCATAAATTATTCAAATACGATAATTTGACTTTCTCTTGCTAAGTGAAACGTTATGAGTGGAAACATGAATTGTACCTGTTTGAAGTTATAATATACAAAGTCAAATACTGCAATAATTTATTGAACGTAAACTAAAATTGCACAAGTATTAAATCTGCAAGCGTTTTCTTTACTAACACCCTGTGCAGATACATCTGTTTAAAATACTGACGTCACATTCAGTAATCTAATTAAAATTCACTTCGCCACACAAAGCGAGTCATTAAAACGCTCATGAATTACTACAATTTAATTAGTACACTCAGTACTGGTGGCAGTGACAAGATTTAAGAATGAAGAAAATAAAGGGAATTTTAATTTATAATATTATGGTTCATCAGCTTGTTGACTATTACTTTACATAATTTTAAAACGGGGATAGACTTGACTTCCGAGTAACCCACAATAAAATCGTGATTCCTGTTACAGAAAGGTTCTTATCTATTTATTCAAACGCACGGTGTCCCTCATTCAGCGCACATAATTAATTAGAAACTTACTAATTATGTGCGTCGAACATGAGAGACTATGCGTGAGTCTCACTCTCATCTCTATTCTTTATGATATTTCTGCACGCAACTAAATACAGATGATTGCCATACATAAAGTTATTGCTGGGCCAGTAAATGATATCTCCGTACAAGAATTAATGAATAAAATCCTGTTATTAATATTTATTAGCACGACAAAGGTTAATTGGTAATTTGCACTGCCCTCGTGGTATAACTGCAAATTAACATTTAATTTTCGTAGAATATAAATTGCCGATCATTTGTAGACTGTTAGATAACCGAATCTTATTAGAATGCCTATTTGAATGAGACGGCAAAACTAAAAAAAAAAAAAATTGGCAAACAACTTCAGGATCAGAATTTTGAACACCTTATAAAAAATAATATATTTACCAGAAAAACAGGCACTGTGTGAATCACTTAATTTTTTACGCACTAAATCAAAAGGCATCTTAATACATTTTTATTTCATTGCATTTAAACTTTTGTCATAAACCATCTTTATGAAGTATCATCTTCAGGTTTGCGTATTAGGGTGGGCACAGACCGAGAAAAACCTTTGCCAAACCCTTACTCTCTGATTCGCCATTTGGCGAATCAATGAGTCGTTCGTTGATTTTATTCAAATTAAGGCTGTCCTATCTTATCTTTCCATATGCTGTCAATTGCTTGTCTACCAAAGATATCACTATACCTATTAGTCTTTCCTGTTTCATTATAAAATGCCGTAGTGAAATGTCATCATGTAATAGAGGCTTTTGAACGGTAATTTTAAACCCACCTCGTTGATGCGGTATAGCCAAAAATCTCATGATTATTTGGAAAATGTACTTTGCTAGGTTTTTTTGCTAGCTTCCAGTGAGTACCCAGCGTAAAACGGCCATAACTCTTAATTACGCCGACAATACGTCAAAACGTTCCGCATTTCTTTTGAATCTAAATATTATTCCATATAATAAAGCGAAAACGTTCTGTATTACTTATGTCAGTCGAGAGCATTTTTCGCGGGCAGTTTATTTCAATTAGTCGGTAAAGACGGCATTTACTCTCGTTGTGGAAGAGGATTTATGCCTGTTTATTATTTTGGTAAGCGCCGTCGTCTGGCTTCAGAAATAACTTTTCTTCAGATACAGTCGCGTTAATAAACAACAGGAAGTTTTTATTATAAATGACTAACAAAATTACTTAATAAGCTAATAAAATTATATAATGGCAATCATAATTCACTAAGGTTCTTTCAAGAGCTTCCGACACAGTTAAGTTATATTTTTATAATTTTTTTAATGCGTTGATCAAAGATAACTTTTATTGAAATTGCTTTACGATTCTTAAATCTTATACATTTTATGTACATTCATGTTTTGAAATCAAACTGGTGTGCTACAAGGGACTATTCTAGGTGTACTATTATTTATGAGATAAAGTGCAAGGCGCACTGTCAACATGTTGCAAACATAAAAGATTCAACATCTTGTTTTATATCTCCACAAAATATCTGATAAATCGGATCTTTTATTTTGTTTTGTCTACTCGATTCATAACGTCACTCGGAGATAGCGTGACTCTTACAGCAAAAAAATATCATCGCGATATTTTTTTGTACACTTGCATCATGCAACCAGACAAAGGTGAACGTGAAAGTAACATATTGACGTTAAAGTCTGCCAAATCGTACCGTACGCGAAAAATACCGCGGCGCCGGTGGCGACGGGGATATTTCTGTATCATGAGACATTTGGTTGTTTGACATCTGGGATCAAAGTGGATCAAGACAAGAAAGCATTTAAATCCTTAATGTAAAGTCGCAAATAAGGAAGTCTGGCTATCCTTGACTTATATTGAAAAGGAAGTGACGTTGACTTGCCTGGGTGAAGTGACTTCTACCAAGGATGATTTTATTGATAAAGTTACCAATCGTTTCTAGATGATCGTTTTTCGTTTCTTGATAATTATTATCATTTAAGCAAAGTATTAAATAATTCGAAAATTATACCAAAACAAATCTTTGTTTGGTTAGCAGTGCAGTGGAGGTTTAAGGGCTGATTTTGGAATATATTTATTAAAACTACAGCGGTCAATATAAATATAGCGACTTTTTCAAACTGTCTTTTTCATTGTATACATTGATCGAAACAAGAATGGCACTTTAGACTTTGTTCTTTCACTGAACAGGTCAAAAACACTATCTTTATTATTGAACCAGACAGATATGTAGACTAATGAAACGATTCTGGTTACTTGAGCGTGAAATGGCACCACCAACGCCCCATTTAATTTTATTTCACGTGAAAAATCTTTTACAACGCAATCATATGTAAGACGTCTCTGGATTTCAACACATAGTATTAAAAAAAAATTGTCAGACAACGACTTAATTGATGATCCGTATGAAAATTATGAAATGTCTAATTTATCATTGGAAAGTCCTCCAGACGTTCTGTGCAAAAAAAAACTGTAGACTGCAGAGGCGGTGAAAGTTTAAGAATATAAAATATAATTTGATGAAAAATTTATTGTTACGCATTTGTAATTTAGAGGGTTTTTGTAACATTTATTTTGAACTTTATGTTGAATTTCTTAGAATTATAACTTCAGCGGGTTTTGTAATTTAAATTATGATCCCAGATGACATCTTGCAAATGCATTGACAGGTTCAGTGATGGCATTGTTATATTTTTATTCTTTTTGTTGTGTAGACCAACATTCTGAACCAAAATGATTTCGTTGTGTTACAAATAACATGAAACAAAAGAATATTATCTAACACATTGTGTGCATCTTGAACGTTGTTACTCTTTTCACGCCTATTTAATTGGACGCAGAGAATAAAGGATTATTTGTCGGTTTCCACGCTGTCCTTTTAATTAGAGGCTGATTTTTCACTTAATAAGGCTCGAAAGCTCTTTGTGTTTCATAAAAGTTCTTTCTCAGATTACTTTAGTTTCAAATGAATCAAAGTCAAAGTCATGGTCGATATAAATTATTGCGCATTAAAACATCGCATTAAGATTGGTATTGAAAACACGGAAGCTCAAGTACGAATTCCACATCCACATAGAACTGGATGCACACAGCAAATGCAAAAAGATTTTCCTCATATTATGTGAAAAACTCAGCATAGAAACAAAAAAAGTCAATAATTCAATTATCGCTTTCAAGCTTCATTACCTTTATAATGTTGACACTGCCTACATAGCATGTCATGTAGTAATATAGTAAGGTGCGAGACTGGATGTGGCGACGGCTCTCAGACGCTATAATGAGCTCGTAAAGTGTCGCGAAACAGTCGAAGACCACCGACACCGAAACTGTGCCAACGAATCGACGTGTACTTACCGCTGTATCTGTGTTCGGGTGTTCGGCAATAAGACGGGTTTCCCCGCACTAAGACATTTAGTTTTTCGTTTAATTTTAGAATTGCATTTAAGATTCTATTCTATTTCATTGTCTAGATGTTACGTTGTTTACGGGAAAGTGTCAGGTTACGAATAAAATTGAATACTGGGTTTTGACGATATCAGAAAAGCTTTGCGCAACGTCGAAACATGTCAACGTTGTTTAATCAGCATATTTTTAAATGACATACCTAGATAATGGATAGTTAATTAAGTAAACTCAATCAATCAATCTGCCTAGCCTTTTTCCAACTATGGTGGGGTCAGCTTCCAGTCTAACCGGTTGCAGCTGGATACCAGTATTTTACATGGAACGACTGCCTATCTGACCTCCACAACCCAGTAACTGGTAATACGATACCCCTTGGTAAGACTGGTTGTCAGAATTTCGGGCTTCTGACGACCAGTAACGACTATCAAAGATTCATGAATGATAGCCGGGACCAACGGCTTAACGTGCTATCCGAGGCACGGAGGAGTCTCGGTATATAAAGATGGTCACCCATACACAGACCGACCCCGGCAAGCGTAGCTTGACCTGATGGATCGACCCGTGCGGCAGTTATTACTAAGACAATTAAATAAACTGTGAGTTCCAAATATCGTCATGCGGAACGTTACTATGTTACTTGCTATGCCCATTAATCATTCTTCATATTGACCAAACCTCCCAATATTTCCTGAAATTAAACTACCATTACTCACAACAATCTCGTTGCGTGTGACCGCCACCAAACTAATTTCATGGTCGATGTAGGTCACAATTATTGTTGTTTCGTAGTCTAGGCTCAAACTAGTTCTATACTTAGCGGCACTAATGATTTATTTTATGGAACAGCAAAGTTTGCCGTGTGGTCCACGACTCCACGACTGAAATAGGACAGCCGCTTTTGTAGTGATTTAGTTGACTCCGTTATTATTATTAGATAAATGAGCATTTAATTTACACTTCAGAACATCGTGCTAATAAGCAACTTAATAAGCTTGATGATAATGTGCAAGGGTCGTCCAAAACTATCTGCCTTACTAAAATGCAAGAGGAAACAAGATAACAGACAGATTTAGCAAATTATACAAAAATTAAAAATAACAACAACAAAAAAGACAGCTAGAGGGCTAGTCTATTAAACATTCAAGCTTAAATATATAACTTATCATGTTTATTATCTGGGAAAAAACGGTTACGCTACTATTAAAGATTCAGTGATATTTTATGAGAAATTACTGCCGCGGACAGTAACCAACTCTTAAAACAATAAAAGTGTTAAAATAAATAGTATCAACACCTGGCAGTCACAAGAATGTCACAAAACAGGAAACAGTATTTAATAAACCAATTAATACTACACAAAATAAATTAATTGTCAGTCACCCATCGCGTGATCATCAACCACAAATCAGTAACCACACGTTAAGAGGTTTACTAAAGAAATTTACACATTTAAGTTAAATATCATAATTTATAATACACTTAGCTGGATTACCGACTCTTATCTCATTAGTGATCTTGATTGTAGTTTATGTTGTCTCAGGAGAAATAATGTAGAAATATGATACAAAACGGCTTCAGGTGATGAAGTGAAAAACGAGCGAAGTGATAAATGGTATTTGGAGATATTATCATTAAGAAATAATAAGTTGGATAAAGGAGAATTGGTGATTTATGGAAATTGATGAAATATGGAAATTACAAAAGATGGGCATGCAAACAATGATGTTATTAATAAAAAATAAGTAGTTCTAAGAGACAAAGAGGCTGATAAATGTGATATATAGATGTTGCGAGACACCAAAAACGTTGTCTCTCGGTTTCTCCCATGAAACGTATTACAAGTCGCAAGAAGTTTGACACGTGTTATTATTTCAATAACAAATATGAGTGTACACTAATTTGTTTTGTGCAAGGGCCAGCTTTCATTGCAATGCATATCAATTCATCAAATGCACCGCTGAGTTCTTGGCAGAAGTTATGATCATTCATCTTTCTCATTGAATGTTCGTGAACGTATATTTGTCAATTAGCTTATATTTGAAATTTATTACTTGCGAACGTATTAATTCTTTCAGTGGAATCATAATCTGCTAAAAAGTTCTCAGGAAAACCTTACACGCAAGAGCTATGCAGTTCCAATAGATTAACGTTCTGTATAATCCTCTTTTTATATTTTTTGAGGGCTCCATTGTTCGTCTTTGTATTACCAACGCTTATTATTTTTTCCTGTACCCGAATTAAGTTTCCGGTCTACTGCGGTCAGTTTGCTTAAAACAATAGCAAATTCATTATTAAAATCGAAACAATAACTGCCAGGTTATAAAACACTTCGGCAAAATTCTTACAAATTGGAAAAAAAAAACGTTTTGCCAATTTGCTTTTACTTCACTCTTTTTAATTTTATTTACGCTGAACACGTCAAGGAGCTGGGAAAGTTTGTTGTCCCTTTCTGTGGTGGGTTAAAAGAAAGAGATGGGTGGTTCTTCAATGAGAGGTCTAATGAAAAATGCAAAGGGCAAAAACACTGACTCGTGTTACCTCACCGGTGCGAGTATTTAAGGAAAATATTTTTAACTGCATTTTGTGAAAGCAAGTTGAACCACCAGTACACCGTGTACTTCCTATATTATCATTTTTAATAAACGTTTAGTTGTTATTCGTTTTATTACATTTAATTCAACAAATATGTAAGACGGAAGTTCAACTTGATCATCTACATTCAATAAGATATGGAACATATTTAATACTTTGACAATGACATTGTACCTACTTAAACCCTACCTAGCCTACAAATGCATATTTAAGGGATTACATTTTGATTCCCTCTTTGTGCCCCTTTGATGTCATTGTATTCCTAACTGAATGTCTTATTCACGCTTCATTAAAAACCTATTCAGTTAATGTAATCTAATGTTCCCCATATATTTCACATGATTCTTATCCCATTGTGTATTGAAATCTTCAATTTTTCCACTTTTATAATCTCTCAATAAGTTTCCAAAACATGATTCTGTTACGAGACATCATTTATTTTGGTTTTCAAAACAGACTTTTGTATAATTCGGTCATCTATCATGAGACCAGAAATATATAGAAATGGATTTTGATTTGTAGTTAGCTTTAAGAGATTCCAGTGTTGATTGATTTGACTCTCAGAGCAAATCTAGGGCAGTTTAGAAGAAGATTATAGGTACTCGTATAGTACCGTTTTCATTACTCAATCCAAAGTAATCCATTACACATTTACAAGTAAAATTGGGTCAAAATGAAATTTCAAACACACAGTTAAGGAAATTCTAAACACGCTACTAATCGCAAGATTGTAAACAAACCATTGTTAACGATTATTCTTTCGATTGCAATGTTTGAAAAAACAGTACCGATGCATCGATTCAACAATCGATCTGTCGGATATTGCTGTTATGATTGGATCGGATATTGTGGCTGTTGCTGAAAAATGTAATAATAATAAACATGATTTGACTTGTTCACCTGGGAGCATACACGTTATGGTGTGCATTTCAAATATGTAGATTAATATTGAACATCCATGGCAGAATCTAAACTTTTAAAATAATTTAAAATAATTCACGTGGGACATAAGCATGCAATGATAAGTTTGGCAAAGTTTCCGCATAATGTCTATATCATCTGAAAGCCTCCTTTTCCGATACAACGGATGTCAACGTTAACACGAATAAAATTAATTATCAGCATTGGCAGATTCAATTTGTTGTTTTGCGTTATATAATATATTTTTTATTAACAATATTGGAACTTCATTCCAGTGCCCCAAAGGCCTGAACCCTTCAACAATGTTCCGAATACATTTGCAACTTAATATACCGACGATTTCCGTGACAAACTCCCATAAGCTCCCATGGAAACACCATAATTCTTACTTTCTCCGCTTGATCGCGATAAGACACTAATAACCGAGCAATATGCTAATAACTCAATAAGTAACGCGTATATAACATATTGCTCTTAAAACCTGGGAATGGGAGAAAAGTATAGCTTGTCAGTTGTTTATCACGTGTGTTGTAAGCTTCAATTGAGACGATATCATCAATTCTCACCATGACGCTGATTTGGGTTCTCTCACTGTAATTTCTCGATAAAAGTCCGATATCGGTAAAAGGCCTCTTAATTGTATGAAAGAAATGGGAAAAATCGAAGGCCCGAAATCTTTGGAATGACAAGTCCATAATGAAAGAACTAGGCATGACTAATGATACCTATATGTTTTACAAGTGTATCACATTATGCATCGATTAGAAAAGCCAATCTCCACCGGAATTAAAGAAAAGAAAAAGAGGAATGATAAGAATAGAAATATGAATATTTGGCGTACTCTTACGAGCAGTGGAGGCCCAGCTGCAACTTACAAGTAGTCGTAGGTTCGAAGATAAGCACTTTACTTTGTGTAAATTAATTTATCACCACTGCTCTCAAAACGGTGAAGGATAACATCGTGAGGAATCCTGCATGTCCTTGAACAAAAAATTAGACGATTTGTGACATCCACACTGGGCCCGCGTAGTGGATTTCGGCCCACTCTCTCTCAAAGAAAGATCAGGCCTGTGTCCAAGCAGTGAGAATATTAAAGGCTGATTATGTTATGCTTATGCTATGCAAGAAGCGATTTTAGAGTGAGCATACTATTTCACCTCCACCGGTGTGACGCATTAATCTCATACGAATAAACATGAACCAGCCATCACGAATATCAATCAGCACCGTCCTACCACCATCCTACCGCCACAGCATCCGTTACACCAACCAATCGATATCTCCCAAGTGAATGGCGTCAACAATGTCTCGTCTACAATACCTGATTGGCCAGTTTCAACGTCAGACAACCAGTTAAATATAGTCAGGCTCGTTAATATGGATTATTATTTTATGGTCTACTAATTTATGTGGCGGTAGCAGCGGTAAATAGTCAAGATGTCGGCTTTAAAAAGTGTAAATCTGATGTGATGTGGGAATGGGAGTTAATTTTACACTTGTATTCTGGATTCCAATGGATGTCAAAATTAATAGGGCTACAGCTCACAATCACTAACATTTGGTAATGTCAATAATGCTCATATTTTGTGGCAAGAAACGACTTAACTATAGGTGAATAATACTTAGAAGGAATCCGATTCTATAAATGGTTACTTAAGGATAACTGCATAGACAGTAGCATCGTTTGTAATCAATAAATTGAATCATATCAATGGCGATCGTATTTTGGCTATAAATGATTTTAAAATCTCGAAGAAGTGAAGTCTTAAAACGTTTAGTGAATATTTTAATTATTGGTTCTATTTGAATTCAAGGTTATGTTTATAATATCAATATACAAGGACCCCTGTCCTTTTACAGCACCTCATATATTGGGATTAATGCTAACGAGTAATTAAATATATGCATCACATATGCGAGACCTAATCAAGGTGGTCATAGATCAGTTAATTATAAAGAAATGCTATTCCATTATTGTAATTTGAAATAATAAATTACTATTTTATTATTTCCCACTCATTAATCACCAGAGTTTAAAATTCAAAGGGTTTTTCGGCCTTGCTCCTTTTATCCATGGGGTCCAACAAAAACATCTCCTTCTCAAAGACATGATCCTCCTGTCTTTTGCTCAATTTATTTGGGGTCAGCAGCCGACATCTCAGTAAATTTCCCTTTTCTATCCATAATCATCTTTCACTTAAAAAGCCTCTAATACTATTATACTCTAATGGTCACAAAAAATCTAAGCAATACATTTCTATTGCCCCGTGCAAGTTGTCCCAGTCAAACTGGAACTTGTACCTGTCTACAGCAGTCCTAAGTTTAGAACGTTATTGTCTTGCATAAACGTTCATATTAGTAGTACTGACAGCCTATCTGATCTGAGTTGTACTCAAAATATGTACATTGTATGGGACAATTCAATTTCACATGACGACTATTATTAAAAATGGCGGAGACTTCACATATAACAAAAAAATTCAATATTTAATTCATATATTACGCTTCGAAGGGCCGTACTAAAATATTATACTTTTCCAAAGAATTGATGTCACAAACACCTTTTACGACATTACAGAAAAACAAAAGAGAGAGGAAAGAGGCTTCAAAAGGAGATGTCATGTCATTTACAACGTTTGCTAAATAGGAGTTCTTTATCAATCAGGAAACAATAAAACCCACAATTTCTATTTTCATTCTTCATGGTACATCTACATCTTAATCTACATCCAGCATATATGTTAATGGATCAATTATTTAATACCAGTTTAGGTCGCGACGCTGCGCCCGCGCCGTTCTCGTTGTATCGAGCCAGTCGCTAAGATTATCCGTTTATTGAACATGCATGCAGATTATGTGGCCTCTAATAATAGTTAAATAAACTTGTGATAACCGGGTGACATGCATGCTGGGTCATTATGGAAAAATAAACTTTGGTACAGGTTTTTGAAAGATATGAGGAATATAACGGTTAATGTGGGTGTTATTTGTATTAAAGAAGATTCGTCAAGAGGAAATGCGAAATTACGAAAATCGTAGATTTGAAAAAAAGATGTATATATATCCCTATGTTCATAAAAATAAAGCTTTGGCAAAGGAAATTAAAGACTAGCGAAACTGTAGATAATAAAATTAAAAACTTGGCTATATTCAATCTAATATCCCTCAATTCTTAGCAACGAATAATTGCATCTGCACTCATTTCTTTGGCAATAGCCCGCCGAAAGAAATAAACTAGGTTCATCCCAAAACTTCAAACTCGTAAACATCTTAATAAAATCAACTATTACCCCAGACACGTATAAAAATCTTCTAATAAACATAACACTTTATTAGTGAATGCTGTATCTCCGTAATTAGTATTTGGAGAAAGTTCCGTGTACCTACAATATCATAGTAGTTAATGCGTTAGATTTGTGAGATTACTTTTTTGTGATAGAAAACGAGTTGATTAGTACAAGTTGTAGAGAGGTGAAAGACCTTTTGACATGAGAGGTCTGTTCTTAGGAAATAATAAAGCACTCGTTTTGAAATTTTGTGACATCAAGATACCAGAAGGCCAGAAAGCAAACTCATGCGGAATCTTTTATACATTGTAACACCAAATCAATTATCACGCCTCGCCCTTAAGACCTAGGCAAAATATTTTTTGATATTCGGATAGTTCATGACCAGAAGAGGTGCTATAAAGTAGTTGAATTAAAAAATATATATATATATAAATCCGCGAGATATCGCCGGAATTCTGGTGTGGTAGAATTCCGTAAAAGACCTGACACTTATATCCTGCGTGCCCTGATAGACGTTGTTGGTGTAATATACGAACGCTGCTGATCATAAATTTGTCGTAGCTAATTTCTGAACTGACATAATTTAGATTACCATCGAAGCACGGTAAATATTGCAATTTCCCTTTGATCGTTTTATTGGTAAATAAGAGACCAATTATCCAACAGTCAAAGGTTTACAGTAGATATTACGACTATTTGGATTACAGTTTTGATTGAAAACTTAAATATTCATTGGTGTCATGACACTAGTCATATCTTGAAATCTCTAGTAGCTAGCGTACATTTTGAAACTGTAGAAGTATAGACATAGTCCATTTATCGACAACATGGCTGATTGCCACAAAGCAAGACGAGCACTAATAACGCTACTGCCCACAACAGACTTCCCTGGGATATATCGGCTAGCAAGTTACCATGTTATACTAACAATGTTTACGCCGCCATCTGTCGGTCCACAGGGCCTCATTAATCAGAACCATACTACTTACAAGTAGCGTTGACGATTAGGAACCTAAACCTAAACAAACAAATGAAAGTTTAAATTTCACAAAAGGAATTAGGACATTGAAAGATAATATTTATTGTAAAGGAATAATATTTAAGGGCGAAACTAATAAACCGAACGGTAGTAAAAGGAATGATTGTTTATCTTCATAATACGGAAACTATAAATTCTCAGAAACAGCTCAGACACCTGGGGATGTTTTGGAAAATAAACGGTGTAGACTGAACCTAGGTTAGTGTTGGTAGCAGACATTTTACACGCGGTCGTGGCTGCAGGCAGTGTAGTCACAATAAAAGCAAACGCATTTCTACTAGTTGTAGACTTGGAACTAGCTGTCGATTGCCAAGATATCTTAATACGGTTAAAGAGAGTACACATGCGGGAATAGATAAACCGAACAGCTGTTTGCGGTGGCAACAGGCATTGAGGAATATTCATATTCACAAAAAATATCTGCCTTTAATTAATAGCTTTGACAATAAGGCTTTTGTAAAAGTAAATAAAGAATAATGAAAAGATTTGAAAACAGCTCACTTCAAGATTTGGGAAAACCTCAAAAACAAGAGCAGAGAGCAAATCGACTTTGATAAACAAATAAAACCGTCATGCTTACGAGAGAACGAAAATCTCGCCTCATTATAAAAGAAATCGAGTGCAAAGATGACTAAATAAAGTCAACACAGCGCTATATCAACGCAGGCTGCCACATAAACAGCACATAGTGACGTTATGAAATACGATTATGAGCGAAACGCAAGCCCGATTCGATTGTTTCAAAATCGTTAGTTTCCGCGACTGTGTTGCCGATCACAATACCACTGTTGATCGTGTACTGTTGTACGTATTTCTTTCTTAGGAACAAAATCGATTCTTGTTACTAGAGTTGCCGCGAATAGTGTTTATAGCGAATAGTCGAATACCGATTAATCGCCATTCACTTTGGCGAATAGTCGAATAACTCGACATTACTATTCGACATAAAAAAAAACATTAAACACATTAAAAATATTTCTAATTTCTAATAAGGTTGTGAGAAAAGAAAACAATAAAGTTAAAGAAATCTGTTTCATGTTATACATACCTACGAACTACATCGCATTAGCAAAGGCTGACAGAAAAATAAACCCATATGAATGGTGAGCTTTGAGTACCAATAAGAATAGATTTCCTATTTTAAGTAAGCTTGCTAAACGATACTTAATCACACCAGCAAGCTCTGTTTATTCAGAAAGACTATTTTCCGAGGCAGGTTTAATTTACGAGGAAAAACGAAACTGACTTGCTCCAGAACGTGCAGAAAAAAATGTTTTTTTGCACCACAATCTGCCTCTGTTGGATTTTAAATATTAATTAAAAAGCCTTACTTATTTAATTTCATGAATATGATAGGCACAGGCACATATTACAGATAATAATTGATATTGTGTATTGTTTTATTAAGGAATAAAACGTTAAAAGTTTATTTTCGACGACTATTCGCCGAATGTCGAATAATACTAGCTATTATTCGGTATTCGACAAATATCAAAGAAATGACGAGTAATGCCGAATACCGAATAATAGCGAGTATTCGCGGCAACTCTACTTGTTACCCCGTAGACCGTACGTAGGTTGGCCATGTTTTGTCGTGCACACCGTACAGTACGGTCGACAAGTCAATAATTTTGTCTTGTTTTGCAAACCGTTTACCGGTAATTGGGTGAAAGAATGTAATAGACTTCGTGATCTATAAATAATTTAAGTAATTGAAGTGGAAGCTGGGTAATTTGAATCTGCGTTTATGGAGTGATTACAGGCTGTGTAATTGAACGTAATCAAGCTTGAACGAGGTGATTGTGCGACTGATTCTGAGCACAACACTTAATTTGTGACAAAACTACTACTGACCAAACCCCATTCATAAATTGATGAATCAACAAATGGATTGTTTCGGTCATTTTTATCATACTTGTTTCGTGCTTCGAGTCTTATACCAATAATTAATATCTCTTTTAATATACCATTATTTTAATCATAAGATTAAACAACTACACGTTTTTAATTTTTAAACATAACACGAAGTTTTACATCTAGAAATTACAAAAATATTTACATTCTCTGCCACATTAAATGAAAAGTCTTGCTCTCATCTCTTTAAAGTTTTATAAATATGACATAAATCAGCCTTAACGTCGCTCTACAGCTGATCTCCTGAACTCCAACGAGTGAAACTAATAGTAATTCGTATTCCAACACATCTTTCTTTCATAAAAATAACATTAAGAAAATACTAATAAAACCTCCACTAAATGAAACCCTTACGTAGCCAAGCCGATACTATCATAAGTATCAAAATGCTTATTAAACAGATTAACATCGGCTAACACCTTATGAATTTTGATACTTTACCTTACAAACTGGAATATGGCTGCATCTACATCGAAATGACTTGATTTTCAAAGATTGAGTTGTCCGATAAGGTTCGTAGGTTCGGCAATCCAGTAGGTGCGTAAGATATGAGCTGGTGGAGTCGTTTATCACAGAAACTTGTGCGGTGGGGTGTAACTGACTGTTGTAACACAGTTTGGAAAGGTTTGATTAATTCTGATGTGTGTGACTGTTAGAAAATTTGAAAGACCATAATGAGCTGCTGGTGTGGGGTAAGAAGCTGTAGCAAGGCTTAAGACGCAGATATGCCAGTGGCCTTGAGTTGTTAGATTGCGTGTTCTGTGCTGAGCCCACGCAACGCGTCGTACGTCCAGCCAGTAATAGGACTCGCCCATCTAGGAGCTATGGCCCAAATTAGACGCATTATTAATTTAGTATTCATAAAAGAAAAGGTATTTTAATAAAACACGTATACTAAAAGATAAATAATTAAATTATCTTTAAGGTGGTGAAGATTTTAGAAAAATAGGCTTGATGGTTTTTGCGTGATTCTCAGTTTTTTATCCGCGTTAGACATAACTTTACAAATTAATTACGCTATATCATATTAACATAATCTTAAATATTCACTGATTAAACTTATTAAAAAAATGCTTTAATTCAACATATATTTTTTTCAAATCATTAACACTACTCGTTTAGACGTGATCTTCAGTATAAAATCATTAAAAGTCGGTTAATGTCGCCTTAAGATGTTCGAAAAAATGAAGAAAAATAGCCGACAGTTATATACCGACCGACCGAACCGTGGCCGATATTGGAAGGAAAACAGTGCATTTCACATAATAATTTTATATTCCTTTACTGTATGTACAAAACTGATGCTATTTAATTTATACTTGTTTAATATTTCAGATTAGAACATTAAGAAAATGATAAAATTAGATCAAAAGCATCAAATCCATAATTTTTGTAACAAGAATAATTTGGCAGAATGAATGAAGCTGCTCTCGTAGTATACAGAAATTCAAAGCTTTCAAACCAATAAACATATACAACTTATTATAATAGCTGATATTATATAATATAAATATGTGCATAATTATGGAAACAGTGGCGATTATCATAATTTCGTATCGACAGATTCTGAGAACCGGGGACTATAATTGGTAGGTTACCCATTCTTTAAATTTCAATTAATTGTAAAACTTCGTTCGTTATATTTAAATCTTAAAGAGTAGGTATACTATATTTTACTATATATATGGAAATTTGTGAAAAAGAAATATAATTTGTTGGCAGCCTTCTTATGAAGGCTGCATACAACCAGATTACAAGATCGTTCTCTCAGGACCAATCAATTGACCAGTCTGTGCGGTTGATAACAACCGTGCAGAAATAATGCAACAAAATAACATAATGTACATAACGGAGGAGGTTATGTCTCTTTCGTTATTTTCAGGCATATTTTAATTACTTTAGGCGTACTGTGGGTAGTGTTGGTTATTGCGCAATAGAAAAACCGTTTGCAGTTCAGATCAAATTATAATTCACGATCAAATTACTCACACTACCAATACACACATTGTAGTTACACGACACAACTATTCGGAATGCACGATAGTTTCTAAATGTGCCAACTGCTTGACAGCCATCAACGAATTCTGTTTAGCTCCGGCCGGTCCGAGTTTTACGTTGTAGACTCTGTCGAAGGCCGCTAACTATCATGTTCATGTTCATGTTTTCGAAACTAACTATCTCAGGGCGTAAAAAACTCATAATGAAGCTACAATGTTCTTAACGGGCCATCAGAACAGCTTCAGTTATATAGAGAACTTTTGGGCATCGTCTTACATCTAGACGAAAAGTTCAATATAGTGAAACTAGCTTTGTGAAAAGTCTATAGGAGCGTTTTAGAACTATGAAACGCGTCCGATAGTTATGACGTTCCTACATTGAATTGAAGCGAACATAGACCAGGGTAGCAAAGAATCAGAAAACATTTATTGTCATCATATTTCATCTAACGCATGTATATGTCATGTTAAACATTGAAAACACGACATTACAAAACGCGATAATTTAGGAGAGTGGGTTTAAAGAATCTCAGCTTCAACGGAAGCGTATGATAAATGTGGACATGTGTAAAACTACAAAAAATAAATTGATTTTTATGTCCTACGTCAAAGACTACTACATCAATTTTGTTATTTCATCCTTCTGGAGCCCTTTGTCACATTCTATAATCATGCAACTCCAATGAATTATATTGATTTATATCAAATGAGCTCGTCGAAAAAATGGGAATACTTTTTAGTCTGTCTATTCTGCCTCAGCTTAGTCTATGACTGTCTACTGCTAGGCAAGAATATCTCCTTGTGCATCATCATCATGATCAGGCCATAACGTTCCCACTGCTGGGACACAGGCTTCTTCTGTGTGAGAGGGAGCGGGTCATTATCCACCACGTGGGCCCAGTGCGAGGACACATGCAAAAGTATGATCGATCCTAGTCAGTTGCAGTAATCAAAACACGGTATTGTATGTCCCAATATATGAACCAATCGTTACCAATAATATGATTTTAATATTAACACTGAAAGGTCAAATACCGGAGTATTATCACAGATCTCCGTTATTGGCGATTCGTTGAAACTGCCTCTTGTTTATGAAACCGCTATAATTTTTAATAACGACATGAATTCCTTCTGTATCTTGATCGAGACTGAATATATTTGCAATATGAGGAAACTAATTTATTATACCAACCTAGCGCGTTGACACATATTTCGGATTGCTTGTTAAAAATGTTTTACGTTCCTTTATCTCTGTGCTTTTATACTTAAATCTTATGAGTTGAACTAGGCTACAGAATAAATATCATAAGAACATAGGGTAAAAATCTATGTAGGTTGTTGTTTTGTACATGTCCCTATAATTTAACCCCACCCTTCGAACTCAAAGGACAAATAAGAAATGCAACCATTGCTGATTGCTTTTCTTATTTGCAGGCCAGCACATGCTAAAATGTAAGGTTACCTATTTAATGTATACCAATACCTATTTGATAAAGAATTCCTTAAAATATCAATTAACCATTTACTCCTTAACACACATTCAGATGCCGAGTAATTAGATTATGGACCTCATCGTGTTATCATTCCCAATCTTCAGATTAATTTTGTCTTACTACTCCATTACGCGGACGCATGACTTGTCAATAAGATTACAGATAAGACAGGACTTCAGCAAGCGACGAGACGAAAAGTCATTTTCGTCATTTTATACTTCAATGTAAGAATGCAGTGAACAAGAGGGATACAATACGGACCAAAATAAACAACTCATTCCGGAAAAAGAAATAAAATTCCCCAGCAGACATTATTAGAACTATTGTCACAGACATCACTGGGTCCCTAATACCGAGACAGATAAAATCAAGTTATTTCTAGTCACACACGTAAAACACAAATTCCACGTCCGATGTCACTATTTTTATAATTACAACACTATTTCCTAGAAATCGTCTCGAAACACAATTAATTTATTCAAACGAAGCGATCTTGATACTTGCAAAATATATTGTTTAGTATATATTTTTTATAAATCTTAAGCTTCTTGAGTTCATTTGGATTTGTGCCAGCTCTTTAGCGGTTGGAAATGGGACCAGGTTTGTGAGAGCTCCCTCGTCTCTCTGATTTATCGTGTGAATGATGGAAAGCGGAGGTTTTACAAGAGATTTGAGGATCAAGACTAATTGGTCCGTTTACGTAGTTTGACATTGCGCTTGCGTTGATTGTCTCAATGTTTTGGTTTAAATCGACTGCTAGTACGGATTAGGTTTTAAACGTGGTTTTGCAAATGAAGTGTTGTCGGTTTTGCTTTGCCGTAGGAATATCAATGTTTATTTTATAATCTGTGGTGCTAGTCGGTACATTTATGCAAAACTCGGTGAGCTAATGGCACTTGACTTGTACATTTAACTTGTTTATTTTAATTCTGGAAACATTAAAAGATAGTGTAGATTTATATTATCTATGGTCACTTTCGATTCGTGTTACAGATAAAATATTTAACGTAGATTGCATTTGTTGGAAGTGGTTTTCCTAGAAAAACTAGATCTTTCGAAGCAAAATGTTAGCGTTAAAATCACCAATCACCAACTAAAGTTAATTACTTCCTCAGTTACCACACTAAAGCCACCGGAACATCTTTATGCTTGCAGAGTTTCCCTGTAACCGATTGTAACACTGTTGCATATAAATTTCTACACGTTACCTTCAGCATAAAACCGGTGTAAACAATTGTTGGTGAACCACTAAAAAATAAATACCGTAAGACGGGGTGAATAAGAACTCACGGGGGGAACAGAGAAAAGAACTTGGTATAGATTCAAACGTTTTTTATGGCAAACTCGTTGAACCCAGCAAAAAAAATCGCTTCTTTAGCAATTTGGTAGTATTGTTTTTCTTAGTCTGGACAACGTTTTATGCGTGGCAATATGGCAAAAAATCGTCAAAACTAAACGTCAAAGTTGACAACAAAAGATGTGAGTTGAGTGAGCGTGAGTTTGAGCTTTGGTAAGTAATTGTATTTTGGTGTTATTAGTTTAAATTTAGTTTTCCATTACGGTCTGTGTTATTAGAACTATATTGAGCTACATATATTGAAGTAAGAATATGCCTTATTATATTTTCTTAAATTTTTCGGGGTGATTAGACACACGAAAGGGGTGAATAGTTACGAAATAATTAGAAATGATGATGACGGACTATCACAAAGTTTAAGCCCCGTTGGTAGGTTCAAATTTCACTTTTAGTGTTTTTAATTTAATTTTGGAATTTTGTGGTTCTTACTAAAGTTATGACAAATTTTCTATTCACCCCTCAGGTGTGTCTAATCGCCCCTCCGGTATGTATATTGTCCCCTGATGGGAGGTAAATAAAAATCACGTATATTTTGACGTTTTTCTTATTAACTATAAAAATAACCGACTATGTTTAGTGTTTGGTCTAAGACTCAACAAATATATCCTTAGAAAAATGGGTATCAATTCTGCAACATTACGAAAATCATTACAAAAGATCGAAGAGCTATCTATTCACTCCGTTTTAATTTATGTAGTAAAATCGCCATCATACACGACTTTCCCGGCGTGAGAAGAAACCTTTACCGAGGAGCAACAGGCTACGAGGTTGTGGGTTCAAATCTGGGCAAGTACCAATGTGACTTTTCAATTAATAATTATATACTTTCTGAGTTTATCTTGGACATTACTGACACCGGTGAAGGAAAACATCGTAAGGAAACCAGGACTTATAGTTACAACAACGTCAACCCGTCTTGAGCAAGCGTGGGGATCAATGCTCGTGCCTTCTCTGTATGAGAAGAGGCCTTTGCCCTGCAGTGGGACAGTAACAGGCTGGTATTATTATTATTTAACAGGCTACTCTCAATTAAAAACCCACGCTTGTAATACAAGGTAAACAATACAGAACAGGGTTACCAATATAGGTAGACTACAAACCGAGACAAGTCTCACAAACTATACTTAAAAAGCATATCTAAACTGTCTTTATCCCACACCTCATAACTGATACGATACCTAAATATAGTGCAAAAGATCGCCTCGTATGAAACCGGCTTTATTTTACTTTTTTTATAAGAGAACAAGCTGTATAATAAGCTAACTAAGCGAAAACAAACTGTCGGTTCCGCGCCCTCCAATTCGGTGCATGCGGCTCGCTATGTAATTATTAGGTTGATAGGAATTCGTTATAGAGATAGCGGAAAGCGGAGTGTGCTAATTAATTTTGTAAGTGAGTAGGAACACAGAGGACTACCTCGTTGGTCAGTATGAGGCCCTGGCTTCTAAATCCGTGTCGGGCAAAGTGCTATTGGGTTTTTACATTTGGAAAGTCTGGAGTCAGGATTTGTGCCCGGCTGATGGCAGTAGGCTCGCCCCCTATTACATGGGACTTAAACATAACTGGCGAAATGTGGGTGTACTATGGTACACCTCTGCCTAACCCTTCGGGGATAAAAAAAAGGAAGACAGAAAGAAAAATATTTTATTTGGGACACGCATAGGTATTTCTATTGTCGCTGTAACAAAAAATAATAAAGTTAAAAAATGTAAGTGGGTCACCGTAGAACGTGTTTTTTACGAAATTTTTAGCTAAATATTGTACATTGGTACGGAACCCATCGTGTGCAAGTCCGACTCGCAATTGGCCGGTTTTTTTTATTTCTGATCTCTCTGTCGTGGTTGTCTTGGTGTGGGCAGTAAAGCAAACCCATCATTTTTGGTACGCTATCATTGGATTCTTAATAAGCTCAACAATGAACTAATATAATGCATTTTTTCTGTTGATATGCTCAAGAATGAACAAATTTCATGCATTTTCCTGTTAATATGCTTATTAATCGCGAATCGCTTTCAGTAAGCACAGCACCCCATCGCAGCCACCCGCAATTATGCCGCGATAATGGCCGACGACGCGTTTAATGCTGTTTAGTAAGGGCTGTCACGAAAACTTATTTATTAAACACTAGCTGTAGCCCGCGACTTCGTCTGCGATCCAGAATAAAAAGTAGTCTATGTCCTTCTCCAGGTCATGGTCTACCCGTGTGCCAAATTTCATCCAAATCCGTTCAGCCGTTTTAGCGTGAAAGCGTAATGCTGCGGCCGCATCTGCTTCTATCATGACGAAGCTTCGCACAGTGATACACGCAAATGTGACCAACCATTATCGGTATCATCGCGATAGTTCGGGCTGCGTACGGGCTGGTACATAATAAACGTGGCGAAGCCGCTTATGTGACCAGCGCATTAACGCGATAACTTTTTAGCGAGTAAAACATACGAAATTTCGGCATGCATTGTTTTGTCACGATAGACACAGATGCGGCCGCAGCATAACATACAAAAAAAACAAATGAACAAACAAACTCACTTTCACATTTATAATATTAAGTTAGCATAACTTTACGCCTTGTTTCTGCGAGGGGTTAGGCAGAGGTCGCCTCGTTGGTCTAGTGGTCGCAATCGCTACTGCTTGAGGTCCTGGGTTCGATTCCCAGTTTGGACAAATTGTTATTGGGTGTTTCCATGAGGATATTCTCAGTAGCAGCCCGGAGTCGGATTTGTGCCCGGTTGATAGCAATAGGCTTCCTATTACATGGGACTTAAATTGACGAAATATGCGTACCTACTAGGTATGTATCCCATTATTATCCTGCATGCAATGTATCATGTACACCATGTTTAAACAAATAAAATTTACTTACTTACTTACTATGGGTACCTCTGCTAACTGATTTATTAATTCGTGGAGTTTCTTGCCGGCTCTTCTCCATAGGAAACGACCAATTGGAACCGTGCACCTAGCTTCTGACGTTTCATAAGTGCCCTTGTAGGTTTATGTGACATAAAATATTTTGAATTTTGTGAGTTTTCACTGATTTTATAGTAATTACAATGGTTTCTGTTACCATCTCCGCTGATTTGAATCTATGTTTAGCATCTTATCATGATCGTAATTCTCGGGCTGATGTCAATTAATTTGGCGCATTTAGATAATCAAATAGTGGTCTCAAGGTTTCGAAAGCCTAATACTTAATTGACAACTGACTGCAATACATCTGCATTTTATAATACCAATAAATCTAATTAAAGATTCATCACCACATACCAATAAATTGAGCAATTCCATTAAATGACCGTACTTTACTTAATACTCGTAAATCAAAGCGACCTATCGTGGAATGTCTACCGTTTCGTCTATAATGTGCCGACCACATTCATAACTCCTCCTTAAATCGTCATCAATTATTTTAATGTTCCTTCATAAATATAATTGTCATACACACAGGCGACACTGTGTATCACCTATGTTTAAAGCTACATAACATGAATATAGCCCAACTTAGATTAAACTCTACTGCTGTAATAATAGCGTCTAAATTCTAAATAATCGTGGCCCTATCACGCAAAACGTTTACAAAATTAAACTAACATTCCCTTAAAACGAAATTCGAACACACCCCTCATTATAGCAAAGGATTATGGCGTGATGTCAAACACAATTGCATTTCGAAGCCGCAACATTAATGTTGTCTAAAATTATGTTTTGCGCAAACGCAACCCGCCGACAGTAGTCGGACGTATTCGGATAAAGTCGCCACTTATACAATGTCCACTGAGTGTTGCGAAAATAGGAAACCTATGTAGGTCTAATTTCGTAACGAATACACTCGATGAATCATTGATTTGTGAATAAATTAAAAGGGCATGCAAGTCGTGTGGATTTATCAACGTTGTGAAAATAAACTTGACGCGAGAATGTGAATATAATAGAGATGTCGAGACTCTTTACGCGGGCCATCGGTTTGCTTGAGTGTTGCCAGTTTTGCCGCTTGACTCGAGTTCCTTATAAGGAGTATGGCAACATTGTATCTTTTGTTGACAATGGTGTGTAATGTTGTCGATTTGTTCTCGAGTCTTGTAATGAGGTTTACGTACAAAATCTCGTGGGCTTTCTTGTACAACTGTACTGATGAAATGGTTATGTATTTTAATACAGAAACCACTATTATTTCAATTGACTGAAGATAGTAGGTAGAATAGGTAAAGCTTCTGACAATGGAAATAGTACCTAATGGTTTTTTTTTTTTTACAAGAAGCGAACTTAAGTATTGATGAAGAAGACGTTCTGCCCCCTCCCCTTAATTTATTCAACAATTTACCTAGTTATTTATCGCCTGATATTTTTTTTTTTTTATCAAATAGAGGTTTGATTTATATCTGCCACGTACCTAAACGATTATTAAAAAAATCTAAAATGTATCCTTTGAGCAAATGAGACTCAGACTAACCCCAAGCCTTCTGCTTTCATAAATAAATTGTATTTTAGCCCGGATGAGAAAGACAGGAAGTACCTAAGAAGCCTATGTATTGACAAATAAAGTAGATAGTAATAAAAATGGCGCCCTAAGCCGGAATTTAGAGAAAATCTAGGACAGACCAATACTTATCTTCCTCTGAACACCTTTCCTAGGTAATGTAAACTTCCAGACGACAATCCTATATTTATAGGAGTTATTTATTTATTTATATAACAATTGCTTGCTGCACTTACAGTTCTATTAAAACCGCAAAAGTTTATGTTTTAAAGACAAAATTATAATCTGGCATTCGCTGAAAATCGTGGCAAATACAGCATTGGAAAACAGTTTACACGAATGTACTTAGAAGCTTATTAAGTACCCCTTCATATCAAACAAAGTCGATTACATTTTAACAACCATTGCCGTATTTAAGTACATCGGTCCACTACAAATACACCGAGTAATGCAAATTAAAGTGTGTGTACCAATAAAAAAACCATAACAAGCCAACAGTTTAATTAGAAGCAGACTGTAGAATAACATAAAAACTATCAGCTTTCATAGTTTCGTAAAGTTGTTAACATAATCAGAGGATACTATCAAAATAATTATTTTGTTCTTATCGACATGATTATCTTACTTAGTAAAACTTGTTAAAAGTAAAGCCATGTCATGTTATGTTAAGGCTCTCGCAGACAGACGTGACGCGACGGCGAAAGATTTTATAGACATTGTTCCACCAGAGTCGCGTCGCACCTGTCTGCGGGAGCCCATAACTGTGTTTTAACTATGTCGGGATTGAGATTTAATTACAAAGTGACAACCTAGTACTCGTATTTATTTAGGTATACCTACTACAGTATGCAAGAAAAAGACAATGTTGCACAGACCCCAAGTAAATTGGGGTGGGACACTTAGGGGTTTATTTACAATCATTGCTTAAACTTAAGTCACGTTCAAACGTCAAAAATGTATGGCTAAACAATCGCTAAACTAGGCTGAGAATCAGCACTTTTCGAACGTCAAAATTACATAAGGCAGTCCCCCAAAACGCCCACCCTTCACCACTTCTTAGTGCGTTAGCTGGGAAGAAGTGGCGCAACAAACTCCTCAGCAGCACAGCTGTCTGTTAAGTTAGAAAAAAATGATTCTATATAATTGTATGCATAGTAAGTATGTGTTGTTTTGTATAGTCCAGAATCTTTCACACTGAAACAGCGTGAATAGTCATCAGATACAATTATTGCTCATACGCACACGTCTGTCGCAAAACAGCTGATCAAACTCTACCACTAACTACGGCAAACTGAGCAAGTTAAGCAAACAATCAATTAAATACACATTCGGTTTATCAACCGGAAATAATGACTATGAACGATAACTGTTTAACTATATAACCAATCAGTTAATAAAACCGTAATATAAATTGAACCCGGTTTCAAGAACTTAAGTTGAAAACTAACGACACAATATCGTTAAACTCAAGTACCCCACGATCGCACTGTGTCACTTATTAAGACCTTATTTTAGTACCTTAGACCGTAAAAACAGTATGTGTCATCTACTCAACTCGTCTAATAAACTTTCTTGGGGACCAAAGAGATCTCTATCTATGTTCTATTAAAAATACATAAAATTAATATCTTAGAAAGGAAGTTTTAGAAAATTATGATCAGTTTTCTTGACATATCAAGTGGCTTGAAGTAATTATCAGATAAAGACCAGTTTGGTTACCATAAACACACATTAGGCAGATTAGCAGCATTCGCTCAACGTGGTAGAATACTAGCAAAACTAACATCCATTTTCTGAAAGCATATTAAATTTAATCAGTGTGTAAAACTTATGTTTGATGCTATGATTGGTTATCTAAGATAATCATAGACGTAAACATAAGTAATCATAGACTTTGAAATAAGTTTCGACAACGGGTTAGGGGTCCATTTCACTTGACATCTAGCACCCCAATTGAGTAGCACAGTTTCTTAATGCCAATTACGAAAAACTAGAAATTCATAATCCATTGCTTCATAAGTCAAAAAATTTGTTTGCTTGACAACGTAAATAACGCAATGAATGTTGTCGAATTGTCAAATTGAAAGGCATTGCAATTGTTAGTGTGTTACGTAATCACCCCGCTGTCTCGCTATTGAAAACAGTCCGTCAAGTTAATGTCTAACAGAGCTTGGTGAACTGTACCTAAATTTAAAAGACAACTGGCGCCAATGAGCTTTCTTAAACCGGAAATTGAATTTAAAAGTATTGCTTTTCGCGGTAGTATCATCATCATCATCATTTTAGCCGAAAGACGTCCACTGTTGGGCATAGGTCTCCCCCAAGCACCGCCACTTCGACCGGTTCTGTACTTCCCGCTGCCAGCGGTAGTGTCGAGCGACGTAATCCTTTAATGTGCGCTCTGGTTGAGTAAACGCCTTGGTGGCGCTTAGAATTTATTTGAAAACTTTCGCCCTGAGGTGGAGACTGCAAATGCGAATTAAACAGATGTATAACAGATACCAACATTGTTTTAAGTTTTAAAATGTAAAGATCCTAATCTTAACTATCCTAAATGCGAAAGTAAGTTTGATTATTTTATTCGTTTATTACGTACTACTAACACTAGTGTTTAAGATGTGTATGTAACTAACAAATTGGATTGTATGATCTGTAAATAAATAATTTGATTGATTGATTGATTACGCTTTCGCGCTAAAACGGCTGAACGGATTTGGATGCAATTTGGGATGTGCCTAATTTAGTAAGGTGGGGTAGAACTAGGTTAAGACATAGGATACTTTTTATCTCGATATTCCCACGGGATCGATACTTATGCGGGTGAAACCGTGGGGCGCCGCTAGTTAGTTTATAAAAGCTCATTCTGTATTTTTTTCCTTCCAACCCTTTCATAAACGTTCTGATATGAACGATTACCATTTCCCCTCACCAAGACCATCACTAATCAAAGACTGCCTCGTTGATCTAGTGGTCGCAAGCGCTACTGCTGAGCATGAGATCCTGGGTTCGATACCTGTGTCGGGCTAAATGTTATTGGGTTTTTCCATTTGGAATTTCTCAGAAGCAGCCGCATTAGAGTCCGGATGGCAATAGACTCGCCCCCTATTACATGGGACTTAAACATAACTGGCGAAATGTGGTCGTACTACAGTTAGGTACACCTCTGCCTTACTCTTCCAGGTATACTGGCGTGATGTTATGTTAAGAGCATAGCTGAAACTATTTTATGCATTAAAGCTAGCTTCAATCAGGTACAGATAGGTATAGCAATATGAACCAAGTCTGCCAATAAGCGAATAATTTTAGAAATCAAAGGTACGTGTAAATTATGTTCTCCGTATAATTGAGGTCGCGCAGTTATTAACGAAACTGGATTAATCTAATGGGTATTGGTATTAATAAACATTGGTATCGAGCTAAGGACGACTTCGTTTGGCAATGTCGATGTCGCAATCATTGTCATTGTAGACTAGCAATTATCGAATCGCAAAATTTTAATACGTTAGATATTCTGCACTTATCAGAAGGCCAATTCTCGTATTTAAAAATCTTTCACATTTAAGTCGCAATCTGTCAAACTTGTCAAAAATGTTGGTAAATTAATTGTATTTTTGACAGATTGCGAATGAGATTAGAATGTGAACGTTCTCAAAAGTTACGGGAATTGCCCCTCTGATTACTTGATTAGCAATGGATTGTATCGTAAGATATGAAAGGTTCTTTGCAAATGGTGATAGTTTGCACATATAACAAACGTCCAAATGTAGTCGTATTCTCAACTCAGCGATGATCAATTTCAAAACTGTAGGTAAAGTAGAGGTATTTTTGACAGATTGGGACTGAGAGTAGAATGCGAACGTTTTTAAAAACACGGGAGGTGCCCCTCGGGCAGTGATAGGTGCCTGCTACCTATTAATTATTTAAGTGGATAATAATCAACCTCGATTTGCATAAGTCATTCTCGTACCTCCCTCGACATGAAAGAAAAAGCAGTACATATCGAGTCAACATTTTTGGTCGTGTGTCTGAGCTGCGAAGATTACGTTTTGGAAAGTTTCAGGTCAAACGTTTACTGCTCAACATGCCACTTGGCCGCTGCAATGATCAGGTAATCTTAGTAAACTTTTTGATGATCGTAGTGCGTTATCACTGGAGCAAGGCTGCAATAAAATCCTTTTCCCTGTAATCGATTTATGAATGCACCAATTGCTAAATCGATATCTTAAAACATGTTCGAATCGATTGATTCCAAATTCTGTATCAACTTCATTTATAAATCGTTAGCATATAAATCAAATCTGAAATTATTGAATGTTTTAATAGTGAACGCCCTTAAGGTGTGGAACTTGTACAAATTGTTCTAAAATTACAATAAACGGTAGTAAACATTAATAATAGTATTGATCGAACATTTTTCAATTATGAATGAATTAACTGGTTATTACATTTATAAACCGTTATGATCGGTTCCATTACATTTGAAATCTGATTTGAATAAAGAACATTTATTTAAAATAAATTCTTATTCTGGAACTCAAGCGCAATCCGGACACGCAAGGTACATAGAGTTTATGATTAAAGAGTCCTGTCAAACTAGACAGGGACCCATGAAAATAGCAGTTCTTAGGGAATTAACCATATAAGGTTCATGGCCAGCATCACAACAAATATTGTAATCGACGAGTTTTTGTTAGAAATAACTAGAGGCCGTAATTCAATTATATAGGCCGACATTCAATCAACGACCATGCGGTCGTTGATTGAATGTTCGACTGATGAAATGTAAAATTACAGAAGCTTGCTTTCCATGAGGTAAAATCGAGGCTAAGAGTAGACATTTATAAAAAAAATGAATAAACAGTCTTCCATGGATAACCCCAAATGGATCCTTCTTCCCACAAACTCATCTGACCCCATCTTTACAAAATTATCACAACCACGGGAAGAATGGAGATAGATGGCGGGGAATTAAATAAGTACTAGCCAAATCCAAATGGGCCGAGTCTTACGGTCATCTTTTGTCTCACCTTATAGTCTATTTTGCTACCTAAAAAGATGTGAAAGTTACAAAAATTGCATCAAAAAATTCGCCTCTCCGTGCAAACCCTATATAAATTATGCCGGTTATGGAGTACCTTCGTGATTACATACATCCTCTGGGAGTCGGCCCATGAATATTACATGAGCTTGTCTTGTTAAAAATGCGTCAATCTCACATACCATTATTGTTTATTTTATCGAAGCCAAATGATAGCGTCATGATGCTATCTTCTAGTGTCAACACGTTTGCTTGAATAATTAAGTGAGTGCATTTTTCCTTGTATTTGGTATATTATGGCAAAATGAGAGACATGTATCGAATTTTCTATGAGAGGGTCGATAAACTCAGTAACATTAGCTGAAAAATTAAAATAAAATTTTTGTTCAAATCTTAAATAATTATTTGACTTTGAAGGGCTCAAAGTCAAATAATTATTTAAGTTTTGAAGGTAAACATTAAAAAAAAAAAAAAAAAATGATTCTAGTCGCCCCTTCCAAAAGGTAGTTTTCGTATGGAGAAGAATGGGAAAGAAAAGAACTCCACCGTTACTCTTTTTAAATGTTGTATCCTTGTATCTTTCACTGTGATGAGGTCTGCTGCAACAGAGCTGCTCCGTAGAATAATTAATAGTAGGTACTTTCTATTTCCATGGAATTAGAAGACGAAAATCATCAACAGTACTAGCTGATTTAGTCGAAACAATTATGGCAAAGCTATTTTCTTGAGAGAGAAAAAAAATGCATGACTTTTCAATTTTTTTTCGACCTCTTGTGACCAGTGTGTTATTTGTTGCATGTCTTTAGAAGATCGCATGAAGGTTTTATTACAATAAAATCTTTCAATTTTTTTATGGCTTCGCATGGCGTTGCAAAGCCATACAAAACTGGGCAGTTTGCCTTGCTATTACGTCTAATACAATACGGGAGAGCAGTTTATTAACTTAGGTAACATTATGAATTCTTCCGAAATTCAATTTACCTCGGCTAAACATCAACTTTCATACGATTCACAATATCAAAACCTCTCTTATATCCAGCAGTTAGCTTCCTAAGTATTATTAAAACACGAAGACATTAAGGCAAATAGCAATTCAAGTGCAAGCTATAATTATCAATGAGTCAATAAATATTATTACATTTATTACCCACTAAACACTTAAAAATATACGCAGCCATTTCAAATGCCCTACACCTTCAAGAGCATTCAATTTCCAATAAAATATTAATATTATTGTAATATTTCATTCAAGTAAACTGGCCATTTCTAAGCTTCGCATGTCGACCATTTTAATACCGTATTGTAATAGGCGAGTCAATACATATAAGTGTGAATAAGTGCCCGGGTAGACGGTTCTGTAGACTTCAAAGTTTAGTAGAGGCAATTAACTTTCATGTTGTTGTATATGAATTTACAGGTTTTTTTTTTAATGGTATTACCAATACATAAACTCACGCCTTTTTCCCATGGCGTAAGCAGAAACTACAAAATGCCAGCTGCTGCGATGCCTGAACCGGTTTTACTGTCACAAAATTAAATCAAGTTAGCTTAGGGCTACTTTTATGCTATTTTACTGTAATAAAACATGGACCAATAGCTAAGCTCCAAACTGAAGAACATTGTAGACCTGAATGATTACGATAAAGACATAAAAAATGTAGTTAAAGCTGTTTGCCTGTTTCTTTACATATGTGTTTAATGGTAACAAACAACTACATCATGTATAAAGACTTTTGAGGTCCATTAATTACATATTTATTTAAATAAACATAAACATTAGTGATAATGTACTTAATGTAATTAATTTTCAGTTAACTTTTATGTGAAGGTTAACCAATTCACAGCATGATTTTCTTTTAATTTTAAATTAGCATCAACATAAATTATTGCACCTAATGCTTATGAAAATGTCACAGTATGGAATGACTTAACAACTATATTTTACGTACACCTTACGAGTATGCGTTTAATATTAATAGAAAATATTTTATATCAATCGTTAATTGACTATTTAGAAACTTACTTCAGAGCTTTATTAATTAAAACAACTAATTTAACCTATAGCATAAAACTATTTTCGAATGATTAATTAACATAACGATTTTGTTTCCAGGTTTTGACGTAAACGTTTGAGTATCTTTTACGAATCTCACGGAAAGTAAGATGCACGCCTATCTTTCCTGAAAAACTGGACACCAGTCTCAAAACAGACAATTCGGCGGAAAAATCCTAGCTGACTAAAACAAGGACACAACCCATTTACCTCCCGATCAAATTTCTGCAGCTCATAAAAATAAACTCAAAGTCGCAACCAACGACTTCAAACCGTGTACCCCAACACTAACAAATTTCAATAGAAAGTAGAAACTTAGAGATTTATATAGTTTAGTGCTAAACACTTGAGTGACCCACTGGCTTAGTGCTTTGTTTGGCACTAGGCACTAGGCAAATTCAATAATACTCGTGTCCACTTTACTGCTCTATTATCATCGTGATTTACAAATAGTGATGTCACAGAGACAGTTTCTATCTTTTGAATAGAGTCAAAGTTTCTCTGTACACTATTGTTTAGTTTTTAGTGGCTATAATTTGTTTTAGGGTAATTTTATATGACTTTCATGCGGATTTTATGTTTTAAGCATTTGACAAAGATGGTGTTGGTCATCATAATAGAACACCACACCTGCCATGCTATTCTGTAAATATCTCACCGTGAAAACTTGGGTGAAGTGAGCTGTCAATAGTGTCAATCCCTGTGGAATGACAGCTCACTCCACGCTCACTTCACCTAAGTTTTCACGGTGAGATGGTTACAGAATAGCAATGCTGGATTCTACGTGGAGGTGTATTATACAAGGAGTAAAAAGACCTATCACATAGCCGTTATCTACGCATGCTGTACATCCAACTAGGTTACATTGAGCAAATATAACTGCTGGGAAACGACTTTACTATAGGGTGTGAAAAATCGCTGTTTACGGCAGCGCGCAATAACGCGCGCATATTTAAACTTAAGTTATAACATTTCATATGTACTATCGCGGACACGTATATCTGAACACCGTAAGGACTATTCCTGCTTGCAGCGCTCGACCGCTATGGTAAAGCTTACCAAAAAACAAAAGGGGCGATAAAAAGATGTCGTCATCGTGTGCATCGCGTACGGGGTTTTCTTTTCAAAGTGGTTAGATATACGTGACCGCGATGGTACATTCTGAGTTTATCTTGGACATTACTGACATCGGTGAAGGAAAACAAAACTTATAGTTTAATAATTACTATAAGTCCGAAATCGCCAACCCGTCTTGAGCAAACGTGGTGATCAATGCTTGTGCCTTCTGAATATGAGAAGAGGCCATTGCCCTGCAGTGGGACAATAATAGGATGGAATTATTATTGTCGCATTTAAAACTTGATTTTGTGAAGAACAGTAGGAAGCTTGACTTTCAATATCAACAATCAGACAATTCCCAGTAAAAAAAATATCACCCGTTATAGCACACCCACAATTTTCCAGTAATTTTATTGCACCATATAATTGGGGGCAAGATTATTGCCATCAACGGAGATTCATCTCTTGGCCGACAGTGGCTCGCTTGGAATGCCCACTCCTAAGTTTTCTCCATCCGGTAAAGGTAAGGAAGAATCTGGTTTCCTAGGCTGTTCTTTCCCTTTAACGCACACTCCTTCTAAGCTCCCTCTATCCGGTTGAGGGAGCTTAGGAGGAGTGTGCGTTTTTAATCGACTTCCAAAAAGGAGGAAGTTCTATGTTCGTCTTTATGTATTTTTTTTTACATACTTTTCAATTATGGACCGATTTTGAAAATTATTTTTTAATTTGGTAGAGGAAGCTTGCGCAGTAGTTCCATATAACTTTTTTTAACTTGACTTGGGTATCTTTTGAGTTAGTTTTCAATAATACACATTTTTCGCACTTAGTCTATGTGGATGATAGTTATAACTATGATTGTTATTTACATAGCAGGTGATGGTTTACGAATTTTTGTAGGATAACTACTACAACTAACAAGTGAACTTTTCAGTGCTTTTTTGGAAGTCGGTTGTCTTTTTTTTTGTATTTTTGTTTAAAGTTTGTTTTTCGAATTGCTTCCAAAAATGTCTACAGCTAGTTCACTTTGATAACATGTGTTTCTGATTTTCTCTCTTGGCCTTTTTTTTTTTTTTTTTTTTTTTGGATGGGAAATTATCAAATAACTTCTCCCGCTCTGGGTGGAGCGGGAGGGCGTGTCAGACTTTTACTGACTAAAACCCACCCGTGTTCCTTCCGTTGCCTGTGTGCCGAGGTCGCGATATCCCTTTCAGACAAACCCGCAACCCCGGCAGGCATTGGCCCTTCCGGACCCCGTCAGTTGGTGCTGACATCTCTTTGAGGCGCGCGTGGAACACAACGCGCCGTCGACCCGGGCCTGGTCCCTATCGGACGGCGAGCTACCCATTGCTCACCGTCCGCAAGCCCGCGCCTACGGTGGCCGGAAGTCGGCTCGCGACTCCCGACGCCCGGGGCGTCTCCTGCGGCGACTAGGGGCGCGAGGGGGCGCATTTTGCCTCTCCCTCGCGCGCTCCGCCTCCTCCTTCGCGAGCATCACTGCTTCGCAGAAGGAGGTGACGGCCTCCCATGCACTCTCGCTCCGGACCATGGCCTGAACCAGGGCCGGACGCGAGAGATCGCCGCCGCCGATCGCCTCCGTGAGGACACGGCGGTGCTCCGCCCAAGCTGGGCAGACCTCCACCGTATGCTCCACCGTGTCCTCCGGGCGATCCACACAGTGGTGACACCCGGGCGTTTCCTCCCGCTTTATCCTGAACAGGAACCTCCCGAAACAACCATGTCCGGTGAGGACCTGTGTCTCTCTTGGCCTAAGACCACACAATCTGAATCACAAATCACAATAGATTTAATGTGACTTTAATATTACATTACAAGGCGTAAACTGTAAATAATTTACTATTATGTACTTAATAATATATTGTCGATGTAAACCAAGCCTTTATAACTGTTTTAATATAAAGGTTGAGGGTGTTATGAAAATAGAATATCCCTACCTACTTTAGTTTGATACAAAAATATGGAAATTAATTTCTTTAAACAATGTTTGTTTTTACTAACGATTATCAACTTTATTTACAGATTTATTTGAACTTATTATACTGAATTTAAAAGTTTTGCTATTTCGCTATAGGACTCCATTAATTATATCATTTGAAAAATATATATTATTACCCTTTCATTAGTCCGTTATAAACGTATAATAAACTCAATTATTTCACGATAAATACAAAGCAATGTAATCTAGCTATTTATCATTTACATTAAAAAAAAACTCTAAAGTGCAGTAATTTAAACAATATTACACAATAACTATCATTATTTTTCTAATCTGTATAATTATATAATATACAAAGTCCTGACTCACTGGCTGATATTTCAACGCACAGCCTAAACCGCTGGTCGTAGAGACATGAAATTTGGAGGGTGTTTTCTTTGTGAAGAGTCCACTCCACTAATAAACGGGTTTTTTGAAATTTGGCCCCTAAGCGAGTGAAAAGGAAAGATTTTGTTTGTATGAAAAATCTTATTCCTTGACTTAATAAACTTGAAACTTGCCACGACTACTTATACTTATCTAAGAAAATTATAAAGATTTTTTTGTTTTTTTTTCTAAAGGAGTGTCAAAGTTTGTATCGAAGAATTTTAACGCGCGGTTCGATTAACTCGGTATTTATACTTAGAACCAAAAATAAAGAATAACATGTTTTTCGAAAATCTACCCCTAACGGGGTGAAAAGGAATAGTCAATTTTACGGAGGCGAATTTTACTGGATTTCTGTACAGAACATTTTTAACTCGAAAATTGGTATAAATAATCTTAGAGTCACGTTATAGAAACATACCAAAGGATTTTTCAAATTCTACCCCTGAAGGGTGAAAAGAGGGGATACAATTTATGTGAAAAATCTTATTCATTTGGTTAATAAACGTGAAACTTGGCAATACTTGCCGCAGTAAATAATAAGGATTGTCATTTTTTGTTTTATAAGCAACTCCTCACAGAGGATGTAGGTAGGGGGTGTCAAAGTAAGGAAGGATTTTTTTTTACGCGCTGTCGGATTAACTCAAAACTCGATATTAATACTTTAAAGTGCTGCTGTTACTACTTAGCCACAAGTTCTTTTTGCACCTGATAGCCCAATTCTTGAGGAAGGCTATAGGCTATTTAACATCACGCGAGGACCCTTAGGAACCGAACAAAAAGAAAAAAAGTCAGAAATCACAAATAATAGAGCGGGTGGGCGATGCCATGCGACGAGATGGGTCGGGGAACAAGAAATTTCACGCGGACGAAATTGCGGGCGGAAGCTAGTGCTAAAATAAATATAGGTCTTGATCAAAGTTACCAGTTTATGACCCTATACTGACATATTTTACCATTTACAGAACACGCTGTGTAATTTATAGTTCAACACCCTGTATTTACCGTATGTCGTGTGCGTACACGCAACATTAATTTAATAAGATGTTTAATTACTAACATAATAATATTTATGACGGTGTGCTGCCCGTAGCTCAGAATTGAGGTGAAGACACTAATACTATAAAATATGAGTGTCCTTTTACAAACATAAACTAATGAACTGGTACATAAATTATAGATGTAGCAACTTGAGGGGATTATCGTTAATAGTGAAGGGTACATGTCTATAATCTGATTAAATTGAATTTATTTTGCAGACACTACGGTCTCGCTCAATTTTAGTTGACAATGTCCCGTGCTACAAACTCCAACCACCAATTTGACCGAGCCAGGATTTGACAGCACTAGTATGAATCCGTACATGACGCGACTTACTAATGCGTTATGAACTCGGTGAGTTTGTTGCGCCAATTCTTTATACCAGCTGAAGCACTAGGAAGTGGTGAAGGGCGAGCATTATCGAGGTCTGTTTTATGTCATTTTGATGTTCAAAAAGTGCTGAATCACAGCCTAATTTGAATAAATGACATTAATTTTAATTTTATAATGTGACTAGCTGCGCCCCGCGATTTCACCCGCATAAGTTTCGATCCCGTGGGAATATCGGGATAAAAGGTATCCTATGTCCTTTTCCAGGTTATGGTCTACCCATGCGCCAAATTTCATCCAAATCCGTTGAGCCGTTTTAGCGTGAAACCGTAACAAACAAACAAATTCACATTTATAGTATTATAAATTAGGATTGCGTTGCCGACTATGGGCCTAAGAGCACCCAAAAACGACCCAAAATACAGTACATAATAGTATTGAATGCCACTGCCTATCCAAACTTCTTACCTTAGACCTAACCAAATTAATTGAACGTAAAATTCATGCCCTAACTGCCCAAACGATGTTAATGATGCTTTTAGCCGCCAGTAACGGTCAAATAAAACCAGCGGCCTGGACACGAGATCCAGTAAAGCAGTTATTCAAGTACATGTCCATATTAAGTCAATGTCTGGAGAATTTAGTCAGGATGAAATCCAGATACGGCGAGTGCGGAAGGAGGCCTTCCAGACTTTTGCAATCAAGCTAAATTACAGTTATACCAGAAAAGGTATGCTTCTCAGTAATCTCTGTGTTTCTGAATCAGCATGAGCGTCGCCACAGAGGCAAACCTACTGACTAGGTTTTATACTGCTACGCTTATGGACCTCAAGTAACATGGGAAACGATAAATGACAAATGAAGATAAAAGATAAATGATTTTATTTCTGTTTATGTAAGTTGGACAAATGATGATGATGCTGAAGATGATGATGAGGCTTTGTAGTACCTACTGCACTTATCATTGCGCGAATGTATGATTTTTTCTCTCTTTCGGCTAACCTGCTCTCCGGTCTCACCTAGTCATCTGTCACAGCAAAAGTTATGTTAAGATTTTTGGCATTACATAGAGTTATTAACCTATAATTTTCTAACTATGGTTATACTAAGCAAGGACTTCCATGATTGTAACAGCTCTATATTAGATCTCATCTTCATGTGTTCGTATTTCCGAAGATAGCCGATGATTACCGAAGCGCATACTTTTCCTTGAAGATCTGTATACGTATAACGCCACCACTGAGTCAGCGGCAAGTGTCGGCAAGCAGAGTCACGGTAGCAAAGGGCAACTTAAATGGACTAACCCATATGTAAAACTTAGCCAGTAGCTAATTCTTGAGTGTTTCAATTCTCAAGTGTATGGAAATAGAAATGAATCGGCTTTCCACGCAGCAATACATCTACCACCAGTCAGTCTGTGAACAAATAGTCGGCGATAACATAGTGTTTGTATTGTACAAGTTAATTAAAATAACGTACTATTGTGTTCATCTACCGGAACGACTTTTGCGTGGCACAGCAGCTAGACCGTCTTAGCAGCGCCAGCGTAAGTCCAAAAAACACGTAAAACAAAATGAAAATTGAATTGATTCAATTTGTATTTTGTGTTTCACAAACTGAGTCCAAATAAACTTTATTCTTTTCTATTATATTCTACATCTTGAAAACAAATGAACTCTCTTCAACTAAATACGCGACCTCACAATATTGTGATTAGAGGCTCTATTGTTTTTTTATATAAAGCAACTTTGAATCATTCACGGAAAGCAGACTTTAGACGAAAGGTCACCAGAAACTTTTTTAGTTATTAATGAACTTCTTGATAGGATATTATGTCAAACTGTGGCTGTGACTATCCACATAATTTCATAACACATTAATTAGATTGCGATGAAAGGAAGCACGCCATATAGACTACATGTAATTATGCTGCTTTGAGAAAATAAAGATACGCTATTATAACCCTTTTAAAAAAACAATAACTTATACTCCTTGAAGTGGACTGTATTGATTTTTCTTTCTTTTCAGGATTTCCCCAATAAAAGATGTCTTGGTTTGATTCGTTCTTGTTTATTTATACGTTATACACTGAGAGAGCTTAACTGGATTTGATCGACTTCGATCCACACTGTTTTATTTCGAACTACGACACTGTTTTACTTTGATCTACAAACTACTAACGACGACAAACGACTATGATCGACTACGAATGACTACAAATGACTACGAATGACTACCATTGGACGTCCTGCACATATGTATATTACATGCTCGGCGTCCGTTACACATATGTGCAGGTACATGCTCGGCGTCCGTTACATTCCTCCCCCCGGCGCAGCCCGCGTAGCCTCTTCATTCTTCATCACGACGACGAGCTTGCTCACGGGACGCCGGAAGGTGCCGGTTCTGGTGCGCACCTCGACGACTCGGATGCCGCCGTCTGGTCCGCGGTGTGTGCGCTCGACGACTCCCATCGGCCAGGTGTTCCGGGGCAGCGTGTTGTCGACCACGAGGACCACGTCGCCAGCCTGCATCGGTCGCACGTCGTTCTGTGGCTCGCCGCGAGGTACCAGGGTGGGAAGGTACTCGCGTAGCCAGCGTCGCCAGAAGTGGTCAGCGAGTGCTTGACTAACTCGCCATGTTCTTCTGTCGGCCTCGTCGCAGGGTCCCGTCGTCGGTAGCCCGTCTGATGACCCCAACAAGAAGTGGTTTGGGGTCAGGGCCTCCGGGTCGCTGGGGTTCACGCTGACGTGGGTCAGCGGTCTTGCATTGATGGAGAACTCGGCTTCTGTTAGTAGAGTTCTCAGGACTTCTTCTGCCGGCGCCTTCTCTCGCAGAGTGACGCTGAGAGCTGTCTTCACGGAGCGAACCATTCGCTCCCACGCGCCGCCTTGGTTGGGCGCGCCAGGAGGTATGAAGCGCCACTCCATTCGATGCAGTAGCCCCTCGTCTTGCAGGGCAGGCATCCACTCGGTGTAGGCGTTGCGAAGCTCTTGATCTGCCCCGCGGAAGTTGGTCGCGTTGTCGGAGTACATCAGCCTTGGCCAGCCTCTGCGCGCAGCCATACGTCTCAGCGCCATGATTGCTGAGTCAGTGGAGAGTGATGTGACGAGCTCGATGTGCACGGCGCGGGAAGTGAGGCACGTGTAAAGTGCGCCCCACCTCTTCTCTCGGCGGCGCCCCACCTTGACCATCATTGGCCCAAAGTAGTCCACCCCGCAGTTAGTAAACGGGCGGTGGAACGGGTCAAGGCGGGCGAGTGGCAGGTCCCCTGTAGCTGGTGGCTGCGGCGTTGCTCGGCGTCTCCGGCAGAAGGCGCAGTTTTTCTCTACGGCGCGTACCGTGGGTCGCAAATGGATGACCCAGTACCGCTGCCGTAGGTCGTTCGTCACGCGCTCCCTGTTGGCGTGACCCGCAGCGCAGTGCTCCCGCAGAACGAGGAGCTTGGTTAACTGATGGCGGCCATCCAGTATGATTGGTCGCTTTGTTTCGGTCGGCGCGGAAGAGGCCTCGATCCGGCCTCGCACCTTCAGGACACCATCTTCCAGCACTGGATCCAGTCGATACAATCGACTCGTCTTCATCAGTGGACGAGCAGACCGGATTTTCTTTAATTCATCCCCGAAGCTGTCTTCTTGAGCTTGCTTTATCAGCTCGGCCTCGGCGCGCTGGATATGACGATGTTCCATCGCTGTTGCTTTCTTCCTGCAGATGTCGGTGAAGGCGATTGCTCGTGCGGTAGCCCTTACCAAAATCTCGTATTTGGAAAAACGGGCTGGGGTTGGCAGCCAGCTGTCTTGTTCCGCCTTCTCGGTGATGTGGAGGACCTCTTCATCCTCTTGTTCGTTCGCCGTCGCCGTGGGCCACTGTTCTTCAGGTAGGAACAGGAAGTCCGGCCCCTGGAACCAACGGTCTGTTTCATTAATGGCTGTGTCGACAAGCCGGGTGGCATCGTCGGCAATGTTGCTAGCTGTGGGCAGCCAGCGCCATTCTTCTTTCTTGGTCAGCTCGGCGATCTCTCCTAGCCGGTGCGCGACGAATGGCGTGTATCGTCGCACGTCGTGGTGAATCCAGTGCACCACGGTCGTAGAGTCCGTCCAGTAGGTCGTCTGGCCGATGTCGATGCGATGCTCCTTCCTGATGGTATCGGCCAGTCTCGCTCCGATGACTGCTGCTTGCAGCTCCAGACGGGGTATCGTCTGGACCCGACGAGGCGCTACCTTGGCCTTGGCGGCCACCAATGTGACGTTCACGCTTCCATCGACGTTCTTCACTCTCCAATAGGCCACGGTCGCGTAGGCCTGTTCACTGGCGTCGCACAGGATGTGTAGGTCGATGCGCTCATACTTCTTCGTCAGGTAACATCTCGGCAGTCGAAGCTGGGTGAGCTCGTTCAGGTGGGCGAGCCAAGACGCGAACAGCTCGTTTTCTTCCTCCGGTACCTGCTCATCCCACGTTATTTGGAGTCGCCACAAGCTCTGCAGTATTATCTTCGATCGTATGGTGTAGTGGCTCAGCAATCCCAGCGGGTCGTAGATGGACATTACAGCGCTGAGGGCTTCACGCTTGGTCGGTGCGCGGGTTCTTGATCGTACTTCGGCTGGAACTCGATTCATCGATGTGTTGAATCCCAGCTCATCTCGTTCCGCGTTCCAATACAGCCCCAGGATCTTGCTCTCGGGCTGTTCTCCCCCCAGTTGTGTGGGAGAGGTGGCGTGTAGCTCCGTAGGCACGTCGCGTAGCACCGTCTTGTCGTTGGAGCTCCATCCTCGTAGCGTGAATCCCGCGTGTGCGTGTACCACTCTTGTCTCTTCGACCGTCTTCCAAGCTTCCTCGGTATTTTCGTAGCTGGCCACTAGGTCATCCATATAATGACTCCTCTTGATGGCTTCCAGCGCACGTGGACACTCCTGCCCGTATACATCCGCGTTGTGGTTGCGAACGTAGTGGGCCATGTACGGGGAGCTTGCGGCGCCGAAGATCATGCTGATCATCTTGTATTTCTTCGGAGGCTGTTCTCGATCGTTGCCCCTCCATAGGAACTGCTGTGCTGGTTGATCTTCCGGCCTGATCTTGATCCTTAGGAACATCTCCTGTATGTCCGCTGTGATCGCCACCGCCTTCTCTCGGAATCGGAAGAGGATTCCTGGCAGCGACAGTAGTAGATCGGGTCCTTCCAGCAGTTCGTCGTTCAGACACACGCCGTTGCTCTTCGCTGCTGCGTCGAACACCAGCCTGTGCTTGCCGGGCTTGTTCGGATTTTGCACGGCAAAGTGTGGCAGGTACCAGCAGATGGCGCTGCTCTCTTCAGATCCGTCGCACAGCGTCGCGTACCCCTTGTCCAACAGGTTGGCGATCTGCTTGGAGTACTCGACCGCGAACTCTGCATCTGCGTCCATCTTCTGCTCGATTCTTCTCAGCCGTCGGAATGCTTGCCCGTAGCTCGGCGGCATGGTGACGTCGTCCCGTCGCCATGGCAGTCCTATCTCATACCCGGCATTAGTCTTCTTTGTGGTTGTCCCGACTATCTCGATGGCCCGTAGATCCGCCTCCTTGATTCTCGGCTTCCCCTGTATGCAGAGTGAGTCAATCTTGAAATGGCCTTCGACTAAGTCGTGGAGTTCCTGGCTGCACGCTCCCGTCGTTCGGTCGGGTTCGTAGATGTGCAGCACGTTCCCTTCTTGGTAGATGGCGTTGCGTGGTGCTGTTCCGTGCACCACCCATCCTAGCAGTGTTCTTGATGCGGCTGGTTGGTTAGGGCCGCCGACTCGGAGCTCGCGGGACACGATGCACTCCCAGTGGTCTGTCCCCACTAGAAGCCCGGGGCGCGCCTTCTCATAACACACCTCTTCTGGTGTCAGGTCCCTTAGATGCTCGTAGTCCAATAGCGTGTCTGGAATAGACTGCTGGTGCAGTCGAAGGTCCTTCATGGTCCTCGCTCTGACCTTGTAGCTGTCATTGTTCTTCAGCCCTCTGACTTGCACGTTCACCAGCTGACTCTCCATTTCTTGCTGCGACATGTTGACCCCGTTTAGGTGAAGTGGTTGCGACGGTCCTACTGCTCCGATGCTCTCCGCCAGGTCCTTGTCGACGAGGGTGATGGTGGCTCCTTCATCCAGGAGAGCATATGTCCTCGCCTCCCCTCGTGGTCCGGCCATGACGATAGGGCACATCTTAAGCAGGACTGTTTTTGATCCAGCAGCCAGGCGCGGCGTTATTGACATGACCGCTTCCTCTTTTGGTGGTTCCGCTGGCTTTGGATCTTCCTTCTTCACTTGATGGAGGGTCGCATGATGTGGTCGGCTGCACTGATCCACTCCGCATAGTTTGGCTTTGCAGCTTATGCGCCTGTGTCGCCTCTGGATGCACTTGAAGCATATCCCTTTTTCTTTTAAGAACCTCCAACGTTCTTCTATCGCTAGCGCCTTATACTTGGGGCACTGCGTCAGGATGTGAGCTTGTTCACATTTGGGGCACTTATCACTTTGTTCTTCCGCTCCTGCAGTAGTGTTGAACACGCTCGCCTTTTTCTTCAGCATTATGGTTGGCCTGGTTTCTTTCTTCTGTGGCGCAGCGCACGTAGCCGGAGCGTACGTGTACCGTAATGCTCTGTCCGCTTCGCGTATCAGGAAGCGAGACATGACGACAATCTCTGGGTCCGTTGTCCCTTCATGATCGTAGGCGTAGTCGCACCATCGGGATCGGATATGCGGGCTCAGCTTGTCCAACACTTCTCTTGTCATCAGGGGGTTGAATAAGTATCCTCTTCGGTCGATCGTTGTCAGCACGCAGATGATGTTCTGCAGCTTGATCGCGAAGCTATTGAGTTCGGCCGCTGATGCACCCGGTTTTGGCAGCTTCTTGAGGTCTTCCAGCGCTTTGCCGATGATTACTTCGGGTCTTCCGAAGCACTGCTCAAGGGTCTTCATTATGATATCTGGATCTGTGGCCGTATGCAGAAGGGCTGCCACGGCGTCTCTTGCGTCTCCCCTGAGGCAGCTCCTCAGTCGCTGGATGTTTTCTGCTGCTGATATCTGGTACATACCGGTCGTGTCTCGTACTGCTGCCTTGAACGGCAACCACTCGTTGGCCGCTCCGGAAAACGTTGGCAGGTCCATGTGTCGAGGCCTGGGCCTCGCCATCTTCTCTAACGTGGCTGCCAGGTGCTCGATGCTGTTCCTGTTCCTTGTCGGAGTCAGCGATCTCGCACGTTGAACTTCGAATCGCAGCTGTTTCTGTTCTTCGTGAGTTCCTTCTTCAACCCGTGCCTCCTCCCCCCGTGTGCTGAGGGGGTTTGTCCTCAGCCATTCATCCACCTTCTGATGTGGTTCTTCACGAGGAGGGGCGGGTCCCGGCTCATGCACGCTCTCATCGTCGTTGATAGCTGACACTTCAACGGCTAGTCGTTTCTTGACTAGGTCCGCTTCCAGCTCCAACTCCCTTCTTGTTATGGTGGCTAGTTTCTCGGCTGCCTCCAGTTCCACTATCCGTAGCCGCGTGGTTACACTAGTGGTCGACCGTTGTGACCTGACTGACCTGGTTGGTGATCCCAATCGTTGAACTGCAGTTGTTGTTACTTGAATCCCAGAAGGTCCTGCTGTGCTGGTGGCTGCTGGCTTGGAGAATGGTGACGCCGGCGGGTCCAGTGAGAGTCTTCTTTGGCGCTCTCGTTCAATTAGCTCCTGGTCCCTGCGTCGCGTTTCTTGCTGCAACTGGATGCGGCGCTGTTCCTCCATCTCTGCTGTGTCCCCTTGGCTCCTTGTTACCACCATCTTCTAAGTCCCTTTTTATAAATTTTCGTTCAATTCGGGTCGGCACGATCGGGTCGGCACGTACGGGTCGGCACGTTCGGGTCGGTTCGGCTACCAGTCGGCGACACTTCGGCTCGGCTCGGTCGATCCTGTACTAGTTCGGATCGGCACGTCCGGCACGGCTTCAGTCGGCGACTCTTCGGCTTCGGTGACGTCGGTTCGGTGACGTCGGTTCGGTGACGTCGGGTTTAAGCCTGCGATACTGACGGGCAGGTTTAATCTTGTTACTGACGGATCGGTGACGTCGGTTTGGTGACGTCGGTTTGGTGACGTCGGTTTGGTGACGTCGGTTCAGTGACGTCGGTTCGTCTACCAGTCGGCGACACTTCGGCTCGGCTCGGTCGATCCCGTACTGGTTCGGATCGGCACGTCCGGCACGGCTTCAGTCGGCGACTCTTCGGCTTCGGTGACGTCGGTTCGGTGACGTCGGTTCAGTGACGTCGGTTCGGTGACGTCGGGTTTAAGCCTGCGATACTGACGGGCAGGTTTAATCCTGTTACTGACGGATCGATGACGTCGGTTCGGTGACGTCGGTTCAGTGACGTCGGTTCGGTGACGTCGGGTTTAAGCCTGCAATACTGACGGGTAGGTTTAATCCTGTTACTGACAGATCCTTAACGTCGGTTCGGTGACGTCGGGTTTAAGCCTGCAATACTGACGGGCAGGTTTAATCCTGTTGATGGATCGTTGACGTCGGTTCGGTGACGTCTGTTCAGTGTCGTCGGGTTTAAGCCTGCAATACTGACGGGCAGGTTTAATCCTGTTGATGGATCGTTGACGTCGGTTCGGTGACGTCTGTTCAGTGTCGTCGGGTTTAAGCCTGCAATACTGACGGGCAGGTTTAATCCTGTTACTGACGGATCCTTGACTCTCGCAGCTTGGTGGACCAGGTGAAGGCGGGTTCTTTCTTCTTAATATTATCCGCCGCTCGAAGGACCAGACTGAAGTGGACTGTATTGATTTTTCTTTCTTTTCAGGATTTCCCCAATAAAAGATGTCTTGGTTTGATTCGTTCTTGTTTATTTATACGTTATACACTGAGAGAGCTTAACTGGATTTGATCGACTTCGATCCACACTGTTTTATTTCGAACTACGACACTGTTTTACTTTGATCTACAAACTACTAACGACGACAAACGACTATGATCGACTACGAATGACTACAAATGACTACGAATGACTACCATTGGACGTCCTGCACATATGTATATTACATGCTCGGCGTCCGTTACACATATGTGCAGGTACATGCTCGGCGTCCGTTACACTCCTAAAGCCGTCCCATTTAGAAGCTGATAAACGTTAATTCTCCCAAAATCGGAGAGAAAATAACCATAACAGACAAATAAAAAGTAATATATTCCTAATTACTTTCTCATCTTTTTGAAACAATTATAGAAATGTCAATGGCCTAGTAAAATAATTGTTCTATTTCTACAAGATATTTCAAACTCACCCTAATTTTGTTAAGTTAAGATTCAAATTAGATTGAAGAATAATAAAGCGACCCCCACAGGGTAATCCCCTGGGATTAAGCTTTAGTTTTTCAGCACTAAATAGCTTCCTTATGTTCGTAGAGACATAGAAATATCTTCAATATGTGTGATCTGTCTAGAACGGTGAGAAATTTGTTTTTTACGTAATGAATACGTCGTCATTAATTCTATTGACTATAAATTCAATGATAATCTCTCAGGAGCTGAAAATAATCCTAACCATGAACAATTTTTTTTAGACCAACACAAACAACATCTACAATTATTCTTTGGGTAAGCATTGAGTTTTTGTATGAAATAAAAACACAAAATAGAAAAACTAGTTATTTTATACTCATGAGTTGTTTGTACTTTCACAATTTGAAAGATTTTCAATGAATTCAAAGTCAGCTTGTGTAATGAGCTTTAAAGGTATTTTGGTCATGATTGTGCAAGAGGCAATACGACAGAAACGTACGTCAGGCCTATGTAGTCGGGGTCACATGACAATAAATCGCTACCCACAGTCGCCAAAACGTCATCACCATCTTACTTGAGTACCTATTTCTGTCACCAAGCAAAGGTGTGAAATTTCAAGCGCATGAAACTTTCAACAGTGTCACCGGGTTACGAATGTTGCCAGCGTAATGCCACTTTTGGCATGCCAAGTGGACACTTTCAAGATATTAAAGTTGAAATAGCCAAACACTCAGACATCTGACGAAGTAACACTTCAACATCTCATTTTAAGTAAAGCATAGGGTTGGGATATAAAATATTTTTCATCCCGGTAGTACTTTCCCGTGTGATAATTTCCGACCTCCACGCGTGCGAAGCCGCGGGCAAAAGCTAGCAAAAAGATATATCGAGCTTCCCCTTGAATTCATAAGCATGGTTCATGGCACTGGCTCTTTCTTCTTCTTCGCTTCGGTCTTGACAGAGCGGTCGTGGGGTCATTCGTGATAAATTGTGTCCAATGAGTCCAATCGCAGGTGTACCAACTCGCAGCTTGCCTCACGATCTCTCTCCATCTGCTTCTGTTAGATGACAAAATGGCGCACTCAACCACGGATTTTATTTGGTTTGTCCACCTCATCGGTGACCTCCCGCCTGGGCTATTACCATCTTCTCTGCCCTGCACCACTAGATGCTCTATGGAGTCAATATTCCGCCTCGAGAACTGGTACTTTGTAAGTGCACAATCCAAGTCGGCACTTCAACAAACAAAACCACGACCTCTACAACAAAGATACGTAAAAACAATAACAGGAAACATTCCTGCTTCAATCATTTTGTGCTATTTAGTATTCAGTGTGTCCTGCCCTTAGCTTTGATGTGCCGGCTGATATGTGGAGCGCGCTATGTGAAGCTATGCGCCGCGATGCATCGTAAACACAGCCGCGGCTATTTCAATAAGTACACCGTTATTGGTGTTTCATGTATCGTGTTGGTGACCAATAAACTGGGCTTTAAAAATGTCATTAGAGAAGTCCTTGATTGAGTTTTGTCTATGGAATAATATATAACTTTGTTGTTAACGTTGAATATTCGTTTCATAATTTCAGTCAACTGTTGATCCCGCTGAAAGGGTGCTACAATTGAACGGTCTAATATATAACAGCACACCTATATTCCCCTAGAGGAAGACAGAGGTTCGTCGTAGGACCTACATTTCGCCAATTACGGAATACGGAATGCAGTAAACATAAGCACTACGCATCCTTTTGGGGGGTAATTCTTTGGTGCCAGATTACGTCGGGTAAGTGAATCGCACCCCATTCCCTTCAACCGCCAACCACCGTTCATTCGTTGCCAAAACATACGGAATTCAAATTTTCTTTAGTCGGTATCTACTAGTGATTATGAATGCTTAATGTTACGGTGGATGGCCAAAGTCATAACGTGTCAGTGCAAAAAACTTAAGGACACTCAAACAAGTCTTAACAATAAAGTAAGAAAACCAATTAAAAGCCCCAGAAAATAAATCACCTATTTTAATACTACCACAAATTAGAAAAACTCATTGAAACTTGCATAATTTCTACAAATACATAGTTTCGAAACAGTCGGCCGGTAAGCAATTAAAATAGTCCGAGTTAACTTGAACTTTATTTGCGTAAACCAGTTTCTGTGGACGCAGTATATGCATTTATAGCCTAATTATAACTTAAATAACTACAGCAAGCTGTGGGATACAGTTGTTGGGTATTGAATGTTGTTGTTGATGCTGGAATTTAGTTGAACACAGCACTAACTCGCACTACAGCACAAATGACGTACAGAAACTGAAGGCACACAGTGCCGGCGGCATGTGCCGCCGGCTTTTGCCGAGCGGCACTCCTTTGTTTGGCAGCTCCTTTGTGTGGCAAGCTGTGCGGACCGCGGCTTTCCCAGCGGTATTGCCGGCGGTACTGTGTGTAGGAGCCTTTGTTGATGAATGGTTCAAAAACTGACTTTGAGCCGTTCAACCACCTACCCAACTGAATTTGTGTGAACACAACATCAATATCTTTATTAATTCCATATTAAAGGTTAAGGTGAAAACGAGCGCGACATATTTCATGAATAGACCTTTGGGTGAATTTGATTTTTAGTAGTTTTTCCATAATATAGATATTATGGAAAAACTACTGAATGTATTTACTAAAAATAAAATTATTTGAACTTTTAAATAAATTATCTATCCCTGTATGGTTTCTATTTTGCCTTTGCCATTTTTTTACTACATAAGTTATTTATTTACGCTCAAAGACGAGTTAAAATTAGTATTGAAATATGAAAGTTTCGACGCTCATAACTTCAAAACCATTTTTTTTTCGAATTTTTCTTCCATATAGGGCTAGATAATGACAAGACAAATTGATATAATTTTTAAGTTTTGAACGTACACCGTCAATCACCATACTACGTTTGTATGGAAGAATGACCGATTAGCGTACCTTTAACCGAAAACGATCATCGCGATATATGCGATTGACGCGATCGTTTGTATGAATTATGAGGTAGTACAAACGCAACGATTGATTCGCAACGACCGCTTTCGGTTAGGACGCCACCGGAGCATGATGACGATCGGCTTTGACGTTTGATATTATATTAGGTATTATACAGGGTGGGGCAAAAGTAATGTCATAATGTGGATGTGGCAAATGGCGTCATAATGTCATTGTGATTTGATAAGTTTGTTGTAGACTGAAAGAGAATTAGTTGACAATGCAATGGAGCGATACACACAGTCACACAGCTCAGGCAGCGATGGAGATTTTGATTTAAACTGGCCGGCCAGATCGCCAGATATGACGGCGCCTGCAGAATCTTTTTGAAATCTTGCGTTTTCCACAACAAACCACAAACCTTGCAAGTCTTAAAAGCCAACATTGAAGAAAATGTCACCAATTTGAATGTTGTTTTGCGAGCAACAATTCAAAATGTGGTACAATGAGCACAAATGTGCATCAACTCAGGATTTGAACGATTCCATTTTTTCGACTAAGTGTCATAAATTTTACACCTTTAAATAAACTTTCCGTGAAAACAGAGCATAAATGTTTTTTTGATTTCATCAAAATGGCTGCCAATTCACATTATGACATTACTTTTGCCCCTCCTTGTATAAGTAGGTACTATAGTATTTACTTGTCCTCGTAGGAACTTTGTTTCTCAAGATGAAAATAACACACCGACACAAAAGGCGACCTACATGAATGTAGAACAGAGAAGAGGACAAACGGTAGGTACAACTTCAAAAGCGAGGCCAGACTAACAAGCCTCCTCATCATCTAATGAAATGCTCAAGCCACTTAATAAAGTCTCAGAGAAAGGACTGAATGTAAAATTAATTGTTTACACATTTCTCTCACAGCAAACGTTTACCCGTAGTATCTAGTACTAGATAAGATATATCTTGTACACTGGCGGGCTAAATAATTACACATTTTGTTTGTTTGCACAGCTTACTAAACAGCTTAATTCAATATTCGGTTCGGTAAATAAAAGGTGACCTATTTTCTTGGCAAAACGTGTAATATTCGTGTTAATTTAAAGTAACATTTTATAATCCAAAGAGTTTGCCTTAGTAGAACGTAACAGTGTTATCATTTCCCAAAGAAAATACACTAAGTAAGGTAATATTTGCAGTGTCAATGTCTTGAACATTGAGTGAAAATGTCTAAGAGTTTATGCTTTGTAGTCGCCGACCAGACTTAATGAGATTAGTGGAAGTAAAGATAATTAGATGCATCAGTGGAAATACTAGGATATGTAGGTTTACTACGATTCTACGATAAAACAAATTAAATGCTCTAACATCTGCACACACACACTCACACACATATGCATATGTTCCCCCTACTTGTGTGTGTCTTTTCTTTGTTTATGTTTTTTCTTTGCGTAATCAACATCATCATCTACCTACAACAGTCCACTGCTGGACATAGGCCTCTCCATTTGCACGCCATTCAACTCGGTTCTCGGTAACTCTCATCCAGTTGCTACCAGCCACGCTGCGAAGATCCTCACTCCACCTAGTTCCCGCAAATAAACGTATTTTCTTTATTTCTTCTTCTTTCTTTATCAGCCCACAAGTGTAACTGACTCTAAACAAATATATTGGGCACAGTTTGTTTGCCCCTAATTGTACTCCCAAGAAAGTTTTTATTTGCCGTGTACACTGTTCAAATGAATTTTGCATAAGGTAGTGGTTACTTTAAATTTTAATGCGCAATTTACATAATATTGTATATTTAAATGAAATTATATAAATATTTAGCGGCGCCTTAGTCTTTCGAGCGAATTAGGAAGTCATAAGTTCATAGAAAACCTACTTTAGTCATCTAATCAGTACCTATTTCTAACTCGCTCGTGGCTAAATAATAACAACCGCACGGGTCGGTGGAAGGTTAAGCTACGCTTGCCGCGGTCGGTTCGTGGATGGGTGACCAACCAATACATAATGAGACTCCTCCGTGCCTCAGAAAGCAAGTAAACCCGTTGGTCCCGGCTGTTATCCGTAGATCTTTGACAGTCGTTACGGGTAGTCAGAAGCCCGAAACTGACAACCAGTCTTGCCAAGGGGTATCGTATTCCCCAGTAACTGGATCGTGGAGATCAAATACGCAGTCGCTTCATGTAAAATATTGGCAACATAGTTGGGAAAAGGCTAGATAGATTGATTGAACTATTTCTAATTACGAAACTATTTTTTTTTCTTATCCTTATAAAATTGAGAATCCGAGTCAGTCTGCCGATCAACTCTGTTACTGCGAGCTTGGTCTTTTGGTCTCTGAAAAAGCAACACTACAAGGAAAATCTGCATCGAAGGTACAAAACAGTCTAAAATCGCCGTTAAGAAAGTTCAGCTCGCTAGTAAGTGAGGTTTTCGGGCCCCCTAAAAATCTCGCTTACCATACCAGAATCGCTTTAGTGTGGCAATATTGGTCATTGAACCAACTACATTTTCTAGCGTTCTTTATTTAAAAAACTGAATCAAAGACCGTTAACGTCCTGAATCAATATCTATCGTGATCTTCAACATATTCCAATAACGAAAAACCATGCATAGATTATTGTTTGAGTTCCTACGGAGAGATATTAGGGAAAGGGCAATGACCGATATTGCCACGCTAAAGCGATTCGGGTATAGCAAGCTGTAACCGTAAAGCTTGGGTGTACTTATAAGCAGTGTCGTCACAAAAAGCCCCTAATGACGGCTTTACATAAGTCCAAACATAAATATTTTACGCATTGCCTAAACAGAACCATCCGTACAAAATATCTAGAGTATAGTTAATTGACTCAGGTGTGACTTTGCGGAAATCTATTATAATATACAATAAACGACGTATATTTAGTAACCTAATCCGCTTAACTGTTCTTAAAGAGTCATAAAGAACCCTGTAAGAATCGACCTCTCAACGAGGCATCCTCAGGATGACGATTGACTTGTTGCGAACCCGGACCCGACGTGTTGGGCGAAGTGGCTCACTCTGCTCTCGACGCATGATGGTTCAACATGTCGGGTCCGGGTTCGCAACAAGTCAATCGTCATCCTGAGCATGCATCGTTGAGAGGTGAAACACGTGTCGATTTCTTACAGGGTTCTTTATCACTCTTTAAGAACAGTTAAGCAGATTAGGTTACTAAATTATACGTCGTCTATTGTATTTTATCTAGAGTAAAAACAAAACAATATACAAAATAATCCTGCCACTCCTATGTTCTTGGTTCTTGAAAATAGATGTCAATAAAAACCGCTGTCGCTTCTGTCTTGACAACGTTACAGCACAGTCACGCAACTTTATGAGTTCTACGTTTTAACATTTAACATTCATCCGCAGAACAGTTTCATTTAAGACGTGTCAGTATCGGCGCTAACTTAGAGAGCTGGTGTCGTTTTAAAAGACATCTCACACCATACGTAACCTAGTCTTTACCCGACAGCAAACAGTAATACTGACCCTATGGTAACAACCATGTCTTACGAGCTGTAGATGGTAGGTACGGACCCCGGCAAGCATTTTATTCTAGACAATTTAAACTTTGCCTTTTTATTTTTCTGTATTCACACCCTTTTTAAGAGCAGTCTTCGGTAAGGAGAGTGAATGAATACAGAGATGATGGTTATCAAAACGTTGAAATGATAACACTGTGTAAGTCTAGATGATGTGGTGGAATGACGATGAGACTTAACTCCCTGGGAGAAAATTAAGCTATAAGTTTGAGGAGGTGAGGTATCTATAGGTACCTCACCTACCACACCTCCAAGGTTCAGACTGAATAGCCATCGCTCCGATTTTGGCGAAGTTGCAAGAACGCTACTTTTAACCGTTTAACGACATAGGAATCGGGCGTAAGGTCGTTGATTTTTAGACAAAACGCCAATTTCAAAACAATAGTGATGGAGATACCGTATTTTTTCTATGCCATACTAAATTAAACTAATTAACACACATTTCTTGTAGAACAAGACCATCATTTTATTCAATAAACATTTCCAATCAAACTTTCTAAAGCAGATGAATTTAAAACTTATCGCCGTTGGCATACCCACCACTACCTAGAACACGAACTTTTTTATTTCAGCCGATCGACTGTATCAGCAGAATGGATGCGTTCTATTCATAGATTATGTCGCCTGCGAACCGTAATCACACTGTTTTGTGATTCATATAATTAAAAATGAACAGATAAAAACGTAGAGCAATTGGTAATTAAGGATAAACTTGATACTTACCAAAACTGTCGCGCATTCTCGCGTAGTAATCAGCGAATCACTAATAGTACAGGACCAGATAATACTTCTTAATTAAACGACAAAAAAAGTAAAACTAGTCACCTTTGCATTTCATAAAAAGAACACTACACAACACTGGCAGTCACACACGCACTGAAATACCGAATTCAAAATCAATATCAATCAATAATCGTCTAAAGTTCTACTGTTTTTTTTTTTTTCTAATGGGACTCGTGTCACGGTGGTGGTAAATGGGAAATGGCGCGATGACGGGAGCGCGCGCGCGCGGTGCGTTCGGATCTCACACTGAGCTACCAATACAGACACGAGACAGCAATAATAACCCACCTCGTTATTTTTTTTATTTTCTTTTTTTTTACTGAAAATCTGCAAGATTGACGCCTCGGTCTGCGGTTTTCTTTGATAATTTTGCGCTTTTTTTCTTTGACCACCGGGTTCTGCCAATTTAATTCGGATGCTCGCATGTCACTTTTTTGACGGGATAATCCGTTCGAAATTTGAATTTCTCCTTTTTTTTCGAAGAACTTAAGAGGTGTGCCAAAAAAGATTGCTTATTTAGCGAATTTTTAGTTGTGTTGGCTTGTTTTGCATGTTTCGCGAGTGCGGACAAATATTTTCATTCTCGGCGATACTTAGTACGTCTACTTTGAAGTCGTTGCTTATTTGCTTTCAAAATAAACCGATATGATCTGGGAGCGAATACTAAATTAAGAGCCAATCAGGTGATTACCATCTCACATTAAATTGAGGTACTCAAATGGTGAAAACGAGTTACCTACTTTTAAGTGGTCCTAAGTACGGATAGCAACAGTATTCTACGCCCGTGTAGTCTTTATACACTGGGTGATAAGTTGATAACACTTATACATATTTGCAGTTACTTTTGGGTGAGATGTTTGTTGAAGCTTACTTTCAAGCGTGTGACACTATTATGAACAGTAAGTCTATGTAATTTGTAATGTACTGTGTAATGTCTATTAGGACTTTGAATTATAGCTTAGTGGTGTGACCGTCGGACTGCTAAGTCATAAGTCTCGAGTTCGAACCCAAGGCCCTCTGAGTTTTCGGATTCATTTACTATACGTACGTATTGCATCACTTGCTTCAAAAACGGTGAAGGAAAACATCGTGAGGAAACCGGCATGCCTGAGATATATTTCTCGAAGGCAAGTGAAGCCAAATCAGAGGCCCATGGGCGGCATAAAAGATCTGTCACCACGTTAGTCGCACTAACCACACGAAAAAGAAAGAAAGATTAGGAACACGAATTTTAGGATGTAAGCACGTACTTCAATCATTTTGAAGACCGACTATCCAGCTTGAAGGGCCTGAACGCCCGTTTATTCGGGTAATTACAGGAAACACTTCAGTTTTGTCTCTGGCATGACACATTTGCGACGCCTCTAGTATTGTAGATATCGTGTTTTCTATATTTCCTCCCCTGCGTTACAACTATACCACATTATACCATAGGACTTCCGAACCCAAGTCGCACGCGCACCTCAACAGCTGCATTCCTTTAGAGAAGCGACAAGACGCGCTGTATCTCACGCCATACCCACCAACTAATAATTACCTCGGTGGTGGATCACCTAGATGAGATTAGAAGGACCAGTCGTAACAAACAGCTATAAAGAACGTGTTTATTTTACCGAACGCCTATATTAACGCCGAACGCTTAATTAATTGAAAATTAACCGGTACTGCACAAATTATACCGAAAACATAACGTCAGGTCTGTGAATGAAAGCAGTGCGGTATCGTTTCGGTATACTATACCGCACTGCTGCTTACCGACCAATGAGGAAAAATGAAAATAGCAATGACGAAAAGGACTAACATTTTTTGTGTACCCCTCACAACAGCTTATTAGCCTTTTTTTGTTCACTGTTGCACATAATGCTCTCTTTTTCGTCTTAATTTTATCAATTCATAAGCTATTAGCCCCTTAAAAATACTTATGGTACCAATTTCGACCTCCAGCTAGCAAGCTGAATATTCTCTCAGTGGCCATGAGCATAGATGATTGAATGATTTCAGCATTTTCATGGCTCCTGTTTCTTTTCAGGTTCTGTTCATTTTTGACCAGCGTTCTTCTGTTTAATTTTATTAAAGTAATAAATCAAATCAAATTATTTATAAAACATAGGTGTATACAGAACTAAATATGATTAAATAAGCAGAGATTTGGCTCATTATGTCTTGTCAAAAGGTGGCGCACAAAATTTTGAGAAACAGCAAGTGAGAGTTAGTTGACTTTTTTTTTTAAATTACTACAGGATAGCTGTTGGCCTGCATCTCACGTGTGATAAGTGCTGATAAGGTGGAAGCGGGCTTCACCCGGAAACCTCAACCACAGAGGAACTGGCTATCTTACCTCTAAGTTCCGAAACACAACAATGTTGTTTGTCATGGCGACAGACTTAGATAAGATGGTGGTAGCTAGCCAGGCGGACTTAGAACAAGCCCTACCACAAAACAAACCGAGCCGAAAATTTTGCTCCAACTACGAATTGAACCCGGAACCTCTGGGTCTGCGACAGGTGACCTAACGACTAGACAACTGATTTGGTTTAAAGAGTTAGTACAATAGTATTAGGATCAATCAATGAGTCATTAAGTTGTGTCAATTAAATAGTTATATAGCATGTCAGTACTCGTATAAAAGAGATTATGCGTTCCGATTGTCAGTTCCAATGCAGATGTTTCTTGCCCGTTCTTCTCCATAGGTACTCCACCTACTACGCTTTGAAACTGGTAACTAGCTTAATCTTACTTACTGACGAGTCCTTGATAAATCAAAAGTGACTGTAATTAGTTTAATTAAAAAATATGCTTAGAATAGAATAGAATAGAATATTTATTTGCTTTGAGCTTGAGTTTGCCGATGAGAGAAGTACTACTGTACCACCACAGACTCTCTGCTTTAACGCGCTCCAACGATACCCACATAGCAAGTGGAATGTAGAGCAGTGGCTTTAATTTGTGTAAATTATTTCATCACCACTGCTCTCAAAACGGTGAAGGAAAACATCGTGAGGAAACCGGCATGTCCTAGAACCAAAAATTCGAAGATATTTGATATCACCAACCCGCACTGGGCCCGCGTGGTGGAGTACAACCCGCTTCCTTTCACAGAGAGGAGGCCTGTGTCCCAGCCCCACTACTGGGTCACAGGCCTCCTGTCATTATTACATTATAGATTGATTATGCTATTATGCTAAGTGGAACTTCTGCTAATCTCCTGTTTAGTGGTGATACCCACTTAATGAGCGAGTCAAATCTATAAGGTAATGAGATGTTTAATACAAGTTCTGCTAAATTGACGATTAAGATGCTCGATTGAATGTGAAAGATATTTTACGAGACATAGGTATTGATTTTGTGTTGGTTTTTGAACAAAATATAAGTAATAAAACTATTATATTGGTGCTTGTGCCGTGTGATGTTAGATTCATGCGGGAAAGTGAGCTTCATGGCATAGGCAGACTGACCACATAATTATTTAACACCATTACTTGTTTTAGTTTAACTTAATATACTTTAGATTAAAAAAAAGGAAATAGTAATAAAAGAACATCGTTAAATAATCAACATTATCATAAAACGTAGCAATGCCGCCAGCCTTCGGGCAGTTTTCCTATTGACAGCGATGCAGACGAATTTTTTGATGCCCTATGATTATTTCCCCCCCTTTTTTATACATATTATTATTTTAAGTCTGTAAGGTTTATTATAATGTAAATAATAAAAGAGAAATGATTAAATATAAAAATCACGCCTCTACGACGTCCTTTGTTTTTGGCTAATTTTAGATGGCTTTCATGCGGATATGGAGCAAAAGGCGTATGTAAGGATCGTAGCAGGTGGCGTTCTGTAATTTCTGCCTACCCCCGTATTAGAAAAAGGCGTGAGTGTATCTTTATGTTTGGTGCGGATTTTATGTTTTAAGTATGTGACAAAGATGGCTTTACTAACATAACACTAATTTCGCCAGTAATGTTTAACACATAACATAACCTCGCACCTGCATTTCTCGAAGAGTTAGGCAGAGGTGTACCTATAATAAAAAAAAATAATAATAAAAATCTTTATTGCAGACCACGGATCCATAAAAAAAAAACACGATACAAAAAAAAAAAAACAAACAAATTAAAAATAACAAAAATTCAAACTACACCCACATTAAGTACACCCACCCCCCTATAGTACACCCACATTTCGCCAGTTATGTTTAAGTTCCATATAATAGGGAGAGAGCCTAATGCCATCACAACTGGGCACAAATCCAGACTCCGGGCTGTTAATGAGGAATTCTTAATATAAAAACCCAATAACACTTTGCCTGACCTGGGAATGGAACCAGAGACGTCATGCTCAACAACAGCGTTTGTGACCACTAGTCTAACGAGGCAGTCGACAACGAATAAAAAATAAATGGCATAGAAATCAGTGACTACATAAATAAACAAAAGCCATACCATGTTTTTCCAATAAAACCTGAGAAACGCAGTCACATACAGATCAGTCTGGCACAGCCATAAAACGTAAAATGTCGGTGAGTAGGTAAACCACAACGGATTACGGATACAAAGTTGTTCAGACACTAGGGGACAACAATGGCGGGGGTCGGAGATCACGACAAGCAAGCAAAAGGTGACGTCAACAACATTCTTTAGATGGCTTACACTACCTGATGCACTCTAGGTACTGCTACGAATTTATGTCAAACTCAACTCAAATTAAAACTCAGCATTTATTTTAATTAAACCATTTACAGGCACTTTGGATGTATCAGCATCATTGAAAGAAAAAAAAAAAGTATAATTTGTGGTAAACATGACGCCAAGAAAGAACAAAAAATAAAAAAAATACACAAGTTGAGGAAAAAATATGCGTCACATCCACGAAAACGGTCATCGCTCAGCATAATGCTGGAAACCTATGCGAGAAGAGCCCCAGCCCCAGCCCCATTCAGCTCAACCATTTTGAAGGGAGCTAAATGATCCAACACACGCGACACCGTCAGCGAGACATCTGAGTGAGCATGATATACTCACAGCCACTAGGGCACAAGCAAGTCAATGAAACGCATATTAACCGGTAAATGATAGCTCTAGTACCTACATAGTATTCACATAATCGTAGTGTGGCTAATAGATATAATACAAATACAGGGTCATTTTTCTTTTCGTTTTTGTTATAGGTTACGAAAAACATAAGTACCAATGCAAACCATCGCAGGAATTAAATTAGCTAGCAATATTTTTAAAACATCGATACTCATCACGTCTGCATGTGAAGTTTCGCCACATAAATTAGTTTGACCCCGTCTAGAATCGACGTAGGTCTAGGTAATATTATTAAAAGGTGTTCATTTATTTCAGTTATAATTTATGCAAATATTTATAAATCTCTTCCCAAAACGACGACGAACCTACTTAACTTAAAAAAGCTGTCTCAAAGTTATTAGTTTAAAAATGAAAATTTGAATGCAAAACGCTATAAATAATCATTTTAGAACAAAAATGTATGCAGGTGCATATTTACTTAGTACGATTACAATCACAATTTGTTTTCATTTATTTTTAAATTTTTATTCTCAATAATGATCGCTCTCCGCTTATAATTTACGCCATATTTTAAAACAAAAGAAGTCAAAAGTCACTTGTCACCCGGAGGCGAAAACGCATAGCGAGACAAGCGATTATAACCTACAACTTAAAATTCGTATGTCAAATACACATTTTCAACTCTATTAAAACTGAATAAGGTTGTTTATAAGTGGAAAGATAAGGTGGTTTTTCTTGCCGACAAAAGATTTATATGCAAAAATTACTAAAATGTTCACCTTTAACGTTTATTTGTAGTATTTAAATTGCATTATTCAATTTCGGTGCATTGTTGTAGGAACACCAAAATAAATTGTATGCGGTTTTTTTAGGCAGTATTTATTACTTGTTGAATCTTTTTTTGGATATTGTGGCGTCTGGAAAAGTTAAAAACAACATTATTTTGATTTCAGCAATTTCGCAATGAACTCTTTTTGTAAAATGCTTATAGTTTCAACGAAGCATGTCATACTCAACGAATCTATAATGATCTTTCAACCTTAAATTAATTATAATGAAGAACTATTAAGGTAGGTATTCGTTTGAGCTTTCTTACGACATGAACAGGCAGAGATATGAAATGGCCCATTCCTTACTGGGAACACACAAAATTTACTTAAAAACATCTTTAAAATATAGATATCTACAGAAAAAGTAACATAATGTATGCAAACGATCTAAACGAAATACTCAAATCGGCAAAATTTATTAAAATCGTTACAACTTTATTGCCAACAATAAAATTTTAACTTATCAATGCTACCAACCTAACAAAACTGGCCGTCAAATGGTAAGTAACTATCACCCAATCTCCATGTGAACGATTATCACCATCGATACCATTCGATACGCGGTGCATTCGAATTTTATGCATTCCATATTCGATTCGATTGTAACTCGATTCGGTCTATTCCGATTAATGGGTTATTAAAACGATTTTTATTATTCGTTGAACGTTTATTCTTTCGTCGGACAGGATGGTGATTAGAACATGAATTGGTGACTTATTTTTATAGCGTGTAGAGTAGGAGTAGCTCGGGGGACATAGAAATGACGAAGTTTCTGTAATTTACTCATTTACCTAGATATTATGGCCATCAAGCTCAACCGTCTGGTGTGATACTAAATCCACGTCAATACTTTGGATAGACAAAATATTATTGTTAAGAGCGTTTATCCTAAAAGTTGGCAACGTCGCAAATAGCTGTCAAAAATTTACCCGTTTTGATTAATTTGGCAATATTACTGTATGGAAATAAGAAATGTGGCTAACTGGCTAACTAGAATATTAATAATGAATTGCAATTATAACATTGAATTTGATGTTTTAACCGTTTTAGGTGTAAATAAGGCATTTGGAAAGTTACTAAATACTTTTTTTACATTATTTTTTTTATTAGGAATAGGGATGCGCTTCATAAAAAAGTAAAAAAATCTCCAGAGAACGAAATAATTAAAATTACTTATACGAGATACAGAATTTTTTGTCCTAAATCCTAAAAAAAGCAAAAAGACTGTATGATACTCAAGAATTAGCTAAGGCAGGTAATAACCCAAAATCCTTATGGGATACCATCAAACGAGTAACCAATACGACAAAAACTAAAACCACAGCTACACAATTACTTTCATTGTCACCCTCACCTACACAATCATGTAATCACGTTAATTCATATTTTGTTAATATCGGCGAAAAACTTGCTAATGACATTATAAAAGATACAGGCAATCAAGCTTTGGCTCCGCCACAAGATATACACAATACCTCATCGGCTTCTTCTTTTGTTCTTGACCGTACAGATCCCGAGGAAATTATTACTGTCATTCAATCGTTACGGTCTAATGCTGCTTCTGGTTGGGATGGCATTTCGCCTTACTTTCTAAAAAAATACGCAAACACCCTGGCACCTATCCTAAGCCATATTTTTAATCTGTGTTTCGATACTGGTATCTTTCCTACATGCCTTAAAAGGGCTATAATTCACCCAGTTTTTAAGGGAGGAGACGGGAGGGAGCCCAGTAATTATCGCCCAATAGCAGTTCTGAGTGCCACCTCAAAGGTACTCGAACGTCTCATCAATAAAAGACTAGTTAATTACCTTGAACATTATCACCTAATATCTTCGCAGCAATTTGGCTTTCGCAAAGGTAAATCCACCACAGACGCAGTTCATGATTTGCTTAACAATATAGTACATAACATAGACAAAAATAAAAGGGTGCTAACTATGTTTATAGATCTTGCGAAAGCCTTTGACACCGTTCCAATTTCTATGCTCTTACTAAAACTGGAAAGGATTGGTGTCAGGGGCTTGCAATTGGATCTCTTCAGAAACTATCTTTCAGATCGCGCTCAAATGGTTAATATAGATACCCACAAAAGCGAAGAGCTTCCCATCTATTACGGAGTACCCCAAGGAAGCATCTTGGGTCCGACGCTTTTTCTAGTCTTTATAAACGACCTATGTAACCTTAACATTAAAAATGCTAAGATAGTAACTTTTGCAGATGATACTGCTATAACCTTTGTTGCTGATACCTGGTCAGAACTTGAGTGCCTTGCACAGTCTGGTTTCAACAAAATCCTAAAATGGCTCTACTCTCACTCACTAACACTCAACACCTCCAAAACTAATTTAATTACCTATTCAATTAGTCCCGCCAGCCAGCCAATATTTCCTGTATCTATTAAAGCCCACAAATACAGGTGTCTACAAGGAAATGCCTCTTGCCTCTGCCCAACCCTAAATGTAGTCGATCATATCAAATACTTAGGAGTATATATAGACAAAAACCTTAATTTTAAAACTCAAATTATCCAACTTACCAGTAGAGTCCGCAAGTTAATTTATATATTTAAAACCCTCCGAAGTATCGCGAATCCTAATATTATACCTACGTGTAGTCTATTTTTCCCTGTGCTTATCTATTGTTACTTATTGTATCACATGCTGGGGTGGTGCTGGGAAAACTATACTAAAACCACTCGAGATCGCTCACAGAGCGGTACTGAAAGTGGCTACTTCAAGACCTTTCATGTTCCCTACTCATCTATTGTATAGTAGTTGTAATGTTCTTAACGTTCGACAACACTTCTTCCTGCAAACAGTTCTTTTAGAGCACCGTAAAACCCCTTATAAAATAATAACAAAGCGTAGGAAAGACTTAGTTTGTACTATTCCACAAGTACGCACATCATTTGCGAGTAGATTTTGTAACTACCTAGGTCCGACTCTTTATAATAAATTTAACAAAATATGCTTGATCTACGGATTATCTAACTTTAAGTGTAAAAAGATTCTACGTTCATTTCTTCAGAATAAAAGCTATGATGAAACAGAAAATTATCTCAGTAAGTGACAGTGACAGATCAAATATTACCTCACACGACTTCAATGAAAACAAACACACACTCTCTTTCACTCTATCACACACACAGGCATATACACACCACCAACACAATACAATCACTCACACACGAACACTCACACACACACGCACATATTCAATTATTTAAACTTTGTTGTAGTATTATAAAATAAAAAATACATAATTGTACTAGTTTATTGTATCTTTTTGTAAGGGATAGGGACTGCTATTCCTTAATACAGGTTATTCTATAACCTAGCTAGGAAAGCAGAACTTCACCCACCAGATTGTGTTTGACATGGTACAAACTTATATGTATACCTAACTATGTAAACTTCATGTGCTACAATCTCCTTTTTTATGAAATAAAAATTTATTATTTATTATTTACATTTAAAACGAAATATTCGTTGTTACAATATTAATTATTGCATGTTATACCTATTCAATATTCTAGTTCACTAGTTACTCACATTTCTTATATCCATATTCAATATTGCCAAATTAATCAAAACAGCGAAATATATGTACAGTGACATCTATTTGCGACGTTGCCCACTTTCAGAATAAACGCTCTTAAAACCTTTTCAGACAGGACAGTTGGAAGTTTTAGCAGAACCTATAAAATTAGGGTTCTTTTTATTAAATTAAAACTCCCAGATGGTGGCAGATAGCGGTTAAATCTGCCCATGACACTTGCAAGACTCCATGGTAGATCATATCTTCCTGCCCCCTATGAGTTATTGCATTGAACCAGTCAGTCTGAGACAGAGGAGAAAATTGTTGTCAATGGTGCCGATTTTCTTGTACACCGAACTATGACTAAAATTCCTTACTTTTGGTTATGACAATCTTAAAGCTATACTGCAAAAAAAACTCTAACCATGATAGGTATGTAATATTATTGTATTTGCAATTATGATATCAACTAACTTTGGGGGCTTCCCGTGGTTTTCGGACAAGGATTTGGGTCAAGTCGACATAATACATATTTTTCCTGATTAAAACATCTATCCAATGACACCACAATGATTGCTATTGGAGCGAGTACCAAAATGCCCATTCTCCTTTAAAAATAATTTTGACACAACTAAAATCGAATTTGACAATTGCGACTCCACGTGGTACTTGTCCCGTGAATCTTTTTTAGAGCCGGAGGCGCGCAGGGGCTAGCTAGCCTCGACGTGTTTTTTTATGGAATTATTCACTTTTTGTATGGAAAATATGAATAATTATTACCTACCTACAGTTTTAGGGGTTTATGGTTTTTATAAAGGGGGATGAAATTTTCATTATTTTTGCGATGGGCACACCATTTTCGAGATGTAAGCAAAAGAAAAGAAAAAAGATACAATACTGTTTTTGAACCTGAAGTCGAGGTGTTGGTGTGAATTTTAGTTCATGACAACTAATTGTATTCCACACCATTTTTAATCGCGATTAAAATAGTCAGATTTAGTTAGAGTTAGACAATCAAAATTGTTGGTGTATTCATATTTTTATTGACCAATTTATTTAATGACTACTTTAACATTGAATTGTATCAAAAAAATATGCTTATTGAATTGTATACCTTAATGAATAATGATGAAATGTAATTTTGATAAATGTTATCACGGTTTATGCACCATCTCTTCCTACCAATTTGCACGCCACGATATGCGGCTGAACATGTTAGAACTTTTCTGTATCCCATTATTATCCTGCATGCAATGTATCATGTACACCATGTTTCAACAAATAAAATTTACTTACTTACTTAAAACGTCAAATTCAGAATAGCAAAATTGCCATTTTCACTAAATTAATAACTCAGTGCTATCTTAGTGCTGTCAAACTAAAATATAGTTGTGTGACTTTCGTTTTAAAGAAATTTATGTCTCAAAAGAACAAAGGTACATAAACTCACTTAAATATGAGAAACTATACAAATCGTCTCCAAAGTCGTCGTTTGACAGGAATAAACTAAGTTTTGGTGATTTTAGTGACAGTGACAGGAGAATCGGCACCAATGCCCGCTTAATTACATTTGATCCAGCCTTCTAGCCAAAACACAGCATTGCTGCTTCGCGGCAGGAACTGGTAAGGTAACTCCCAACCACCTACAAACATTTCTCCCCCTACTCCAGTTTCACCAATGGTATGGTGTCAATGTCACCTGCACCTTTTATTACTAAAAACTGTTGATTTTTGAATGTTCTAATGTATCCTATAATAAATTTGTACAGCGGCATCTCTTGTCGAGATGTTATTACGTTACTAATAGAGAGAAAGTGTTTTATAGTTCGGTTAACTCGGCTATCAGGATAAGAACGTAAAGTTATTGGTATCGACTGGTACACAAGATATACCACAATATCGTAAAACTTTTGACATTCTGACAGTTTATACAAGTATTAGGTTCCGACATAATAGAAATTTAACTGTACCTTGGAATTTCGATGTGAGAATATGTCCGTCTTAAATGTATTAACTTACCTCGTACGAAAGTCCTTGATGCGTCCGTGAGAATATCAGTCCGAGCGATTAAAAAGGTATGGGATAAAATAAATTGTCATGAACTAAAATTCACACCAACATCTCGACTTCACGTGCAAAAACAGTACTGCATTTATTTTTTCTTTTGTTTATATCTCGAAAACGGTGCGTCTATCGCAAAAATAATGAAAATTTCGACCCCCTTTATAAAACCCACCCTTTATAAACCCCTTAAACTCAACATGTAGGCAATATTTTTTCATACTTTCCATATAAAAAGTGAAATTTCCTTAAAAAACACGTCGAAGATGCAAAACTTGCGCGCCTCTGCCTCTAAAAAAATCACGGGTTAGGGCAAACCACGGGTGCCACTTGGATTCGCGATTGTCAAATTCGATTTTAGTTGTGTCAAAATTATTTTTTTTAATTTAGAAAATTTTATTTGCAGAATAGCTCTAAGATTCTCATAGCCAAAATAAGGAATTTTAGTGATACTTTAGTTAGTTTAGTTCGGTGTGCAAGAGAATCGGCACCATTGTCCCTTTTCAAAGTCCATTTTTTTATTTCAAATAGGCCCTTGCAAGGAAGGCACTTTTGAACGACAAAATTTACTCAAAAATTTATTGATTCTAGTCGTCCTAGCCAAAAGGTAGTTTTCGTATGGAGAAGAATGGACAAGAAACTCCACAGTTACTCTTTTAAAAATGTTTTACAATAAAAAAATACCATACCACAATAGGTAGGTTTTCTAGTATCAATATGCTTGCTGCTTGATGCCAAACAAAGTGGATTTTGTGGTTTAATTAAGGACAATGAAAACACCTGGGCCTTTATAATCATGCATAAAAACATCTCTCCTTTTAAAAACTGAAATTTCGGTCAGCTAGTCAGAAACTTTTCATCGTTCTTCTCACCATAATGAATTTTATCAACTAACTTGCTATAGCCAGCCATGCATCCATCTTGGAGGTTGTTCCAAGGACTTCTGCCAAACCCTTCTAGAATAACAGGTGTATACAAGAACTACTTGATACACAATCTAATATCTACCTAACGGAACTCTGACCAATAAATAAAATAACATTTAATTTAGTAGTAACCTAATAACTACAGGGCCGGACTGGGTAAGTAGCCTCGATACATTTAATGCGGCGTAAACAATCGTAAATTATTAGTAGGGCGAGCGCGGCGTAAAATGACGTATCTTAATGTAGGATAGTAGTCGGCAATTGTAATTAGTTTAACTGTTTAGTAGTAATGTTGAGGTGATAGTCTTTAATTAGGACGAATAGGGTGAAATGTAAATTAAAATGTCAATTTAGTGTTGTGCATGCTACCTAATTAATAAGTATTTTCTGTTCGTTGAAAATTAAAATGATGATTGGGTACCGTTAAAAAGACCATATCAGTAAATAAAAAGAAAACCATCATGTGCAGTACCTACTAGATTATTTTTAGTCAGAATAGCAGGTACCTACTATTCCTTCTAAAAATAATCTACAACATAAACCCCGTTATACAACACAGATTGATCTTAATCCTCATCTCAGCCGTGAAGATAAATACAGAACATCATAACCCCACTTCAATAACATCGTAACGACAACAATGGAAGTTCATAACATCATAACAATTACGTTTTCAAACATGCCATTAAAAATATTATCAAAACAAACCTCCTTGATGTTCCTCGCTGATGTCATGGGAAATAAGAAGTTATTTTAAGAAGAACAAAACATTAGCACAGTTTTAAAAACAAGGCTATTATAAAGTTAGTCGAGGAAATCGACTATAAAAAGATATGAAGAGATTTTCCAATCGTTTGAAACAATTAGGGGAGCTATATACTCTTGAAAACAATTCAGAACACTAGCGCCATACGACAAAATTATAAAGCGGCAACTAAATGAACTAATACTACCGTTGGCATTGATATGAGTCCATTGTCAATGGATTGAACTAGCCCTAGTCAAAAGAACACAAATGAAGAGTGTAAAGTAGCGTATCTACTGAAGTAATTAAGTCGGCAGCATTCAAATCTCCCAGTGTCACATTTCTATATAACTTCCTGGATCAAAGATCAAAACTTTGCATTAGAAATTACGAGTTTGCTAACCCATAGCGGGCTCTGCCATAATATATTTCATTATCTTTCATCAGAATGGACCCAGACAAATTAGAGCTAGACAAGATAAAGAAGACCGCAATATTAGGTTTCTTGTAATCATCTTTTAGGACTTCGCAGAACTTTCATCATAATCATTATGATCCACGGTGATCAAAGTTATTAAAGAATATTATTCTGTTTATGAACTACCAACAGCAAGCAATGCAGTAATGGTGGCATCAATTCTGCGCTATGGTATCATATTTTGGGGTAACTCTACGGACAAGGATATAGCGTTTAAAGCCCAAAAGAGGTTTATTCGGGCTATGTTCAAGTTTCAATCGACAGAAAGCTGTACACCATTGTTTAAAATGTACAAATTATTAACTTTACCGTCACTATATATTTTTGAAGTTGCATCGTTTGTAAAGTCTAACCCCCAACTCTTTCCACGACAATCTGACACTTTTCCGCGCAGCAGACGTGACAACAGCCAACTTTGCTAGCACTCAGCAAAAACTGCCCTCATCTGAAAAAGCTTTTTTTGTATGGCCCCGATAATATACAACAAAATACCACAGTCCTTTAGAGCTAAGACAGCAAATCAATTTAAAACAAGATTCGAAATATATTAACAGGCAAGTGCAATTATAATATAAATGACTTTTTGACAGATACCTTTTAACATACTTGAACTTTATAATATTATTTCTGTAGGATTATTATTCTCATAAAATGTAATAATTAATGTTAGTGAACCAGTCTTTAGTTTTTGGTTCATTGAATTAATTATGTGTATGTTATATTAAAAAAAAATTGTACGCCTCGTCTGGCAAAACATATACTTTTTACCTATATTTAAGATCTTGCATGCTCGATTTGTATGTAAACACATGTTTGACAAATAAATTATCTTTTATCTTTATCTTTTATAATCAATTGATTTAGAAAATCGAATTAGTTGGAGCCTGACTCCTAGTCACCTTTTAAGATTCCTTATCCCAGGTGAAACGCAATAGTAGTATATTTAACATTAAACCAATGTATTTTACACAATCATAAACCACAACCTAAATACGTCCACCTCTTTACAGCCGTGAATAATGTCCTAACGTCCATTGCACCATTCAATCAACATCTTGTAACCTTCCTGCCTCATTACATTAAGCATTGTTGCCTACCAGGGTAACAGAACACCGTATTAGGTCATTACGAACTATATTACCAAGTAGAAAGTACGCATTCGCGGTAGAAACGGTCACACTTGAATCACTAAACGCATATTGTAAGCTTCCTAGTACATTATGCTCGCCTAGTAATTGGAGTAATCACAAAGGTTAGGAGGAAGCGGAACTCTCAACGAGATGGATACTTAAAGTTTCTGTACGTTCCTATTTATTATTTATGGAAAATTTAACGGTCAATTTAACCCTTTAATTTACTGATAAATAAATGTCTCTTGGCAAAATGGGGGGCAAAGACCATGTGCATTTAGATTCAGAATGAAGACAGGTTATCGGTTTAAGAGTCACGATTCGGATAATAGGGATTAACTTTAAAGGTAAGAAATGTCTCCTGGTTCAAACTTGAAACATGAATAGTGAAAACTGTAAATACGGCAAAGCAAAACCAATCCATCCAACGTCATAAATGTAAAGTGAATGATTGTGACGATTTACAGGCCTGGACAGATTGCATATTACAAGAGAGAACAGATTGAAAATCTATACCATACTACCATATAATCTTTCTTTTGACATCCAATTTTTAGACCATTGTGAGATTTTTGCTCTCAACCGCCTAGTTGCTATTTATCTAAGATTTCTAGAATATTATAATCATTTTGGATCGAAGCCTACTTTTGCACGCAGGTAAGCTTTCGTTAAAAGTTTCGTGAGTCCATACCTAAGCTTTAGATGACCAGCTATTTAGGATTACCTTCAAAGAAAACTTATTGGTCTTTCATGAACATGATACATGGATTAGTATTCAACTTGCCATAATTTATAACCCAACCCAGGCCGGTTGGGTGGTTATAAACCACTGTCCACTGCCCTAACTGGAAACGACGAAGAAATCGTTTACTGATGTTTTTTTTTAAATGGTTAAATATCCGTGTTCCTAGGGTATCCTTCAGCAAAATTCAAATTCAAATTCAAAATAATTTATTCATGTAATAATTGTATATCAGTTTTGGTATCACCTATTCGTATTTTATACCTTACGGCATGCAAAGTAAGTAAATAGAAAACACAAAACAAATAAAACTAAACGGAATGAAATTAAGAATGAGATCAATCAAGCAAGCGTTATCAATGCTTGTGATTTCTTTGTACTATGAGAACTGGCCTTTGCCCTGCAGTGGGACGATAATAAGCTGATTACTATTACTATTTTATCCTGCTTCCAACAGTATTCTAAAAATAAAAATATTTACGTTGGTCCAAGTTTTTAGCCTTTAACTTATAGAAGAAAAACATATTATTAATTTGAATGTTAATTCTTAACTACTTCCTTCTGATAGTTAATTGATTCAGACGTGATTGTGGAAATCCATTATAAAATACAATAGACGACGTATATTTAGGGAAGGAAGGCTATTGACTTATTCCTGAGGATGCCTCGTTGAAAGGTGAAACACGTGTCGATTTCTTACAGGGTTCTTTATGACACTTTAAGAACAGTGACGCGGATTAAGTTACTAAATATACGTCGTCTATTGTATTTTACTTCCTTCTGATCTGTTTTGGGTCCATGGAAAAGTGACCAACCAGATAATTTAAAGGGAACGTGTCCGGAGATGAATGATGATACCTCGATGATCAATAAACAATTTTCAACAAAAACATTATGTTACAGCTGCAATAATGTCACTGACCACACACAACACTATAATGAGATTGTGGTCACGTTCTACCGTCTAGACGCCGTACCTCACTTGTGGTTGTAAAAATGTCCCGTCTGACACCACCTCACTGTCACAGGGTTAACTTTTAATATTCAATCGGGTTTAAAATAGGTTACAAACTTATTAGTTTAGAGATTATATATGTAAATGGTGATTTTGCTTGGCGGTTTTATATTCTGGTCAGGAAATTGGATTATGGTATTCCTAGTACGTATCTGGTGACTGTTCATCGTTTGTTCGAAAATGTCAGAGATTTTTTTTAAATAACATGCATACCTGGTTAAGGTCATTGAACACATGTCCGCTGGGAATCCAATCAGGTGTCAAAATAACTCAGCACCTCCGAGTTGTCGCGACGTTGCGCTTACGGCGTCACTCTTGCAAATAAAAAATAAAAAAATTAAGTATGTACTCATTCTGTGCACTACCAAACTTCTAATCACGTTTCTCATGTCATTGCCAATTTTAATTACAAAATCGTTACTGTAATTTACTAATTACTGCATTACAATTTTGGGCAGCAGACTGAACACGGCTGTCGTGAGCCCAGCCCGGATTTATGGCAATGTTGTTTGACGATTTAGCATAAAGTTTGGTCTAGTTTGACCGCATTGACATTAGCGAAACGGTAAAAAGCAATGAATAATACTTAGCCATCGCATGGGCGAGGAATATTAAGTTCGCTTCGTTTCTGTATTTCTCATTTCGCCTTTGTTTCTTTTCTCAATTGCTTGATGGTTTTGATTCAATTCCAGAAGCATGCAGCTCATTGAGTAAGCAAACTATAGTTGCTTCTTGAATCTTATCATTTTGTTGAATAATCGGCATTTGCCTTCGTTTTACCAGGCTTCTTTTATGTCATTGGATGGAAAACAAGCCAACGGTCCACCAGCCTGCCGGCCGGCCCTTCGCTCTTGCTGTACTTTTGCTTGAAGTTTTACTAGAACTAATATGTCAAAGTCATCAAAAGTGAGCATCGTCAGAATTCACTATCATCATCAGTAGCCTACAGCAGGAGTCCACTGCTGGACATAGGACTCTCGGCAACTCTCATCCAGCTGTTACCAGGCACTCTGCGAAAGTTCACTAGTCAAGTTTTATTTATGGTTTTGAATACAGATCTCTAAACAAGAGCGACCACATAATTATATAAATTACTAGCTGCCCGTCCCGGCTTCGCACGGGTAGCACTATGTAGTTATCTACGACGCACTTACCTACCTACCCTACCCTACCTACCCTACCTATCCTACCTACCCTACCTACCCTACCTACCCTACCTACCCTACCTACCCTACCTACCCTACCTACCCTACCTACCCTACCTACCCTACCTACCCTACCTACCCTACCTACCCTACCTACCCTACCTACCCTACCTACCCTACCTACCCTACCTACCCTACCTACCCTACCTACCCTACCTACCCTACCTACCCTACCTACCCTACCTACCCTACCTACCCTACCTACCCTACCTACCCTACCTACCCTACCTACCCTACCTACCCTACCTACCCTACCTACCCTACCTACCCTACCTACCCTACCTACCCTACCTACCCTACCTACCCTACCTACCCTACCTACCCTACCTACCCTACCTACCCTACCTACCCTACCTACCCTACCTACCCTACCTACCCTACCTACCCTACCTACCCTACCTACCCTACCTACCCTACCTACCCTACCTACCCTACCTACCCTACCTACCCTACCTACCCTACCTACCCTACCTACCCTACCTACCCTACCTACCCTACCTACCCTACCTACCCTACCTACCCTACCTACCCTACCTACCCTACCTACCCTACCTACCCTACCTACCCTACCTACCCTACCTACCCTACCTACCCTACCTACCCTACCTACCCTACTAAAAAGTAATCATAACTAATCCTATGTCCTTCTCCTGGTTCTAAGCTACCTCCCCACCAATTTTCAGCCAAATCGGTTCAGCCGTTCTTGAGTTATAAGTGGTGTAACTAACACGACTTCACGACTTTCTTTTATATATATAGATTTCATTTCTGTCTCTCGCTTCTGTACCATACTCCCTGTAAATTGAGAGGTCTGGCTCTTGTGATATAGGAACTCCTAGTCCAAGAACCAGGGCTACACATATGTTTATGACTTTGAAGTGTAAACAAAGAAAAATTAAAATTAAAAAAGAAAATTATAACATTTTAAACCAAAATATGGCCGTAAACGCACCATACTTGACTAGTAAACTTATCTATGAATAAAAAGCGAATATAACGTCCTTTCATAACGAGGTATTTATACTTGGAGTCTGCGACCTTCGGGCATCGCAGATATGATAGAGTTATTAAACATGAGGTGTCGATGTCTCGATATTATCACAGTACAAACTCTTTCAGAAAGTCCACAGTTTATTAAAGTAGGTCCTATAAATTATAAACATGATCTTATTGATCTTCTATCGCATGCGAATCAACCAGTTGCTGTCAATTTCTTTCCAATAACTTCTAAGGTACTCTTTCTATAATATAGCAAAGAAGGTATCTATCTATATAAATATCTTTTCGCTATCCTTCCTCTGTAAGGCTACGTGCACGAAAATCTTTTTTTTTTCAGCTTGAACGGCTTTCATAGAGCAGTTTTTAAATATGAAGTAACATGACCACCTGAGCTACTTTTTTTTGTAATTGAAGAGTCAGGAATCTAGTTCCTGACTGATTGGCCGGAAAAGATAAAACACAAAGAAAATTGATATATTGTAAAAAGAAGACCTTTGCCCAGAAATGCGACAACAAAGGTCAATTTAAAAAATAGTATATTTGTGACCTTTATTTTCATCCACAGGGTTTTAGTTTCGTGGGTTTCGCTCGGAGCGAACCTTCTAAAGCACGTAAACTTAATAATGATACTTTCCAGTTGAATATCTGCGGTGCGCCGGCGCAAACTAAATGCTAATGCGCAATCTTGCGAGATAATATCTTCATGTACGACATGGGTTTCGTTTTAACTTGTCACCTAATTATAAATTAATACGTAAAATGCATTGAACTTTTATAAAAAATAATATTCAGAGATGGAAATTGTATTTTATCGAAAGTGTGCTTTGTTTTATGAACAACTATAGCAAAAATGTTAATAATTTCAAATAAAAACCATTTGCCTCACCATGCCAGGCATGCATGATAATCTATGGAAAGTAGCACTAGACTTAGACTTTTATTTATTTACATGCTCAATGTGCAAAAATGACAAACTTTCATCCCCTATTGAAGAGATGAGGATTTTTATGAGATGAATTCTTGCGCATAATTTCATGTTTCTAAGCGCAGCGGTTTAGGTTATGCGTTGTGTGTCAGTGAAAGAATTTAAGATTTTTATTAAGATAGGATTACAATTTTTAAGGGAGGTCGTGGCTAGCCACACGGTTCGATCCATCACGTTAAGCCACGCTTGCCGGGGTTGGAACGTGGATACGTGACTATCTTTGCATACCGAGACTCCTCCATGCCTCGGAAACCACGTTAAGCCGTTGGTCCCGGCTTTCATTCGTGGATATTTGACAGTCGCTAGGAGTCGTCAGAAGCCCGAAAGTCTGACAACCAGTCTTACCACGGGGTAACGTATTACTTAGTAACTGGGTTGTGGGGGTCTGATAAGCCGTCGCTCTATATAAAATACTGGTATTCAGCTGTATCCGGTTAGACTGGAAGCTGACCCCCAACATAGTTAGGAAAAGACTAGGCAGATTGATTAATTACAATTTCTAATACCTACCTACTAGGTACTTATTTACTTAGTTACAATAGACGGCCAATATTAACTCATTACAATCTCAATACTAGTACCTGTCGGTAGTTCTTTGGGTATATTAGTGATTTAGAAGCCAGCCGTTGGCTGTAGGTACATATTGGTACCTTATTGCTTAGGCAATAAGATCAAAAAGTGGTCAGGCGCCAGTGCGCGCACAGTGTGTTTACGCACAGTATCGGCACATCAAAGAATGAGGCTAAGTAAAATGTTCAGTTTATTGTCAGATTCACGCTGCCGCTGGCTGGCTGCAGTTAGTTAGGTCGGGCCGCAAAATGGTTGAATTAGAAGCTGACAGTTTTTAATAAACTTGTTGTTTTATACTTTTGCTGGGATCTGGGTAAGCGGGTTGTGACTGCGTGAGCTTAGATAATTATGAAATGCACCGCAAAATAGAGTTATCTTACAGAGTTATAACGTGTTATCACGGAACAGGGATAGGTATGAATCGTTTTTTATTCATAGCGATTGTTTCTGCTTAGTCTAACCATAGTCCTCCTTATCGATTTCGATAACGGCGACCCTTCGAAATCACTTCCTTGCGTGTGCCCTTAGATGGGTCACAACTAGAGCAAAAAAGTTCGCCTGCAGTGCTGCAGTATCTGCTTAGTAGATAGTGAAAGTCAAATCATTTATTTCAAATAGGCCCTTGTAAGGCAAAATTTACAAAATAATAGAATTGATTCTAGTCGCCCCTTCCTAAATGTAGTTTTCATATTGAGAAGAATAGGCAAGAAACTCCACCGTTATCACTACTAACACTAGTGATAAGGTATTTTACTAACAAATTGGACCATATTGTTGTCCGAAATGAATGAATAAATAAAAATAAATAATAAAATTACTCTTTTAAAATGTTTTACAATATTTTGTATAGGTACATTAGTTTTATAGTTATATGAGAAGACGATGCACCTTCGTTTTCACATATAATTATATAACCAATGTGCAATTTAATAAAATTATGTATAAATTATATATTTAATTATTATGTAATTAAATTACTATACCACAATAGGTCAAAAGAATTAAAAATGAAGCAACGACAGATAAATTAATTATGTGGTAGATACATGGTGCTCACATATTTACAAACACTGTAAAAGTATCTCGACGATATTCCTACAATTTTACAATTAATAAGTCAGTGTGTGAGGAAGTAATCATAGAATATAAAATCAATGTCATTTAATAAAAAACATATAAATTATACAATTAAACTAGCAACCAGTTTGATTCTGTCTAGATTCTAGATTATCCTATGGAGATTGACCAAATATGATTTATTTATATTGACAACGTCAACTAGCTAGCCAAAACTACATCTGACGTGACAGTTATCGAAATATAAACATCTACCGTCTTCCGTCAAAAAACTGCATAAGTAATGGTTTAAACCAAGACTAAAAGGTCTTGGATTGTTACGGTAATAAAGCTAGTTCCAGGCTCAAAATGTGTTCCTATTACAAAACGAAGACTATTCGAGGATCAGTTAGTACCAAAGAAGAGTCATGGTTCAAATAATATCTACAGATAAGAAACAAAAATGGCATTCTTTCATTCGTTCACGCAGGCTTTATTTGAAGCAACGTTCTGTTTCTCTAAATGTTGATATTATAATAACACTTTGAAATGCTTAAATAATTATTTATCAATACAAAAATATGTCATAAATAGTTCTTTGTTTAGCTTACAATATATTGAACAAGCACAGCTTGTACTTTTGACGCGCTTTTTATAATCATGTTCTCATATTTTTTTACACTCTATGACATTGGTAATTAAGATAATCAAATAAATTATTCTCTATTGTAGCAAGCATTTTGAGATGGAACTAAAAAGTCATTTGTCAATCAAATTGAGAAAATCACAACTTAAAATATTTCTTTAAAAATTACCAGTTCATTGACTGAAGAAAATCCTTTTCTATTAATATTTATAACAGACCCCCATCAGCATTTACTTTCTTTACTCTTATATGAGTGCAGTCTATTGCCCCAATTACTGTAGGAAAATTAGCAATACTGCGGAATTTCCTAATGCTTTCCTCCTGTTCATTTAGAGTACTGGGCATTTTTATAAATCTTCGGGACATCCGTGACAAAATGTCCGCTACCTTTTTACACGTTTTGCTGACAATTGGCTGAAAAACACTATGCAAATCAGCTGTATTGTCTTAAATCTACGAATAAAACAATAATATTTGTATATTTTTTGGATTTTATCTTTAATGTTAGGTTAGCATTGACCAAGCTTACATACTTCATGTCGAGCCCAGTTGCGTAATGCGCAAACTACTTGCACTTCAGGACTCACAGGGCATCCTCGAGGGTCGTGGGATAAATCCACACGTAAAACATCCACTATCTTTTGTCCAAAACGTTTTGTGAGCCTATACTTATATTTGAAATCTTCCGTCACTCAATTCGAATGGATTCTCACGATGACGATGTCTGTAAGATCGCCGAGACGTCTCCAGCATATCCAGATCTTCTAAATTCATCAAGTCGATCATATCAATATCTATTTTTTATGATTTTTATTTCAATAGACCCGCGCAAACACCAAAACAATGACAACCCAAACGTCAAATAAATTAGTACCAAAGATAAACTAGGGGACTCGGCGGACTAACTTTAGTACCATAAATAGTTCTGGAACTAGAGATAAACTTCATTTTATAATAACGTTTTATTTAGTCATGGTACTAAAGCTAGTACTAATCCCAGTACCAAATTTAGTCCGTGTTTTGGAATAAGACGGCTTATGTTTAGATGTCGAAAACTCTATAAAGGTTTGCCAACTAAATACAAACACAGCATTAATCGACAATCTTCGTCCTATTTATAATCTCGTCATCTGCCTAGCCTTTTCCCAACTACGTTGGGGTCGGCTTCTAGTCTAACCGGATGCAGCTGAATTTAACATGGAGCGTCTGGCTGTCGGACCTCCACAACCTGGGTAACACGATTCCCCTTAGTAAGACTGGTTTTCAGACTTTCGGGCTTCTGAGGACCCGCAACAACTGTCAAAGATCTACAAATGACACCCGGGACCAACGGCTATACGTGCTTTCCGAGGCACGGAGTGATCTTGGTATGTAAAAGACGGTCACCCATCCATGGACCAACCCCAAGGATCGGTCCGTGCGGCTGTTATTACTTAGCCACCAGCCCCTCCTAATTATAATCTCGTATGCATGTATCTAAATTGAATTATTAACTAGCGATTCAGGATATTGTGACCTTATAGATTCTTTTAGCAGGGATTGAAGCAGAATTGTAGGTATGATTTATGTTGATTTGCATATTTAATTGATTAGTAACTGAATTTACTTTCGATTCCCAACCATGCCGCGCGACCGTCTCATGACCGAAAACGAAAACACTCGAGCAATCCCTCTGAAATGCACGTGACTGAAACCGCAAATAGGTATCTACCACGGAATAGTTTAGCTATTCTGTGGTATGTACCTACTCCGAAACACTCTTCATTCATTCTGCTGCACGTAGGTATTTATCAGCTCAAGAATCTACTTCACTAACAATATGATAAAGTTGATACATAACCCCTCGAACGCTGTTGATCACCGTGTAACGTCGTGCTCCTGTCGCGCCGGCGTCGCGCATGATATAGCGATGAAGCACAGACGTTACATCAGTAACTCATTCCTCCGGCAGGTGGCGCTGTCTGTTTTCAGGACATTACATTTATGATTTATACGTCTATGTCTATGTTCAAATGGTTTCTTTGATGGTTAAATACTGATGTTTGAATTTGCTATTTATTCTGAAGTTGACAAAAAGTTGATAAAGCTTAGGGTTCTCAAAACTCAAATCAAAGTCAAAGCATTTATTTAAATTAAACTATTTAAAGGCACTTTTGAATTTTTTGTAATTAAGTAAGGAGTCGATCATTCAGAAAGATGAAGCTTTTTGCCCATTCCAAAGTGTTCTGGTTAGTAAAAGCAGAAAAATAACATATCTAGGTAATTTTTTGTCTTGACAACCCTTAGTTTAGATAAAGCTTACTTAAATCACCAGTAGATAGATAGATCCCTTAAGCTTAGAAATGGGCGTAAACATGTCTTTACCTGTTTTCTTCTGTAACCCTCGTCGACAAACCAAGGACGAATTGTTCAAGACTGATAGCGTGTCAGTAGCAAATGCGATCAGAAATCGTGAACTCCATTTGAAAGTACACCAAATGCCACGTCTCCATATCGCCGAATACCCTCAAAATAAAGTGTGAAAGTAACAAAAAAAGCAAAAAGTTACCACCACCAGCGCCTTATAAATCAGAAACACATAATCACGATGCACCTCGTGACGGTTTCTCCATGTCACCTCATTTATCACTAAGAACACAAACGTGCACTTTTTTGCATGCACTTAATAAACCCACAAGTTTGGCGTTTTTCGGACATGTCCTAGTTGGGACTGAAGGAGTGACTCATAAAAAAGACTGCGTTCGACATGCGACAATTTTTCACAAAGGAATTTCGGGAAACTACTTGTTTTTTTTTATTATTGGAAGTAGCTTCATTTCTATCACTTTATATTTTAGGTACTTATAGATAATATGTTAATGTCAGAAGCACTAGGCTCAGATTTTGGGATTTCCTCTGGCTTAAAAATGTAAATGAATAGCTCTTTCTTTCCCCGGAGTTCAGTCAGACAGGGCAGTGGCGCCGTGTAAGCAATAGTACAGGATTTTAAGCTTAGATACTAAAGATATCAATTCTTTAGTGGGTGTCAATAAAAGCTACTACTAGACGACACTTTTGACACGTTTGGCTGTAAACAACGTGCGAAGTTCAAAGATGAGGTCCGTGAGGTGTAGGTTACTAGTGAGAAGCTGTGAAGAACTGTCCTCAAACACCTTGTATTTATTCAACCCGTGGAACGGTGCTTTTACTTGCCCATTAAAGAAAATTGTTATAGTTAATAGCCACATAGTTGACCAGGATCCTGACAAACTAAACTTGTTAGGTACTGGGCGCAATCTTGAGCAGGAGAAAATTTATAAACTTGTCTTTTTACTTGCACGATTTTCCAACAAATGCTGGACGCGAGAGATCGCCACCGCCGATCGCCTCCGTGAGGACACGGCGGTGCTCCGCCCAAGCCGGGCAGACCTCCACCGTATACCGTGTGTCCGTACTGTATGGCCTAATGACCAGCTTAAACTATCATTACAGGGTTTACCCTAATGCGACAGCTAAGAACCTAAACTAATAAACTAAACTACTCGTACAATGATAATGAAGTGTAGAAGAAACTATATTTATAAAAGTATGTTAGAAGTGTGAACTAATAACTCATTCTGACTTTTAACCTTGGATGTTGCAATTAGCAAAGCCTGCCTAAACCAAACAAAACTTTTCTTTTTTTTTACCGCTGAGTATCTATTATTAATGCTATGTCATTATTAAAAGTATCATTTTTATAACAATATGTTCCATAACCCAAAACATCAAATCAGCATACTCGTAAAGCTTCGTGCAGACCAGCGCGACGCGACACCGGTTATTGTCAATTTCTTAGAAATTGTATTGTTCGTGTCGCGGCGCGGCGTTGCGTCGCGCTGGTCTGTACGAGCTTTAACTTTAAAATCACTGCAGTATATAAAGTTTGTATGAAATAAAGAGACTTATTACTCCCTAAATCATGGCGTCCCTACCGCACGTCAGACACGAACACTGTTAGTGAAAAAAATCGCACGTCCACAGTGTTTGCATGCGATGTGCACCGAATTGTAATGAAGCTGTAACTTTTAGCTGCATTTGTGGGAATTGGATGAATGGCCGCCACGCATTCCACACGGCTTTGAAAAATGTCCAACTGCTCGCGTTTACCTTCTAAGACCCATCTTCCAGCGGGCGACGGTAGAAAATTTAGCAATTACTCAACATACTCTAAAAGGAGTCTTCCTTTTAGAGTATGTTGAGTAATTGCTTACAATACCTTTTTCTTTTTTGCTGTCTATAAGTTCTTCAATACATACATACAAGTGCAAATTGGTTTGCATTTGGTTGCCTTATCTAAATTTTCTACCGTCGCCCGCTGGAAGATGGGTCTTAGAAGGTAGAGTGATCTACTTTCTACGACTCATCTACCATTCATTATTAAATAAAGAGCGTTTATCCTAAAAGTTGGCAACGTCGCAAATAGCCTTCAAATATTTACCTGTGTTGATTAATTTGAACTAAAATATTGATTATGAAGTGCAATAATTAATATCGTACCACCGAATATTTAGTTTTAGATGTAAAAAAGTATTTGGAAACTTTCCAAATGCGTTTTTTACACCTAAAACGGTTACAAAATCAAAGTCAGTGTTATAATTGCTATTCATTATTAATATTCTAGTTCGTTAGTTAGCCACATTTCATATTTTCATACAGTAATTTTGCCAAATTAATCAAAACAGCGAAATTTTATCTATTTGCGACGTTGCCAACTTTTTGAATAAAAGCTCTTATGGTGATTTAAAATTACTTTCTGAAACAAGACCGAATCTTGCACTTAGTCCCACATGCTCAGGTACATAAATTACCTACTGTAGATTTTTTGTATCGATTGTAGGCATTGTTACCAACAAGACTTTAATATCTCCTAACGCAAGGAATTTCCTCACATCCTCTAAAATATGTATATACCTAATCATTCGCAAAAAATACAAGATTAGCTACCAGCTGACGTACTACCACCCAGAATATCCTTCTTCAATGACTTCAAAGCACATCAGACACAGGTCAGGGAACCAATAAAAAGTAAATTAAATACCCATAAAACATAATGACGCGTCACACATTAGAATTTAACAAAACTATTTCGTGATTCGTCTAATTCGCGCGATAAAAATTCTGAATGTGTGCATAATGTGAATGATGATTTGGTAATGATGTCCGCGGGAGGTAATGAGCCGATGGTGAATCCTTGCACGACGCTCATCTCATTAGCAGACGTGGCCAGCATGAATGGACCACCGGCGGCCCACATTACCATCACAATCAGTTTTAATAAAATCTGAATTGTATGTTGTATGGCAGGTCATACATGATACAGTCAGGGTATTGTTTCTTGTGTGGATGAGTCACGTCAAGTATTATTCTACCTATCTATCGATGGTACTTTAAACGACGTTTATTTGGCGCTATCAATAGTTTGTCCCTAATGATACTGGCCACCGATGCGCATGTAAAAAGAATTATGATGGAGTTTGAGTTTTACCACTTAAAAAACCTAAGTTCTCATTAGTCTGCTTGTTAAATTATTGTAAATAATACATTATAAGCTAAATAAATGACAATATATCTGTGATGAAACAGACTCAGTTTTTTTTCATTTTCGTTCCCCACCTGTCGTGGTGTCAAGCCTCGCAAAATATCGATTGCTCTGGTGACAAAACATTTAAGAAGCTGTTCACATCTACCCGACACCGTTTTTTTCATCGAATCCGACAAATATTGTCGGGTGTTTTGCAAGCGCCGCTCTGTCCAATCTAAAAGCGTGTCGGATCACGCTCGTATCTACGAGTTTGTACGACGCGGTTCACATTTGCCGGGTTTCGAGCCGAAACTCGTGCAAGTAGATTGTTGATCCTATATTATTAAACGAGCAATACTTATCTGTATATTTGTAATCACATTCTCGAAAACGGCTCTAACAAGCTCTAACTGCAACATGGGTTTACAGGGGCGAAAATCGATCTAATTAGTTAGGTCTCATATCTCTGGGAAAATTCGTTTTCACTATTTTCACACAGGAATGTGATACAACGTTGGTATACCTGGACGATATGTTTATCTATTTTCAGGCGAGCTCGGCCGACCAGGTACTGCAGTTTGGCCAATGTGACAAAATGGGTTTACGCGGGGGTATAAATAAGACCACGTAACCTTGTCAACATAAGAAGTAGGTTTATGGTCATAAAGGGATTTCCTTAATTCCCTTGGGAGTAGCGCAGTACTCTCCTGGCTCAGCCAGCGGGTGTGCAACGCTGCAGACGCCAGGAATGGTGATGGTCGGCGGTTAGTCTTACCTGACCCGTAGTAGCTCGACGTAGGCACGCGGGTGGAGGATGGTGCCCCGTAACCCAGAGTACGAATGCCAAAGAAAATTTTGGATGGTTTAGCCGGAACTTTGGACCCTGGAACATAACCTCCAGCGTGTCACAAGATGGCTAAATAGTCATCTCGGCTGATTGTGACACCAAAGCAAAGCAAAGCGAGATGTACTAGTGCGCTTAATGAAGGTGGTGTGTGGCAAATAGGTTGCATATAGAAATAATTACGCAGAAGACATAATAATTTAAAACAATAGCAGAATAAAAGCAAATAGGCACACCGTCACATTGGTAATAAACTTCTCAATTGAGTGATTATGATCTGAAAAGTTCCCAAAGTAAATCGCTCTTTTAAGAAAGAAAATTTTGCGTGCACCCGGCACGCAAAATTTTCTTTAATTTTTTATTTGTTTCTTATAAAATAATACATCACAACATAAGGTTCGTCGACGTCGATCGTGTCGCCTCGTGTAGAGTACCGAAAATTGGCTCCAGCTTCGATCAGGTCCGACATACAACTAGTATGAATAGGGGCAGCGAGAACTGGGAACAGACTGTTACTCTTTAAATATAACTCAATGTCCATAGACCGCGATAGCGGCTAAGAAACAATAAAATGACCTAATAATAACCTATCTCTCTAGCAATATAGGTATTCAATTAACTTACCTACCTATTAATTAGCATAAAAAAAGGAAATGACTTTACGTCATTTCGAATTATTTTTTGTTACATTTAGTTACCACTAAATGTAACAAAAAATAAACACAGCCTGCGCTATGTTCTAAAAAACTTTTAAAATCGTGAATTAGAAACTAACTACCTACAGCTGAACCAAATCCAATGGACAAGTCTATAAAAATATGATACTGAATATATAAAAGCCATAAATAACGAAGTAATTCTATCTGTGCACACATAACTGAGGAAATGCATTCATAATCATCTGTCTACATTGAACGATTAGGTAATTTGGAAGCTTACCATTCATCCGTGCGTGTAAACACGACGGTATATTTTAGGAAGACTATAAATGAGCGGGGTGATTGAAAAGTAACCACTTTAGGTAATTTTAACTAGAGTTAAAACAAACTTGCAATGCGCCTTGTAGTGACATCTGCCGGTGAGTAGTGAAAAAATAATTATGCAGTTGTTGCTACATCTATTGTTGAGTAACCGAAGTATAATGAATTAGTTCTAATTTACAATTCTAGATGCCACTAAAAATCACGTGTTATTTATAATTAATATTTTGAAAATTAATATATATGTACCACCCAATTATTGTATTTAATCTTTAATGTGTTCTCATTTATTATAATTTTTTATTATTATGATAATTCGAATTAAAGTTGTATTTGATTTCTACAGCAAGAATAATAATACTGATGAAAACACTCAACTACGAAACGTCATCCTTCAGTCAAATCGGCCATATTGTTCCTTCTTGACGTGCTACCAAACAAAACAGCACGTGTAAAAAATGCGTATAGAAACTTGTTATTTCTGTTCGTCCAGGGTATATCCTGGACACGGGATCCAATTCGTCAGAAATGACTGCAAGGTAACTATTCAACTCATTTATCCTCGAACAAACATTCAAAGTGTTCAACAATATTACGCCACTAACCTATTCATCAGATTTTCAGATTTTGCCGATCAAAATGCCATGCAGCGTTCAAAAAGAAGAAGAACCCGCGTAAAACTAAATGGACCAAAGCGTACCGTAAGACCGCTGGCAAAGACTTGGCTATTGACCCTTCATTCGAGTTCGAAAAGCGTCGCAATGCGCCACTCAAATACAGCAGAGAATTATGGACTAAAACCATTGAAGCCATGAAGAAGGTTGAAGAAATAAGGCAGAGAAGAAGTAATAACCACATTATGCAGAGATTGAGGAAGGGCAGAGAAGTAGAGTGGCAGAGAGATGTCAGGGAAGTACAGCGGGATATCTCACTGATTAAGTAAGTTTGAGTTTATTTTCATTGTTTTAAAATGTATTAATGTGGTGTTATAATGATATTTGAAGCCTCTTGATCGAATAGGAAATGAAAAGTGAGATTGTTTGTTATTAATTTCCCACTTGAGTTTGTTGCATTGCTCTTGAGGGAGTAAGGCAATAAGTTTTCCTAATTAAAGTGTATTTAAATGTCAATACCTATACTCTAAATCTTAATGCTTACATCTAAACTCTATCCTACCGGTCTGTTTGATAACAGTGTTTGGATGTTTTCCAAATCTTTATTATTATTGTGTAATAATAAGTTTAGTCATCCATCAACTAATCACAACAACTAATTATAGGGTTGTTTGCAGTTTTATTAACATATTTATTATTTTGAATTTAGCAGTGTTACTAGACTAATAAACACTTAAGAGTGTATAACACTGGAGAAGCTTTATACACAAATATTGTGTATAAAGCTTCTCCAGTGTTATACACTGAACAAAAAAGTCTGTCACTTTTAGCGGCAGATGCGGTAGCAACTACAAAAAAAACAAAAGCCGCTTGCCCGGAAGTCCGTACCATTAATTTTTATTTTATCTTAAGTATCTATATTTTTATTTTATCGATATCAATAGTCATTCGGAATTTTGCTTGAATCCATGAAATAAAACAGCTTTTGCATAAAATAGTTAATAACAGACAATAACTACAATTAAATAAAAGTAACGAAATTTGTAATAATAAGTAAGTAATCTCAATAATAAATTAGGTCAAGTTAAAAATTATATAAAAAACCACTCAACCACTTCAATGGACAAAAAAAAAATAAACAAAAATAATTACTAAGTAATTCTCACTAAGAAATTATATACATTATGTCAATTTTGGTTTCAAACATGACCTCAACCGTTCAAATTTTTACTAGTAGGTAGTAGGACATAATCGCATGTAATGTGCGTGTAAATTTTTCTGATTTGAAGTATATTTTCGTAATGCAAAAGAAAAGTATTTTGATCTTTATGAACATAAAAACGAGCTGTAGCGAGACTCAGGTGACGTCACAGAAGCAATGTGATGAAAATACTCGATTCATGCTACGTTTTATATTGACTCATGGTTGAATCAAATGAAAAATCGAAATGTATTATGAGGTTAGGATTATAAATTTCAATAAAAACATGGCTAAATATTATTATAAAATGTTAACATACGAAAGGTTATTCAGTTCTTTATGTAAGTTACTACTAGTTACGTATTTGAACGCTTTTTACAGAATTGAACAGCACAGCTAGGCTAGCTAGGCATTTTCACGGAGCTCCGCGCGCCTTTAAAACGATTTACGAAATGCATAGTTTTTATGAACATACTAGAACATTTGTTCTTGTACTTTTACTGAGAGGAAGTGTTCGTAAGGTTTCTCCAGTGTTAATACTCTAAGAATAAACATGAATATATTATTATCTGTCATGAAAGTTGTAACAATTATCTGCCTAGCCTTTTCCCAACTATGTTTGGGTCGGCTTTCAGTCTAACCACACACAGCTGGGTTATTTTGTAATTCTTTATTCTGTTATTTTCAGATCACCAGCGGCAGGTCTCAAACAAAGGCAGTTGGAAGAAGAGACAGAAATGGACATTGAACCTGAGACCATTGAGGTTGTTGATGCCAAGGGCCGCAAGAAAGTCATTGAGGCACCCGTCATGGTGCCCGCTACTGGAGAAATGATTGAAGATGGCGGAGACATTGAATTATAAATGGTGGATTAACTTTAAGTGTTGATTTATTTGTAAACTGTGATCAGGAGTTTCCATTTGAACTTTCGAACATTGATTGAGTCTTGACCATCTTAATAATTGTAAAGTAAAGGTCTTAATGATATCAGACACATTAATCATATCTAAACCATAATAATGACTATCTATTAGATTATGTATTTTGGTCTTTTAAAACATGTTAATTTTAAAAACATTCATTATTGTGTCTTGTAACAAAAATGAAATTAAAGTTCCAAATCTCTATTACTGACTCATCTTAAACACAAGAACAAGAAGCAAGTTTCTTACGCAATTATAACAAATTATTCTGTAATTATAATTGTCATTTTTGTTAACAGATTATTACAGTGTAATTAAACTTATTTATAGTGTACTCAATCTTTTCTTTTGGTAATAAGCCTGTTGAATGAAATCCTATGATTAACAAAAAATATTATTTAGTCGAACTAAGTATACCAATAATTAAAAAAAGAAAATTGTTGTGTAAGATAGTTCTTAGAAACAATAGGATGCACAATGAAACTGAAACATTTTATTCCATACAGACAATAAATATTATTGTTCTAAGACCAAGTCGCGCAACAGATTCCTTTGCCAAGACATAAATATAATGAAGATCCATACACAGCGCAACCTAATAGCCACAAACATGACATATTGCATGTCGTAATATAAAAGAAGTATTGATTTCTCGCCGCCTTGTAGTATCGCAGACTAATCCTCTTAACAGGCAGGTGGCACAAACATTTTGTATAGAAATTGAAGTTAGAATACCTTACAATATTACAAATTAAGGAAGTTCTTTCTTATTAGTGTTAACAAGATCGGGTTTTAGCCTTCTAAGATTACTGACCTAGCTATTCTAGTAGATAGAAAAGAAAGTGATTAAAAAGGCCAGCTGTCTTGTTTGGTTCGGAATGTTGGGCCACAAAAAGGATGAATGAAAAGCAATTACATGCAGCTGAGATGAGAATGCAAAGACGGATGTGTGATCTGTGGTGTGTTACGCGAATGGATAGATTAAGAAAAGAGTAGGTAAGTACATAAAAGAAAGTTTGAAAGTGGCACCAGTGACTGAAAAGTTGTGTGGAAATCGGTTGTCATTGTATGTGCATGTGATGCGGAGGAAAGATGAAAGTTTCGAGTATGAATTGGATGGCTATAAGAGTAGGGGAAGACAAAAGACGATGGATGAACTGTGTGAAAGATGATATGGCTAGAAAGGGAGTGACTACCGAGATGACGACTAATAGAGGTATGGAAGAAAAAGACATTGTGCATGCCCCAAATAAATTTGGATAACGGCAGGAGAATGATGAATGAGATAAAAAAAAAAAATTGTTTGATACGTGTACAGTTGCATCAATATGTACCTACCTACTATTGTGGGCTATACCTATTCCTTACCTCTGAACACGGTGCCTACTTACATTATATGTTGTGATAGAGCATTCTATCAGACAGTAACTTTTGATAAATGGTATCCTACCTACATACTAAGCTAAATGTTGTACACCCCTAGGTACTTACCTAATTCAATTAGTGGTAACGTAAGAATCAAACAACAATACAGAAATCAAACTACGTGGTTATCAGACTTTCCGCTTCACCATCTATTCCTTCCTAGTGTAGTCCTTCAAGTGTTTGCCATTCGCGCATCAGCAGCTATTAAAGCCTGTTAAAGCACTCTGACTATAATGTCTTGTTGACAATTGATTGCTACTAAACTTTTACAAGGCGTTTGGTGGATAATAATGGCATTATTTTCGTACTTATTCGGGCTTTTCATGGCATGTGTATCTTATGTGGTGTACCAAAAATATGTGAATGTGTATACGAGTATAATTATTAAGCCCCAGAAACGATACGATTACATTATTGGTGAGTGGATTTTTAATTGTTTAAGCGCCTACATGAAATTTAGTTGCAACTGACCAGATTTTGTAAGAAGACGTTCTACTTATCATGAGAGAATAGTTCTCATTCACCATACCACTTTAATTAATAGTTACTACACGTAGATGTCTTCTTTTGCGAGTAGGGACCAATTAGTGTGCAAGGGACTTGCGAATACTCAGCCAACGTTAAAATGATTTACATAATTATTACTTTCCATAGTCGGTGCCGGCACTGCAGGATGCGTCCTCGCATCCCGTCTCACCGAAGACGAAAAGACCAAGGTGTTGCTGGTAGAAGCCGGAGACCACATGGGCTACTTCACCAAGATACCGCTGACTCCTACAGCGGCCCAGCAAGGACCTGATGATTGGGCTGTAAGGACAAAGCCGCAGAAGTATTCGTCATTTGGGCTATGGGGGCAGGTAACCTAGGTTTTTTAACTCTCTAGATACGTCGCTAACTACTACCTAATAATTTAATTATTTTCCTATAATTACTTTACTAATATTATACAGCCATCGAATCAAGTCTACTTATTTTTGTATTAGCAGGTATTGTCCCATCATCATAATTTCAGTCGAAAGACATCGACTGCTTGGCAAAGGCCTTCCTACTGTACTTATATAAATAGTATATATATAAGTACAGTATATATAGTTTAAACAAAAAGTGGGCAACGAAACGAACTAAAATATTGATTATGAAATGCAAAAATTAATATCGTAACACCGAATATTTAGTTATAGATGTAAAAAATATATTTGGAAACTATCCAAATGCCTTTTTTACAGGTTACATCATCAAATTCAGTGATAATTGCAATTAATTATTATATTCTAGTTCACTAGTTAGCCAGATTTCTTATTTCCATACAGTAATATTGCCAAATTAATCAAAACAGGTAAATTTTGACAGCTATTTGCTACGTTGCCAACTTATTGGATGAACGCTCATAAATTTAAATTAGATTCTGAATCTATGATTATTCAATTTAACGAAGTACTGTAGTGACCATTCCTCAAAGTTTCAGGACCTGCAGAGTCGTAGCGCTAGTGTAGATACACTGGGTGTCTAGATTTTAGGTAGCTAAAAAACCCGAGTTTGTCCTGTTTGTCCTTTCAGTCCCAATTCATACCAAGAGGCAAAGGTCTTGGTGGTTCAGGTCACATAAACTTCCTACTCCACGGCTTTGGTCTTCCCGAGGACTACGAAAGATGGACTCAACTCGGCTTTGATGGATGGACCACTGAGGACTTGAAGCCGTATTTGATAAAGGCCTTCGGGACTGTGAGGAGTGAGTTCGATTCAGGACAATGCGCTGTAGATGGGGACTGTCCTGGTGCCAAGGTAAGGAGGAAGGACTTTTAATAATTTTTGGAGATAGCTTGTTAAACAGTGGTAACTGGTACATCTAATTCAATTCAATTCAATGTACATTGCAAGCTATTTCATTCAAGATTTATGTATAAATGGATAGTAGAAGACCTTGCTTAATTTTATTAGGTAGGTACCATCGAAGAAGTTCATATCTAACCACCGTAAGGACTATTCTTGCTTGCAGCGCTCGGCGGCTATAGCACCGGCCCGGTAACAGATGTGGTCATCGTGTTCACGGGATTTTGTTTTGAAACTGGTTAGATATTAACTTCTTTGATGGTACCTACTGAATTCAGATTTCCCCTAAAAATTATTTTCCTGTCGTCATTCCTCAGGTCCCAATGAAATTAAAACTTATAGACGGTGTAAACGAACTAATGAATACATTCAGAGAAGCTTCTCTAACCCTGATGAAGAAACACACCATCTTCAGACGACCAACAGCGACCATCAAAGATGGCGGCCGACATTCCACTTTAGACGCGTATTTGAGACCAGCTTTGAGAAGGAAGAATCTACATGTGTTGTTAAGGACACAGGCAGTTTCGGTATGTACCTACGGCTGTCACTGTTCTCGTAATGTTGTCAAACTGTAAAGAAAAACAGGCCAAGTGCGTGTCGGACCATTCCGTAGTTTGGATGAGTTTATCCCAAAAACAAACCTAATATTGTAGTTCAAAAACATGTTTTCCCATACATCCATAAGTCACGGTCAATGCTCCAACTGCAAATGTAAGTTTGTAATCGCATTTTTTTTTTAATGTGATGATAATACTACTGTTCCTCCACGCGTTCCTGAAAAAAGGGTCTTGACAGACTGACAGACGGACAACGATCCTATAAGGTTTTGCGGTATGAAACCCTAAAAATTAACCATTTCGCGGTGAACAAGCGTGACTTTAGGTCGTTCTTTATCGGTTCCCCAGCCACAAATCTAAGTATTTCACCTTTAGATCCATGTGCTCGTTACCTCTAGTATTTTGTACTTAACAGCTCTGTTGATCTAACGCAAGCAAGCAATATTGGTATAAAATCACAGCCAGGGAAAAAAGACTAAGTACCTAATAGTGAGCATGAAGACTCGCGAAAACAGCCGCGAACAATTTTTATGATGAAAACTTCACGAAAACTGTTTTACCGATGTCGTGTCGCGTGTGCTCGCTACTGCTACGCGAGCCCTGAAACGTGATCAGTACGGATAGCAGCCCAGGGGTGCCCTATGTAATGTCTATTAATGTTATGTTAACAAAGAGATGAAAATGAGGCAATAAGTTGTTGCCATTCCATTGCTCTCCAACCTCATTTACAATTTTCTTCCAGATTCGTTTTGAGAACCGGACAGCGTCTTCGCTGTACATTCTGCAGAATCACCGCGACCTGAACAACATATTCGTGAACAAAGAGATCATTGTGTCAGCTGGGGCTGTCAAAACTCCTCAGTTGTTGATGCTATCAGGGATAGGACCACCGGAATTATTGCAAAGGTAGTGTAATTAAAGTACCTTTTGGTGGTAAACTTATAGCAGTACTACTCCTAGAAATTAAATGAAATTGTTTATTCTGTAAATAGGATATCGGAATCACATTTACACGTCATATAAAAAAATTATTAAAGATAAGCTAGATGAGGTCGGTGTTTCCTATCTGACTACTCTGAGAAGAAAGGCCGAAACAAACTCAGAGATCGTAGTCTCTTTTAAAGTCCAGACATAATCTTGGTCAAGTCATATGAGGACCATGTGGATTAGTACTACACTTTGACGACCAGTCTTTTTGATTGACAACAATCCAAATCATTTCAAAACAGTTCATTCAACCACCATAATAGCAGTGATAGCCTAGTGCTGTGGCCGTCGGACTGCCAAGTCATAGGTCTCGAATATGAACCCAAGGCACGCACCTCTGACGTTTCGGATTCATGTGCGTATTGTATAATTATTATTTGCTTCAAAAACTGTGAAGGGAAACTGGCATGCCTGAGATATATTTCACATGGGTGGCATAAAAACTCTGACACCAGGTTAGTCACGCACCACACGAAAAAGAAAGATCAACATCATGAATATTTTCCAGGTTAAAAATAAAACAGATATCCGCCAACTCCGAAGTCGGTAGAAACTTCCACGATCACATGAACATGCCGATCTACATCAGCATCCAGAGACCAATCAGCGTCACGCTGTCCAAGGTCTTCACGTTCACCACTATCTTGGAGTATTTCTGGAGGAACACCGGTAAGTTAAAGTCAATGGTATAACAGGAGATAAGTAGTCAATTGGTCCTCCATCTTTTTCAAAAATATTAACACGATAAAAAAAAGATACCTACTCGTATTATAACAAGTTAAATAACATGGAATCAGTACCTAGCTGCTTCGTCCCCCTTGATACTATAAGTGTAATAAAAACTTATGCATTCTCCCACCCAGTAGTACCTGCTAAACTGGTGAGCTAACACCAATACCCAACATTTACACTTTAAGCGACAACGCCATAAAAATAGCAGTTTTGGGCTAACATATATGTTTTAGTTGTCTATTATCCCTCAATCAATAAAACATAATTTAAAAGTTTGTCGATACGAAGAATACCTACTGGACTTTCATACTTTTTGAGTTAGTAGGTAGCCTAGAGTAGATCTTTAATTACTCAGTTGGGCCCAGTGCGTCCCAGTATTCATCGATTCAATATCAAATTGTTGCAGGTTTGTTATCATTTCCACCTCTATCAGGCGTAGAGTATCACAACTCGTCTGCTGTGATGCTGTTCTCTATGGGGACAGCCAGTGAGAGACTGTTGAGAGATCTCTCCAACTACAAACCTCAGGTAGGTCTTATACCATTACGCCTACTAGAAATAAGGTTTCCAAAAAAGGTTATCGAATATTGACTCAGTTAGTGGCTTCCTACTCGACATAGCCTGAGTTTTTTTACTTCACTCGCACCGAAGAGTAGTAGGTATCCTTCATCGGTTGTAGTATTTAAGGGGGATGCGCTAAGGTAGCCCGCGACATTTAAATTTTCTTGAGTTTTTTCCATTTTGCAGGTCAGTGTCAGGTTGTATGTTGATTCAAATATGATTCGCGACCGTAACAAATATGACTTTACATAATTATAATCATTACAATCAGCAATACAACTCCATAAGTTAGCATAATGGTCAAATGTCATGATTTCATGAAATAGTCATTCAATGGGATTACATGAACTTAAAGAGTTGTATTGATCATTTTTATGATTATAATTATATAATTAAACATTTGATACGGCCGCGAATCATATTAAGATCAACATAGAACATGATACTGACCTGCAAATTGCAAAATCGTAAGAAAATTTGAATTTCGCGGGCTACCTTGACGCTTTCGCCTTAAACAAGAATTATCATTGCAGCTTCTAACTTGTCTATTGCATATAAATCATCAGAGCTAGTAGCAAAGAGCCCTGACTAGGTACTTTAATAGTAGTTTTATTATTTGCTTGAAATTGATTGAGGGAGGCTTGGAATTGCAGGGCTTGTGACTAAGTAATAACAGCCGCACGGGTCGATCGATAAGGTTAAGCTACGCTTGCCGTGGTTGGCCCGTGGATGGGTGACCATCTTTACATACCAAGACCCCTCCGTGCCTTGGAAAGTACGTTAAGTTGTGACATTGTCATTTTTAGATCTTTGACAGTTGTTACGGGTAGACAGATACCCGAAAGTGTTACAACCAGTCTTACCTAGGGGTATCTGTTACCCAGTAACTGGGTTGTGGGGGTCAGATAGGCAGTCGCTACACGTAAAAATTGGTATTCGGCTACATCCGGTTAGACTGGAAGCCGACCCCAACCTAGTTGGGAAAAGGCTAGGCAGATGATGCTTGAAATTTATTGTGGCGATGAAATGTAATTTTCTTCTTCATCTTTTTGGGTTAGAAGCGTTATAACTACCTCTCGTTAAGACTAAATAGCAGATATGACTAGTTCGCCATAGGATTTAATCTCGATATGACTATATCGCTGTAAAACTAATTAGCTGTTTGACTATATATGCATACGTCTTGTTATCAAAACGACTTATTATAAGTCATTTTGATACTCGCAACTGGCGTGCGTGTATGACCAGATGTATGAACGTAACCGAACCAAATGGAATATATAAGGATCGTAACAAGTGGCGCTCTGTAATTTCTGCCTACCTAGGTACATGGGAAAAAACTTCTAGAAAACATTTGGGCTGGTTTTGATAACTTCCAATCTCCGTAGCAACAACACACTGTCAAAATTGCCATAACCACCACACTTCGGTTGTGTTCCCCAAGGTATTCCGCGACACGTTCCCCTTCTACAACAACACCAACAAGGAAGGCTTCATGTTCCTGTGCACTTGCGTGCAGCCCAGGAGTAGAGGAACCGTCACGCTAGCTGACGCCACCACCTCCATGCCGCCTGTCGTGGATCCTAACTATTTGGAGCAGTATTATGATGTGCGATGTATGGTTAAAGGTAGGGAATATACTATTGAATATAAACTATCATTGACAACTGGATGACTCAACGGCTAAGACGTCAACTTCAAGTTCGGTTAGTGCTATTGACGTAAACCTACCCTAGCCTACCTACCTATCCTAGCCTTAAAGGCATTTAATGGTTTAATTTAGGAGGCTTTGTTGGGGGTGTTAGCAGATGCTTAGCCTGCAAGGTGGAATGTTGGAATTATTTAATCAAATTAAGCTATTAATCAGCACTTTTTTGAAGTCAAATTTACATAAGAGTTAAGACCGTCCGTCAAAATGCCTGCCGTTTACAACTTCCAAATGTTTTAACTAGCTAGTACCTACCAGTTACAACACTAGGAAGTAGTAGTGTAGCACTTAACATTCAACATTAAGATTAGGACGATAGTGTAACCTAGTTATAGAATTTTATATTCACTTTAGCATAGAATGATAATAACAGCCATGCTATTCTGTAAACATCTCACCGTGAAAGCTTGGGTGAAGTGAGCTGTCAATAGTGTCAATCCCTATGGAATGACAGCTCACTCCACGCTCACTTCACCTAAGTTTTCACGGTGACATGGTTACAGAATAGCATTGCAGATGTCAATGTAAATTTAACTGAACATGGCCTTGTATTCTATTTATACCCCATTTACGTTTATTACGAACAATAGCAGAATTTTGCATTTTTCGCATAAAATAGATATTAAAAGTTACATAATTTATGTCAATTTCGTAGCAATCAGAAGAGCCGAGCAGTTGATATCATCAAAGCCGTTCCAAGACATTGGAGCCAGGATACACTGGCCCCGACCTGAGCGATGTCTCTCTTTGTGGAAGTATAGCCGAGGCGAACAGAAGGGACCAGTGATAAGGAAGAGGAAATTGTAAGTGTTATGATTTTAGAGATTGGCTTCAGATACAAACTAGAGTATACAGTTTCTGATTCCCACTCGGGCTTTTAGCCTTTAGCATTATTAGATACAATGCACTTTCCTTTAACGTTATTTTGCCTTTTGTATTTGCTGATTTGTAAAACCTGACTCTTGAATTGTTTTTTTTTGTTAATTTGTGACCTACTTTATAAAATAGGCCGGAACTTAAATCATGAAACCAAAATCTGGATCATTGAAAATGCGGGTGATCAATCAGTTGTACTATTGTTATTTCAGTGGCAAGAAACAATCAAAGTCCAAAGAACCCAAGGCTCCCAGGCCGAAGCCTCCTCCAACTCCTCCGGACGCCTACCTCGAGTGCATCATCAGAGAAGTGGCGGTGACTGGACACCACGCGGGAGGCACCTGTGCTGGCGGGAAGGTCGTGGATCAGGAGTTACGGTTAGACTACAGCTGTTATTATAAAGAGGCTAGACTTCAACTCCTCGAGAGGCAGACCTGGAGAGCATCATCAAAGAAGTGGCGGTGACAGGACACCACGCGAGAGACACCTGTGCTGGCGGGAAGGTAGTAGACCCTGTTCTGCAGAATCTTGGTTATATTCTTATTCTTAAATAGACTTCTAATTTAGCTGCCATGATGACCATCGGCTTCTTAGTTTTAGGATATACTTTAAGTAGCAGAATGCTAAATAGTTGTAAAATGAATGGTGTTGCTATTGCTGGAACTAAATACACAGGCAAGCGGCAACCCACATTACCAACCTTACTGACTAGCTTCTTTAAAAAACCATAAACTTTTCCGTGCAGTGCGTGCCAACGAGAGTCGAGATTTAAAATGACCTTCCTTTTCTTAATTGGCATAACCTAATGATTATTTTTTGTATGAATTTGCTCATGCCTATTGCAATCTTGAACCAGCCTCAGGTAATGTGGCTGGTTCAAGATTGCAGATGACTCAAGGTCTATATATAGTAATCGATAAGCAGGACTATATAATATGAACTGCATTTAAATCAATCTCTTTTCAGTGTTAAATCAGTATCAGGACTGCGGGTCGTGGACGCCAGCGTTCTGCCCTCACCCGTCTCTCTGTTCCCCAACTCGGTGATTATCGCGATGGCGGAGCGAGCGGCCAATCTTATACAATATGGCGGTAATAAATAGCTTTGTGAACGTGTCTAGCGAGTATTATTTAATTAATGACGAATTTCTTTTTGAAGCGTAGTATAATCAGCCTATATTGTTCCCACTGCTGGGACACAGGCCTTCTCTCTGTGAGAGGGAGAGGGTTGGAATCCACCACGCGGGCCCAGTGCGGGTTGATAGATGTCACATGTCATGTGTGCTTCGAAACGTGATAGGATCAAACCTATTTACCTTTTTTTTTTTAGGGTGGGAAATTATCAAATAACTTCTCCCGCTCTGGGCGGAGCGGGAGGGCGTGTCAGACTTTTACTGACTAAAACCCACCCGTGTTCCTTCCGTTGCCTGTGTGCCGGGGTCGCGATATTCCTTTCGGACAAACCCGCAACCCCGGCAGGCATTGGCCCTTCCATACCCCGTCAGTTGGTGCTGACATCTCTTTGAGCCGCGCGTGGAACACAACGCGCCGTCGACCCGGGCCTGGTCCCTATCGGACGGCGAGCTACCCATTGCTCACCGTCCGCAAGCCTGCGCCTACGGTGGCCGGAAGTCGGCTCTCGACTCCCGACGCCCGGGGCGTTTCCTGCGGCGACTAGGGGCGCGAGGGCGCGCATTTTGCCTCTCCCTCGCGCGCTCCGCCTCCTCCTTCGCGAGCATTACTGCTTCGCAGAAGGAGGTGACGGCCTCCCAAGCACTCTCGCTCCGGACCATAGCCTGAACCAGGGCCGGACGCGAGAGATCACCGCCGCCGATCGCCTCCGTGAGGACACGGCGGTGCTCCGCCCAAGCTGGGCAGACCTCCACCGTATGCTCCACCGTGTCCTCCGGGCGATCACACAGTGGTGACACCCGGGTGTTTCCTCCCGCTTTATCCTGAACAGGAACCTCCCGAAACAACCATGTCCGGTGAGGACCTGCGTCAGGCGGAAGGTGAGGACGCCGTGGCGCCTCTCTAGCCACTCCTCAAAGAGGGGACTTATCGCCACAATTGTGGCGTCACAAAATGGTCACCCTGACCCGTATTATAGGTAAACCTTACTAATTTCAGTTCCGTATAGAAATCAAGCGAATATCAATAGCGCTGTAGCACATTTAATAAGCGTGTCTATGGCTGGATCCCGTATTAAAATTTTGTTCCCGTTTCGTCGCCTGTTCCGCGTCGCTAGCAGTCGCGACTGGCGAGGCGCGCACGCAGCACGACTTTTGTTTATACACTAGGTGCAGAAAAATGCGTGACGATAGTGAATTTAATGTAGAGTTCTGCGAGATAATGACTAGTTGCGGCGTCTCTTCGCCTCTTTGATATAATTTAAATTGCGTCCATGCCTTACCTGTTCCACGCCTGCTCTGCGCCTGCGCCGCGTCTTCACCGTATGCCGTTTCTGTATAATTCGCGCCTTATGTATGTTCAGGCATAACTCCGTCATACGTAGACAGCTTTACAAAATTATATTTTTGTTTGAAAGGGTATACTTTCGAGATGGTCCCATTGTCATTAGGTCAGGATCTGATTATGGGATCCTGGAGAAATCGAGGGAACTCTTTAAATATTATAGGCACACCTATAGCGATTTGGATATTTTTATAGTAATTCATGCAGTTGCTCTCGGAAAGCATCATTTGGTGAAGTGAAACTAATGATGAAGACCACAGTTGGGCACCGTAACTACTCAATAATAAGTATTTCAAGTGTTGCGATTCATTTAATTTAGTATGGTTGCCAAGAAATTTATGCTCGTCACAATGCGTATAGAGAAGTGGAGCTGATGGGGAAGTACCAGGAGAACTCCTCAACGATTAACGTCCCTGCATCGGGAAAAGCAATATTTTGTAAAAAGGTGATGAGCAGTTGACATTAGGCTATTGTAATAAAAACGAAATGATTTTTAATCAGAAAATCATAATCAACTCAAAAAGTCTGTTTAATGGGCACATTCCTTGGCTTCATTGCAAAAAGTTCATCCACAGAAACCATAAACTTAAATACAAAGTCTGATTCTACAAGCAATCAGTTTTACTAAAGTGAACTATAGAACATTACAGAATTTTCTACTATTATCTCTTCCGTTTTGGTAACTAGAAACATAAACTTGGCGTGAAACTTCCCCTTAACTAGATTCAGGATTGCTTGTGGCAAGTTCTTGGGTGGAAACTCCATATTATAAAATCCGTATAACCCCTGAGAATAAAATGTTATATACAGTATTGGAGCGTGAATATCAGTAGCTCAAAAACCAAGACAGAGCGCTGCCAACACTGTTGACAGCGCTCTGTCTTGGTCGGTCTTGGTGTGAAGCCGGTTTGGTAAACATTGTGTTCACTTTGTGTGGTGTAGTTTGATTGTAGTGTCATTGTAAAAGGTTGTAAATGTGTGCGTGTGAGCGTGTATGCACAGAGCGGCGGTGTAGTTTTGGCATACTTCACTGTATTGTTTGCAGCGCTCTGTCTAGGATTTTTATTTGGTCTGAGGTCAGTATGAAGGAAACCGTCACACCGCGTCTTATTCAAAAGCGATCGCCGCGCGAATACGCGACCGTTGCGTTCATAGGTTACTTTTTGTTCGGTGAACTGGAAAGTGCCACCTGTAGACGACACAACGCGTTTCGGTTCACCGAATGTCGGTGACCACTTGCTTGTCAATGTCATATTGTCGTCATATTGTTTATTTTAATTCATATAAAAGGTACTTAGAGTCCGCACCGCCACTGAAGTCAGTGGAAAAATGTGGAACTACATTGTTTTAATGTGATTTGATGCAATGACATAGACACTAGCGCCGCGACAAAAGGACTTCAGTGGTGGCGCCGACTCTGTTTGTAACCGGCTGTCTTACCGGCTTATAAGGACAGTCACCGATGATATTTGAATAAGTTTGAAGGTAGTCCCATACCCATTTAATCTTTGACGTTTCACACAGTTTTGTATTGACCACTTCAATTGGTATGCCTCTATAAATAACCGCCCTCATCTAAAAATAAACCAAACATAAAATTTATAATTTTGCCCGACTAAAAGTAACAATGAATTGAATTGTTGGATACATACCGTGACATTATTTCCCCAGGGATGTCTAGTGACAGCTGTAAGGTTAGACTTGTAAGGCTCCCCTCTTTTGAGGCGCCGGGTCATAGCATAACATTTCGTTACATATTTATCATTGCAAATACTTATCGTTGCACCCTCCTGCTTTATCTCTGACTAAAACATAAAGGGGTTATTTTTTTAATGATGTCTCTTTTAGTTTAATTTAATAGCATTCCTTTTTTTTGGGTTCCGTACCCGAATCAAAGGGGATACAATCAACTTCTGATTTAGAAAAATAACATTTTTACCCTGACATGTTGGGTGTTATTGTCTAGAACTCATCGAGTGGAGTAGGTACAAATATAATTTTAACTTTTTTGTCTTCAAAAATGAAGAAATACGGGGTGTGGGGGGGCGTAAGGCTGCCTGTCCATTGATGCAGAGCGAGGCAGCGGAGCGGAGTTGCGGACTGTGTCTGTCCATTGATGCGAAGCGAGGTAGTGCGGAACGGAGTTGCGGACTGTGCGGATCTAGGACGAGTTCACGCGACGAGTAATTTAAGCGGGCTGCAATACCCCGCGGCCGGGTTTTTCCGCTTCCCCGCTCCGCTTTCTCGCTTCGCTTCCCGGTTTTGTATGAATTTTTAAACTAGTTCGCAAATCCCTGTCCACTGAAGCGAAGCGGATTTCAATTCCATTGGTTAATATTGGCACAGCTCCGCTCCGCTCCTCTCCTTTCCACTCCAGTGGACAGTCAGCCTAAGAGTTGTTAGTTTTAGACCTTGTTGTACAAGCTCTATCGCAACAACAAGTTATGAATTTGAAACTTCTGTATATCATGTACCATAATACTTATTGAATTAAATAAAAAAATATTATAAACGCCGATCCATGAGGTATGTATTTTATTTGAATATGGGCGATTTTCTGCAACTGCAAAAAATAACTTTGTAATTCATAGTATCATCATGAAATACAAATTTATCTTTGCAATTTTTTATTATTTTAGTTGAAAAATACAGGTTGGCAGGGACATAGACGCGAAGCCGGTCACCATGGATTCAGTACATGATTCTGAGCCCCGCTACGTTGAAAATTTTCGTCGGTTATTAAAAAAAAAACAGCTGCTCCATACATTTTGACCGCGTAGGTATTGGACTTTTCTATGAAACAGCAGATTCTTTTTAAATAACCAAGGAAAAGTTTCAACGCAGGGGGTTCAGAATCATGTACTGACCCCATGGTAACCGGCTTCGCGTCGATGTCCCTGACACCCTGTATACTTCGTTTAGTATTTTCATTCATTTGCTTAAAATTATACGGTGGTACGGAACCCTTCGTGTGGGTGTCCAGTCGCACTTGGCCGGTTTTTTTTAACTCTTAGCCCAGGTAAAGATAAACTACGATAACATGGCGCGCCCCTCCACTTTACTGTTTCAATGGATCTAGTGACTAGACTCAAAATCCTCGGATTCCTCGGATTTATTTTTGTTTGATGTACGTATATACGTCGCAGTACGCACACAATGCGTTGTGAGTCTTGGTGGCGCTTTGTAAATACATTTCACAAATACTTTCAACTGTGTAGAATTTTGGAGGGGCGCGCCATGTTATCGTAGTTTATCTCCTACGCACGGGCGATTTCATCCTGCTGCGATTTTTTTTCCGCCGGGAGATGAAATCCAACAGTGTGTATTTTCACGCGCTGGGACGAGAGTGCGTCCCAGCGCGTTGGATTCACAACGCTCGGCTCAACACCGAGAGTTCAAAATCCAGTGCGCGATGAAATCCCGCCGCGGTATTTTCACGTCCGTGCGGACATGGGCTTACTCTCTGGTTCAATATTTAAGTCCCTTTCCCTCCCCAACACAACTATTTAAAAAAAAAATTACTTACGGCAAAACATTTAACTACTATTAGCAAAACGACGAATAAATAGAAGAACCGCATGCTTGTGCCGAGACTGACGAAATACAATTTTGGAACCGTCAATTATTTTGAATACTCAGTCTGATAATTTTAATGTTTCCTGTAAATAATTGCTTAGATTAAGTAGATTACATCTAATTTCTATAAATTACCTCGTTTAAACGTCTCATTATTTGAAAAAAAAACATAAATTTTTAACAGGGCCATCAAGGTCTTCTAGGTCAATCATATTTAGGGCCGATTTTTGAATCCTCAGTTAAATCGTTGAATAGTTATCTAGCGAATACAATTATCTGGCTGTTTATCAGGCGAATAAATATTTAAAAAATTTCAATCGTATAATAAATGAAGAATAATCTGTGGTCCTTGTTAACTAACTTCACACTATGACGTGCAAGCGAGATGCACAGATTCAGTATTCAACGTGTTAGATAAGAATAGAAACAAAACGTACCTATGTTTGACATTTTGACGAGATTTCTTACCTTTTGTTTAGGTAGATCCACAGATGGTCAGCTATAGCTATCTTGATAGAAGTGGGTATGTGTTTAGTTAAAAAGGATCAGTTACAAACTTTCTGTGTGTTTACGGTGTTTTCGACTTGGTACTAAAAGTTGAGCCTAGTGGTTTTAAATTGTTAAAATAATGATGAATAATGAAAATGTTAATGATGAAAATGTAAGAAAAGTGATATTTGAAGATATAAAAAAAAACTGGCATCAATTGAACCAAAAACATCAATTTTTTTCATCAACATAAGAGCACGAAAATACTCAGAGGTAAAGCACATTAAAACCCCAAACAAAACAAATGTCAAAACATTATTTATTCCCTAGAATAATGTACTAACTGAAACTTGAAGTTAACTTTTTCCTCAGTTATGGGGTTTAACCGTCCGATACTGACTATTTGACTGTTGAAAAATCTAGAATCACGCTATCTATGAAATATATAAAATATCTAAAAAAAAAAGACTGCAGATCTGTGGGGTAATTCTGTAGAAGTTACATACTATGTAGTCTGTGGAAGTTGCTAAGTCTATTATTGACATTGTAGAAGTGAGAACCATGCATCTAATTAATTTATCTTTCGTTGCTTCATTTCTATTAATTCTTCTTTTTACCTATTGTGGTAACGTATTTTTTTTTTTAGTTGCATCGTCTTCACATATAATTATGTAACTAATGTACGTGCATATGCAAAATATTGTAACACATTTTAAAAGAGTAACGGTGGAGTTTCTTGCCCATTCTTCTCCATACGAAAACTACCTTTTGGAAGGGGCGACTAGAATCAATTTAATTTTTTTGTAAACTTTGACGTTCAAAAGTGCCTTACAGGGGCCTATTTGAAATAAATGATTTGACTTTTTGACTTTGTAGCACCTAGTTTAGCTCTTATCTTTAATAATTGTATCGACTGTGGGGAGTTTCCTGACCTTATGAAAAATAATAAAATTATACCTTTGTAAACAAAGGTATTATATATTTTTGGAAAAATTTTGTACCCTGCATAGTTTAAACTTTCATTTGAACGTTTATACAGAAATAGGAATAACTTTGTCAACCTATACAAACATGAGCGAGCGAAGCGAGCTCTGACAGTATTTCTTGAGAACACTTATTGAATTTTAATTAAATTAATAATTAGCTCTAATTAGTATACTCTGTTTCTATAACATTAAGAAAGCTTTTACTGCTTTATAATTAAATTACAATTTGGTGTTAATTTCAATCAGTCACAAAATAATACTACCTTTTATTTTTCATTATGTAGTTGTGGTACCTACCCCACACAAATTCGAATACCTGCTATGTAATTACAGTGTCAGGAACACAGTATAACATCATACACATCTATATGTGTATGATGTTATACTGTGTAGTTAGCTTCAATAATACGTATTATTACCCACGCAAAGTTAATAAAATTAATGTGGGACCATCTCTGAAATAAGACCTACCAAACAAAAGGAGTAATCGCGTAAGAAAAAACAAAAAAAAGTACAATTGAATTGATAACCAATTGAATTTGAAGTCGGTTCAAAATGCTCCCGCGCCTCTCAAAAGGCGCTATCAACATTTTATTTTGCGCTGGAAATTGTTTTGCGCATTTGGCTTTTTGGCGCCCCTTGCCATCTGGCGCCTAGAGCGCCCGCTCCACTCGCTCTATCCTAGGGCCGGCGCTGCAATCACTCCCTTGACAATAAAGGGAAAAAGTAACACGTTCATCATCATATTGAGAAGGTTTTAACCTTATATCTCACCACTTTGTTCAACAATTGATGACAATGAAATGACAGCCTTTTCAAATAAAAATATGATTTAAAATTAGAATTTTGGGTTATGGTATTCCAGCAATCAATGTGGTTTTGACAGTCGGTTATCCATTATTGCGCCACCGTATGAGGAGGACTTGCCAAAACGCATTTTCTTGGTGTGTGTTTTTTACTTTTTACTAGAACAGAAGCGCCATCACTCCAGCGTACCAGAGCGTTTTTGCTCTGTCTCGCATAGGGTCACAGCATTATGCTGAGCGATGGCCGTTTTGCGTGGATGTGACGTATATTCCAGCAACTTTATATGTTTTGTGTTTGTGTTTTTTCTTGGCGTCATATCTTACCGTAAATAAACTTATTTTCTTTATTTCTTTTCTTTTAAGTTAAAATGGAATACAAAATACGGTTCTTCAAACAATCTAATTCACTACATAGTATGCACGGAAAATGACGGGCTTTCTATTATTATCTCTCTGTTTTGGTTAGCATCAAAAAGAACTTGCAGCTTGCTACCTTGGAATAAAAATTCCCATTTACTAAGCTACTGATTCTAAGTGGCAAGTTCTTGGGTGAAAATCCCATGTAAAAAAGTCCATATTGGCCCTAGCCCCTGCCCCTAGGAAAAACGACATGCCAAGATTATTTACCATAGGTTTATTGTGATCAGGGAAAAAGGGATGTCGGGAATCAAAGGTTTAGCGAACAAATTCTCAGGCGAGAGCCAGTTTCAAAAAGTTACAGAACATCTTAAAAACTTTACAGATTGGACAAATTTCACAAATCATGTTAAAACTAGCCAAGTCAAATCTTGAAATCATCAAACCAAATTATGTTTTAAATTTATTTTAGAATATTGTAAGTTCTTATACATTTTCAGGATTATCTATAGAAATTGACACCCATTTAGATCTCAATTCTTATGACGGTGAATTCGACACCCACGTTTCTTAATATTTCTTAATATTCTATATATATAATATTCTTAATATTCATTGGTTTAAGTTAGGACTTTATCCAGCAGCACCGGCCAGTGAGCGCTACTTCAAGTTGGTCGCAGTAATCGACGTTAGCCTTGTTGAGAGGTGAAACACGTGTCGATTTCTTACAGGGTTCTTTATGACTCTTTAAGAACAGCTAAGCGGATTAGGTTACTAACCATACTTACGTCGTCTATTGTATTTCAATTCACGCTGTTTTACATAGCCTCTAATTGTTGACTCGCTGCATTGATAAGTAAATGCAAAACGTTTATGCAATTTTGCGTGTTAAGGTATAAAAAACCGCAAACCTCGTTCAGCTATTTTACATAACGCAGCTGTTTTGTACGACGACAAATTCTAGTTTCTCTTTATTCAGTACTATCTCACAATCACTACTTTTGACATTCGGTACAGCACATTTTATGTACGTATCATCAGCAAATAAGATTGTTTCGTGGTGCGTTGCAATGGGAAGGTCATTAATATATAGCAGAAATAAAAACGGAGGACCTTAGAACAATGCTCGATGAACTCAGTTGAGCGTCCGAAAGCGTGGGTCTTAAAATGAACATGGATAAAACTAAGGTCATGTCGAATGCCCATATAACACCCTTATGAAGATCGGAGTTGAGACACCCGAAGTTATGGAGGATTATGTTTACCAGGATAGACTGTCCAGTTAGTTAGGTCCAACTTGGAGAAAGAGGTCAATCGTAGAATCCAACTCGGCTAGGCGGCGTTAGGGTAGCGGCGTACTATCTTCTTGTCTGATATAGCACAGTGTCTCAATACGAAAGTTTTTGACCAGTGCGTGTTGCCAGCGATGACCAATGGCACTGAAACGTGGTCGCTCACAATGTGCCTCATTAGAAGGCTGAAAGTCACCCAAAGGGCAATGGAGAGGGATATGCTTGGAGTTTCCTTACGTGATCGAATCAGAAATGAAGAGAGATCCGGAGGAGAACCAAGAATAAGGCAATTGGGTTGCGCCCTCTTAGACCCTGCGCTCGGGTGCAACGCACCCCTTGCAGCCCGGGTAAAGACGGTCCTGGACCACGCTGCTTTGGAGTACTCCTACTGCATTAGTTAGATTTATATTCTACTTTTTTTCCATCACTGTTTCTTGACATTTGCACATATTACTTTTTTACTATACGGTGGAGTATTCTGAAAAAATTGAAGCTTAAAAAACACTTTCGAAGAAAATGGTTTTAAAGAAGACTATCCTATAAGAAGAGGTATAGTACGACACAAATTAGATGTAGCATAAATTTGAAAATTTGCATTCATCGTCATTTTACTAATGTATTTGGTTATAGGACTTAACACGTTATTGCGTTTGCGTAAAGATCATTTTCACCTAAACCAGAAATAACTATTGGTGATTTTTGAAGACGCACTCAGTTCAGATGGTGATCGGTTTTACGAATTTTGCCGATGCTACATCTAAGTTTTGTCGTACTGTACGTCGTGCAGTCTTGAGATATAAGATATTTTCAAGCTACCGCAGAACTATGTTTTACACAATTTCTTTGAGAAATACCTACTAAGATTAACGCATGTACACGTCACTGTGCCGGTTTTTAATTAGAAAATCATAATCAACTCAAAAACTCTTAGCTTTTCTTGATTTATGCTGATGTAGTTAGTCTGTTAATGGGCAAACTCTTTAGGCTTCATGGCAAACAGTTCATCGACAGAAGACATAAAATTAAATACAAAACTTCAATTCTACAAGCAATCTATTTTACTTAGCTAAACATATAACATTAAAGAATATTCTATTATTATTTCTTCCGTTTTGGTAACTAGATAAATAAACCTGGCGTGAATCTTCCCTTTAAGTAGACGCAGTATTGTCTGTGGCAAGTTCTTGGGTGGAAATACTATATTATAACATCCGTATGACCCCTGAGAAGAAAATGTTACATATAGGTACTATTCGACCGTGAATGTCATAGGTATGTTTGCTGAGTCGCGTACAGACGGCTTTGATGCCACCCGGCGCAAAAAGACAGCCTCACTGCTAAGTAGATTGCGTGGGAGCAGTAACAGCATCCTGGAGGTAATAGCCAATAAGTTGGACAGCCCACTGGTGTGGAGCCTCACCCAGAGGACTAAGTCTCTCTTAGTTATTAGGTACTAACATAGTTTTTAAGTTCATACTAACAATATTAATGTAATTGTAATGGATCATTGGTTGTCTGAATAAATATATTATTATTTATTTTCAGTTTTTAACTTTTCTCGGGACTTTGTGGTCCCGGACCTTTGGAAGGCGTACGAGGAGCCGAAGCCAACTCGCAGAGGCCCGTTAGGCGTTTTTAATTAAATGAGGCACCAACCGACGATTATCCCTGTATGTACTATGCAAGTGCACCCAAGGACAAGCCCAGGTTGGTGCAGGGTTATTGCAGGGTATGGAGACAAAGATATAAGACTGTGGGTTTGGGTGGCTAAAGTTGACTGGTGACCTGGAACTATGGAAGGACTATGGCCCCTGCCTGATCAATGTTTTATATGTACACGGATAAAATGGCAGGGGGTGACTTGCACACTCAATAATGGGCCCCCGGAAACTGTCGCTAGCACATAGTGACGTAGCGACAAGGGGGCAATATGTCCTGAGGTGATTGAGGACTGGAGAGGTATTCCACGGTTTTCAGAACAATCCCAGAGCCCGGAAGATGGTCAAGATCCCTACGAGCACTTACTGGAATACTTCCTTCCTCCGAGCACGTTTGCTTTTGCGAATCTCCACTCAAGCCGGCCAATTAAGGCAAGAATAAAGTGGGAGCTCTGTTCCTCGTCAGTGTTCACTCCAGCCGCCCAATAAAGGCAAGTCAGAGATGAGGAACAAGATTTCTCCCGGGAGATAGGGTCCGTGGGGTCTGCCCAACAGCTCGCCACATGCTGCCCTGCGGGTTTCTGTATCTCTCTTGGTCTGGCTCCTCATCCTAGACCTGTTCCGGCAAAGTAAACTCTACCGGCACAGACCTGGAGTTTGGAGCGCGCAAGCCCCACCACGACGACAACGTAGAGATGCGGCGGTGGGGATATTATTATTATTATTATAGGTAGGAAAGAAACTGTGACACGTATAACCCCGCCTCCTAATCTGCCTGCGATCCGAATGCGAATAGCACTTTTAGTTCGAAGAACCGGAAAGCGCCCTCTTTCGGCACGACCACGCGTTCCGGTTCACCGAACAAAAGTGACATACGACGATCGCATATGCGCAAGACGATCGCTTTTAAACAGAGAGACGACGCTCTACAAATTAAACCTATTTTCATAACTCGATGCGCCATACGTTCGTTCTTTTTCAAGTAAATGAGACACACGATCTTTTTTAGCTTTGTTTCAACGACAAATTTGCGCTGCCTCTGATATTGCAAATGTGTACAGGCGACGGTGACAAGTTGCCACCAGGTGTACCGTCATATTTTTTGCTATCTAAATAACATAAAAAGTATTTGAAACAGTCTTACCGGCTTGTAAGGACAGTCACCGCTGCCTATACTTGAATAAGTTTCAAGATAGTCCCATAGCCATTTTATCTTTGAAAATTCACAGAGTTTTAAATTCAGCACTTCAAATGTTATCCCGCTATACATTACCGCCCTCAGCTAAAAATAAACCACACATAAAATACAATCTTTTTCTTTACCTACTAGCATAGCAATTCACAAACATTCGATACGCTTCCGGTAAAGGTATCCTGTCTTAATCAAGGTCATAGTCTGTCCGTGTGTCATCCAAATTCGTGCAGTCGTTAGACGTGAAAAGGTAACATACAGATCGACAGAGTTACTTACTTTCGCATTTATAATATTAGTATTGAATTCAATCGATCGTTGGACAAAACCCTATGTAAAAATCAAAAGACTTAAGTGAAAATGGTCTGGACACATTATTAGAGGGAAGGGCACATGGAGCTAAATAGTTACCCAGTGGTACCCAAGAAACAGCCAAAGAAAGAGAGGTAGACCACAATAAAGGTGGGACGATGACATCAGTCAGGTCACTGGCACAACTTGAGGCAGAGTGGACAAAGAGAGACAGGAATGGAGAAAGTTGGAGGAGGTCGTTGCCGATTGGCAAACGGACATACAAAACATAAACAACCGCCAAATACGAAACTGACGACTACACTTTATAAATGTTTGTCCGACTAAAAGCTAATAATAATAATGAATTCAATTGTTGGATACATACCGTGACATTGTTTCCAAAGGGGTATCTAGTGACAGCAGTAAGGTTAGTCTTGTAAGGCTCCCCTCTTTTGAGGCGCCGCCGGGTCATAGCATAACATTCCGTCACATATTTATAGTTGCATATAGTTACCGTTGCACCCTCCTGCTTTAGCTCTGACTAAAACAAAAAAAGGTGATTTTTTATGATGTTTATTTTAATTTAATGAAGTTCCATTTCTTTTTTTATAACTCTGGTTCAATATTTAAGTTCCTTTTCCTCCCCAGCATAGCTATTCACAACCTTACTACAGGCTATGATTTGGGTCGTCTATTTATTTTAAACTGTAAAATCTTTGGATTTTTGGATTTGTGAACAGCATCAATGTTATCGAAGGACTCTAAAACTCCTTCGATAATATTGATAGATGTTCGATTCGGCACGGAAGCGTCTCCAATCGTTGTGAATAGCTATGTTAGCCGTTCTATTTTCAGTATTCATAAATAAATAAATTAAAAAATAATTACTTACGGCAAAACATTCAAATATGATTAGCAAAACAACGAATAAACAGTACAAATGCATGCTTGTGCCGAGACTGACGAAATAATTTGGAAACTGACCATAATTTTGAATACTCAGTCTGATACCCCTCAGTCCATATTTAATGTTTTCCTGTAAATAATTGCTTATATGTAGATTACAGAAAAATTTAATAAACTACCTCGTTTAAACGTCATGTGTTGTTTACGTCAGCACAGTTTTTGGTGTCCAGTCATTTCACCAAAATTGTATTTAAACATTTTCACTTAACAAGTAACGATTGGAATAGACATGATTTGTTATTTCATCATTATACAACAACAAGCTTGCCAAATAATTAACTTAAGAAAATAATTAATTGATAAACATTTTTTTAAATAACGTACATATTTTTTGACATTTTTTTTTTTTCAATTCATTTTTTATTCATGTTTCCTCTTATAAGTTTAAGTTTGGAATAATTGCATTAACGCGAAAATACACGTGCCTGTCGCGGGCACACTTGCATACCAGCTACTTTCATGTGTACACGTTAACTGGCATTCCTGTTCCTGGCAAGCAAGTTCATTGCACAACATAATTGTCGCATATCTTCGAATTTTTGGTTCTAGGACATGTCGGTTCCCTCACGGTAGTTTCCTTCACTATGTTGAGAGCCAGATGATGAAATTATTTACACAAATAAAACATTTGCGGAATAAAGTTTGTAAAATAAATAGTATACGAAACGTTGGTTGTGAACAAAAAAATTGTCAGTGGTGATTTAGTGAAACATTAGTAAACCCAATTCATTGATGTTATAAATGTACTCATCAATGTTATGGGGTACATTTGTTTTGGCTTCCTTGGTGCAAAATGGGGGGTTGTTTTATTGTTGTTTTTCTTTAGTGTTTCTTTTTTATGTTTGTTTACTATAACTTTTGTTTTGTTTTAGCATAAGTTTTCAATTTTCATTTTATGGGTGCTAATGCCTGAAATAAATAATAATAGTCAAGAGACATAAAAATAATAATAATTGATCAGGCAGGGGCCATACTCCTTCCATAGTTCCAGGTCACCGGTCAACTTAAGCCACCCAAACCCAAAGTCCAATATCTTTGTTTCAATATCCTGCAATAGTCCTACACCAACCGGGGGTTGTCCTTGGGTGCACTTGCATAGTGCATACAGGGATAATCGTCGGTTGGTGCCTCATTGCATTAAAACGCCTAACTGGCCTCTGCCAGTTGGCTTCGGCCCCTTGAACGCCTTCCAAAGGTCCGGGACCCCCAGGGTCCCGAGAAATGTCAAAGACAATTTTTTTATATATTTTAATGTTTTTGTTTTCTTCTTTTGTTTTTATAAAAATATTTAAAAATGTAAATTATATGTATATAAATGAAATAATAAATGTATTTTCTTTCTTTCTTTTCTTTGAAGCGTTTAAATGAAATACAAAAATACGGTTCTTCAAGCAATCTATTTCAGTACTAAACACGGAAAATTACAGTCACTTCTACTATTGTCTCCTCTGTTTTGGTAAGTACAAAGGAGAACTTGCACCTTGCTACCCTGGAGTTCGCCTTTGCTAAGTTAATGATTCTAGTTGGAAAGTTCTTGGGTGGAAATTCCATGTTAAAAATTCCGTATTGGCCCTGGGAAGAAAATGAAATGCCAAGATTATTTACCGTAGGATTATTGTGATCAGGGAAAAAAGGATGTTGGGAATCAAAGGTTTAGCGAACAAATTCTCAGGCGAGAGCCAGTTTCCAACAGTTACAGAACATCTTAAAAACTTCACAGATTGGACAAAACTGTTTGAAGCCTGTTTTGTCTAATTATGGCCTTATAACTTTTAAAACTTACCGGCTTGTATGGACAATGACCGTCAATACTCGCATAAGTTTTAAGATAGTCGTACAGCCAATCAATGTTTCGCACGTCACACAGCTTTATCTTCACCACTTCTACCGATACCCCGCCAACCAACACTACCTTTATCTGAAAAGTTAACAACACAAAAAGATCAGTAAACTCAAACTCAAAGCATTTATTTCAATTGAAACACTTTTGAATTGTCAAAGAAATCAGTCATTCAGAAAGATGCAGCTAGTTGTCCATTCCAAATTGTAGTAGGTTCTTAGGGAGAAGAAAAGGTATTCTATTAGAAATCTGAGAGATTTACCGAAAGTCCACAATTTATTCGTTAGATTTAAAAATTACATTATGCATCAACCCCCATACTATGTATTCTGTGCCCCATACGATGATATGAAAAATCAATGGCACTGAATATCATTTTTTTTGTCCTTTTTAAGGGTTCCTTAGTCAACAAGGAACCCTTATAGTCTCGCCATGTCCATCTGTCTGTCTATCCGCAGCGTAGCTTAGAGACAGTGCCGGATTAACCACGTAGCAAGAGTAGCAATTGCTACGGGCCCCGCGCTAAAGGGGGCCCCGCGTATTCAAACCCGGGCCCCACCTCCGCCTGAGCATAATTTTTTGACTGAAACTTATTAAGAAGTGGTATATTGAATTTACTTGATGTCTCAAAAACGTGATACGTACTACCTTTGCCGACTAAGACGTCAGAATATGGGTAATACAATTTCTAAAAGTTGATTGCAAATAGACGTATTGAGTATTTTTTTTTTTTACCACTTTATACATAAGAACCCATAGCAGATCAAGGGCCCGTCTATAAAATTTGCTACGGGCCCCGCGCTTGCTTAATCCGGCACTGCTTAGAGACTCTTAGCAATAAAAAGAAGAAATGGCAACACTGCCCGAAAAACACGTCAAAATTTTGTTCCGTACTTTAGTTTGATTTTGTTTTTAAGTGTAATTAAGGTGTAATAATATATCTAAATGTAAAGTAACTGCAAAAAAACTCTATTATTGTTTTCCCGCAAATTTACATAATAAAACACAGTTTCTGGTTACCCACCGTTACCGGTGAACTATCACGAACAGCTGATGTTCGACCTGCGGATTTAATCGCGGAGTATTGTTTACTTTTATTATATAATTAGCACACAATTGTCACTTAGAGTCTGTAAGACATTCATTGAGACTTGTTTTTTTTTTTTTATTGACACTGCACTGGGTCTTCACTTTGTTTACGTAGATAACGAAACTTAGTACCTATTGTGAAATATCAAACTATTGTATTTCTATTAGTGTTCAAAACTAGTTTTTTTTTAGCTGGGCATCCTACCCACATAAGCAAAAGTAAAAACATAAGACAAGCACAATTTTACATTGATAGAATCAATGTAAAATTGACTTGATCTAATTCTAATAGTTGCATTTCAATTAAATTTAGAAGGTTTTAATAACTGCAGTAACTTATATGAAGAGACTTTGTGTAAGGTCAGGGACCTAGAAGAAGAACTAATTCATGCAAATCTACATAAGTATTACTAAGTCACAGCAACAAAAAAATTTTACTCAGGCTAAGGAAACTAATAATTTATATGATGAATTATTTAATACTAATTACAATCCTCATTCCTTACATTAGATCTTACTGAAGATTCTATATTGAAACATAATAATAGTTGTAATAAAGTAAGTCGAAATAAAAAATTAAAATATACAAAACGAAATAAAATCATAAATAAGTGCAATAACTTCAGGAAACAACATAAACACAGTTCCAATAATATTAAAACTAAGGAAAGAACGTCGTTTTCTAATAAATAAATAAAAAAACTATCAAATTAAATTAGAAGACACTAATAACATTTATCAAATTGACGCCTAACGTTTACAGTCTGGAATTGAGGTTCTTGAAGAGTCACTACATTTTAATTATATTAAGTATGTGAGCTCTCAAAAACAAATAAAGGAACACATCCCTGCTGCAATCAAGTTAGTAAAAATTGTGTAACGATGAGGCAGACAGAGAGTCCCGGTGACTCTTAGCGCCACTCAATTTTCTTTTTAAAGGGAATCCAACCTTGACGCTCTTCAACCTGAAACGACGGCAGACCGGTCCCAGTCTGGAGAGGCTCCGGACTGTATCCCTGACCAAGATGCACCACATGTTGTACAAGCTTCATCTCAAGTAGCACAGACAAATACTGGGTCTCCTTGTTCTAGTAAAGATTGTTATTGTTCTATTATGTTTTCAGATAATTTAGGGAGAGGGTTAGGTAAATTATTAAGCACAACCTGTTTCAATCGGCTGTTAATTATTGTATGCCAGGGAAATCTTACGAAGAGACAGTGTCATCAATAACAGGGAATATGATCCGAAAGCCATTCTTTCTGTATTTGTAGGTGTGGCGGCATCTACATCGCCACATGCGAACTACGCATCAAAGACCTGACGTCACATAACATCCTGCCGTCACTCAAATGCTGCATCGCGCAATTAGAGTTTACCGCGCCGTGGACATAAATACAAGCTCCCGACTTCAACCTCTGGGCAGTTGCCCGCCAGACACGACACCCGTCTGGTCGGAGGATTCTCCCTTTTCTATGGTGGATGAGTGAACTTTACACCCTGTTCCTCATAGCACTAAAGTAGGCAATAGTACTAATGTAAAAAATATGACATCACTGACAGTGTCACTGAAATCTTGAAGATTAATTGTCAGAAAATGATATTGTGTGCTTTTCCATACTTTCAGCACTTGCCAAGTAGGCAAAATCATAAATTTAGATATGCTAAATAACCTTATGCATCTATTAATTAATCACTATAGTGACAAACAATTTTTTTTCGACTAGGGATACTGCGTATCTGCCTGTTAGTTTTAGACGTCAAATAGTATGGCTATTAGCTTTTAAATAAACTCAGAAATAAGTAGTATGTCGAAGTCTTATGTATTTAGCCCCACAAAAATTAGCGGTGCTAATTTAACCACTAATATTAAGGTGGTAGGCAATAATAATTTAAACTAGTCAGTAACATAACAGAAGGTACCAGTAACAATATTGTTAATCTCACCATCAACAAGCTATCTTCTGGCACTCAATTAGTTAATTGTAAAAAAGAGGCTTAGCAGAATTCCTTTTAATTGTTTCATCAAAATATTCAAGGTTTTACTTCCAATTTTTTTTAAATTGAATTGTTTTTAGAAAAAACAATGTTTGATATTATTTGTATAACTGAACACTGGTTGAAAGATTATGAAAATCTAATTAATTTCGAGAATTATAGTGTGTGCGGTTTTAACCGAAAATCCATGCTACATGGAGTTCACTAATCTTAATTAATTTTTTTTTTTAAACCTGAGACTCGTAATGACATAGTTGAACTATCGGTGGAACATAGCATTGAACTGTCCTGTGTTGAGCTAGATAAGCATTTTATAGAGTGCGTTTACAGACCTCCAAATTATCAACTACTACAACTACTTTATATTTGAGTCAGTTATGAAAGACGTTTTAGCAAAACTTGCAATTAGTAATAAATCAGTAATTATTTGTGGTGACTTTAATATTAATGTTTTAGAAAATAATTCAAATAGTAGTCGATTATTTAGCCTTTTCCAATAATTCAATCTGTCAAATGTATTTTTAGAACCAACGCGAATAACTTCGATTACTGCTACATGTATTATTATATCTTTTGTTGTGGTAACTATTTAGATAAAACCATTGTAAATTATCTCCCTTCTGATCACAGCGGTCAAACCGTTACTTTTGAGTCCGACACACCAAAAATTGCAGATTCAAATTAGACCAACAACATCGGGTACCTAATTTAAATAAGTTTAATAGCACTTTAATTAGAAAATTAAGTGCTCAGGGCCTAAATTTGTTCAATGATAATATTTTGTATGAACAATTATTTTATTTCCATAAAACTATCAAGAAAAAAACTAAAATTATTTGTCATAAGTTTTTATTCAGTGACTGGACAATTAAAGGCATCAGGAAAAGTAGAGAAAGATTATTTGAACGATATGGCCTTAAACCATACGGCCTTAAGCCGTATATTAACACGGAAACTTTTAATAAGTATGTTGCTACTTACTTTAAAACTTTTAAAAATATCTGCAAGGCAGCTAAAGCTTCTTTCATTAGCAACAAGGTTAAATCAGCAGACAGATAAAGACATTTTGGAAAATTATTTACAATGAAACGAACAAAAACAAAAGACATAATACTGATTACACACTGGACCCTTCCCGCGGTCTCATTAGCGATGTTGCTCAGGAATTTGCAACTTTCTTTACCAATATTCCAATTAAAACTACAGGAACTTTAAATTCCTCTCCCTTACTTGCTATTGATTTATTAGGAGCCAATGTTTCAACCAGCCTTGTGGAATTTAAATGTAAATATATAAACCCTACAGGGTTTATATATTTACATTTAAATTAAAGGCTTTTAAGCAACTTAAAATAAAAATTACCGAAGATCTGTGGGGCATGTCTACTAAAGTTTGTCAAGCAATTATTGAGACAATTGCACCCTATTTTGCTTTAATATTTAATTTGTGTGTAGATCAAGGGGTATTCCAGGATTAAATGAAGTACAGTAAAGTTACTCCACTATTCAAACCCGGGGACAGCAAAGACACTAATAATTATAGACCCGTATCGGTTTTGCCGGTTTTCAGCAAGGTGTTTGAAAAAGTAATGTTATATCAAATGCTCAATCATTTTAATCGTAATAACATCCTAAACTATCAACAGTATGGTTTCACCAAAGGACGTTGCACAACCAAAGCCGGTGTCACCTTATTAAAACACATCTTTAACGCATGGGAAAAGGCACAAGATGCAATTGGTATCTTTTGCGACCTATCTAAGGCATTTATTGGATTGCGTGAATTACGAAACACTGCTCTTGAAACTTGAGCATTACGGACCAGCAGCCTAATTACGTAATGCACGATCAATAATAAATTGAAACAGATTGCTAGTCCATTGCTTCATAAGTTCGAAAAAAAAATCTGCTCAATTTTTGTTTCGAACTTATGAAGCAATGGACTAGCAATCTGTTTCAATTTATTATTGATCGTGCATTACGTAATTAGGCTGCGGGTAAACTTGCGCTTAGCTTAGTAAAATCATATTTGAATGATAGACTGCAGCAAGTTCAAATAAACGATGTAAATTATTTGGGTTTATAAGTCAGAGTGGGTGTATCACAGGGCTCGATATTGGGTCCATTCCTCTTTTTAGTATATATGAATGATTTACCTCATTTACTGAATAACCGACCACAAATCACCATATATCAAAACAATATGTATGTTCGAATAAATCGACATCTTTTTAGTAAGATAAGTGACAGGCATAATTTTTAGATAAGTAACACTAGAAATAGGAACAAATTAGATCAACCACGTTTCAGATTGTCTAAAGTACACACTTCTTTTATGGGGTACTGTGTAAAATGTTATAATAAAATACCACTCGATATTCTTCAACTGAATGAGGAGAAATTTAAAACATGCATTAAACGCACACTATGTAGACAAGCATATTTATGTAAGTTGGATGATTATATCGTAGATAATAATGCTTGGCTTAAAGCCGGTGCTCCACGGCCACTTGGGCTCACTAGTTAAAAATTTTAATATTTGGAAGAGGTTCCCCTTTTATTTTTTCTGACATTACGAACTTAATGTTTATTATTTAGCTAAGCAAGTTTAAATTGTTGAATACTCCAATAGATAATAACGATTTACTTTTTTTATGGTAGTAAAATTCTATTAACCGAGTGAGCCCCACTGTGACCAATTGGTTACGGTCGACTCACGTGGCTTAAATCACAATTTTTACTGCTAAATAATGGCTAATATGGTCGGTGGGCTATTTCACTCTATGGCCTGACGGATATTCTCGTCAATTAGACCTAAGATAATCAAAAAATTACAGATAATACCGAAAAATTCTGGAAAATGTTAAAGGTAAAGCGCGCGTCAATGTCAAACCGCGGGCTAGACCGTTATCTCTCAAATACATTGAAAACTATAGTTTTGTATAATTTAGAAGCATTTTTTGAAATTTTTGTAAATGTGAGTACCATGGAGCCGTTTATTATGTTATTAAGATGTACCTATGTTGACTTGAAAGAGCACGGCAGTTGAGATTATGTCATGCTCACTTATATGTTTTGCTGATGGTGGCGAGTGTGTTGGATCATTCGGTTCCCTATAAAACGGTTGAGCTGGATGGTGCTGATCCACGCGTCATGTTCGTGAACGGGCGCCGTCAGTTGAGACCGGTCATCTCTTATCTGCCAGGGCTTAAAAATAAGCCTTCTTCTTAATCTTATATTTTGAATTGTTTTGATTATTTTTTGTACATTGTTCACACATATAGAAGCAACAAGAATAATGAACCCAGGATTTTGTAATATCTATATTTAAAATTGTGTGCTTGGAGTTTCTTGCCCGTTCTTTTCCATAAAGATCTACGTTTTGGAATGGGCAACTAGCTTCAACTTTCTGACTACGAGTAACTGACCGACTATTTGACAATTCAAAAGTGCCTGTAAATGGTTTAATTGAAATAAATACTTTTAGTTTGAGTTTGACTATTAATCACGCCGACAAAGTGGTAAGATAAAATCATGAAAATACCTTTAGACGGGAGTACAAAATAACGATTAGTACGTGTAAAATCGGATACATACCGTAATATTATTGCCCCAAGTGTATGGAGTGGTCACCGTCATGTTAGTCTTATAAGGCTCCCCTCTTTTGGTGCGTCGAGTTATAGCATAACATTCTGTCGCATATTTTTTATTGCAATAGTTTACCGTTGCACCCTCCTGCTTTATCTGTGACTAAAACAAAAAGAAGTAATCTTAAAGTTGGATCACTTTTTAAGGTCAAACAATGAACTCAGCCTACTGGTTTCATTCCTGGACATAGGCCTCTCCCAGGCTGCGCCACAACACCCTGTCCTCCGCCTTCCGCATGCAGTTTGTCCCAGCCGCTTTTTTAAGGTCGTCGGCCCATCTAGCTGGGGCATCACACGCCACGCTTGCCGATACGCGGTCTCCACCGGCCATCTGTCCGTTGACAAACATGGCCAGCCCACTGCCACTTCAGTTTGCTTACTCTGCAAGCTATGTCGGTAACTCCGATATTTTTCCGGATAACTTAATTTCTAATTTTATACTTCAAAGAATTTCTCCCTTTTCAAGTAATCTGATTAGTCTGACGCAGATTATTTTAGTTCCAAATACTATGATAATATTGTTTTTTTATTACTTTATTCTTTTGTTTTTATAAAAATATTTACAAATGTAAATGTTATGTATATTGTTTATTTTTGTTTTAATGTTTTTTTTTTGTTTTTATAAACATATTTAAAAATATAAATGGGATGTTTGCAAATGCGCATGTAGATTGCTTTTACGCAACAATGCGTAAAAGGTGCGCTTCCCTGGTGCGCAAGGTGCGGGGCAGCTCCAACAGTGTCTTAAGCATGATTGCGAGTCGCCTGGACTGTGTGGACTTGGGTCACTGTTGTGCCGTCTCTCATGGGATGTCGCAACGGTGACCAACCGTTCTTTCTTGTTAATTGTTATCTAGCGTTATTTCTTGTATTGTTTTCGTTGTTTTTGTTTAGTATTAGTTTTACTAACAATCTTGTTGAGTCTTGGTTACTCGAATAAATAAAAATTATATTCTAGTCTATATATGAAATAAAGGAAAGAATAATTTTAGATCTAAATCACTATTAAACAACTACTTCCAACTGGCACATAAATCGTGTTTTAAACTTTTAGTTGTTGTTTCGCAATTTTTGGGTTTATTGCACGTTATACTCTGCGCACTCGGCATCTACGACTTCGTTGGTAGTTTTCTGTGCGTTTACAAGCGTAATGTCTCTAATACTGTCGTATAGAGGTGTATGCGCGCAAACTGTATTTTTTTCATTTAGTTAGTCTCAAACGTTGTTAATTACATTGTGTCTATTATTTAATCCATAATACTCAGCGAAAAAAACTTTATTGCAACCGGGAGTCCCAAGACATCTCTCGAATTATTTATTGTTACTTTTACGTCTCTTGACATTTTTCGGGACCCTGGGGTGCCGGACCTTTGGAAGGCGTCCGAGGTGCCGAAGCCAACTCGCAACTCATTAAACTTTTTTAATTAAATGAGGCACTAACCATCTAGTATCCCTGTTCGCATTGTGCAAGTGCACCCAAGGACAACTGCCTGTTGATGTAGGACTATTGTATAATATGGAAACAAAGATATTGGATTATGGGTTTAGGTGGCTAAAGTGGACTGGTTCTCTAGAACTATGGGAAGACTATGGCTCCTGCCTGACCAATGTTTTATATACAATATATAGAAAATGGCGGGGGGTGACTTGCACACTCAATAATGAACTCCCGAAAACGGTCGCTACCACGTAGTATCGTAGCGATAAGACACGACTAAGGACTTTTGATTTGTTGTCCTTTTAATTTAAGCAGCTATATAAACCCAAGAAAAGTATTAAAACTTAAGTTCAACTACTGCATGTTGCTCAAAAATACAATGTAGACAGCCTGCTTGCAGCGCCTATAGTGCTGTATTGCAGTGGTTTTTGTTAAAACAATGTCTTTCGGAACCGATCACATTGCAAACAGTTTTCAAATGTATAAATTAAGAAAAAAAAAAAATATTTTACGTAAACCTACATGGGCACTTATGAAACGTCAGAAGCTAGATGCAAATTGGTCGTCGTCGTGTCGATGGTGTAATAGTGTTTTATAATACTTTATTCATACGGATGCGGCTGAGTTACAGAACAGCTACTATCTATGTTGCATCCGCCGTTGTATTTTCGCGTCCGGGGTGCGCTACTGTCCAACAGCTTGCAACATGCGGCCCTGTGTGTTTATGTATATCTCTTGGTCTGGCTCCTGACCCTAGCCCTGTTTAGGGAAAGTAAACTCTACCGGCACAGACCTCGTGTTCATCATACGAGCGCGCAAACCCTACCACGACGCGACATCAACGTAGAGATACGGCGGTGGGATATTATTATTATTATTTATTAAATAGTGGTACTTACGGCAAAACTTTTAACAAGCATAAATATAATAATAAATAAACAGAGAGCCCTCATGCTTGCTCCGACACTATGGAAATAACTTTGAAAGAGACAATAATGTTAAATGTTAGTTTAATACCTAGTAGCATACTTCAATTAATTTAATCTCTTCCTGTAAGTAATTGCTTAGAGTAATTTCCTACTGTTAAATACCGAACACCGGGAATGGTACTCAGTACTTAAATTTTGACCTTATGTGTATGCTAGTAGGGTTGAGAGTTTAAATAAATCAACCAAACTGTTTACTAATCTATAGATGGTTATATATTTACTAAAATGTACAAAACCCTAGTCGAATCGTTGCAACGAAAGCATAGCGACTACTAATTCGACGCCAACGCCATCTAGTTACGTCGTGTACAACCTTGGACAAAAATACAATTTATTTTGTTGACCTGATGAGCGGCTATTGATCATGCATGATCTTCTCTTCTTCTTCTTTTCCTGTGGTTAGTGACTAACCATCAGAGTTTTTATGCCGCACATGGGCCTCTGACTTGACTTCACATGTCGTTGAGAAATATCTCTCAGGCATGCCGGTTTCCTCACGATGTTTTCCTTCACCGTTTTTGAAGCAAGTGATAATTACATAATACGCACATGAATCCGAAAAGTCAGAAGTTCGAACTGGAGACCTATGACTTGGCAGTCCGACGGTCACACCACTAGGCTATCACTGCTGAGATGCATGATCATTAACACATACATAAACTCACGCGTACTTCCCATGGGAGTAGGCAGAAACTACAGAGGCCCATCTCGACTTTACGCATCGACAGCGTTCATCGCTCCGATTGGCCCTTCATCAGATCCCGCACGCAATCGATGCGTGAAGTCGAGATTTTTAAAGAAACTTACATTAGGGCCTCTGAACGACACCTGCATAATATAAATTTATAATGTGCCACCTGCTATGATCTTTACATACTTACCCACTCCTTTTGCCTCGTTTAGATTCATACATCTACGGGGTAATTGCGTAAACAGTAGCAATGGCAATCATTCTGACATTTCAATTACATTCATTGCTTTATTAACGTTATTGAGCAGACAAATAGCTGTACTACGCACCTGACCTTTTATAAAATATTTTTATAAAAAGGTACACGGAAGGGACGAACATAATACCACACCACCACGCGAATGAAGTCGCGGGTCTTTCTAGGGCATCCCCCACCGGCGTTTCCACGCACATCGACCTCTTCGCCGAGCCAATTTCCATCAACCGGGCACAATTCTAGACTCCTGGCTGCTACTGGGAAATTCCTGATAGAAAAACCCAGTAACATTTTGACCGATTTGGGAATCGAACCCAGGACCTCATACTCAGCAGTAGCACTTGCGACCACTAGACCAACGAGGCAACCTATGCAGTTTTTATAAAATAAATAGGTAGATAAATTAGAATTTAAAAAACTTTTTACAAAATAAAAACCGTTTTACAAAAAAAACACTAAAGTGAAAAATAACTTTAATTTTTGAAGTCGGTGGCTAAAAACGAAAATTCAAAAGCACAAACCAGTGACCACCGCATTAATAAGATCATAACTAAATCGGCTTTACTACTAAATATTGGTAGTACCCGCATTAAAACATGGCTCCTCAATCCATACGGACACAGCATTTAGGTCAAAATATAGAAAAGTATCGTTCTCGAGGATAAACTCCTTCGATGCGTTGACGAAGAGTTCGAATATTACGAATGGCGTAATACTGGTTGGCGGATTTACCTGGTAGAGTACTCGTATGACGGAAATCTAACAAAGTAGAATGTTTTAAGTAGTATTTGTCAACTTATGAACTAAAATGGTTCTTATTTAATACTTTTAAGGTTGTCTACTAACCAACCTTTGGGTGATTCAGAGGTAAGCGCAATTATTGCGAATATTCTTAGCTTTGGACAGAATAAGGTAGCAAATAAAAACAAAATCAACTTAAATACTCCTGTATACTGTTTAATATCTGTTCATTTGTATTTTGCTTGGAATGTACACCCAAAATGTAAGCTGGATATAACATCAGAGGGGTGGAATGATATACAAAAGTTCGGTCAAACAAGTAAACTATGTATTTAACTACGAATCATGAAATGTTATAGTAGTTTCGACTATTGTCTCTTCCGTTGTGGTGACTTGAAAGTAGAACTTGGCGTGAAACTTGCCTTTTAGTAGGTTCTGGATTCTCTGTGGCATATTCTTGGGTGGAAATTCCACGTTGAACATTCCATATGACCCCTGGGAACAAAATATCAAAATGTTTTAGGATAACTAACAATTGAGGTCGGGAAAAGGGTTGCATTGCGGACGGAGCCAGTTCTAAAAGCTAGTCTCCTAGAAGACCGGTGGTCACCACATAACAGCCAAAGTGATGGCTTCTTGAAAATGACGGCAGCGGGGTTTGACTTAACGGTATCAAAAAACTCTCTACGAAAACCATGGAATATAATGTAGAACTATATCTAGAGGAAAACAAACCAACTTACTTTCATGTATAACGTTTTATAGTAATGTCATTTTTTCGGTAAATTCCGGACACTATGTGTTAGCCACCACTCTTCCAGGAAACCGTAGATATTGTAATGGACCGTCTTAATATTTAACGTTTTGAGAATACAAACTTATAAGGCCTCATAACTTATAAACGGAATCATAAACTCCTACTTACCGGCTGATAGGGACAGTCACTGTGAATATTTGAATAAGTTTTAACATAGTCATGCAGCCAATCAATTTGTGTAACGTCGCACAGTCTTATCTTCAACAGTTCTACTATCCACCCGCCAAACATTACCACCCTTACCTGAAAAATCAATCAGATGATCAATCAGAAAAAAAAAATTAACAGGTCAACCACCGTTTGCTTAGCTACTTGGAAAATCAGTCAGTATCTTTAATTATAACGTGGATAACTTAGTACATACCGTAACATTGTTGCCATTCGTGTATCTAGAGGTCAGCGTAAGGTTAGTCTTATAGGGCTCGCCTCTTCTGCTGCGCCGGGTAATGCCATAACATTCCGTCAGATATTTAGGATTACAATAGTTCATTGTGGCCCTCTCCTGCTTCAACTGTGACTAAAACAAAAACAGGCCAGCTTAAAAAATGCTGTCCCTTTTATTCTGATTTATTTGTCGTATTTCATTCTTTTTCTTCTTTATCATAACGATAATGATATAATTATTAAAAATAATAATTACCTACTTTCTACAATGCACTGCCTCGTTGGTCTAGTGATAGCAAGGGTTCCCTATCCATTTGCATAAAATTATAAGACATAATATAACATAGCATACAATATTATTATTTCGCATAAAAGTTTACGCATAATTTATAATTAACATATAATTTTTTAAGCATAACATTCTTATATTCATAGCTTATTTATTATTCATAACTTTCTAAAGCATAAATTTATTTTAACAATTTTTATAGGCATATAAACCCCCTAAAATGAAACATTTTTATACAATATTACCTACTATAATAAAACATGTATGTAAAACACATTGGCGGCTCATGGGGTCTACTCCCTAAGCACGAAATCCGTAGTTTCGGTCTCAGTTACGGGCGTTTCCTACTCCCTAACACCTTCGGACATCTTTGTTCGGAGCCCGAACATGGATACACGATTTGACAGTTGTACTTATTCTCGATGTGTTTTGGCCCGTACGAAAAGTTGAATTTGACACTTGTTTTGACGGAGCGTTATGTCAGTTGATACATCAAAATAGTTATCGTCGACAAAAGTTAAAGTTTGTGGAAATATTCAAAACTATGGCTGCTTTTTTAATGCTCGAACTGCTCGAAGAAGCTCTACAGGAAGAGCGAAAGCGAACTTTTGTTAGGACCTGTGTGAGGATATAATACCTCTTATGCCTCAACAAATACGACGAAATAGTGATGATTCAAGAATCAAGATAAGGACTAAGGAAATAAATATTTTGCTCACAGAAAATGGTTGTTGGGACTGCTGGAAGATTGTGACTTAAAAAAAAAAAGATTGAAGAATTAAAGCATTGTTTTTATTAACAAAATGTTTTTATTTTTTAGTACCAATTTTAATTTTTCATTCATATTTTTCTTCTTTCCGTTTTCTTTCTATTCGGACAAAAATGGCAAAAACAATTCTTTAAAAAAAAAAAGTAAATATAAGTAAACCGGTAATCGACTGGTAAAATAACGCAACTCTATCGCCATGCGTCATTCGGTCATTAACATTGTCTACTATTTTCACGGCACACACCGACGTTTCGGACTACTTTCGGACGGGCCCGTATCTTCGTTGACGGACTTAGGGAGGACCTATTGATACACTACATTACACAAATAATATTGGTTATAGTTACTTCTTTTTATTTTTCAGATTCAAATAACCGTCAATAGAATAAAAAATTATGCAATATTTAATATATTTATGTCTTAACACAATTATGCAAATAGTCATTACGCCTAGTAACATTAAGCGAACTAAAATTATACCAAAACAAATTAGCCTACAAGACAATTATGTCAACATAAACATATGCCAAAAACAATTAAATTATTAAATTATTGCGAAGTATTATTATACTATAAAAAAAAAATATCAAAATAATAATGCCAAAGTATATTAGGAAAAAAAACATTATGCGAAAAGAAGGGATCCCGATCGCAAGCGCTACTGCCGACCATTAGGTCATAGGTTTGATTCCCTGATCGGGCAAGGTGGTCTGGATTTATGCCCGGTTGATGGCAAATAAATAATCACCTATCAATTTATTTCCAACATCTATACATATACTTTTTTACATCAAATAAATTATTTCACTACAAATAAACCAATTGTTTAACAAAACTAGTACAGGCAGATAATTTGAAAATATACATCAACACATAATGAATATTTCCAGAATGTTGTTATTTATCTCTGCCTTGTCTATCACTACAAGTTTCATTACAATGTCAACAAATATTAAAATTATTTACCTACAATTTAATATTTGACAAAAAAAATTGATAAAAATACTTACTTAAAATTGGTCAGTTCCTAGAAATGCGCAGAAAAACGCAAAAAAAAATTTCGTCCGCTCGAGTTTTTTTCAATATTTTCCTTTATTCTTTTCGGAGAAAAAAAAATTGAGTACGTTGGGCTCGAGGCTAAATAACAGCCGCACAGTTTGATCGATCAGGGTTAAGCTATGCATGCCCATCCCTTTCATACCAAGACCTCTCCGTGCTTCGAAATAGTCCCGGCTGTCATATACATCTTTGACAGTAGTTACGGATGGTCTAGTCAAATCTGACAACCAGTCTTACCTACCAAGGGGTATCGTGGTAAGGTCAGATAAGCAGTTTCATTGAGTTAGACTGGAAGCCGAACCGACCCCAATATAGTTGGGAAAAGGCTCTTGATGATTATTTTGTGAGTGCCTAACTCGTTATTCAACGAATTCATGTTGTGCAACTATTCACCACCAATTTAAAGCAATTATTAAGTGCGTCTTTAATTTAAAATAATCCCAAATAAGTTCTAAACTACAGAACTTACTGGCTAGGATAAAAACATCTTGTATTGTAAAATATTATGTAGGTTTTTCCTTAAAATAATAAATTTGAAAAGTACTTACGGTAATACATTTATCGAATATTAGCATAACAACAAATAAACAGAGAAGCCTCATCATTATAGATATCGAAAGAATCAACACCCGTCGACGTAGATATGATATTAAAGCTCAAGCACACGGACGGCGAGCTTTACCACCTATCTCAACAATGACGAATACCAGTATAATATCACTTTAAATACAAGTGTAATAATGCACAGTCCACATTTAATTTCCCCCCAAAATTGACTTAATTCAGGCAATTATTTACAACAATAAGTTAAATTAAGTGCGTAGATGAATTAAATAAATGTACATTAGGTACATCTAATTTTAATAAAATGCCTCATTTAGATGACGCGTCGTTACTATGAGATCTATCTATATAAGTATCAGAGAGCATGCATTGTAGAAACAGAAGTAGGTATTTTGATTATGATTACCTTTTTTTCATGAACTTCCCCTTCCCATACCTATTAAAACTGTAATCTGAAAACATTGTAAAAACCTTTTATTTTTAAAAGAGTAACCATGTAGTTTCTTGCCGGCTCTTCTCCATAGGAAACGACCAATTGGAACCTTGCACCTGGCTTCTGATGTTGTATAATGCCCATGTAGATTTATGTAGAATCAAATATTTTGAATTTGGTAAAAACTGGAAAATAATGCACAAATGCAGCAAAAGAATAAAACAAAAGCTTCATCATCTGGACGTTTAACATTGGGAAACTTTTTGAAGACAAGGTTTTTAAATGGGAAACATGGTAAAATATAATACTAACCCAAATAAATAACCTAATCAGTATTTTTTTTAGTCAAAGGAAACAGATATTGAAGCAATCCATGTATATCCCGGGCGCAATAACTTGACCCTTCCTTCCTTGGTCCTTCAGGACGAGAGCGGGGCCTCGCGCAGGTTAGCGGGAGGGGAGTCGAGTTTCGAGCCAGGTGTCAAGTTATTGCGCCCGGGTTGTATAGTGGTTAGTTAGGGAAACGTTAAAGCATGCGACCTCTCTCTCTAAATAAAAACCCAGTTAATTCAAATTCTCTATTGTTTAGTGTTTTCCCTTTTTTCCTCTGTCTCTCCTAGCATTCTGGTCGAAATGCATCAAAGTGGCGATCTCGAGGATCACCTCCTTTGATGCGGTGACGAAGAGCTCGAACGTGATGAAGTAGTCACCGTCAGCTATGGGGATCGGGATGTTCTTCGGAGGCAGCTCCATGTTGATGTACATGTATCGGGCCTGAGAGAATTAAAAGGGAAGAAAAGTTGGTTCCATCTATTCAGGCCGAATTTCACCAATGAAACTGAACGCGGTCAGCTCATCTAAACCACATTAAAGACCTGTCATCATTGCTGTAGAATATGGACACTGACAGCTTTTCAATGTGGTTTAGATAATGTGCTGTCGTCTGCTGATTACGTTCAGTTTCTTTGGTGAAATTCGCTGATAATATGTAGCAATAATGCTTTTCCGAAAGAGAAGAAACCAAAAAACGAGTATGGTGGATTGTGTGGGCGATGATATGAGTAAATGATAACGAACAAGTAAATGATACTAGACATTAAGTAAAATGGGACAAGGGCGGGCAGGGGGGAAAGCAAGATGTGCGCCCGAATAAATGAAAAGAACATTTTATTTTTACAACTGCTCTACTTGCAGATGGTTGATATTTGCACGGTAGATAGATAGATATACCTAACGTTTATTTGGTGCACGCAAAAGACAGCACAAAATACAAAAACACGGCCATAGGCAGCCGCGTAACACAAAAGAAATAAAAAAATTACATAGGAAAAGCAAAAAAAAAGGTATTATTACTTACAGGACGAAAGGGACACTTAGAAAGGGTCAAGTTGGTGAAGGAGCCCATGAACTCTTTCATCCACTTCGACTTGACCGTGTCGCACACTTTGGCCACGATTCGGAAGTCTCCGCCAGAAGTCAATTTCAAAGTGGTTGCGAACTGAAATAATTACACAGTTTGAGAATAGAACAGAATTGTCTATTGTTGCCGCAAGTGATTATCAAATTGAGTTGGTCAAAAATTTAAAAAGTATATCTACAACGGACTCGTATCATAAAAGGGTACTCAATAATAAAAAAAAAAATGTTCTATCATTAGCAGGGTAAACGGCTGTTGTAAAAAATACAGGAAAAGATAGAAATATAAGACAGGAACGCATATATTTAGTAAAATAGAAAGGAGATAAAAGTCTAGGAAGTCTTCAGAATATTCTTAATTAATAGTTCTGTAATAGTAAGAGTCGTAGTTAATTTTATGAGGGGGCGGTAAGGGCAGCTACCTTAACCGTTGTAGCTACAGGAAAACGGTCTTAGGAGACCGTCCTTAACTTTTTGAGACATTTTGATCTGCATTCACAGATTTTGAAAATATTGTACAGTCTGAAAGAAAATAGGCAGTTTTCACGAAAACTTTTTTGCTCCCAATCGATCTTGTTTCTTATAAGGATCAAAAAACTCTATTGAACCAACTGAGGTTTGAGTACTAGAAAAGTCAGAAATCGTAAAAACCTTTTCTCATACATTTAGCAAGGAATGAGACTCCAACCTACTTTTCACGATGGATGGACTAGCCGAAAATAAACAAAAAAAAAAAAAAATCCAACGAATACATTCGCGTTATAATTTTATTTCCTTTGAGAACTAGATAGTTTGTTGTTTGTGATTTCAGACGTTCTAAGAAAAAAATTACCTTAAATATTTTTGAACTTTCAGATTTCTATGGGACAAGTTAAAAAAGACTGTCCGCGACAAATGTCAGAAATCGCAAAAACCCTTTGTATGGAAAAAGCTATTTTTTTCAAAGCTATTTTTTTCAAAAGCTATTGCTTTTGAAAAAACTTTTTCCACTATCGAATCTTTTGTTCTCAGATCAAATAAAAATATAACGCCTATTCTGTTTATAGAAATTCCAATTTTTCAATCGTGAATAATAGGTTGGAGTCTCATTTTAATCTTATATTTTGAATTGTTTTGATTATTTTTTGTACACTGTTCTCACTTATAGAAGCAACAAGAATAATATACCCAGTATTTGGTAATTTTCTATATTTAAAAGAGTGTCCTTGGAGTTTCTTGCCCGTTCTTCTCAATAAAGATCTACGTTTCGGAATGGGCAACTAGCTTCAATTTTCTGACTAACTGACCGACTATTTGACAGTTCAAAAGTGCTTGTAAATGGTTTAATTGAAATAAATGCTTTGAGTTTGAGTTTGATTTCCTACGAAATGTATGGGGAAAGTTTTTTGCGATTTCTTACTTTTCTAGTACTCAAACCTCAGTTGGTCTAATAGAGTTTTTTGATCCATATAAGAAACAGAATCGATTCGCATCAAACAATTTTTTTGTGATAACTTATCATTTTCTGAAATGTCTCACATAGTTAAGGACAGTCTTCTAAGAACGTTTTCTTAAGCGACAACGGTGAAGATACCTGTCCTTAAAAATCCACCCTGTAAAATGTGGAGCCTTGCATAATATGCTTTTGTGCATCACCGTGGTTTCCCAAGGTACACATAGTTTATTTTGTTAAAATCCTTCTATAATCAGCATTAAGCCAAAAGGCGTTTACAGCTGGACGTAGGCCTCTTCCAAGCATTGCCTCATCAACCGTTCCACTGCTTACCACATCGATTTCTATGTGCTAAATATAGGCTTCCTCCCGTATGTGTTATAGGTAATATTCGAGGTGCTGCGTAAGGACCAATCTACTTTACTGTAGACATATCTCTATCTAACGTCATATTAAATAACATCTTTATCTCAGACAAAAGACGTCCACTACTGGACAAAGGCCTCTTTGTTAATTTATTTCGTATCTACATTTCAATTACAGTGTCAGTCACATCATCATTGACATTAGTGTCATGTGATGCGGAACTATGGAGGTCTGCACGTCATGAACCATTGACTTCTAACAAGCTAATTTGTCGAAATAGTGCTTCTAAACAATAATTGGAGTATCACAACGCAAAATGGTCTAATTTAATAAATGACTTTTGTCTGAAAATGATCTGGTGGATTAAATTAATACTAGCCAACAACTATTTTGTCATTTTGAAGCTTATCTTGATAGGACAAAAATAATATGTACTGGTGATGCTAGAACACCTGGTGCTCGGTTCTATGGAACTAGGCTCGCTATGCAGTCCAGTCAACCTATTTATCAAGTGTCTTTATCGAGACTACTGTACTGATTTTTGCATTAAAGCATTATTATATAGAATCAAGTTTTTCCAACTGAACAAACAGCTGTGCTGCTGGGAAGTTTGTTGCGCCACTTCTTCTTCCCAGCTTAAGCACTAGTGGTGAAGGGTGGGCGTTTTTGGGGGACTGTCTTATGTAATTTTGACGTTCGAAAAGTGCTAATTCTCAGCCTAGTTTAAATAAATGACTGTTGCATTTTGAATTTTGATTATAATGGCTTTAATATTTAATTTTATCGACTAATTAAAATAACTCTTTTGTGTTTGCACCAATATCCATGGCATATTCTTCAAATACTCTTTCACTGTTTAATCGCGTGACGCGCGGGGTGTGCAGGTCAGCCTTACTGAGCAGAACTATGATATTTTTTCAAAGAAGCATGATTTTTTTTCTTCTATATTCAGAGTGTATAAAGATCCATCACATAGCTATTATCTATGTCCGTTTCAACCGCGCGGCCACCTCATAGAATTTGATGAAACTTTGCCAGGAATTAGTGTTAATTTGTTACTTTACACACCTCTTTTCGTGAATTTGTTACAAAAAAAACTAAGACGCTATGACAAAGAATAGTTGGCCGCTAGAACCGCCACTGGCCGTAGTCATCGCCCGTGATTACACAGAATCTATATAATGCAGATAGACGAATGATACATCAAAAGAAAGGCCTTAATTTGTTCAATTTGTTACAAAAATAAAATCGTCAAAACGTAAAATAAACAAAAAGTTATGCAATATTTAGTTTTCAGGTTATGAGTAGGTAGTTATTTCACCATAAATATCAAATTAATAGAGGCTAATGTGTATGGACAATTAGTTACTAATTTGTTACAGCGAATAAACAGAAAAAAATATTAGAAAGTAGGTTCAATAATTTGTTAGAGTCGATTTTAGTTGGCCGCTCGGACGGCAATATGCCTAAAATACAATGGCGTTTATCTCGTTATTAAAAGTAGGTTTAAGCTTAGTTAAAGTACTAATCGACGGGTAACGTAACCTAGTTTGGATAAATACGGCGAATATAACTGCAGCATTCATATTTTAAAAGATATTTACAAAAAACAGTAGTATGAAACCGTATGAGAGTAGGGTGACCATGCATTTTCACAATGAAGTGAGACTGAATAGCGACTGTTGGAATGTTCGATATTCATATCTTATTTTTTTAGGGCGAGTGCTTATATTACATTTTAAGTTAAGGCATCCTGTAGCATACTTTATAAAAGTAAAAGTCAGATATCGATTAAAATTTCTTTATTCAAAATCAACACAAAGGCAAAACAATCAAGTAATTAAAGTCAACAAGATAAATATAAAATCTTTATAAACTAACATAATATTTATAAATTAACTGACACGAATATATGACACAGAATGTAGACATATTTTCTTAGAGGTACTTATTTTGATTTTAAAAGAATTGTCGTCGTAACAAAAATATGTATTGTTATTTAAAAAATGACATTTATAGTGGCCTATTTTTGTGCCTGGTATAAATTCTATAGTACCAACTAAGAAATAATAATTATCCTTAATGTTAATAGTAATCGGCAGCTCAGTGAGTAAAACTGAGTCTGCAGCTCCGTTTAAATCAAATGTTATGATCTCGCCTAACTTAAGTTCTCCTTTCAACTGTGTGTCACATTTTTGACACATTGTGTTAATTTTTTCATCAAAACAAATTGCTTCTTCTAAACTTGTTATTCCAAATAACTTTAAAATATCAAGGTTAATTAAAATAAATACATGGCCTCTTTTCAATTGTATGTAATTACAATTTGTACAGGTTTTCAAGTATTGAGCACTTGTAAAATATTTTATAAATATTTTTTCAAATATGTAAGCCACATTGCAACTGCAGTCTTTATTTTGGAAAAAAGTTTTTGTAATTTCTGATCTACAGTTGTAAAATAAAAGTACAAATACAGAGTGGCAGGGACATCGACGCGATAACTGTTACCGTCCCTGCCATCTTATAAATGGCTAGTTTGGCAACACAGACGTTATCCAATGCATAACTTTATTCAGTGTTTAGTGGCAAGAGGAAAAGTGTATAGAAATTGTAAATTACATAAACCAGACTGTTTTTTTAAACCCTGTGCGACAAATATTTTTAACAATAGTTTGGGAACAATAGAGATCCTTTTTCTGGAATCGTTCCCATCATAAAACACCTGCGGAAAGTCAATGAAACGAAAATCTTATGAGTAAATATAAATACTTCAAAGAATTAAGAACAATAGACATCAATATGGCCGCAAAACGAACCGCATATTCGTTCAAACAGAGTACAACATTAAAAACATGCCTTTGTACTAATGTGATCATGGTCACCCTACTCTCATACGGTTTCATACTACTGTTTTTTGTAAATATCTTTTAAAATATGAATGCTGCAGTTATATTCGCCGTATTTATCCAAACTAGGTTACGTTACCCGTCGATTAGTACTCTAACTAAGCTTAAACCTACTTTTAATAACGAGATAAACGCCATTGTATTTTAGGCATATTGCCGTCCGAGCGGCCAACTAAAATCGACTCTAACAAATTATTGAACCTACTTTCTAATATTTTTTTCTGTTTATTCGCTGTAACAAATTAGTAACTAATTGTCCATACACATTAGCCTCTATTAATTTGATATTTATGGTGAAATAACTACCTACTCATAACCTGAAAACTAAATATTGCATAACTTTTTGTTTATTTTACGTTTTGACGATTTTATTTTTGTAACAAATTGAACAAATTAAGGCCTTTCTTTTGATGTATCATTCGTCTATCTGCATTATATAGATTCTGTGTAATCACGGGCGATGACTACGGCCAGTGGCGGTTCTAGCGGCCAACTATTCTTTGTCATAGCGTCTTAGTTTTTTTTGTAACAAATTCACGAAAAGAGGTGTGTAAAGTAACAAATTAACACTAATTCCTGGCAAAGTTTCATCAAATTCTATGAGGTGGCCGCGCGGTTGAAACGGACATTATTATCTACGCATTCTATACAACAAACTAAATAACATTGAGCAATATTATAATCACTTACGGTAACATTATTGCCATAAGCCATGAGGATGGTGCCTGTCATATTGGTCAAGTAAGGATCGTGTCGACTCTTCCTACCAGTGAATACTGTCACATCTCTGATGTACTTCGGGTTCGCAAACTTTACCTTAGCTCGTTCTTGGCGGAAACCGTCCTGAAAACAAAAGAAGATCTTAATGTTTATTATATTGAATTCTTCGAAGAACCCTCCTTTAAGCAGTTTCCTGATGCTAAACGGCATTGATATTTTACTGTTTGTGATTGGGAGCAAAGAGTAATAACTATTGTGGGGGTCAGTTTAAGTGTCGTTGAATTTCGTTGATTGTGTCTTTTCAACTTTGACTGAAGGAGAGGAGATGAGAGACACACTGGTTGATATCAATATACAAGGTATTGCAATGGTACTGGGCCGAGGCCATGTAGGTAATACTAAATCAGACAGGCCGTCTGAAAAACTGAAACTGACCTCTAAATGGATATTGAACGAGGTTTTAAAAATATGATTGACGTGTAAAAGTGTTTGTACAAAATTACAAAGAAAATGCAGTAACTATTAAATTATTGAGTAACTCAAAAATTAACCATTCAAAATAACAAATACTTACGGACGCACAGTACCCAATAAGCAACATCAAAATAATGCACGAAATAAAATAGATGCGATGCATTTCTTCCAGAACCAATAAAATATATTATAGCCTTTAAAATATGAGTGTTTTCAAGTAGGTACACAGGTTGTTAAACTTCCATTTATGTCATTAAAACTAATGTTATATTTTACAAATTGATGTTGGATATATGTGATGGTATAGTCAACCGTGAGAGTGATTTAGAAATCAATGTCAGTCATTAACCGCTTGTTTGCTCTCGTTATGTCTTTATAATTGTAGTTCGAAGTTCTTTTTGGAACATCAATAATAATAATAAACCGAAATGTTTCTATGGATATTAGTCTGATTTTGGAAATTCTCGAAATTTCATACAATTTTAAACAATGAGCGTGATGGTACATACTAGACAAATACTGGAATTCAGCTTCATCCAATTAGACTGGAAGCCGAACTCAATATAGTTGTGAAAACTACATAGGTACTGCAGTACAAAGAATTATCCGTACCTCTAGGTATCTACATAATATATATGGAGACCCTGTTGAACACAAGCTTAACTGATCTATAAATATTGCTATCTTACTACTAAAAATAGGAACAGAAAATGCAAATAAATGGATCAGTAAAATCTTAAAGCGTTCAATGACATTTAGTTTCTACAAAGGTAACAAACCACATTTATGTAAATAAACCCACGCTCTCAACAAAATTTCCGTTTTTTAATAAAAATGATACTCGTACACTATAAATAATAATCAGTAAAATTCCACTCTATATGAGGTCACTTTGCTTGGAAATGATCTGGTTTCTGAGGAACTAAAGGAACTCGCACTGAACTCCTTTCAAGTAAACATTTCGACGACAATATTGAAGGATACATTTCCTACAGATGCAAATGCCTCTATTTATGCATCATATTCAGCCTATAATGTTCCCACTGCTGGGACACAGGCCTCCTTTCAGTGAGAGGTAGTGGGCCTTAATTCACCAGGCAGGCCCAGTGCGGGTTGGTAGACGTCACATATCTTCGAATTTTTGGACATGCCGGTTTCCTCACGATGTTTTCCTTCACCATTTTGAGAGCAGTGGTGATGAAATAATTTGCACAAATTAAAGGGCATGTCAGGGTTCGAACCTAAGACCGACAACTCGTAAGTCATGGCCGTTACCACTGGGCCACCACTGCTTACTGCAGTTATGCATAATTCTTTACGAATCTTGAGTTTGCGTATTTACTGACTCAGTTTTTATACAAGACCAAAGTTTAAGCGTAGTTTTTGTTGCAATAGTCGATGCGGAAATCAAATGAGATCTCATTGTTACTCAGTAAGGTCCCTTATTGCCTTGAATTAAAAATAATATAAAACGTAATGTAGTCTGACGTACGTAAAGATTATATTTTTCCTCTTATACTTTAGTTTGTTAACCGACTCCAGTGTGTATTGTCCTGACCATGACGTGTGATACTAAGGCTAAGTTGAACGGTAAAGTGGTGGTAGTGACTGGTGGAAGTTCAGGAATGGGCTTCGAAGCTGCAAAGAATCTAGCCAATCAAGGAGCTAAGGTGATCATCGCGAGCAGAACCGAAAGAAAACTGAAGGCAGCTCGAGACCAGATCATAGCAGCGACTGGCAACCGAAATGTTGCTTACAAAACTGTTGATCTAGGATCCCTAAGTTCAGTAAGGAATTTGGCAAGTGAACTTAACATGGAAGATAAAGTTAACGTGCTGGTTAACAATGCAGGAGCAGTAGGCCTCCCAGATAGATTGACAGCAGACGACTTGAATCTTACAATGCAAGTGAATTACTTCGGCTCTTTCTTACTGACTTATCTATTGCTGCCTAAGTTAATAGCGTCGGCGCCGAGCAGAATTGTTAATGGTGTAGCAGCTTCAATGTATGTTGGAGAAATTAATTTTGAAAATTGGAACGACCCTGGAAGATACAACCTAGTGACAGCAGTAGGAAGTTCTAAGTTAGCGGTTGATTTGTTCAACGCTGAATTGGACCAAAGATTGAAAAATACTAGAGTAACTGCTAACAGTTTTGATCCGTATATAGTTAAAGATACTAACTTACTGTCCAATCTACCAACCGTTATTCAGAATGTGACCCAATTCTTTGTTAATCTTGTTGGACAGAGGAAGGAAGATGTAGGAAAGCAGATAGCATATTTGGCAGCAGCTCCAGAGATAGAAGGTGTTAGTGGAAAACTTTACAAGTTTTGTAATGAGTTTATAAATCATTGGCTGGTGCATGATCGACTACTGACCAAACGACTGTGGGAAGAATCGAAAAAAGCTGTGAAAATAACTGAGAAAGAAGACTGGGAAATTAATAATGTTGTGTAAGAAGATTTCCACTAAGATTTTAATGTAAGTGACTAAGTTAGTTATAAACATTGTAGTCAGAATTTATTCACAATATTATTCACATTGAATTTTAGTCATTATTAAATATTAACGAATTACAATTTACAATAGACATAATATCAGCATTGATAAATAAAAATATAGAATCATGTTAGATGAACATAAGCCATTCTTAATAATAAATGATGTCATCACTAAGCTAGACTTGTTTTATATGTTGCTTTGACCAAGGAATTCCTTAGACCCCACCTTGGCCCTTTGGAAAATACGGCTAAAAATAAACAGTCTTTTGTTTATAAAGTTATATCGTCTCCGTCGTTATTAATAGCCTCGACACTGACATTGTTCACATACCTAACCTTTTGTTTTAGTCTGCGGTTCTATTACCTACTAGTGCTACTGTTTATGAGCGATTACATCTGGCAAGTAAATAAAGTTTTTACATCAGTGTGATGAATTCGTGCAAATGAGGTAATATGATATAAGCACAATTAATAATTACTTCCATGTGATTCCCAGAGCAAATACTATTGTAAACTGATGTTGAATGTATTTATACTGTTGGTGGTATTTAATAAATAAATAAAAGCAAAGAGTTAATTTGGCTACTTGGTGTTTCATAAAATTTGACTAGCGGAACAAATTAAGAGGATTTTCAGCGACGTCAGGAGCCCGAAAATCTGACAACCAGTCTCACAAAGGGGTATCGTGTTACCCAGTAACTGGGCTGTGGAGATCAGGTAGTCGCTCCATGCAATACTGATATTCAGCTGCATCCGGTTAGACAGGGGAAAAGGCTAAGCCATCATCTGCTTAGCCTTTTCCCAACAGCCAGCTGACGCGTCTGCGGTCACCAAAGCGTCTGCCGGCGCGGTGATTATGATCTCTGTTTTGATTGTCCAAATACAGAAGTGGTGAAAGGAATAATTTCGTTTTATATCATTACGAGTACGTACACAATCATTGAATTTACCGAAATAGCACTCATTTCCGGTTTTGCACTTAATTGCTCATACGTTTATTATACTACGCAGATAACTAAAAAACGAGTATTCTCAATGTTAATTCCTATTGATATTTTGACTGATATAATGTATTCCAATTAAATTTTAATGGATTATTTATTTACCAGTTAATATTGTTGTTTACTTCTGACGCACAACCTTCAGCTTTAAAAAGTGATTATCTTTATGTGCGCGGTCGCAAATAAAATCGCTTTTTTTTTCAACTTCAAAACAGGCTTGACTTAAACTTTGTTGTTGGAGAAAAAAATAGGAATCTTTCAAAGAAAATATTAAAAAAAAAAAACATGAAAGTGGTAACTTGAACGCAGCTAAAAAATTCATTCCACGTTCAATTGTTCAGCCATACATTAAGAACAATGATACCACCAACGAACCATATTGATAAGACAACGGTAACTGCATTATACATGTTGCTGTTCCATCAATGATTACTAAAAAGGGTAGTGTGACTATTTATAACATACTACTAATCACGAAAGGAATCTCAATGATATTAAAAAAAAAAAAAAAAAATTTACAGTTTACTAACTACAGTTACTAAACTACTTACAATTGGGGGTGGAAGTGGTCAGTTTAGGTAATATTTTTTTTTTTTTTATGTATGTAAAAGACCAATTTATTTATTTAGATTTCTTATTATCCGTATTTTTCTCACGGATACTATTTAATCACAATGTATTATTTAGTATTATATCTTTTTCACCGTCTTTCCACATTCGTTCGCTTTCATCTTTCGTCACAAACGTCTTCTTTTGCTTGCTTGGTCTTTGAAAAAGATCTTCACTAATATAATAAGCCTGTATTTCCCCGAAGGGTTAGGCAGAATTATACCTATAGTACACCCACAACCCCCTACCCGTTGTTACTAATACAGGGTGGTCCAAATAGAGACGACCAAAAAGAGATGTCCAGGGGTATCCGGAAATACCGCTGTTCCGAGATTCTTGATAGTTTTCGAATTATAATTATTTTTAAGAAAATCTTGAAAATTTTATGGTAAGAGCTTTAAAATAAACAAAAAAATTATGTCACTATTTGGACCAACCTGTATAATGTGCCAATATATTCTGTGAAAATATCACCGTGAATACTTACGTGAAGTGAGCTTAAACTGAGCTGTAATTCCACTTGATGCTAGGATTGACACTATTGACAGCTCAGTTTAAGCTCACTTCACGTAAGTATTCAAGGTACCATACAATTTTCAAGAATTAAACAAAATATATAACTCGAAAACTACTGATCAGGCTTCCAAAATCCGGGGTCAGTAATCTGGCTGCATTTGAAATTCCAGTTCGAATAGCCAATAAAAATAGAATGGCAAAGACTATCAACCAACAAATAGCTGTCCTTGTTGTCAAGCACACATATAAAATACACAAAATAAATAATATTATAAAATACCAATACCACGCTACACAATAAAGTGATATACGAATAATTTAGCAACTGGTTTGGAAGTGTCTTTAGCTAAACAAAATAATAAATGAAGGTTCTGTATGTGAAAACGATGATTGAACACGTGTTTTGACAAGATGGGCGCCGACTTAAAAGAGTTCACCCATGATAAGGTGATGACGAACTCTGTAAGTAAATATTTTGAAAGGCTGTTATTTAGGTAACCCTAAGCTCATCTGACGTAAAGCGATAATACAAGATTGGCGTTTCGCAATTGCTTTCAAAGCGTTTGGTATTTGTACAACAACTTTCAACAGGGTTGACTTAAGCTTTTCGGTAGCACATATCAATCCAATTACTATACTAATTATTATTACTATTTTTGTTTCTGCGTTTGTTTTCCACGGCCTAGCCGGGTAGAACTGGTGGCACGGGCCTAAGCCAAGTGTCCATCAGTGGGGTTAAGTGTGGAAGTAATATTAGATGCTGCTTGGTTTTCCGAAGTAGACTGTATAGTAGATGAGACTATACGAGTATATGAGTGGAAATATTGATGCAAGTTGTCCGACTCACACTGAAGAAATTTTCTAACTAGCCTGCATGTGTAAGAATCACTGCCTTCTGCAGCAGGTGGTAGGTGTTCGATGGCAGGTTGAGGGAACTAAGGGACTGATGAAGCTGTTTGGGTATTACTCCTGTTGTAGATAGCACTATACTATTATATAACTATTGTAACTATTGTATACTATATAACTATTGTGACTTTTTAAAGATGCCAAAGTCGGGTGATTTCATCTTTTAGTTGGGTGTATGTATTTCGGCTATTGTAGTAAGTTATGTGTATTTGGCACGGCAATGTCTATTAGGGACCCAGTTTTGTTTATTTTATTAATTAATGTGATGTCAGGTCTATTAAGTGAATTGTGCGGTCGGTGAGTATGGCGCGGTCGAAGTATAGTTTTATTGTAGGGTTCTCTAATACCGTTTCAGGGTTGTATTTATAATATGGTATTACAGTGTCTACAAGTTTGTATTGATGAGCTAGTTTCTGGTGTATGACGTTGGCTACTTGATCGTGTTATTATTATTGCCTTTCCATTACCATTATGGCCAATAGAATGCCACTTTGTCTTGGTTCTCAAGGAGTTTCTCCTGACTGACCAAAAGCGCAGGACTGTACATAATCCTGTAGAAACCTTGAAGATTTTTTCCGTAACTAGGCAATACAATGTCAATAAGTCACCTTGTCTATTTCATAATAAATTAAACTATTAAACAATAACTATATGCCTGTTGCCTTGATCAGAAACTCAAGGTCAAAACCAACAATGTATTTGCAAAGATTGCTATCATATGCGCATAATAAGCCTGCACAGAGAACATTAAAAAAACTCGAATACAATCGTGAAAATGTCTCTCAATATATAAAATCTTATCATTTGTGCAAATAAATCAAGCGTCAACAGAACTACGGTACCCCAATAACGTGAGCTCTTGCGTAAAGTAGTTAAAACGCCGTGTGTTTGCCCGCACGCATCTCACGGCCTGCTTCGCATCCCTTGTGACCACGCTTTTATTGCCCAGGTCATTGGGAAACATATTAGATAGCTGCACTTAGTGGAATGCAAACAATGAGGTAACTAGCTTAGTGATGCGTTGAGTAAAACTATAAATATGTTCAATTAAAGTGATGATAGAAAACAGATAATGAAAGACGGTGATATTTTAATAAATAAGATAGCTGATTAAGGATTAAAATATTCATCCACTTCTGGACACCTCCATCTAATAAAATTTTCTTATATAACAATCGCCTAGGCTTCTATAACCTGAATTGCTCAGTAGTATCAAAACTTCGGAACTAAGTAGACACGTAATGTCTGTAAGGGACGATTTTACGGATTGCGAGACCAATGTCCGGCTCGATGGGAAAGTGGCGCTTGTCACCGGCGCAACATCCGGAACTGGTCTTGAAATAGCCAAAAACTTAGCCAGAAGAGGCGCTAAAGTCATCATTGCAAGCCGTAGCCCGACTAAACTGGCTGACGCGAAGAATACCATCATAGAGGCTTCTGGAAACCAAAATGTTCTCGCCAGACAGATGGATTTTGAGTCCCTTTCCTCAGTCAGAAGCTTTGCCGATACAACACTAAGGACAGAACCAAGACTGGACATCTTGATCAATAACATTGGAGCCATTGGATTAGATGACAAACTGACTCAAGATAATCTACAGTTGATGATGCAGGTTAACTATTTCGGGTCATTTCTCCTCACATTCCTCCTGTTCCCGGTACTAAGAGCCTCAGCTCCGAGCAGGGTCGTCAACGTTTCGTCATTAGGTTTGATCTTAGGGACGGTAGACCTGGACCACTGGAATGATCTTGGTAGATACTCCAATTTCGGATACTACTGCAACTCGAAATTAGCAAAGGTACTCTCCACAGTGGAAATGGAGAAGAGAATCAGGGGAAGTGGTGTCAGTGTATACAGCATGGATCCTGGACTAGGAAAGTCGGAATTCTTCAGGAATTTCGACAATGCATTCATTAAGAACGTGTTCAATGCTGCTTTGTTGAAGTTCGGCAGACCTCTACCCAGAGTAGCGACTATGGCAGTGTTTTTAGCGGTGGACCCAAAGTTTGAAAGTGAAAGTGGTAAACATTTTAGAGACTGTCATGAGTTTTACAGTTCTTGGTTCGCGAATGATACAGTGTTGACTAGAAATATTTGGGAGGAGTCTAAACGACTTGTGAGAATAACGAATGAAGAAGATTGGGAAGCTGTCTATTGAAGGAAGGTGTTATTATATTATATCCAATGACATTTGTATTTCTAATGTAATTCTCTTTTTATTTTATATAAGTATTTCCCCAAGAACAAGGGGTAATTTCACCATTTTATTGTATGTGTGAGCCATTAATTAAAGATAGAATAAAACCTTCCGTAATGTTTTTAATGTTGCCTTGTTAAATGTTCAATTAAGAGTCTGTAGCCTCTGCTAAGGTCATTAATGTCGCAATTACTACGACATATGGTGTGTAATAACCTAATAACCTTCTGATGTTATAGAAAAAGGCAATGTGTATCTAAACCAATTATAGCTATAGTGTTATGCTACGCTTTCCCAGGCCGGTCCGTGGATGGGTGACCATCCATTACATACAGAGTCCCCTCCGTGCTTCGGAAAGCACGTTAAACCGTTGGTCCCGGCTGTCCTTTATGTACATCTTTGGACAAATGTTACGAGTAGTCAGAAGCCCGAAAGTCTGACAACCACTTTTTCTAATGGGTATCGTATTGCCCAATACCTGGGTTGTGGAGGTCAGATAGGCCATGTAAAATACTGGTACTCAGCTGCATCCGGTTAGACTGGAAGCCCCAACATATAAAAATCGTCAAATACCTTTGAGACAGCTTTAGCTCTTTCGACTATTAATCTAGACAAGCACTTTTGCTTATTATGTCGGGAAGACCATTATGTGAGTGCAATAAAATAGCTTCTCTCGGGCGCGATGATTGTATCTCTGATTTGATCATCCAAATATAGCAATAGTCAAAGGAATAATTTAGTTTTATATCGTGACGAGGACGTACAAAATCATTGAATTTACCGAAATAGCACTCATATCCGGTTTTGCACTTAATTGCTCATACGTATAATATACTACGCAGATTACTTAAAAAACGAGTATTCTCAATGTTAATGCCTATTGGTATTTTAACTAATATAATATATTCCAAATCATTTTAATAAATATTTTGTATACCAGTCAATGTTAAAACAATTATATAGAGGTCTACATATTTTTAAATCAAATCAAATAAATTAATTTGAGTTGGAGGTTTTTTTCCTTCTGACGCACATTCTTCTGGTTTTAAAAACTGATTCTCTTTATATGCGCGGTCACGAATAAAATCCGTTAAAAAAATAATCATCATAAAAAATAAAAAAAATTATAAAACAATTAAAACAAGACGTCTTTATATTTAAACGATGCGACAGTGCTACCCCCTGTCGGGAATTTTCCCGGGGTCTAGTGTTATTAATTATGTGTACTGAATATTGTGCATAACTATGAAAAATAATATTTGAAATCGCGCCAACCTGAAAACAGGACATGACTTACTTCGACAAGGAAATCTATTTTTGGAAGGACACGGCTGAAGACCGAGATAAGATTAAGAAAAATTCTAGCGAGATTTACAAGGAACCTAAAACGGACCTCAGGCAAAGACATTGGAAACAGGAAAAGAGCAGATGCACCGGAGAAGCTGGACCTGAACCAACATGGCGGAGATATTGTGAAAAGATGCCCATCCATAGATAAAAAAAATTGAGAGGTGTCAAGGGACACCCGGATGGAACGAAGTTCGAAGAGAGAGAGAGACAGACAGAGAAACATGCGCACGCCGCACAGCTTACAATAGCTTACTATAGCAAAAAGTGTCGTTACAACTTTTCGTGAGATTTTTTTCCGTCTAGCCCCCTTTCACAACGCGCGATAAGGAACTTCGTTCCAATATCGCTTGTCCCTCCTCTATTCTATTGCCTACTCTAGGATGCATATCCGGTACGGCTCGCAAATCATTACATATCCTAAGGGCACGTTTTCCTTACCATAACAGCGCCCCCCGGTCTACTCCTTGATATGCAATGGCCTCTGTAACCCATGAAGCATGAAGCTCCAGAGGCTAGTGCAAATATCGGGGTTCATTCGATTTATCGAGTCTGGTTAAACCACGCTGGGGTCGGTGCATTTCATTCATTCATTCAAAATATTGTAGGGGTGACAAGAATGAAGCTAAAAAAAAAATTACGTGATCAAAGTTCAGCATAATATATATTAAGAACAATAACATTACCACCGAACCATATTGATAAGACAACGATAACTGCATATATACATGTTGCCGTTCTATCAATGATTGCTAAAAAGGGCAGATGTAAATATTTATAACATACCTACTCATCACGAACAGAATTTCAATGATTTTGCCGGAAATTGTACAGTAACTACCTACACAGTGATTAAGGTCAATTTAGGTACACAATTTGTTTATTTTTTAAGTATCTATAGTATGTGCGATTTCTTCACCGTCTTTCCCATTTGTTCGCTTTCATCTTTTATCACAATTATCTTCTTTTGCTTGCATGATCTTTGAATTTGTTCACTAATATAATCTGCCGATATATTCTGTGAAAATCTCACCATAAATACTTAGGTGAAGTGAACCTAAAGTGAGCTGTCAATAGTCAGAGAGAGAGAGAGACAGACAGAGGGACAGAGATAATGACAACTCTCTAGCATCAGGTGGAATGAAAGCTCACTTCAAGGTGATGATGAACTCTGTAAGTAGATATTTTGAAAGGTTGGTATTTAGGTAACTCCTGGCTCATCTGATGTTAAGCGATAATACAACATTGGCGTTTCACAATCGCTTTTAAAGCGTTCGTGTTTCTACAACAACTTTCAACAGGATTGACATAAGCACAAAAGCTGCAAAGCTGCTGCTGTTGTCATAAGCATGTCAAACGAATATGACTATTCATCATCAATACGGCAAATAGCATGTAACTTTGTCGTGGCTCACAGGAAGTTTTTCCTGACTACCAAAAGCGCAGATCTATTGTAATCCTGTAGAAACCTTGTAGATTTTTTCTGTAACTAGGCAATACAATGTCAATAAATCATCTTTTCTATTTTACAACGTAACAACTGCATGCCTTGATCTGAAACTAAAGGTCAAAACCAACGACTTACTTGCAAAGATTGTAATCATATGCGCATATTTAGCCTACATAGAGATCATAAACCAACTCGAATACAATTGTGAAAATGCGTATGACTATATAAAATCTATATCTAAGAACTCTAAAATTTAAATTTAAATCTCTTAAATTTTTATGGAACCTAAAACTCACAATTCCACGAAATGCAATATTCTCAACAGAACTACGGTACCCTAATAATGTGAGCTCTTACGTAAACTAGTTACGCACCGTGTGTTTGCCCGCACGCATCTCACGGCCTGCTTCGCATCCATTGTGATCACGCTTTTGTTGCCCAGGTCATTGGGAAACATATTAGATACCTGCACTTAGTGGAATGCAAACAATGAGGTAACTAGCTAAGTGCTTAGTTGAGTAAAACTATAAATATGTCCAATTAAAGTGATGATAGGAAACAGATAATGAAAGACAGTGATATTTTAATTATTAAGGTAGCTGATTAAGTAATTGTTGAACCAGAAGACTTGAAACAGGCTTATAAAAATAACTTAAAAAAATAAACCAAATAAAACATCCAATAAAATTCAAATAAAATAAAATTTCATAATATTGTTACAATAGGTTAATAAAAATGTAAACATGCTTAAGCAACCGACACCTCAAGTAGAGAAGTTCTGAATGAATTTTATTAGATGGAGGTGTCCAAAAGTTGATGAATGTTTTAAATACCAACTATAATTAAAACATTCATCTACTTTTGGACACCTCATCTAATAAAATTTCTTATAGTATAACATTCGTTGACCTCACTTATTAAGACCTTGTCAATTTCCTACCTTAGCTTCTATAATCTGTTTTGCTCAGTAGTAACAAAACTTCGGAACTAAGTAGACACGTAATGTCTGTAAGGGACGATTTTACGGATTGCGAGACCAATGTCCGGCTCGATGGGAAAGTGGCACTTGTCACCGGCGCGACATCCGGAACTGGTCTTGAAATAGCCAAAAACTTAGCCAGAAGAGGCGCTAAAGTCATCATTGCAAGCCGTAGCCCGACTAAACTGGCTGACGCGAAGAATGCCATCATAGAGGCTTCTGGAAACCAAAATGTTCTCGCCAGACAGATGGATTTTGAGTCCCTTTCCTCAGTCAGAAGCTTTGCCGATACAACACTAAGGACAGAACCAAGACTGGACATCTTGATCAATAACATTGGAGCCATTGGATTAGACGACAAACTGACCCAAGATAATCTACAGCTGATGATGCAGGTTAACTATTTCGGAACGTTTCTTCTCACATTTCTCCTGTTCCCGGCACTAAGAGCCTCAGCTCCGAGCAGGGTCATCAACGTTTCGTCACTAGGTTTGATCTTAGGGACGGTAGACTTGGACTACTGGAACGATGTTGGTAGATACTCCAATTTCGGATTCTACTGCAACGCGAAATTAGCAAAGGTACTCTCCACAGTGGAAATGGAGAAGAGAATCAGGGGAAGTGGTGTCAGTGTATACAGCATGGATCCTGGACTAGGAAAGTCGGAATTCTTCAGGAATTTCGACAATGCATTCATTAAGAACGTGTTCAATGCTGCTTTGTTGAAGTTCGGCAGACCTCTACCCAGAGTAGCGACTATGGCAGTGTTTTTAGCGGTGGACCCAAAGTTTGAAAGTGAAAGTGGTAAACATTTTAGAGACTGTCATGAGTTTTACAGTTCTTGGTTCGCGAATGATACAGTGTTGACTAGAAATGTTTGGGAGGAGTCTAAACGACTTGTGAGAATAACGAATGAAGAAGATTGGGAAGCTGTATATTAAAAGGTGTTGTTATATTATTTCTAACTAGCTTTAACCCCCGGTTTTTTTATTTTTTTTATTTCAATCACTTTATGGCACATTTTTAGGTCACGAGCTATCTAAATATCAAAAATTGTTTGGCCTAGGTCTTAAGGGCGTGAAAATTGAAATGCTGTTATAAACCGGTATAGTAGATGACATTTGCATTACAAATTTTATTTTCTGTACGTATTTCCCCAAGAACAACGAGTGATTTCGCCACTTTATTGTATGTTTGAGCCATTACACCATTTCATTTAGTTATTTTACCATTTTAGTTAGTTATGTTATATGTTTGAGCCATTAATTAAAGATAGAATAAAACCTTCCGTAATGTTTTTAATGTTGCCTTGTTAAATGTTCAATTGAGGAATGTCTATAGGCTCTGCCAAGGTCGTAACTGTCGCAATTACTACGAAATGCGGCGTTTAATGACCTAATAACGTTCTGATATTATAGAAAAAGGCAATGTGTATGTAACGCACTTTCAGGTAAGCGAGTAACAGCAATAGTAAGTATAAGATGGACGTCAAGAACAGGGGTTCGTGGATATGTGATCATACATCACATATCGAGTCCCCTCAGTGCGTCAGAAAGCAGCTGTCATTTGTAGATCTTTGACAGTCGTTACGGGTAGTCAGAAGCCCGAAGGTCCAGTCTTACTAAGGGGTAACGTATTACCCAATAACTGGGTTGTGGAGGTCAGAGTCGCTCTATGTAAAATACTGGTATTCAGCTGCATCCGGTTAGACTGGAAGTTGACACCAACATATTTAAGAAAAGGCTAGGCAGATATTGATGATGACGTCAAAGACAATGTAAAATGTGTTCAGGACACATCCGCCGCTAAAAACGGCATTCGAATATTTACAATTTACATTAATAACACACATAAACATGTCTAAAATTCGCAACTTGCAATGCCAATCTCGTGAATACTTTACATATTAAAATGTAGAGCGGTTGGGTGATTTGTTTAGTGTTTTAAACCGGTCCAAATGATTCACAAATGCACTAGGTACGTTTTTAATGAAAAATTATATTCTCTCTCTCTTAAAAAATCTTTACATTTCTTCCAACGACAAAAATATATTATGTTTTAAAACTAGATGAGTTTGGTGTTTTTAGGGTTTCGAACCTCAAAAGGAAAAAACGGAACCCTTATGGGATCATTCGTGTGTCTGTCTATCTGTCTGTCTGTTTGTTTGTCCGTCTGTCACAGCCAATTTGCTCCGAATCGAATGAATCGATAAAGTTGAAATTTGATACACATATGTATTTCTGTGACCCAAACACGGTCGTGTAACGTAATTAATAAATTTTTAATACGGGGGTTTCACTTTTGGGGGGCAAATAAGAAAATTAAAAAAATTACGTTTTGCAAACTGTACCGTGTGAATAACAAATGAAAGGACTTGTTGCGAAAATCTCAAGTATAATTTATTATAATTTTAAAATAAATACTTTCAAAGATATTTATGAAAATAGACCCCCTTATCTCCGAGACTACTGAGCCTAAAATTAAAAACAAAATACAGAAAATGTTTCTTTACTCATAGATTCCTATAAGAAGTCTATGGTCTTAAAATAACATGGTAAATCTCTCAATATTGTACGTAAAAACTTACATTTGCAGTTAGAATGTATGGGAGAACATGTTTTTCAACTACAATGTTAAGTTTGTTCCTGGGATAAATTAATCCCAACTACGGAACCCTTCATTATGCGTTGTTCGACACGCACTTGGCCAGTTTTTTTTTAGACGAAAGACCGAAGGAGAGTCAGAGGTCTCAGACTCTTTTAAAGTCCAGACGTAACCATAGGTCATATGAGGACCACGCAGATTAATTATTTATTTATTTATTTATATATACTTTATTGTACACCACAAAAATACATAACAAGAAATAATAATTAAGCACTAAAAAATATACAATGGGCGACCTTATCGCTTTCTGCGATCTCTTCCAGGCAACCTTAGAATGGACAGTGATTTGCCTGGTCATAAAAATGGGGCTGTCGTTGGTATTAATATCCGAGATGATCTTGTGAGGAAAGAACCATACTTACAGAAGTGATTGAACTTGTCCAGTCAGTGACTCAGTGCACGCATTAGTCAGTAATCATGTAGCTCAACTCAGAACTTAATGAGCAAAATTTTGCTTGGGCATTCTTTTTTTATCGTCACCTACTTTTTAGACAGTTTTAGCCCTTTCTACCTACACCTACCTTTCTAGACAAACAATTTTGCTTATTGTGTCCGGAAGGCCATTTTGTAAGTGCAAAAAAAAATGCGTCGGACGCTTTTACTAGGACACGGCCTTAAACAGACGTTAATGATTACTAATTAATGACGTTAATGATTACTTAAGACGCAGATATATGCTAGCGACCTTGAGTGGTTAGCTTACTTGTTCTGTATTGAGCTCACGCAACGCGTCGTACGTCCAACTAGTAATAGGACTCGCCCATCCAGGAGCGCTGTCCCAAATTAGACGCATTATTAATTTATTATACATAAAAAAAGGTATTTTAATAAAACAGGTGTGCTAAAAGATCAATAATTAAATTATCTTTAAAAGGTTTCAGAAAAATACGCTTCATAGATTTTGCGTGGCTCTCAGTTTTTTATCCGCATTAGACATAACTTTACAAATTAATTTCAATTTGTAATGTAATATAAACATAATCTAAAATACTCATAAATTTAGTTGAGAAAATGCTCTAATTTAACATATATTTTATCCAAATCATTAAAACTTCTCGTTTAGACGTGATCTTCAGTATAAAATCATTAAAAGTCGGTTATCGTCGCCTTAAGCAACTCGTATAAATAAACCCCTTAGTACAAACTAACTAAATACAAAAGCCGAGCAGAACAGATCGATTACAAAGAATCAAATATCAATGCATAGTGTTGGGCAATGTAATGCGCTAATCATTATGTCAGTCACACTCTCCTAGCTTCCGTGTGAATTACGCAAATGTGGCGGTGGTGCAAGTGATAGACGGGCGCGATTTGAACTTAACTTTATCGTATCAAAGGTAAAGTAGGGATTAAGGCACCCACTGATAGACGCGATCCGACTCTAGTAGAACCATAACTATGAAAACCTTATGTAAATTGTTCTACCAGAATCGCGTCGCACCGTTGAGTGGCTCTGGCTGCGGGAGCCTTAAACAACAAGAGCGTGTTGATGGAGACTATTTCTTTCCTTTTACACATCTTCCTTACGTCATATTCGTCTGCAGTTATGTGTAGCAGTGGGCCAGCCTATTGCCATCAACCGGGCATAAATCCAGACTCCGGGCTGCTACTGAGTAATTCTCTTCTTCTTTTCTACGCATCACACTGACGTCCCGCAAAAATCCTGCATCGCGCAAGCAAAGTTCGACGCACGACTAGCATCAACAACCCGACATCAATCGTCGGTGGATCTACCCTTTTCTATGGACGATGAAGAACTTCCCACCCTGTTCCTCATACCAATATAACCAAACAAAACTAACCAGCAGCTGAGAACAGTCGTTTATAACTTGCACCGCTACCCCAGAAGGATTCTGCGGTGAGAAGGAAAGTGTTTTCCCCGTAAAAGCGTCGCGACGCATCACAAATATTTACTACAAACAGTTTCTATCTTTCTGTACACAAACAGCGTTATGACGGCTGTGCGTGCCCTGAGATTGTTGTATGGGATTTGCTTCTTTATTGTACTCGGAACACTGCTTATTTAACTACTAATGAGTAAGTCGTACTTAGATTTGTGCGTACTTAGATTTGTGCGTACGTAGATTTGTGCTTGAGCATCTTTCTAGGTGCTCAAGCACAAATCTCTATTCAACTGAAACATTTCATAAGTTTTTTAAAGCCATTACATACATAAACTCACGGCTGCTTCCCATGGGCGTAGGCAGAAACTACAGAATGCCACCTGCTACGATCGTTACACACAAGGAATGTGTGTTCTAAAGCAATACTTCCTATAAAACCTTATATTCCTTTTTTGAAGTGCAGGCGGAAGAGTTTGCAGCTCGTCGATCATCGGAAGGCGGTAACAATACGACATGAAGCTTTCATAAATCTGTATACGTAATCTGTATCTGGAGGTAACGCCCTATTCAGCGTTGTACCAAAGTGGTGAACACCAATTATGATACCAAATAAATTGAAGTGTATAACGTGAACTTACTTCGAACCACTCCCACCACAATTCGCTCATCCAATAAGGGTGCAGCTTCTAGCTAGAATGTCCTAGAAGCCGTGTGAAAAACAGACAACGCGCACCTTTTTGACAAGAGTCGTCCGACATCCGTCAGCTGGACAGCGCACCAAGATATAATTTACGAAACCTTTTCTTGACCCTATATTATGAAATGTGTATGTTAAAAGTGCCAATAACTAATTCACTAATCAACCACTTAGCTAAAAGAACAAAAGTGGTATTAACTGCAGCATCTTTTAATGAATAAGATAGGGTAACAAAGGAATCAGCCGTTCTTTTGTATTCTTAAAACTGCAACATAAGTAAGCTTCCTCAAACTCGTGCATTACTTCAAAATGTCAGCGTTTATATTTGAGGCGCGTATCTGCCATAATGGTCAGACTTCAGACTGTTAAGAAATACTTTGTTTGTATACGTGCGTCCTCGGCGTTGTGACCGCAAGAAGTCTAAGTTATTGAGGAGATATGTTATGCATATTAAGTAATTTGACAATTTTTATTTTTATTCAAAATACGGTAGCTAGGTCACGTCTTGCACCCAGTCTGACCTGTCACTTTTCTACCTTCCCTTGAAGTCAGTTTCCACGTTGTTCATAGGTAACTATCTATTATACTTGCAAATTCATTCTTTTTCTTGTCTTGCTGTGTTACGATTAGACAGTGATAAAATAATGGGTGCTGGTGAAGTTACAGGGATTTTAACTCGGCATCTAGGTCTGCGAATCTAGCAGGTCCATCTCTGTAGATGCATGGTCGGTTGGTTCGTGAACCGCGAGACTACATAACATAACATCATCATCATCAGCCTACAGCAGTGCACTGCTGGACATAGGCCTCTCCAATTGCACGCCATTCAGCTCGATTCTCGGCAACTCTCATCCAGCACCTCGCGAAGATCGTCGCTCCACCTGCTTGAGGGCGTCCTACCTTACGTTTGCCGATTCGCGGTCTCCACTATAGAACACGTCTACCCCAGCGATCATCGGTTCTACGGCTAATATGGCCGGCCCACTGCCACATCAGCTTGCTTATTCTGTGAGCTATGTCGACAACTTTGGTTCGCTGCCGGATCACCTCGTTATAACATAACATTACGCCTACATTCCCCGAAGTTAGGCAGAGGTGTAGCTATGATACACCCACATTTCGCCAGTTATGTTTAAGTCCCATGTAACAGGGGGCGAGTCAAATGCCATAAAAAAAATACATGGGCACTTATGAAACATCAGAAGCTAGGTGCACGGCCCCAATTGATCGTTTCCTATAGAGAAGAACCGCTAAGAAACTCCACGGTTGCTCTTTAAAAATTATTGGCTTTTACAATATTTTCAAATAACAGTGTTAATATTAGGTCCCCACCTATGAAATCAGCGTTTTGTATATGGAGAATTTTAAAGAAGTTGCATTTTTCATACTAACATTTTCTTAATTTATATAACAACCATGAACACTAATGTTTTAAAACTTTTATGCACTAATGTTTAAAAACTAAGATAACGTAATATGCCACTTAGATTAAGCGACAAAAATAAGTTTTGGCTAAGTTAAAACAAATAGTGGTAATTTCTGCTAACAAAATGAGGAGTCATTTTTAAAGTAATTTTTATGTTTAGAAAACTATAAGTAATAAGGTTTTTTTACTATTGGTAGTTGTCTATGATGGTCATTATTCGATATAATACCAAGCAATTGAAGAATATTTTAAATCATAGAAGTGACGAGGTTCTCTATTTGTGAGAAAGAAAACGCCAATTTCATAGGTGGGAACCCAATAAATATGTGAGGAGTATTTGTGCAGTGCAGGGTATTTCAACAAGTACCAGGTACTTAACAAAATAGAAGATGGTCAACAAATCTACAGTCCACTAAGCCTACAGCGCAGCGTTCTCACATTCACAAAATAGAAAAAAAACTATATAAAAGATAAATATAATAATAAAAATAAAAAACTATTTTAAACGAAACGACATGATTGCTATTACAACTGTAATAAATCTGAATAATTATCGTGTCCACAAACCGGGCACAACTCCAGACCACGGACTGCTACTGCGAAAATCCAAATGGAAAACTCAATAACACTTTGCCCGACCCGGGAATCGATACCAGGACCTCATGCCCAGGAGTAGTGCTTGCTACCACTCAACGAGGCAGTCCGCGAGACTAATCATCTTCAATATTATATACGGCCAAATGCATTTTGAAGCCGAAAGCTAACCTTCACTGGTGTCTTACTTTCAACAACCACTCGAATCCAGTTGCTCTCTATTTTTTAGCTATAATTTCATATAATTACACGACACTTCAGACGTGCAAATGGAGCCTTTTTAATCTGATGCATCACTGAAGAGTGAATGTACTCGTATGACTCTCGCAAAAAACTAATGTAGAGGACGATGACCCGAGTGCTGTGGATTTCTTCACGTATTATTGTTCGTTTGGATCTATTGTTGAGGACAATGGCCCTTCATAAATATCTCAATCTGCAATGCAATTTTATTTCCGTCACTCCGGACGTGGAATGAGCGATTTTTTTTAGGAAATGAAAGAAGGACACTGAAGATTGATATTATTATGGTAAGTTCCCTGTTATACTAGTCTATATATATACTAATATTACTTATATAGAGGTAATATTAGTGAGTTTGATGTAGGGGTAATGAATCTTCGGAACTAGTGATCCTAAATGGGAATATACAAGATGTAAAAAAAACCCTGTCCGACCCGTAAGGGTGTTCTAGGTATCATACTGAGAGTCTATTTATGTGGTAATTTTCAAGAAAAAAGAAATAAAATCGCCACATTTTTTTTCAATGGGGAATTTTCCGGTTTATTACATAGGGCGCGGGCGGTCGTCGTTTAGCGGGTCAAGTCATAACTTATGAACCCTGTTGATTTTTTTTTAATTTTTAATGGATTTGGTTTAATTTTGTTACCAAAAACGTGAATTTTAAGTAGTAATAACTTTTTTATTTTCAATAATAGTTTAAAAAAAAATACGTTTTGGTAATTTTATTGCAGTTTCTACCTATGTACCATGTTTAATGTCAAAACAAGCACGAGAACGAAGTCGCGGGCAGAATCTAGTCTATTATTTATATCGGACGAGAAACTTGCTGGCAACCAATGTTTGCTCTCCAAAATTCGGAGACGAAACTGTATCCTCTCTAGTCGGTTTGTGAAGGTAACAATCGCTCTATATAAAAGATTTATATTCAGTCACAACTCGTCAATATTGACTAGAAAGAAAACTTGAAGGCAAAAAAAAATTTTTTTCTTGAGTTGTCTGTTTTAAATATTTTGCCAAACAAACTATAAGTAGGGCTTTTTATTTACTATGTTTAAGCTCCCTAATTGCGTAACACACGATCACGATCACGATCGTTATTAACGTTGTTGAGCAGACAATTTTGTCTAACATATGAAGCAATGGATTAGCAATATCATTATCATTAATAGTGTGTTACGCAATGAGGGTGCAGTTCATTAATCACAGTGATTGTATTTCTGGTTTTACCGTAATGACTTTTTGAATGTCATTCCCATATATTTATGACTTTTACATCATCGTTAGTGTGGTTATCGCTGATAGAATGTCACTTTGTCTATGCCCCTACTTCACAGGGAGCTCTGGCTTATCGGTCGATTCGCACGAATTTACTCGCCCGAAACGAGCGAATCCTGACTTTCCAATAATATAATTTTTTCGATTGGCGATTCGCACGAAGTTAATTTATTTGTAGGCGAATCTTCAACTCCAGAAATACAAAGAAGGCAATTGGCACATTTTTAAATTTTATCCTATAAAAGTTAAGAAAAAAATACACTAAGTATTACTATTAAAATTTTTACCGAGCATACGTTCAACTTCATTTGAACAAGACTTGTGAGCTGCCTGTTTATATCGCTATCTTGTCTGCACATCGATGCCCTACATCCCATTTTACTTTATCATTCAATTAAATCACCCTCTGTCTCAATATGTCCAACTACAAATACAGCATGCCCTTTCCCACACTGTAACCCCCTGCGGTCGACCACGTCACAAGTAAAGATGATGACGTCACAAATAAAGATTTTCTATTGAATTATGTTGGATGGTACTGTGACATAGACACTCATCTTTCTTGTCGGTTTAAACGCCTGCCGGTTTGTTAACGGCAGTTAAACCTAATAGAGACTGATTGAGGAAACTGCTGTTTTATGAGAGTTGTAAGTACTTGTAAGTCTTTGTCAGCGGTTTCGCTGTGTGAAGTTTATTTAGTTTTGAGCATATCTCAAACTCAAACGTAAAGCATTTACTATTTACAGGCACTTTATCATTGTCAAGGAGTCGGTCAGTCAGAAATATGAAGCTAGTTACCCATTCCAACGCGTAGTTGGTACACCAACAAAAAAACCAACATTGTTACAAAATATTAGTTAATAGTAATAAAGTTTATTCATCAAAAAGTAACAATACAATGTCATATACTCGGTGAGCCGCAAAATAAGTGTCGATTGTATCTTGTCGTTCTGGAGTGCGAATTTTTCAAGGTTATAAAGGGTACATTATCCGTGGTTACATCATTAATGTATAATTTATAATAATATGTGAGCGCAGTGTAAAAAACACGTACACGTTAAAAGCGTCCAGAGTACAACAAATAAAAGCAAAACAATAAAAATATAATTAAAATAAGCCGTGGCAGCTAAGAGATGACCAGTCCCAACTGACGGCGCCCGTTCACCAACATGACGCATGGATCGGCAACATTTAGCTCAACCGTTTTGAAAGGAGCTAAATGATCCTAGCTACCTATCTGTTATTGTCTTTAGGTTTTCAGATTTTCCTAAACATAACAACGGTATATACCTAATATCAGTTCAAACCTACTTCTCTTATAAATGGTCTAGAAAAGGCCATAACGTACAGAAAATTTCAAGGTTGGTCTGCAAACTGTAGTCTTGATAGTCCCTTAGTCAACTTACATCATTATCATCACCATTTTAATGACTCCATTACTTTTCTCCCTAAAGAAAATGAAGAAACCTAATAAGTATGCCTGCCTAGAATAGTCAATTCAGACACAAGCCTCGTTTGTACGTGTACGTGCCAGTACTCAGGACAGTGAGACGAGACAGTGACATAATATGTAAAGAGAGTACGATCATTACCTACTGCTACTGTTGCACACACATTCTAAATGACTAGCTCCTGCACAACTCATTTCAGATGCACTAATGATGCTGTTTAAATTATCTCTGCACGGTGCGATGGTTTTGCTGTCGATAAGTTAAAACGATATATTGTTTCCGTTTAATGTAGTGTATCAAGTACTACTCTGTCTGGCAACAATAGCTATACATATACAGTATTTAAAAAAAATCTGTCTGATCGGAATAGGTACTGCATTACCAAAAGTTATTTAAAAAAATATTACTATTGAAAATAAAAAAGATATTGCTATTTAAAATTTGCATTTTTCGTATCTTAATTACCCCAAATCCATTAAAATTTAGCATAATTTCAACAGGGGTCAGAAGGTATGACTTTTACACACCCGCTAAACGAGCGACCAAAAACCAGGAAAATTCCTCATTGAAAGAAAATGTGGCGATTTTTTTGAATTATTGGTTATTTGTATGTTATGGTTTTTTGTACATGTTGTATATTACAGGTCCGCACGGGTCGATCCATCAAGTTAAGCTACGCTTGCCGAGGTTGGTCCATGGATGGATGACCATCTTTACATACCGAGACTCCTCCGTACCTCGGAAAGCACGTTAAGCCGTTGATCCCGGCTGTCATTCGTGGATCTTTGACAGTCGTTACGAATAAATTAAGACGCAGATATATGCCAGTGACCTTGAGTGGTTAGTTTGCGTGTTCTGTACTGAGCTCTCACAACGCGTCGTACGTCCAACCAGATTTAGGACTCGCCCATCAAGGAGCGCTGTCCCAAATTTGACGCATTATTAATTTATGATTCATAAAACAAAAGATATTTTAATAAAACACGTAAACAAAAAATCTATAAATAAATTTATCTGTAAAATGGTGAAGGTTTCAGAAAAATACCATTTTCCACCGTACAATATATAGCAAAAAATGCCGAAAAAAAGACGTTTCTTATAAGGGAAACCCAATTGAATTTATAACGTTATTTTATTTTCTGTTGATAAAGCGGCCATATAAATCACAACACAATCTGTGAATGAGAATATCAACTGTCTACCTACTACAGTTCATGAGATACAGCCGGCTGACAGACAGACGGACAGTAGAGGCTTAGTAATAGCGTCTTACACTTTTCGGGTACGGAACCCTAAAAACGTTTCCCTTTTGAAATAGTTACAATCAAATAGTAATTTTGTTTCCCAAATCGTGCAGTATATCTACCTACAGGTCAAGTGTACTGCCGTCCAATTATTTTATTTCTTTGCCGTGCGTGTGGTGACATAATAACTATCATGGGTTAACTACTAGTGAAGTAGTGCTGTCGATAAAAAAATATTTATCTAGTCGGACAGCCTTGTCAGTTAATATTGTGACATAAAATAATATCTACAAGTGAACACTTTATACAGTTTTCAGAAATAAAGGGTTTCTGTTCGATGGGTTTGAATGAATCTCCCATTTGTTGCCAACCAATAAGTACGTACTATTATTTTTATGTAAGTCCTACCAACAGTGCCATCTTGATATCCTAATTAATATTACAAATGCAAAAGTGAGTTTTTTTGTTTGTTTGCTACGATTTCACGCTAAAACTGCTGAACGCATTTAGATGAAATTTGGCACATGGGTAGACCATGACCTGGAAAAGGATATAGGATACCTTTAATCCCGATATTCTCACGGGATCGAGACTTATGCGGGTGAAACCGCGGGGCGCAGCTAGTCTTCTATAAAACTACGGGCACGCCAAATTAGATAAAATTAAACTACTGTATTTAAAATTTTGGGTACGTAAAACCGGTCTACATTCATCGACAAATCACCAATTCACCATCAAACCATCGACATCACAATCTTCGATGGCCATCCCTACCGATCTACGCAGGTCATTGGAAAGTAAGAGGCAAAGGTTATGGCATCAGTACTGCGCAGGCGCAACTTATCGACACCGCACAACATTACGGAATGTGGGGAGCTGAATATTCATCGCTACTAATGATATACTTAATTGATTGTATTCATATAGGAAATAAACTTTCTTTTTAATTATTGATAAAGTTTCGCAATATTTGATTGAAAATTTTTAATGGAACCGTACCGGAATAAACAGTAGGTTCCTGAATTCACAGCTTGATATGTATAACGATTAATAGATAGCAGAATATCTATCAAATGGGTCAGCTTCAAAAATATATCTCGCATTAGACGGGCAACACTAACATCGGCGCAGCAAGACTAAGAATAACCCGAATGATTTGTACACTTGGACAGTCAAGACTCAAATGCAAAAAAAAAATATCCCCCAATAAAGCAAGAGGCGGTGTGTTACGAAGGCCTATATGCAGTCGTAGGAAGAAGAATAGTGTGGGTTGAAGATTTATAGAAAAACATTGAAAGCGACTTGAATTAGACATTACTTACGCGTTTGGTTCTAGGTAACGTAACAGTAACAAATGATGCTACTGACTTAGTTACAACATATAATGTAAACTGTGTGACAATATCAAACAATAGTGGTCTAGTACCGTTGCTGGTATTTGGCACAATTACAATTGGTGGAGGCATCTTATGTGCACATAGTGACATTAGAGCTCACATTCCCACACAACGTCTGTTTACTTGCAAATCGCCTTATTTAACCGCCTCTGTGGTCTAGTGGTTAGACCACCTGTCTCAGACTCAGAGGTCCCGGGTTCGATCCTCAGTGTGGGCAAAATTTTCTGCTCAGTATGGTTGATGGTAGGGCTTGTTCTGTCCGCCTGGCTAGCTGCCATCATCTTATCTAAGTCTGTCGCCATAATAACAATGTTATCAGCAATATTGTGTTTCGGCAGTTTGAGGTAGGATAGCCAGTTCTTCTGTGGTTGAGGATTCCAGGTAAAGCTCGCTGCCACCTTTGGCCTGACCATCATTTACCATCGAGTGAGATGCAGGACAAGACCTGCGGAAAAAAAGGCAACGATCTGAATATAATAAGTACTATCTAGACCTCTGAACAAACAGTAACCTTATTACCCTAATCAGCACTGATACTTATATTGCTCATTGTTTGTATTATGTTATGCTAATATATAACTAGTAGCTTTAATTGTAATTTAGAATGTAACTAAAGACCACGCTACCGCATTAGGATTATTGCCTGTAATGATAGTTGTGTTTTTGATAAATAAATGAATATTATCAGCATTAACATCATCCTCATCATTTCCATCCACTGCTGGTCATAGGCCTCCCTCAAGAATTGCAACATCGACTGGTCCTGCGCTGAACGCATCCAACGGATTTCTGCGACCTCCACTTGGTCGTCACTGGAAAACTTTTCGATCTCTTAAGCCATCCGTATACCAACGATGCATGTGAGATTGTTAAGTCATCCCTCAGTCACCTTTTAAATCATTTACGAGGGGAAACTCAAACTCGAAACATTTATTTCAATTAAACCATTTAAAGATTTTCAATTGTGAAAGAGTTGGTCAGTTAGTCCGAAAGTTGAATCTAAAAACGTAGATCTTTATGGAGAAGAACGGGCAAGAAACTCCAATGACACTCTTTTAAATCAAGATAATATTACAAAATCCTGGGTACATGGAAAAAAGACTATCAAATTGTGATTGATATACAAAAAACAAGTGAAAATCCTGAGAAAGTGGATGATAACCCATCTTCCCAGGTTACATAGCTCTAGATTACATTAGAACAGTAGATGAATATGCAAGATAATCTACAAGCTCTATCTTTTATCCGTCTTAACAAAAGCCCTCGAAAACTATTAGAAAACATGACTTTCAACAGATTCTCATCTAGAAATTCATTACGTCAGTATACTTTTTCTGCACAAGAAATATCTCTAAATTCTGATGTAGGTATGGAAGTTATGCAAGCATTTTATGGCTCGGTTCAAAAGATTTGGTGAACCATTATCGAACAATATAGAAGACATTAAATGCTGATGATTTAATGTGTCTTGTGGCTAAGTAATAACAGTCGCACGGGTCGGTCGATCAGGTTAAGCTACTCTTGCAGCGGTTAGTCCATGGATGGATGAGCATTTTTACATACCGATTTCTTATTCTTATTTTTTGCCTCGGAAAGCAAGATAAGCCATGGTCCCGGCTGTCAGTCTTGGATCTTTGACAGTCGTTACGTTACAGGTCGTCTGAAGCCCGAAAGTCGCACAACAGACTTACCAAGGGGTATCGTATTATCCAATAACTGGGCTGTGGAGGTCAGATAGGCAACCGCTCCATGTAAAATACTTGCATTCTGCTGCATCCGGTTAGACTGCAAGCCGACCCCAACATATTTGGGAAAATGCTAGATATTGATGATGACGTCAAAGACAGGGTAACAGGTAGAGTTATGTATGTTCAGGACACATCCGCCACTAAAAACGAATATTTACAATTTACATTAATATCACACTACATGTCTAAAATTCGCAATGCCCATCTCGTTCCTACTTTACATAAATTATTAATGATCATGAACATCAAGAGCTGTTGGATGATTTGTTTAGTGTTTTATACCAGTCCACATGATTCACAAATGCACTAGGTATGTTTAGTAGTGATGAATTATTTTTATTTCATTTCTGTAAATTAGTTAAAAGAAAACACTTTTACATATCAACAATAACTTGTGTTTTAAAACTAGATAAGTTTCTTGTTTCTTAGAAGAAAGACTGAAACAAAGTCAGAGGTCACGGACTCTTTTAAAGTCCAGACATACCCATAGGCTATATGAGGACCACGCAGATTAAGGTCTGAGACATAGATATCCGGTTTGAGATGATCTTGTGAGGAAAGAACCATACAGGTGTGACTGTACCTGTCCAGTCAGTGCACGCATTTTTCAATTAATCGAGTAGCTAAACTGAGCTCAATTTTGGTTGGTAGTTACATTATTTTTATCTGCTAACACAGTGAACACTGCGCTGTCTGCGCACTACCGTAAACAGTGAATTAACACTACAAATAAAAAGTCGTTTCCCAGCAATTTTTTTTCACAAAGTTACTGAGTTTGATGTCTAGAATGCGTCCGCCCGGCTCTGTGCCGAATCATCCCAACCCGGAGAAGCGTGTAGCATCCCTCACCACTTCGGAAGCCTAGATGGCGGATTCGAAATTCAAAATTCAAAAGTAATTTATTCAAACTAGGCTGAGAATCAGCACTTTTCGAACGCCAAAATTACATAAGACAGTCCCCCAAAACGCCCACCCTTCACCACTTCCTAGTGCGTTAGCTGGGAAGAAGAAGTGGCGCAACAAATCATCATTCATCTTCATCACCCACAGCCCGCCTTCATCCACTGCTGGGCACCTCTTTACTTGTGCCAATGCCCCACGTTCCTGTGCCAACCTTAAGCTTCGTGCAGACTAGCGCGACGCGACAACGCGACGTGACACCGGTTATTGTTATACCGTGAAGTTTTCTTAGAAATTGTATTGTTCGAGTCGCGTCGCGCCGTCGCGTCGCGCTGGTCTGCATGAGCCTTTATCCAGTACCAAGTAATAATTCATTCTTCCTATAAGAATGAATGAAGTTATTTAAGCATACGTATGATTAGGCCTCCTCTCGGTGACAGGGAGTGGGCCGTAATCCACCACGCGGGCCCAGTGCGAGTCGGTGGATGTCACATGTCTTCGATTTTTTTGTTCTAGGACATGCTGGTTTTCTCAGTAAAGCGTAAAGCGTCTGCCTAGGTTCGAACCTACGACCTACAACTCGTGAGTCGCGGACGTTACCACTGGTCTAGAGGAACCACTGCTTATAAAAACCTCACAGCGGTATTTATAATTATGTAGGTAACCGAGTTCTATCGGGATCATTATGATACTGTTCTTCACATTGTACTCACTATAAAAAGTAAAAAAGATTAACGATGACACTTATTCATGCACAAAAAAAAACATATTTCATTGTGTCGAAAAACATGATTTCGAACAATCACTGCAAGCAATTCACAAGATACGCTTTCAATGTTCGAAATTGCTAAGATTACTTCCAACTAGCTTGACCCCCTTTCGACATAGCGTGATGGTTCTCAACAGTTCAAAAAAATAACCTTTTGCAAGTGAATTATTTAAATTGGTTAAGTGTTGGTTACCAGAACTTGAATTATTTATATGAATGTGAAAGAAGGAAGGACAGGCGGACGCTGGGTCCAGCTGTGGAACCTTGGGGTTGTGCAGAACGAGGGTAGATATAAGGAGGGTGGGTCCTGCTTTATTAAACCTTGGGATTATATATTATTATGCCGAATTAATAATGATTTTGATAATGATAATTATATAGTTTTGTATAAGTTTGCGTTTAACAGCAAAGCTGAAACCCGAATACCTAGCTTTTTACACTCTTTTTATATATTACCTAATCTCGTGATATACTCTTGACTATAATTCCCTATTTACAGCTTTAAAATTTTCTGGATTCCCATTAACATCCATTATCAAACAATATGGGTCTGCTTGGGCAATCAGTTTGGTGTTCACAGTACCTATGTCCTATTAGCACACAACAGGATGCTACCAGTCAGTGCTTTTGACAGAACCAGTCCATTCCTATTTTAGCATGCTTTTTAGAACGCCATACATTTCTAGTTTCACGTGTATAGTAATCGAAGGCAAAAATAGTCGCCACACTTGTCATCTTTGTCATGATTTCCAAGATTAATAAGATTTGTAGTGGTTTTAAATACTAAATATAAAATTTAAAGTATGTGATTTGCCTCAAATGGTTTAAAACTATCTCATTAGACAGTTACCATAAAAGTACTTGTTTTTTAACGGAATGGAATGGAAACATGATGTTTGGATAGTTCGTAACATAGATATAAGAAAGAAGGAGATATGCCGGGTAAGTTGAAAATGTATCGAAACCCAATGTCTCCACTTCCTCCCCACTACCTCACCACAACTACACATGCAGATCAGTAAACCTAATAGATAAGAGGTCGCGCTCACACTTGCAATTTATAAATCAGAACTTACTACACAATCAATTATAAACCTTATCCCATCAAACACAGCGTGCATTTACCATGCACCGTACAACTCAGTCACACGAAAACATCCGTCGCTATCGTTGTGCTGTGCAAAAGCCATTTATTTTACATATACGCTAGTGATTGGCTAAATCGGAAAGTTATCGATTCTCCCATTTATTATTGTTTTAAAATTTTTGGGAGTTCATGAAAAATTATTAATAAAAAACGATATACATATAATAAGATGATATAAATAAACAATACGTAGCTAAAAAAAAATATAAAGTAAATAAAAAAATTTCAACATTAAGAAAAAATCTAAATGGGTACAATACAAGATTTAACTGTTGACAAATTGAAGAACAAACGTTAATAATAATATAAATTCACACTACAATCGACATTGTTGTCGATAGCCTACATTAGTCGATCTGCATAAACACATCACTAACTCGTCGCAAGTAACAGCGACCGTACTACGCGATGCAATCGCTTAAAGAAAGTATCGTTTTGTGATTTTTACATTGCTTGTTCAGTCACTTAGCGACATACTTAGGTAGTGGTGAAAAAGCAATGTATTTACTGCTATAGTGGATGTTAGTCGGTTAATCAGTAACATACATGTAAACTTCAAAAGAAAGTACTAAATAAGCAATAGGCACAAAAACTTAGACAAAACAATCCATCAAAACATAATTTACATAAATCAGTGCGGGCTTTCAACTCAAGATTCAAACTTCGAGGTAGATTCTCAAATAAAAACACAATTATATAACCTGACGAAAAATTCCACCTGTGCAAACCGCGTCCGAATGCAAATCGTTTCCAACTTTACATATGCTTTTATAGCCTTTTACTTGTTATTGTAAAAATGAAAGGTATTCCAGTGGAAGGCCGCATCATATATCACAATTTACTTGTCGACCGTGCAAATCATTAGCGATAAGCGTCGTCGTAGTAGAGGCGTAGAAAGAGTGCAACTAATGAATTCTTCCCCTGCACGGAGACCAAGCTGTTTATAAAATAAAGGCTCGTCTTCTAAAAACTAAATTATTACGCAGAGAAACTCGATCTCAAACTCTAAGCATATATTTCAATTAAACCATTAACAGGCACTTTTGAATTGTCAAGGAGTCGGTCAATAAGAAATATGAACCTAGTTGCCCATTCCAAAGCGTATTAGGTACCTATGGAGAAGAACGGGCAAGAAATTCCATGGACACTCTTTTAAATTATATTCTTACATAAATATTAAGTAGTCTACTTCTGCACATAAACTCACGCCTTCCTCCCACGGGTGGAGGCAGAAACTACAGAACGGCACTTGCTATGATCCTTACATACTCTTACACGTACCTAAGTAATCAGCCAATGCTCTGGTACATATTAGAAAAACGTAACATGAAATGCAATGCAAACACTTTTTAATAACAATTATATCAATACAACACACTTTGAAAAAAGTTCGCCTAGTCATAAATCATAACACACTTATTGTCATAATTATCATTTTATTCAGTTGATTGCAAATGTCTAGGTACTTTATTTTGTGTTGTAAATGTTTATTTTTTTTGTATTTTCATATTATATTTTCTTAGATAGGCAGTCGCTCCATGTCAATACTGTTATTTAGTTGCAGCTGGTTAGACCGGATGCCGACCCCAACATAGAAGGGAAAAGGTTAATCAGATTGATTGTTTTCTTAGATACTTACCCTGTTGTCTTTATTATAAATACAACAGGGCTGCGTATACCTGTATTAGGCGTAGCTATATACCAGTACTTTTATTATTTTGTTTTCTATTAATACCTTGTATGTAGATACTGCTGTGGATGTACCAAATAAATAAATAAATAACACAACAACTAGACGAGTTTGTTTCAACGTGTGTTACATTTCATGTTCCGTTTCACCAATCTGTACCCGGCATTGTAGACAAAGTGCGTCATGTTAAATCTCCACAAGTTAGTCACTTGGACCAAACCAGAATACTCGATAGGCCTAGACGTGTTTACTGTGACTTAAAACGGCAATCACGCGCAGTACTGCATCTATTAACATTTCTACAAGACTTTTATAATGCACGATACTTGAGATAAATTTTATTTAGAATCCGAATAAATTAATTCACTGACTTGTTTGACTTTAAGGCAGGTTTATACGAGCCCATGTGACAGTACAGTAAGTCAGTCCAGCGCTCACTTGAAACTGGGCTCGTGTAGACATTAGTCTCAACCCAGTTCAGTGCTAAACTAACTTCGCGCCCTCAAGTCAGTCCAGTTGACTAACTAACCCGTCTATTTTCGGGCCCAGTAGCTTCCCTCGCCTGACTTATTGACTTACTGCTGATGCCGTCTACATGAACCCACTGACAGGATCCGAAATTCCGAGTTCCTGGGTCCAGTCACTGCCATTGTATAAATCATGCATTACCTAAATACTGATAGCCCTATAAACATTTTCCAAATGAAAGTTTTGTAATTCTTATTGAGATGGCCAAGCGAAAAATTCGAGGTTTTATTCATAAGTGAAATAAAAGGAAAATCCTGTTATTGAAATGAATATGTATATAATGTTCCTGAAACAGCAACTTTAACATCCTTGAACTGCAAAATATTTTTTCGCTTTTTTGAGTCATGGTAATATAAGATTTTAATAAGTAATCAATAATGGTGTTAACCCACCATTTTTGTAGTTTCATAAGATAAGATAAAATAAGTTCATTTATTTGTAGAAAACATGAGCATAAATACACATGGCATGGCGTTTCAAATTCTTATAACCTTTTTACCCAAAAAAAATCCCTCTGCTACCGTTACCTACTCTTCTTCTGCCTTTTTTTTTTTTTTTTTTTGTTCCGGGGTGGAAAATCCTCATGGATGTCCTCCGCCCTGGGGCGGGCGGAGGGGTCTGTCAGACTCTTACTGACTAAAAACCACCCCGGTGTTCCGACTCACACCTACGCCGGGGGTCGCGGGAACACTACGCGCCGCCACCTCGGGTCCTGATGTGTGGGGGGCGACGGACGTCCCCGAGTCCGTCGCCCGTCGGACCCATTTAGGGGGGCCGGAAGAGGGCGTTATCCGCCCTCCGCCGACGCCCGGTGCGCCTGCTGCGGGCCGGGTGAGTGGACGAGATCTCCCTCTCCCTTTCCGCAGCCTCCTTCTGCGAGACGACCGTCTCGCAGAAGGCGACCACCGCGTCCCAGGACTCGGCGCCGCCGACCATAGCGTTCACTACGGCCGGCAGCGACAAGTCACTGCCTACTTCTGAGATGAGGGCACGGCGCGGCTCCTCCCAAGCGGCACACTCTGCCAGCGTGTGCCGCGCCGTGACTCTTCTTCTGCCTCAGTCAGCTTCAAACAACAAATTGTAAAGTTTTATAAAAGCAAACACTCAAAAGCGGCTAGTCGTGATCGTGATATTCACTCGTATCGGTTTCGTATCGTAAGCTCTAAAATAGTTTTATCGCATTTCGCAACGGAGTATAGCACATACATAAGTTTTAATTAATAGCAAATTGGCGAACTTAGTTTTTTTAATAGTTTGTTTATGAATTTATTATAAACTATTAATAAAGTCGTGATAGAAAGTTTGATAGGGAACTATCACGATTTAAATGTTGTAATTAAAATCATTAATTTTAATTAGTAAGGTATATGAGATTCTTTCAGCTTTTTATGGCAAGCGATTTATTATGTTTCGACCTCCTGTCTGTCAAAATCTATCTGTATAATATTTATGTATCTTGTAATTATACCTACCTACTTTTTGCAAACTCTATTACTCTGTGCATTGATTTTAACTAAGAATTCGCAAACATTTAACAAATTTTAATTTAAAATGTTTTTCAGTAATTTATCACTAACTATTTTTTAAGTAAAATTCCTGTCGGCGCATCACATATGCGCGTGATTCACTGCGGGAAAACCGCGGGATCAGGGTACCGAACCCCCTCTATATTAGAGAGGTTCTCCCAAACACCCTCCGTGTCGAATAGATATAAATAATTACAATCAATCTGCCTAGCCTTTTCCCAACTTTATTGGGGTCGGCTTCCAGTCTAACCGGATGCAGCTGAATACCAGTATTTTACATGGAGCGATTGCCTATCTGACCTCCACAACCCAGGACTGGGTAATACGATACCCCTTGGTAAGACTGGTTGTCAAACTTTTGGGCTTCTGACTTCCCGTAACGACTGTCAAAGATCCACGAATGGCAGCCGGGACCACGTGCTTTCCGAGGCACGCAGGAGTCTCGGTATGTAAAGATGGTCACCCATCCACAGACCAACCCCGGCCGGCAGGCGTAGCTTAACCTGATGGATCGACCCGTGCAACTGTTATTACTTAGCCAAGCGCTCCTCTAAAAAAATATATATAAATAATTACAAAAATGTCAGCAAACTGTTATAAAAGCACATGGCAATCCATGTAAGCTATTGGCCAAGTTATGTTAAGTACTCTTAAGCCATCTTAGACATCATGATGAGACTGACTTTTATCACAGTATTCGCCTCAGGCCAAACTAATTTGAGCACTGAGCATGTGAAACTAAGAGTTTCTTTTAGGCCTGAGGCGATCGCTTGATGGAGTTGATAATCATCATTGATGACCCCGTCACTCTCCATATATAATAGTCTGGCGGATTGAAGTCATTATAATGTTTAGACACAAATTCGATTCTTAAAATAACATATCATCGAGCCTGTTATCCCCGAAGGGTTAGACAGAGTTGTAGGTACCTATAGTACGACATCTCGCCAGTTATGTTTAAGTACCATGTAATAGAGCGCGACCCTATTGCCATCATCCGGGCACAAATCTAGACTCTTAAAGTAGGCTACATACCTACATACTTTTTGTCATGGGGGCCAGGCAGAAAATATAGAACGCGACGACTATTACATACCTAATTACTCCCTTTTCTTCATGATTTCTGGGCATCGGTATTTCTTTCTAGCTTCTGCCCGCGACTTCGTCCGCGAGCCTATAACCCTCCTCAAAAATTGGGATATCCAATGCAAATCCGACTGGCAGTTCCGGGTGTCATTCGTGGATCTTTTTCATTCGTTAAGAGTCGTCAGAAGCCCGAAAGTCTGACACCAGTCTTACCAATGGGTATCGTATTACCCAGTTTCTGGGTTGTGGAGTGATCTCCACAACCCAGAAACAGACATAGACAGTCGCTAGGCAAGTAGTCGATAGGCAGTCGCTCGCTCCATGTAAAATACTGGTATTCAGCTGCATCCGGTTAGACTGCCGACCCCAACATAGTTGGGAAAAGGCTAGGCAGATTAAGTTCCGGAGATTACCCCTACGTACAAACTTACAAACAAACAAATTTTACCTCTTTATAATATTGTATCTCTTGATACTAAATGTTTTTTTTTTTTTGTTCACTTTTTTTATTTTGTATTTTGTGTTTCACGAACTGTGTCCAAATAAAATTTATTCTTTCTTTCTTTCTTTCTTATACTTTATGTATAGATGTACTTATGTAATAAGAACTTCTATGAAATTGCTATTTCTGTAAAGCTAATAAAATGTCTGTTTTACATTCTCAGTTAAGTTAAATAATAAAAATAGAATTCCAAAAAAAATCAATCACTCTGGGCATATCAAATTATAGATTTCAACGCTGATTGATATATTGGTTCACAGATTAGTATTGGCATATGAAATTATGAATTTATGCGTGTTTGTGCGATGTTACCGCCATTAGTGACATTAATCGCGAGAGAGGGCTACCCAAATCATCGTCTATGACTCAAATGGACCGGCTCTGATAGTGAATCAGCATTTTCCGAAGTACTTAGTCAAAATCGGCGGCCTTAACAGCTAACTCTTCACTTGACTGTTATCGTAACATGTTTTCTTATCTAGTTAAAGGGAGCATCAAACGTAGGTAGTCATTTATTCAAACTAGGCTGAAAATAAGCTCAAAACATAAGGTAGACGCCCAAAACGCCTGCCTTTTATATGTACGAGTATGGTGGTATGTTTACCAACTTTTAGACAGCAAATTTATCAGTAAATCATCCAGTTTGTAAACATTTTAATGCTAAATGCTACCTACTTCACTCATACCTAACATCACGCTCATATTTCTAACAAGTTTCAGCAGAGTTATGCCTACAGGAAAACCTATCAAAAGATGATGCAACAAATAAAATACACCAATAAATGTAGGTACTACTCGTAGAGTGACTATGCTGACCTAAGACCTGGCAGTCAGTGAGAACACACACAACCCGGAACTTGAACTCAAGACTTACGGTAATATTACGTAAACATGCTGGTCAAAATATTATTTGGCATCACTTTAAAAGGAAAGCCAAATATTTATGTAGTGTATATATAAAGCCAAAAAAAAAAAACATTCTGCCTAGCGTTTTCCCAACTATGAATGGGGTCGGCTTCCAGTCTAACCGGAAGCATTATTCAGATACCAGTATTTTACATGGAGCGACTGCCTATCTGACCTCCACAACCCAGTTCTGCGTAACACGATACTCTTTGGTAAGACTGGTTGTAAGACTTTTGGGCATTTGTATAGTCATAATTGTCGATAAATATTTCGGTGAGATACTTATGAAAATATTTATCGCTTGTGCCAATCACTGTACCCATTATATTTACAGTAAAATTCAAGTAGAATGTTTATTTATAAAGTTCTTGAAACTTAGAAAAACAATATTTTTTTTATGCTGACTGTAACAAAATCTAGTGCAACAGGTGACAATCCGACGAAATGTATTAAAGAAACTAGGTAAAATAACCTAGTTTCTTTCATAAATTTTCTGCTTTGCATATTACATATTCTCGTGAAAATGTCACAATAATGTCAGTTTTAGGCAAATTCGCATTGAACATTATAAGTTTCTAATAAAAGACACGATTGTTATGCCATAAAATTAAATTATAATAAATAAATACTTATAATTATTAAATATGATAGTCCAACGCATTATACGTTTAATTTTCTAAATGCAAATCACTTAATTATAATATTAAGCAACAGGCGCCTACCTAACACTTACCTACAATGTTTGTCAGAAACTACTAAACACAATTTAAATGCGACGCACAATAACTGGTTGTACAACGTAACCCCCTAAGTTTAATTTTAAATAAAATATGTCTACACATAAATAGATATACAACGAAAGACTACAAAGTTTTTTTTTCTTTTAACATAAATCATTCAATGTACTATTTGTTGGCTACCGTATTTACCTATAATTTCCAGTGAATTACGTACTTGCACAATTTTAAAAAACCAGTGGCTTCGCCCGCATGATATCTTTATAAATTATAGCCTATGTTACTTAGCGATACATTTTAATGTGATAATATAGAATTCTACGGGTGAAAGATTTTTTTTTCGGTTCTGTAATTTGAGTTTATTCATTACAAACAAAAATACCAATATTTTCTCATATACCACAACGAACTTAAAAAATATGTAAAACCACTAGATTTCCCTCACCTCTGCCTTTTAAAATACCTTTTGTTAGTCGACTTTCATCCATTCTCTCAATTCTAGCCAGAATAATTAGACGCATTTGGTTCCAATTAAGGTGTAGGTATGTCGCAAAAAGGTCAAAGCCTTGACCAGCAACCTCTATATCTATTCTATATCGTTACTTAAAGTTATTATAATTATTAGTTACTCAACATAATTTGTTACATTCTTTAAGCATTGATTTTATAAAAATATTACTTAATGTCAAACAATTTTCTCTAAAAACGATTTTATCAAGGTCTATGACTAAAGAATGAAAAATTAACATAATTATCTGATAATTTTGAAGCTACATAATAATAACTTATTGCTAATGGGTAAACAATTGGCATTTTTATATATATTCATGTAATTTGTTATCATTTAATTGTGGTTTTGTGTGTCTTTTGTGTGCACTGAATAAATATTTTATCTATCTATCTTAACCGACATACAGAAATGTGTGACAAAATATGATCAAATCACAACTACTTACAAAAAGTATTAAGCAAGTGTGATATGGAGTTCCTAATGACCTTATGGTGAAAATAGTGGAAATTGGTGCATAAGCATAATCAGCCTATAAATTATATCACGGACACAAGCCTCCTCTCTTCCTGAAATTGGTGCAATTAGTGAAAACCTTTGCTAATATCAGATATCTTAAGCTTAGCAAGGTAAAAAGATAAAACTTTCCGTTTATAGAAAAGGCAGAATATTGATAATTCTTGTGCTTTGTGTTTGAAGAACCGAATTTAATAAAAATCCTATCGATACAAACGAGGTCAGAGAAGTTCTTACCAAAAGTGTATATTACGTGTAATGACATATCGGGTTCAAAGTTTATCAAGAGTACATAGGTGAAAGAGTATTACATAAGTAATATCCATTAGGTCGTTATGTACCGTTTCTCAGATCCAGGAAGCTGAGCTAAGCATACCTAACCTACATGATAATAACTAGGCATAAATATCTTTCTACCTACTCTTCGATAACTATCTACCTCATTGGTATAGTGGTCACAAGCACTACTGCTGAGCATGAGGTCCTGGGTTCAATTCCCACGTTGGACAAAGTGTTATTAGGTTTTTCCATCAGGAATTTCTCAGTAGCACCCCGGAGTCTGGGTTTTGTGCCCGGTTGATGGCAGAGTTTCACCCCTTATTACATGGGACTTAAACATAACTGGCGAAATGTGGGTGTTCTATAAATACACCTTTGACTTTCCCTTTTGGGATAACAGGCGTGATGTTATGTTATTCAATAAAATATTTTCCAGATCTTCAGGGGATCAATAACATTGACAAACTGACCCTAGACTCGTGCCCTGCGGAGCTATAGTGTAATTTCGTCCCCAAATGCGAGATAATAATATCTTGATTCGGGAGGCTCAACCCTTAAAATCAAAGGAAGATTTCCCACTTCACAAGGATTCCCTTTGACAGAATGTCTTGGTATTTAGGACAAGGGATCTTTTTATCCGTTCTTCTCCAAATATGTCGAGCAAGGTCTAACAATGTTCAGTGTATTAACTAGGGATGTAACGATACATAATTTATTCCGATACGATACCGATACCGATGCCGATATCGATGGCTTAGTAGATAATAAATGTAATAAATAATGAAGTATGTATCTCGGGCGATTGTATGTCTTTTGTATTTCGGGCACAACTATAGTTCTCACTTCACTGTGACACTTCACGGTGAATAAACAGAATCACGGCTATGGTGACGTAAAATAGGCACGAAACAATACATCGCTATGCCAACAAAAGTGCATTTTCTGCAAACACTGGATTGCCGTGTTGCCATGACGCTGCGCGGCTCTACCGTCAGTCCCGCCTGAGCGACAATGTTGCGCATGCGTCATCATATCACGCACTTTTGAGCTGTTTGATATAAGTTGTATATAATCGTCGATGCCGATATATTGACATCGGAATCGTAACATCCCTAGTATTAACTATTCGACTAATGTGACTAATTCATTAATTTTATTTTTATTATCAGTTTATCAGTCCATTATTAGCTAAATCTTTTACAGCTTCAACTATGCTGCAAAAGGATAAATTGCTTATATATAACACATGACATCACGCCTGTAACTGTATTCCCCGAAGGGCTGGGCAGAGGTGTACCTATAGTACACCCACATCTCGCAAGTTACGTTTAAGTCCCATGTAATAGGGGGCGAGCCTATTGCCATCAACCGGGCACATATCCTGACTACGGGCTGCTATTGAGACATTCCTAATGGAAAAACCCAGCAACACTTTGGCCGAGCATTGCTTAGAGTCTCTCAAACACGTCTCAACAACATTCAGAAGCTGATCATTACCCAACATCACGCTCAATATAACACCACAAATTACTATAACAGTTATTAAAAACTTAACCTCTATGCATATTGTAATCATCTAAATATTTACGTTAGAAGTTGAAAAGTGAGCGGGAATGTTCAGCACTTCTCTGGTCATAGCCTTGTACTGGTAAGGGTCAGGCTATATTGCACGAGCAAGCGTGTGACAAGAAGGCCAATTCCCGTAATATAAGTAAAACGTTTACTATCTCATCTCAGCAACAATCATGTCAAAATGTCAAAAATGTAGGAAAATTAGAGGTATTTCTGACAGATTGAGATTAAACAACTTTCAAGATCAAAATATACAACCAAATAAAATTTACAAAAAAAATTCAACGACAGTGATGATGTAAGAGGTTTCTTTAAATATTGTAAAATCTTCCATAAACAAAATGGTTACCAACGAAGAACTGCAAATTAAATTCAATCATAGTATAACAACAAGAATGGCAGCCCAATCAAATCTGGTAGTACCGCGATACAAGAACGTTAGAACGAACGCGTATTGAATACTTACCAACTCTAATCAATTATGTACCAACAAAATACAATCGTAAGTAACAAAATGAAATGCTATTCGTTGGTAAGTGCGTCACTTGAGAACTGCTGGACCGATTTGTTTTGTTTGAAAATGTTCGTAACAGTCCGAATTACGAAAGAAAATTTGGAAAAATTGCCCGGAAAATGTTCAAATTCAGTAAATACTGAGAGTCCTTTTTTCTATGGGATATTTTTGGACAGGATAACGTCTGTCGGGTCAGCTAGTTATAAATATAAATACAAACGATACTTTGATTCTCTTTGAAATTGCATATTCCTGTTTAAAATACATTCCAGTAGTAATAAGCTTCGACTGAACTACGCCGTCGCGCGTCGTCACACAACCGGTTTTGTATTTTATTACCATAGATAGACATTTTACGTTTGGTTTTATTCTTTAATGTTTTTAAAGTAATTTCTAAATGTAGGTACTCTTTCCGTTACAAACTGTTATATACAAATAACCACTAATATAGTATGATTAAATACTGAGTAAACTTGGGAAGCAAATCGAATGAACTCGAACAATTGCGGTTATCAATGTTATAATAATATAATGACGTGTGAACGACCTCACGTAACGTGTTCGGTCGCCATTCGATAAAAAACGTGTAACATCGCGCGTGTGAAAGAGATGGTGATATGTTTCCCACAGCACGAAGTTACTCGATTATCATCGAATGGTAACCGGACAAACGTCCAGTGTTGAAACATTTGTTAGAACGAGTACACGCTGAAATTTGTTTATAACAAAATGGCCGACGCATCTTCCATAGACAATGGGTTACTAATTTCTTTGATAGAAAATAAACCCGTTTTGTGGGACAAGACTATGGAACATTATAAAAATCGCGCTGCAACTCAAGAGGCTTGGAAAGATATAATGATGGCTTTAAATCCAGATTTCAAAGCATGGAAAGAGATGACAAGACAATCTCACGGTATGTTTTTTTATACATTTTACTAACACTTTATCTAAAATGAAATAAGAAATATGTTTTTGTACGAAATATTCGTCTTGCCATGCGACAGAAGTACATAAACATTGATTGATATAACAACATTGTTTTTTTGATCTTCCCCTACTCTTATAACCATCCACATTACTTAATATAAAAATTTCCACACGATATTTTCCTTGACAATCGGTTTCCACAAATTTTTATTTTGAAAAGCAACAAAAAAGCCCGACTGCACAAAGTACAGTAACCTGAAAAGAGAAAAACAAGCATTACAATCGGTCGAAGTCAAAGTCAAACAATTTATTTCAATAGGCACATAAAAGGCACTTTTGAACGCCAACTTTACAAAAAAAAAAATGATTCTAGTCGCCCCTACCAAAAGGTAGTTTTCGTATGGAGTAGAATGGGCAAGAAACTTCACCCTTATTCTTTTAAAATGTTTTTACAATATTTTGCATACATTAATTATCCATAGGTACTAATATTATAAATTCGAAAGTAACTGTCTGTCTATCTGTCTGTATGTTACCTTTTCACGCCTAAACCACTGAACGGACTTGGATAAAATTTGGCAAGAAGATAGATGGCATTCCGAGGATGGACATAAACCTAACATTTCTTAAGTTAGGGCTATGAAAATTTAAATTTATGCTTTGGTAATAAATAATGAATTACGTATATCAGCGTTTTTCAAAAATCATCCCTCAAGAGGGGATGAAAATTTTTCATTTTGTGGTACGGAACCCTAACACTGATTTATTATCTGCCTTTTACCTTTTCATGCCGTAACGGCTGAATAGATTTATATGAAAGCCATAGCCATGACCTGGATAGGCCATGACCAGGACATAGGATACTTTAAATCCCGGTAGCACGTTCCTGTGGCATATTTTCCGACATCCACGCGGGCGAAGCCGCGGGCAATAGCTAGTATAATTATATGTGCAGACGATGCATCTAGAATAAGATTACTACACCACGATAGGTAAAAAGAATAAAAAAATGAAGCAATGACAGATAAATTAATTATCTGATAGATACATTATTTATTGTTAAAATGTTAGGAATATCGTATAATTTTGCAATGTTTGTAAATATGTGAATGGTGCTAACTTTTTAATAAGTAATACTAATAAGTCAGTGTGAGAGTTATTAGTCGGGTTTTTAGGGTTTTGTAGTAAACAAGGAACCCTTATAGTTTCGCCATGTCCATTCGCTATGTCCATTTCTATCTGTCTGTCCGCGGCTTAGCTCAGAGACTCTTTGTACTAGAAAGCTGTAATTTGGCATCGGCATAACATAATAATCACGCCGACCATGTGGGTTTTAGGGTTTTTTTAGGGTACCTCCCCTACACGTAAAGTGGGGATGTGTGGGGTGTAGGTGGGAAGGTGGTTCAAAATTCAAACTGGTTGCTAATTTAAGTTGTATAAATTATTATTTGTATTAAATGACATTGATTTTACATTCTGTGATTACTTCCTCACACACTGACTTATTAATTGTAAAATTTTAGGAAAATCGTCTACTTTTACAATGTTTGTAAATATGTGAGAACCATGTATCTATCACATAAGTAATTAATTTATCTTTCGTCGCTTCATTTTTATTAATTCTTCTTTTTACCTATTGTGATAACGTATTTTTTTTTAAGTGCATCATTTTCACATATAATTATGTCACTAATGTACCTACATATACAAAATATTGTAAAACTTTTTAAAAGAGTAACGGTGGAGTTTCTTGCCCATTCTTCTCCATACGAAAACTACCTTTTGGAAGGGGCGACTAGAATCAATTAAATTTTTTGTAAAGTTGACGTTCAAAAGTGCCTTACAAGGGCCTATTTGAAATAAATGACTTGACTTTGACTTTGACTTTGAATTATTGTGAGTTTGTAGAAAACCATTTTTGGATTCAGGGATCCATTTGCGAAATATTTTAAAGTGTAATTTTTTTTTAGAGACAAGTGTGTGTGCTGTCTGTGTCCCCTGACAGCTAAATGGTTGGTTTTGGAAAAAAATCACGGCAGTAGTATATATAACGAAATTAAAAGGAAAACTATCACAGCTAAGAAGGCTTTACAAGTTAACGAGTAATAATCGACCAACTTACATTTGCGGTTGCAAAAACATGTTCTCCCATACAGTCCGTATGGGAGAACATGTTTTTCAATTAAGTACAAAGTTAAGTTTGTTCTTGCGATAAATTCATCCCTACTTCGGAACCCTTCATTGTGCTTGGTCCGACACGCACTTGGTCGGTTTTTTTAATAATTTGCTTTATTTCATATTATTATTATGATGAAAATTGGTGGATGATAGGCATTTGCCTAGTTACCTTAATTTTAAGATTATTAATTTTATTCAAGTTATTTATTTTTTTACAGTTAAGATGATTATGCAGAGGTGGACTCACATAAGAGACAACTATTATCGATCTTACAGAAAGATCCAAAATCAAGTGAGGTTAGGCTCTAAAATAACAAAGCCGTATTTATACAGCAAGAAATTAAAATTTCTGCAGAAAATAATGCCACCTAATGAGGTACTAAGCAATGTTATCATCGAACAAGTTAAATCAGAAACCCAGGAAAATTTTGAAACAGTAGAGGTACCTGCTGCAGATGCGAATATGGTTTACATGGATCCTGTAGTAAATCAGGACCCTACAGCATCAAACCGACATCTCCTATTTTTCAAAGGAATTTTACCGTCTCTAGACAATTTTGACGACAATGAAACTCTGGATTTCCAAATGGGAGTACTAAAATTGTTAAAGAAGATTAAGAGCAGTCGACAAAGCCAGTTCCCGCCTTTCAATGTCAAGTCTGAAGATGCATCAAGTAGCCACAGTGGATATTCTTCTTAATTATATAAGTAGAAGTACAAACATATGACCACAATTACCAAAAAGGGTCTGGAATGACGGCTGTTAAAAAATAATATAACAATGGTAAGATGAGAGGTAAGACATGCAGCGTCGATCCTAAATAATATAATAATATTGAGATTAAGAGGCTTACAACAGCTAAAGCGCGGTCACTGTCGGACTGCATAGAAATGAAAGAGAAGCGCGATGACACGACGCAGGTAATTTATTGCAAAATATGAAGCATTTAGCGATTTACCATTAACACTATTATGCTAATATGTAGCTTGTAGAATAATCTGACAAAAAATCAGAATGATTGCATGTAAATTAATATGATTTTTAATCGTTAAAAGAAATTTTTAGAGGTATCTTCATGATTTTTTTCTATCGTATCAAATTAGTTGTATTATGTTTTCAACACACTATCATACTAACATATATCCTGAAGAATACGAGTATCATAATATGATACTCGTATTCTTCAGTAAACAATATCAGAAAAATATATTATATTTTTCTGATATTGTTTACTGCAGTGGATCATATTCTTTTAGGCATTATAAAACTTGCGATTAGGCACGTTTAGGTCCTGTAGTCCCCTTAAGTCAGGAGAATAATGACGGATGCCTGCACATTTTAAGATTTATACTTAGGTATTTCTACTACTTTGATTTACATTTTAGTTACGTAATAAAACTAAGTGATATTACAAACTGCTATTTTGTTCCGTGTTGATTTTCTTTAGACATGTACGAACGAACAAGAACGTGGTGAACACGAACATCGAACACTTTGTTCTCAATTCTTTATTGCGTACCATAATGTTTAATAGTTGGTAGGGAAATAATTATATTAGTGACGATTATGGACCCTGTAGATCAAGTAGGAGAGAGGAGGAAGAGCACTGGCGTGTTTAATGTGATTTTTTTAGATAAATTGTAAGTTATACTGTTTTATTAATAAATAATTTAATTTAAGAATTATAGGTATTATTAATACAGAATTTAATATAAGAATTATAATATTAATACAGAATTTAATATAAGAATTATAATATTAATACAGAATTTAATTTAAGAATTATAATATTAATACAGAATTTAATTTAAGAATTATAATTATTGTTTTATAAATTATAATTATACATTTATTTATTTAGTAACTTTGTAAAAACCATTTATTTTTTTAAATTATTCGGTTTTTGTTCGCATGTGCGTACCACTAACGAATATCAAGCAAAGTATTCGTCAAAATTTTTCGTGGCGATCCTTTTTCGAATCCATAGCTACTAAAGAGAGCGGAGCGGTTAAGCGCGAACTGTGTTCATATGGGGTTCGTGTTCGCTTTGCTCATTGTCATACACACGTACAAACCAAATATTTCATGTTCGATGTTCGTGTTCACCATGTTTTGTTCATTCGTGCGTACACGCCTTTTGGCTACTAATCTGTAGGCATTTAGAATTTGTTCAGAGCGGGAGTCACTTCTACGTTCTAATTCTATCGTCGCCGTCGTACGAATCTTAGAAACCGCACTACATACCTTCACCCAGCATAATACTGAAAAATAAAACAGTCCAGTGTAATGGCGATGGCGTGTGAACCCAACATGGTTGTTTGGATGACGCATATATATAAATGATTAAAAAGGTTGTTTTGTACTTAAATGGTTAAGTTTAATGAGGTAAATGTGTAACAAGATCAAGGATCCGAGGATGAGTCAAGATTCATAGAGGTGGTTTTTAGAACAAGGTCAACTATAATGTTGTTTACATATCAAGCAATTAAGGGGGATGCGCTAAGGTAGCCCGCAAGATTCAAATTTTCTTTAGTTTTTTGCATTTTACAGGTCAATGTCAAGTTTTATATTTATTAAAATATGATTCGCGACCGTAGCAAATATGGCTTTACATAATTATAATCATTACAATCAGCAATACAACTCCTTAAGTTAGCATAACTGTCAAGTGTCATAATTTCATGCAATAGTCATTCAATGGGATTACATGAACTTAGAGAGTTGTATTGATAATTTTTATGATTATAATTCTATAAATAAACATTTGATACGACCGCGAATCATATTTAGATCAACATAGAACATGATACTGTCCTGCAAATTGCAAAAATCTTAAGAAAATTTGAATTTCGCGGGCTACCTTGACGCTTTCGCCTTAAAGTCATACTTTTCTAACCTAACTAAAACTATTAACACACTAAAATGTGGCGTCGAAAAATCCCTTCGCATCGCTGTCTACTGGTAATGTACCCAAGAGACTGGCGGCATTGCCACGTTGTATGGCAATGCTTAGCCTCTGGCCAAGGTAAAAGTCAGTCCGTGGGTCACGGGAACTGTCAACTAGACGTTCCGTACTTTTCTTGTGCATTTACACTATTAAATAAGTGGATGGTTTAATTATCACAAACCTATTAAAATTAAACCGATTTCACGTGAGGTTTTGGTTAACCTACTTACAATACCTACTTCGCTGAGTTATCAGTACTACTATCTATTCTATACGTACCTCGGAAAGTATGTTAAGCTGTTGGTCTCAGCTGTCATTCGTGGATCTTTGACAGTCGTTACGGGTCGTAAGAAGCCCGAAAGTCTGACAACCAGTTTTACCAAGGGCAATCGTATTACCTAATCACAGGGTTGTAGAGGTCACATATGCAGTCCTTCCATGTAAAATACTGGTATTCAGCTGCATCTGGTTAGACTGGAAGCCGACCCCAACATAGTTGGGAAAGGGCTAGGCAAATGATGATGATTTTTGAGTTGGCAGTGTTTTTGAATGGTAGTAAGTTATAATATGAAACTTTCCGCGTTCGCATCCGTTTATAATAAGATAAGATAAGATAAGATTATTTATTTGCATAGACATGTGTGTGTACATACCTAGAAAGTGCATACAAGATGATAAATTAAATTAAGTGCAAACATGTTTGCCACAACGTGACGCGCAAAATAATACATTTATACAATATAAAATGATTAATAAAAAGAAAATAAAATTAAAAAATATTACAAGTTGTCAAACTTAATTAAAAAACATATCATAGGTATCTTATTTTCTTTTTTAATATGTCATATTTATATAAATCTTTAACATCATCATCATTTCAGCCAAAAGATGTCCACTGCTGGAAGTAGGTCTCCCCCAAGCACTGCCACTTCGGTGTACCTTCAACATTATGGCTCAATACTCGGCGGGTGACCGTCACACTGGAATTTGAGAACATTTTATTTTTGTAATTATATTAATTTATGTTAACCGGTAAAGCCCTGGGTGACCCTCAAGCACGTCAATTAGCACGTTAATTAGTTGTTTATCAGGCCTTTAACGGTTAATACTGACTTTATAATAGGAATTATATGCAATTGTGACCGTGGCTAAGCGGAGATAGTTTGAAGCTACCATCATTGTCTTTTTTTATTCTTACTTGTAAATTGTTGACTAGTTTCTATGTTAAATAGAAAGAGACAGAGATTGTGTAACGTTCTAATCTTCCCACGTAAGTTTTGAGAGCAATCCAAGGTAAATCAGTTACAAGGGTAATTTAAACGTTTACTTAACAAGCCAGATTGCGACATTGACTGTCTGTCTACCAATCAATAGGCTCTTGAAAAATAAAGTGATGCCAACATTTATTTATATTTTTCTAGTGTTTATCAGTTTTTAGGGTTCCATACCTCAAAAGGAAAAAACGGCACCCGTATAGGATCACTTCAGTCTGTCAAGTCCCATTTTCTACGGAACGATATCCAGTTGAAATTAATATCAAATACGTAGATCTATGTATGTTCCATTAGAACTCAAAAAGAATCAAGCTAAGTCAACGCAATAGAAAAATACGGCCATTTATGTGACATATTTTGATACTCGCAAATAAATCAAAACCCAGGGTACCTACTTCCACTGACGGGGTTCAGCTGCCAGAGTCGGGGGAACGTCCGAAAGGGATACTTTGGCACCTGGCAACACACAGGCAACTGAAGGAACACGGGTGGGTTTTAGTCAGTAAGAGTCACGCCCTCCAAGTTATTTGATAATTTCCCAACCAAAGGGTGCCTACTTCCTGTTGACCTAGAATACCTAGAAACTAGGTCCAGTCAAGGAGCGAGAATGTGAAACAATTTTCAACACACATAGCGGGCGTATGTCACCTCTTCGAACTGTAATTTTCATACAAAATGTTGACAATACCGACACGTAGTCGGTAAAAATATAAGGTGCAAGTAAATACTTAAGGTGCTTAACATTCTCATCCCTTTTACAGTAGTTACATACTACTTATTTACTTTTACAGTAGTTACATACTACTTATTTACTTTTACAGTAGTTACATACTACTTGTTTACTTTTACAGTAGTTACATACTACTTATTTACTTTTACAGTAGTTACATACTACTTATTTACTTTTACAGTAGTTACATACTACTTATTTACTTTTACAGTAGTTACATACTACTTTTTACTTTTACAGTAGTTACATACTACTTATTTACTTTTACAGTAGTTACATACTACTTATTTACTTTTACAGTAGTTACATACTACTTATTTACTTTTACAGTAGTTACATACTACTTATTTACTTTTACAGTAGTTACATACTACTTATTTACTTTTACAGTAGTTACATACTACTTATTTACTTTTACAGTAGTTACATACTACTTATTTACTTTTACAGTAGTTACATACTACTTATTTACTTTTACAGTAGTTACATACTACTTATTTACTTTTACAGTAGTTACATACTACTTATTTACTTTTACAGTAGTTACATACTACTTATTTACTTTTACAGTAGTTACATACTACTTATTTACTTTTACAGTAGTTACATACTACTTATTTACTTTTACAGTAGTTACATACTACTTTTTACTTACACCTCCTTCGCCTACCTCTTCGGATAGAAACGGTGTGAAGTTACGTTTATTTCTAACTAGTTTCCGCCAGCGGCTTCGCCCGTGTGATAACTTTATATATTATAGCCTATGTTACTCAGTGATAGCATTCTACTGGTGAAAGAATGTTTCAAATCGGTTCAGTCGTTTTTGAGTTTATTAATTACAAACAAACATTTAAAAAATCAAACCGAAACTTTATAATATCAATTTAGATAGGTAGATTGGTACATTGCACACGGAAACAGACCCCGTAGTAGATGTGTGGCTGACTCTGGCTTGGCCACCATCAGGGATTTTAATTTTGATAACACAAATATTTAGTCGCTAATTAGTCGAAATTAGTCGCCAAATATCAGATTTAGTCGGTCACTGGTTCAAGAGTTAGAAGGGTTTATAGGTGGCCGATCTGGAGAGAGTCTCCCCAGCTTGGCCACATTTATATCTCAAAAACTAGGATACCTAACGAAGATCTGTTTTCTCCCAGATTTAGTCGCTAATTAGTCGAAATTAGTCGCCAAAAATCAGAATTAGTCGATCACTGGTTCAAAAGTTAGAAGGATATATAGGTGGCCGATCTGGAGCGGCTTGGCCACATTTATATCTCAAAAACTGGGGCACCTAACGAAGATCTGTTTTCTCCCAGATTTAGTCGCTAATTGGTCGAAATTAGTCGCCGAGTCACAGATTTAGTCGGTGTGTAATTAAAAAGATATTAAAGTAATAAATTTCTCCATACATTGGTACAAGCAAGTACAAAACACTTTAAGTAGTTTCTAGACAATACCTATTATGTCTTAAGACGCTACCCCGACCAAACGACCTTGAGTATTCGGTCCTTCTCTGTCCCGTTGATAAGTCTCGCTCTGTCCCGCTCACTCCGCCCGCGCATTTATCACAAAATCCACAAAAAAAATGGAATTCTTTTAATAAAAAAAGATAAGCGATCTTTTCAAATAAAATAAAATGTGGAATATTTAGATTTTTAAATTATCTATCCATTGGTGTAATTCTTAAATTAACAGAACGTCAACTTTAGCAAAAGAAGCATGCTATCAATAATTTTAGAACATTTTTTACAAGGAGATTTTAAATGTATTTATAACGCATAAAAATAAATTAAAATGTGCAATGTGATGACAAGATATCGAACATTAATAATGTGCTTTTAGATATAGTTAATTACGCTTCATTACTGAGTTAATAGCCTCTGAATAACGACAAACAACGCGGTTTTGCCGGGGGGATCGCCTTAAGGTGGAATGTTTGTTTCTAAATAAACCTAAATATACAGTTATTCTTTGTTATTATATACCTACCAAAAAGGAAAGCAAGCATTACCTAGAAACAGATCTACAATAAATATTATAATGTAATTATTTATAGAACAAAATTTGGAAGTCGCTGGCAGCAAGATCGCTGCGCTCCTGTGCGCTCCGTTTCATTTATGTATGGTAAGTAAGAAAGAGATAGATGCGCGTGTACAGATGAACTACATAGAGCGAGTTGCCCGTGACGTAAATTAAAGTCAGCCAGTTTATAGTGGAACTTGTTAAGAATAGTTATGAACTCAAATAATACCGGTTTATTTACCAATGTATGAGTGTAGATAAAGCAGTGTATGAAACTGCACATAACTAATTATATCTGTGTAAAGAATACATAAGGAGAAGTCTTTGGGTAAGTTTGAAATTATATATATTATTATTATGCTTAGTTTGGTAAACTGTAAATGCAAAAAATATAGTAGGTAAGCAAAATTATCTAGTAATTTAACATTCAGTTATTATGTAATTTGAAAAAATACCAGTGGATGAGATATTTGTATTAAAAAAAGCTATTTACCTAGATTAATCTCACATTCGTACATAGCCATGTTTACGTAGGGCTGCGGCTGATCTACGTAGGTAAACATGGCTAAGTATGAATAAATTCTATGACTATTTAAGTACAAAACTTAAAATTCCACGTAAATTAACTAGTAGCATTTCTTTATCTTTGTTTTTTTAGTACATAAGATACTTTTTATTGCGGGAATATGTTCACTAGGGATAATTTTCGACATTCACACGGGCGGAGCCGCTGGCAGAAGCTAGTATATTATAAGTTCAAACTGTCTGTGGTATATCAGGGACGATTCACACCGGAACAGCAGCAGTAGATACATCATATATTCTTATTTGGCAACAGAAGTTTTATTATTCTAACGTAATTTAGGCCTTAACATTATAATTTGGTAAAACAGTTGTATGCGACTGTACATCTTGACACCAAATAGGCCAAGAGCCAGGTGTAATGTTTTCAAAGAAAATTAACCTACTCTAACATAGCAATTTATAACATAAACAAAATTATTTAATTGAGAATTTATATCTCTCTGACATTTCTAATGACTTTAGACCGATAAAACGAGAAGTATATTACACATATTAACAGAAATATTTTTATCTTGGCAATTTTTCGTTATCTTTTCGATCTAGCTCTTGGACTATACCTTAAAAGTTGAACTCATTTTATCTTCTAAACTAAGACCCGACTAAATCTGTGAATCGGCGACTAATTTCGACTAATTAGCGACTAAATCTGGGAGAAAACAGATCTTCGTTAGGTATCCTAGTTTTTGAGATATAAATGTGGTCAAGCCGGGGAGAGTCTCTCCAGATCGGCCACCTATAAATCCTTCTAACTTTTGAAACAGTGATCGACTAATTCTGATTTTTGGTGACTAATTTCGACTAATTAGCGACTAAATCTGGGAGAAAACAGATCTTCGTTAGGTATCCTAGTTTTTGAGATATAAATGTGGCCAAGCTGGGGAGACTCTCTCCAGATCGGCCACCTATAAACCCTTCTAACTTTTGAACCAGTGACCGACTAAATCTGATATTTGGCGACTAATTTCGACTAATTAGCGACTAAATATTTGTGTTATTCAAATTAAAATCCCTGATGGTGGCCAAGCCAGAGTCAGCCACACGTAGAAGATGGCGGAACGAGCTGGACAAAACAAACGGCCAGTGGTCCACATGAGCTATGGATCGCAAGGCTTGAAGCCGTTAGGGGACGCTTCTGCAGTAGGACGAGCCAGGCTGACAGTAACAGTTAACATCATCCTCTACCTAGCCTTTTCCCTACTTTGTTGAGGTCGGCTTCCAGTCTAACCGTATGCTGCTGAATACCAGTATTTTAAATTAAACGACTGCCTATCTGACCTTCACAACCCAGTGACTGGGAAATATGATAAGACTGTAATACTCCCTCGGTAAACCTGGTTGTCAGACTTTCGAGCTTCTGGCTACCCGTAACGACTGTCAAAGAACTACAAATGTCAACTGGGGCCAACGGTTTAACGTGCTTTCCGAGGCACGGAGGGGTCTCGATATGTAATGGATAGTCACCCATCCTCGGACCGACCGCGGCAAGCAAGCGTAGCTTAACCTTCGACCGAGCCGTGTGGCCCGAGAGTAACAGTTAACATTCCACGCATATCTAATGTGCTGAACATCACTAATTGACCATATCACAAACTCTTGTAACAGAACTCGCAACAACGTGTTGAAACGAAAATAATTGAAATCTCCCATTAATACGAATCCAACTCTTATGTTATAATAATGCAGCTAAACAAGTAGGTGAACTAAAATATTGATTATGAAATACAATAATTAATATCATAGCACCGAATATTTAGTTTTAGATTTTAAAAAAGTATTTGGAAACTTTCCTAAAACGGTTACAACATCAAATTCAGTGTTATAATTGCAATTCATTATTAATATTCTAGTTCGCTAGTTAGCCACATTTCTTATTTCCATTCAGTAATATTTTCAAATTAATCAAAACAGCGAAATATTCACTTTCAGAATATACGCTCTTATGCAACGTATATAAATAAATCACTCAATGTTTACAGGTTTTATGCAAAAGTGGGCTGGTTTGACTTAGAATGAGATATTTTTCCTTCTAACCTAAGATAGTAGTAACTAGATAGTACTACTACCTTTTTAGTAGATAGTTACTACTAAAAAGATCGTAGAAACTATCTTAGGTTAGAAGTAAAAATATCTCGCACACGGTTGCAAGTTTGCCTTGAAGTAACCTATCTGCTCATGACAGAAGGACTAAATTTTCGAGCCCTATTTGTGTATTTAGATTCTTAATTTGATAACCGTCTTTGGCACATAAAGGAATTTTCTCGTGATTTGAGATTTCGGTGTTTGAGTCTTTTCTGTAGGTACTGTGGGAACATTTATGATGCCGACTGGGTGATTCTGTGGTCCTTTGATCCTGTTTCATAACATTTTGCAGATGTTGGTGAATATCAAGTTTCTATAAAATTTGATGCATAAATTAGATTGAAAAAGAAACAAAAACATGGTAGTTTTATTAATAGGCGTGAACATTAATAAAATAACAATTAATTAATTAATTTACATGTTTAACAGATGATCCTAATAGGTAGTTAGAAATCTAAAAGCAGCCACACACTTTTATTAATTTACATTCCGCTGTTTAGTGTATAGAAATTGTAAGTGAGTTTCACAAAATTAATGTTTTAGAAGATAGCTTTAGTTTTCTACAATATTAATCCACATAAGTAAATAATTAATTATGATTGACACAATCGTGTGTGCCCTAAAAAAGTTGATCAGTGTTCATTTTGGTCCTACAATCTCATTCTGGATCGCTACTTATCAATATCCTTTTAAAGGTATAAAGAACAGGGTCTAACACACTCATCCTCTATAGAAAAAGGAGGATCCTCTGACCAGACTGGTGTTGTCTGGTGGGCAAGTGCACGACGATTGATGTCGGAAAGTTATATATATGCTGATTTCGCGGTAAACCCTGTTTGAGCGATGCAGGATTTCGTGTGACGTCAGGTTTTTGTTTTTGCATAGTTCGCATGTGGCGATGTAGCCGCCACATCCTCTCGCCTTAATAGACTGGTTTCGAGGTAGGGCTAGTAGCAACATGTTTATAATTATGCAGGAGTGTGATCTTTGATCCTGAAAGTTACGCAAGCGTTAAGCAGACAATCTTATTGACACCTCGTTACCTACTTCCAAAAGGACTGTCTTTCAAAGTTGATATTACTTCATTCAAATTTGATCGCCTATGACCTACTTTATTCATCCCTGTTAATGAAGACGAATCGTTTTGTTTTTGTTTTTTTATAATAGGTATATCTAATATTCGGTCCTGCGTGTCATATTGTGTGCAACATGCACTGGAACTGATAGACGCTACTAAAGGCGCTAAACTCGTAGCCAAATTCCAGGCCGAGTCAATTTAAATTGACATTGATACGCTACGAAGAAGAAGAAATATCATATTCTTATATATCATAGGTTCATAACATTCCTCGCGACCGATCAGCTCACCGGACTCTATGTTAAGACCGCCTTGAGGGAAGCCGAGAACCAAACAAAGTTGAAGAACATCATCCATAAAGCCACGAAGACCTGTCAGGGACACGACCTTCAGGAATGAAGTATGCGACTATGAAGATCATTGAGAAAGAAAGAAAGAAAATACATTTATTTCACACAGATTAACAGCACTCAATTAATACAGCAGATAAAAAATAAAAGTTTAAAATGCTATGAAAGAAATTAGCAGGGGAGTGTGCCTCACGGCTGCGCCAAAAAGGCCCAAGTTCAGTGAAAATGCCAGACAACAGACTATAAGTGCCTGACGCTGGTTTTCAACTGGTCCTGAGAGTGCGAAGTGACGGATGTAAATCAGTTTTATAATGCAACGTGTGTATGCATACTTAAATAAAATAAATTAGCAAATTATACTTGGGGCAAGAAAAGATAAAATCTATTCAGAATTATCTGTCTGTATATAATTATCATTCTGGAAAAGTTACTAAAACCCCAAAAATAAAGAAAGACAGTAACTACGCAAAACGCTTTCTTACATTACATTATTACAATAAGTCCATAATTTAAGACACCAATATGTTTTCCTTAACTTTAAAAAAGTATTGCTTACAAATAGCGGTATGAATCGATTCGTACTTGAAGAATAATTTCAAAACGTTTGCATAATATTCAGAAAAGTGACAGTTAATGTGTTTGCAATATGTATTAGAAGAATGCCATTTGTAAAGTTTTGTTTACGAAAGTGCAAGTGCATTTTGCGGTGATGCCACTTCACAGGTCTTTGTGAAAATTTGGTAAATACTATTACTAGTGGTAGGTAATGGCATCATTACTCTAGTATTCTTAGCCTTTCTCCAACTTGGCATTGGCGCTGTATGCCGTAATACAGGACTCGTCCTGTGCGGCTACAGATCGTCGTTCTCTCATATAATTATAAATTCAAAATTAATGGTGTAACTAATATGTTTGTAACAACATAATTTAAAAGAGTGTCCGTGGAGTTTCTTGCCCGTTCTTCTCCATAGGTATTGGTTCTTGCATCTCTGTATTTTGGCACGTGTCATTGGCAATCTAAACCCCGGAATGTATACTTAGAATAAGGCATCTTTATGTTGCCACACCAGTGTTCTGAATGATAGGATCGATTTTTTGTTTGCCTGACGGTCATTTAATTAAATAAAGTCATTTAAATTATATAGATACTATAGTACATATAACAGAGAGAAATTAATTAATTCATAAAGACTTTTCAAAAGGAAATCGGAGTTTGTTTTTGTCAGACAGAGAAAATTAAATTAACTAACTTTACTCTCAAACGCAAACCAGTGGAACAATTTTACTAGATCTTAGCCCTCTAAGTATAAGCTCCGAAGAACCGGTTACGAAGCATCAATCAAAAGGTAACCCATCCTTGATTATGGCAACGTCACTTAACCCTTCACATCGATTGACCTGCGCAGTAGCCATTTAGAACGACGTGTAATGTGTGTGACGTTATCGCGGAAATGCGCGCGCGCTTATATTGAGTTACAAGAACATTTACAGGCGTTATATTACGATATGGGATGCTCGACCTGTCATAACTTGAGTTGCATACTTGCACCTGATTATGAGATTGCCTTATGTTGACAGGGGTGTCAACTCACGATAACCAAGTTACCAAATTCAAGAAAAAAAAAATCCCTGGGGAAATCCTCATGGATACACTCCATCAGCACGCGTAGCATGAGGCTTTCTATTTCTACGAAGAATAGACGACTCTTTCTGTACAAAGTGACATTTTCTTTCTCCATTTTTGATATCCCACTGTAGAAATCCTTCTACAATCTATCATTTTGTCTTTCATTTCTAACGATCTTTGTCTAACTCCTTTTTTATGTAGACTATTTCAGAAGAAAGTTTTCTATCCCAAACTGTCAAAATTACTCTGGCAACTGAAAGTTGTCTAACCTAGTGAAGACAATCTGATTTTGTAATCGCCATGCTAAAAACATTAGAAAACTTTCTACTCGACGGTCACAAAGTATAAATGGTTATCTACAAAATCATGATTTTACAGGAGAGCGTTTTGACCGCAAAACTGTGATCTTCTCCTATTTTACATCATTTAGGTAATAGGGCCAAGGAAATGGTTAAGGCCAATATTATTGTAATATATTTTTGTTCCAAAATACGGTTCTTCGACACTTTGAGAAAAATTCTTGTAGTTGTCTTTATACACGTGACAAAAGTGCAGTTGTCTCTTTCTACTTTACTGCCGTCGTACTGTCTACGAGGAACGTCATCTTTGTCTACTCTTCCGTCGAAAACGGTGCTCGTGCTACGCCTGCTGGGGAGAACAGAGCATTAAGCTTTGTTCAGACCAGCGCGACGCGACAGCGCGACGCGACACCGGCTATTGTTATACCGTCAAGTTTTCTTAGAAATTGTATTGTTCGAGTCGCATCGCGGCGTCGCGTCGCGCTGGTCTGCACAAAGCTTTATGTCGGACTCCTACTGACTAAAACTCTACTGTTCTTTTACTACCATGGGTCGGGGGCCCGGGAGATACTTGTACATTCGCCGCACCCCCGACTGGTATCACCCGGCCACCGCTAGGAACGGCAAATATGGAAATGGCTCTGATGGTGATGAACGATGGTGGTAAAAAAAATGCTGTTTTTCAGAGGGATATTCTAAGTCTTACAGTCATTAGATAAGTTAAGTGGCTGAAAACTATTTAGGTACATGTCGCAACATGGGTTGTCAATTCTTTAAATTAAGTAATAAATAGGTACCTAATGGTGTTAGAGTCAAAGTCAAGTTCTTCTAACTGAACAGACTGTTGGGCTGGGGAGTTTGTTGCGCCACTTCTTCCTCCTAGCTAAAGCACTAAGAAGTGGTGAAGGGCGTGTATTTTGGGGGACTGCCTTATGTAATTTTGACGTACAAAAAGCGGTGATTCTTAGCCTAGTTTAAATAAATGACTTTTAATTTGAAAGAAAGGTAGAAGGTGAATTTTACTGATCTAATGAAAGCTTGGAGCGAAAACCATCTAAACTTACAACCCTGTATTCAAGCTAAGTAGAACATTTCCTCACAAAGGAGGTTCCTACTCACTATTTGTCTGGCTGATGCTGTAACGACTTTTACAAAATCTTCTTCTGAACACCACCATTATGTTTCTCTAAAAAAACTAAAAGAATTTCGTAACAGATTATTACTGTTACCCAACTCTATTGTAATAGAAGCAGTAAGCTATGACATTATCGTTAAAATTAATTCCAACTTAGTTTACTCTTACGACATTATCTATACTAATAAAATAAAGCTGAGGAATTTGTTTGACCGCGCTGATCTCGGGAAGTACCTGTCGGATTCAAACAATTCTTTTTGTATTTGATTGTCCAATTGTTGAGGAAGGTTACATGCTACTTAACATTACGCTACGAACCTTCATAAGGGTTGTAGCGTGATGTTAAATAGCCGAGCAAAAAGAAAAACACGCGGACGAAGTCGCGGACAGAAGCTATTTCCAATATGTATTGAAAAGTGTGTTAATACGACCTTTAAAATGCACTTTATATTAATCTATTGAATTATTACCGTGTATTATTATTGCAGCTATTTTTAGCGTTGTTGAAAAGGAGGGTAATTGAATGCTCGGGTTTTACAATAAAGTAATGATCACATCACTAGTCCCTACCTAGGCTACGGATTATTTTAACAATTGGTCCTTTGGTACGCCACAGGACCTTTTTTTTTCGAGGGGAAACCTTCAACTGGTTCCCTGGTTTTGGGGATAAGACCGGGGAGTGTGGGATTCCTACCTCACTAAAACCACCCCGGTGGTCACCATCTACACATGGAAGGGGCACCGTTACCTGTCAAAAGGCGGGTCCGAAACCTCTGTGCAATGCCTGTTAGGGCACATCTCTGGGGAGACTGTAAAGGGGTCTCCCTGAAACCTAACTGTGCAAGTGTACAAGGCAGCACGTGCGCCTGAGGTCACTCAGTGGGCGGACAGAGTCCCCACTCTGAGCGCCCGGGATCCCAAAAAATGGGGATTCGGCGTGTTCGTCGTCGAGGCGGTTGCCTCCCCGACGCCTTCTTCTACGAGCAGGATCAACCCTCTCACGATCCCGCTAAGAAGAAAACTTAACTTTCTTATAAATGTTAATATGTGTTACCCTTAACTTTAAGTCCTATCATAAATCATAATCAAATACTAAAGACGTTTTTTGCCCATTTACTATAATACCTACATAACATCACGCCTGTATTCCCCGAAGGGTTAGGCAGTGTAGGTACCTATAGTACATACATTTCGCCAGTTATGTTTGAGTCCTATATCCCATAGGGGATATAGTCCCATAGGGGGCGAGCTTATTGCCATTAACCGGGCACAAATCCCAGACCCCGCGTTGCTACTGAGAAATTCCAGATGGAAAAACTCAATAACAATTTGCCCGACTTGGGAATCCAACCCAGCAGTCAGCAGTAGCTCTTGCGACCAATAGACCAACGAGGTTTTTATCTACATTGTATAATAATAATAATTATTAGGTATGTATGAATGTATCACATCTTAATAAAATCTTATGTGATAAAAGGCACCTACTTCAATCAAAAACCGGCCAAGTGCGTATCGGACTACGCACAATGAAGGGTTGGGATGAATTTATCCCGAAAACAAACTTAACATATTAGTTGAAAAACATGTTCTCACATACATCCGATACGTCACGGTCAATTCCCCAACTGCAAATGTACGTAAGTTTCAAATCCCAATTTTTTTTTGTTTTGTGTAAGTTTCAAATCCCAAAAAATAATTGTTTTGTGTGATGAAACTATAAATTAACTATTTTCGGACTTTTTCCTTTATTAATTCTGTGTTGCTTCCTGAGAAAATTTCGTGATTCTAGTTCAACGAGAAATACCCTGAAGGTTTTGATTTATTTGCGAGTATCGAAATATGTCGCATAAATGACCGTATTTTTTTATTGCGTTCATTTAGAAGCTGGATTTTTTTAGAGCTCCAAGGGAACATCGACACACGTATTTAAAATTAATTTTAATTTGATACCTTCATGCGTTCCTGAGAAAAAGGATCTTGACAGACTGACGGACGGACAACGAAGACGACGAACAATGATCCTATAAGGATTCCGTTTTTTCCTTTCGAGGTACGGATCCCTAAAAAACAACTGACATTTTCAGTTTTTACTTCAAAACCTTAAACTTATTTACTTAAACGTCAAGGAAAAATTGTAAAAGATTTTTTGTAATTTTATTCAAATAAATGCACTGAAATATTCAAATACCAGTTTCATTAACACCTGTAATATAATCAAATGCCACAGTTTGAGTATGTACGTCATAAAAGGTGCTTACATTATTTATTACATTCAAAATGTATGATGCCATCTCAAATAGAAGACTACCAATTTAAAGACTAGCAACGCCTTTCCTTAAAACCTATAAAATATCGAGGGTTTCCTAGCAGACCAGGGCCTAACAGTACAGGCCTACATGGTCCTCTCATGATCCGACCAAGATCATGTCGGGACTATAAAAGAGTCTGTTTTGCCACTTCTTCTCAGGGCTAGTCACTAGTCATAGCATGTAAAAGTGATTCCGATATCCTATTTACAGAATAAACAATTTCATTCCAATAAGCTTTAAAATTTACAGACAAAAAGAAATGGTATGATTTGAAGTACTTAGGTTGATGCTTTTAAATTTGAAGTAGGGTGATGCTTTTAAATTTGAAGTAGGTTGATGCTTTTAAATTTAAAGTAGGTTGATGCTTTTAAATTCCTGCTGGCGTCCCTTGATCCTTTGAGTACATTATTAAATTCTGTTGACTGGGATCTAGGAAGCGTCCCAACTATGAAGGGTTAAAGACAACCTTGTTCCGTTGCGAGAAGACCTAAAGTCATAAACATCTCTCTCGCACTCTGACATAACACAGCCCCCGGTATCTAGGCAACCTACTAAGCCAAATAGACAATAAAAGCATTTACTACAGGCACTTTTGAATTGTCAAGGAGTCGGTCAGTCAGAAATATGAAGATAGTTGCCCATTCCAAAGCCTAGTAGATACCTATGCAGAAGAACGGGCAAAAAACTCCATGGACACTCTTTTATATTATATTGTTACAAAAATATTAGTTACAACATTAATGATTAATTAATAATTATATGTGGGAACGATGGTAAAGAGAAGACGTTACACGCAAATTACACTAAGGCCGTTTTTCCACTGCACCGTGAACGGGACGTCAACGAGGACGAAATGACGACGCCGAAGTAGCGATAGTACATTTATTATGACCGCATAATCTCGTTTCTCGTTGACGTCCCGTTCACTGTGCGGTGGACAAACAGTCTAACCACTACTATTGTCCCCGATACTTGTAAGAGTTTACACTCACGACTTCATCGTCTAAATTGACAGCAGCATCCGGCTCACAAGCAACATTACCATTTACAACACATCAGTAGGTACCAAAATCTAGTACATCTAAGTCTAACGGCACTAAGGTCACAGTAGAATCATTACAAATTCATTAGTGACCATGTTACAGCACAATAGAGATGCCGCCGCGCGTAATATGCATCAGACGTTTCTAAAAACGACCGGCCCTGAACACTTGAAGGTCATGTTGCAATAAATTCGTATTCAATATGTGACTTGGAGAAAAATAACTGTTTAGGCGATAAATATTCTGATAGCGTTAGTTTTACTGTATTGCAGAGGTGGATATTTGCATGTAATTGAGCACGCAAATTGGTAGGGGATTGCGGTTTTTTTTTTTCGACATATCGTGCCGTTTTGGTGGTCTGATAAGACTTGTGACCTAAGAGGCTGGACAAAATGACATTCTATCAGCGACGATGATGATGGAAAAGTCTAAAATTTATAGAACTAACATAAGATAAACTTTTCGTGGTTTAACAGCCACGAAAAGCTATGTCAATCATGTTCAAAATTGTCGTAGAAATACGAAATCGACCGATCGCTTTGAAAGCGATTGCCGCTAGTCTATATAGGGCTCTCTGAGCCTCGTGCTGTCATAAACGCAATTTTCCCAACTTTTTACGTGATATAAGTACCTACTTATCCACTTTTTTAATAAACTTTTAAAAAAATGTGGGTAAACATGGTAAAGTAAAATACATAAACTATTAGTTTCGCGCTTGTAATTTTAAATTCTTGGGACAATTGACGATCAAACAAGAACGTTTATTCCAGATCGCTGATAAGAAATCGATGTTTAAATCTTTCTTCAGCTTTAGATACTCGCTACAGTAATTAGGTACACACATACTAAATCAACCATAAGTAGTAACAATATGTATTTAATTTCAATAAGAGATGACCTACGCTTGACCATTGTGTAATGGTGCAAATGTCAAACTGTGTAAAAAAAAAAATGAAGTTAATCGCACCGAATCTATGAAACTTAGCCCACATTCTGCAATGTGAGTGCAAAATAAGTGTTAGGTGGTGTACGTTGGTGTGTGGTGGAAGTTTAAAAGATTAGCGTTACGAAAAAAAGAACGTTATAAAAAAAAAAGTTCCTCATATTTTTTTTTTCTCAACACCGTTAGTTACCAATGAGGATAGATCCAACAGACCATAAAAATTTAGTTTTTTTAACTAACACCTTCAAGTTGCCTTCAAGTTAATATCCCCATAGAAAATTTAAGTCAACTTTTGATCTATCTTGTCGATAACATCTTCTATCAGTCAGCAATCAACTATAGAGACAGATCTTATCCGAAATTTAATTAAAGTGAATATGATTAAGTAAGGCAAAACATACAACGGCGCAGGATAGACTTTACCAGAAGTGGTTCAGCAGCTTCAATATCATCAGGAATATAGCAGTTCGTCGTGGACATAGAACACTATTACTAGTGGAGTACGTGGTACGACAGCGGCTCCCTGACATCAAAAGAAAGCCACCACGCAACCATTCAACACGACGGACACTCCCCTAGAGTGACAGTCAACAGCCAGTGTCTTAGGCTTAGCGCGCACTGCGGTGCGTTTTGCTACCGCAAAATCTGTAAAGTATGAAACACAGTGGAAACGCGAGCGTACTGCGGGAAAAAAACGCATACTAAAATAAAGCAGGATTTTATTCGTTGCGATGAAAAAAACGCACCGCAAGTCACCGCACCGCAGTGCGCGCTAGCCCCGTATCGCCCCGGAATCACCGAAGAGGTCGCCTCTTCGGTGATTCCTAATAACTTCGTAACAACACTAGACGGCGCCACTTGCTGGGCCGTCACATACCTACATCAATTTAATATTAATCCCGCCCATAAGTAATTTATGATAGGCACAAAAAAACGGTAGCTAACGATGATAAATATGCAACTCACGGATGATCTGACATCAACTGAAGTTGTTTTTTTTTTCTTCCTTTCACTTACCGTTCGTAGGCTTGTCAACAGTTTAGTTTTTTGCATAATCATAACTATGTTGATGGGTCCATCATTGATGATCTAAAAATAATTTTATGTTTTTAGTTGATGTACAAAACTTGAAACAGGCAATAAATCATATTTATTTACGTTATTATGTTTTTAATTTACAGTGTAACATTAACCTACGTCGAAAAGTAATCAGTCAATTTTAAACGCGTTTATTTTTATTTGATTCGAAACTGTGTAGAATTTAGTGTAAAAGGAATTACCTACGAAAACTATTGAATAACCTACACACATAGACATAACAGACTGTAGATCTGTGCCATTTTATATTTCAGACGTGTTTAGTAACGCTCCGCGTATAAAATTGTTTAAAAGTGAACTTTCGGAAATTAACATTCATTTCTTTACCCTACACGAGTTATAACGACAGTGATTAACAAACGAGTGTAAATTACAACATATAAACTAAAAGATATAGTGCCATAAAAGCGAAAACAAATCAAAACTCAAGTGTTAAAAAGTGATTGTCATTGTCTCGAGCGCGAGCAGTGCACATGTACAAAGCAAGGTCATACTGTTCGCACGTTTGCGGTGTCTACAATACACATGAGTATTCCGACTGCAACTAGCGTGTAGCTTTGGTCGAGTGGCCGTACGTCCAACGTCGCTGTCGTCAACGCGCTCGAGTGGCGGTTCGAATCTGGGACCAAGTGAATTCTTTTTGGATTTCGCACATTATTTTTTATTTTTATTATTCTTGTGGCTTTAAAACATCTTACCGAGCTTTTTTAATATACTTGAGAAGTTATTCTATACAACAAGTTTCTCACATTCTTCCGACTGGTTTTGGCTTTTCGTCATACTTTCACACTCCAGCTTCAGCTTAAACATGCCTATCAATAGATCTCCACCACAAACACCTACGCCAAGTTCCACGTTGTCGGCCGCCCCTTTACCCAGCACGCTGCAACATAGTTCGTCGGTACCAAACATTAACGTCGAGGAACCCGGAAAGTGTGTTGATAGGGAATACCTACACGTTACACAGCGAAATAAACGCAAGTGTTTGGAATCAGGGGCTACTCAGGAGAATCAAATATCGATTTTTATGTCAGAAATTAAAACCATGTTTACCGAATTTAAAGAACAACAAAACAAAAACATTGAGAAAATTTATGAATCTATTGAAGAGATTAAAACCCAGAACACCAACATTCAATCTACAGTAGCTTTTCTTTCGCAAGACTATGACGCTCTGAAAACCCATATAAGTCAATTAGAAATGCAACTAGAATCTGAGAGGAATAACAATTCAATGCTCCTGAAAAACTTGGAAGACAAAATAGAAAAGCTTGAAAGAGGCTCGAGATCTGCGTGTTTAGAAATAAAAAATATACCTGTTAATACCCAGGAGTCAAAAGAAAAGTTGTTGGATATCGTTATCAAGACCGGTTCTGTAATCAATGTACCGATTCAACGCCATGAGATTAAAGATGCCTTTCGCGTAGGTTCCACTGAAAAAAATAACAGACCTGTGATAATAGAATTTACTACCAATATTCTAAAAGAACAATTTATCCGAATGTACAGAAAATTCAATAAAGACACACAGAACAGGCTGTCCACAGAGCACCTGAAAATAAGCGGTCCAGCTAACCCTATATTTCTATCCGAATATTTAACACCGAAAATGAGAAGACTGTTCTTTTTGGCTAGGGACTTTGCAAGCAGTAACGAATACCAGTACTGTTGGGTTACAAATGGCAAAATATACCTACGCGAAAAACAAGGATCACCACATATCTTAATTAAGGATGAATTAGATTTCCCCAAAAAATGACTACAATATTCTACTCCTTACACCTGTCTATGCATGTTGTTTATTTCCGTTCAATTTAAAACAAAGGTAATTGCTATAACATTGTATTCTTATAAAAGTAACATAAGCAATACCTACAACTTATACTATATTTTGTTGCTATGTAAAATGTTAATATTCCTGTATACGAAAACTTTATTATTAACACTCAAACTACACCCCATAACACACAACACTGAATACTTACCGTTACTCGTACACATCTATTACAACTCTACACTACACTATGAGGGAAAACGTTTATTCATCAAAATTGTCTACTATAATAATGCGCTAGAATTTTGCCATGTCTTCAACTTAAAAACCAGGTTCATTGATACAAATCGCTGTCATTCCATGGAAACTAATTTATTGTATTATCTCTTTGCCCCATACAACCAACATAATGGGTGATACATCACATATAGTAGCTGACCTGGAACAAATTAGTGTTTCAGATTCCTATTCCTGCTCTCCGGAACAATGTAATGCATATATAAAAACTACAAAAATTGGATTAAATATTTTTCATGTAAACATTCGTAGCATAGGTAACGTTGGTAATTTTAATAACCTTTTAATCTTATTAGATAGAACTAAATTGCATTTCCATGTGGTTGTTTTAACTGAATGCTGGTTGCAAAAATGTCCTTATATCCCTACTATACCGGGCTTTGAGTCTTATGCGTCCAATCATAATAATAAGAGTGATGGCGTGGTCGTATACATAAGGTCAGATTTAAAATACACCCTTGAAAAACCAATATTTGACGACGCAAACTGCCTTATTGTTAAATTCACTACCGAACTGGCGTTGATCGCGATATATCGTTCTCCTTCTTTCCGGAATATCCAAAACTTTATTACCAGTTTAGATGCTACCTTGCACTCACTCAACTCCCACAAAAGTATTATTCTATTGGGTGATATTAATATCAACTTATCTCCTGATAGCAATGATGACATGCATTCTCACCCTTACCTTGATACACTTGCATCACATGGAATGCTACCGGCTCATTTGTTTCCAACTCGCTGCGATAGCTGCTTGGATCACGCAATCATCAAATCAAAAACGAGAGTGGTCACCTTGGTTCTAGACTCGCTTATTACTGACCACGCCCCTTTGATAGTGTCTTACGACTCCCGAATCAAAACGTCAAAATCCATAACATTAAATCGACGGGTGGACCTTGCAGCATGCGTCGAAGCACTTGAGATGACAGATTTTTCACCGGTCCTGCAATGTCACGACGCATCACAAGCTGCTGATACACTAGTAAATATAATGTCTAATGTTGTCAGTAATAATACAAATAATGATCGCATCTCAAGTAAGAAACGCATACTTAAACCTTGGATCACCCCTGGAATTCTAAAATGCATACGAAATCGGGATAAACTATATCATAAAACTAAAAAAGAACCCAATAATGAAATTTCCCGAGTGACATACCTGCGTTACAAAAATTTCTGCAACAATTTATTAAAAAAATTAAAACGTGAATATGAGCGAGAAGAATTCAATAAATATAAAAAAAACCCGAAGAAAACATGGAATCTCATAAAAACAATTGCAAACCTTAACACTAACAAATCTAGTTCTAATGAGCTGCTGTCTCTGATGGATGACCCCGCACGTGCTGTTGATGTTGTTAATGACTTCTTTGTAAATGTGGGCAAGAACCTAGCATCCAACATTGATTCCAACTATAATGACCCTGCATGTGTCTTGGGCTCCCATGCAATAACTACCCATCCAAATTCAATGGCTATTTTCGAAACTGATAACGAGGAAATTGAAAAAATTATACTCAGTCTTAATTCTACGAGTGCGGCTGGGTGTGATGGCATTTCTACTATGCTAGTCAAAAATGCAAGACATACTCTCATCCCGATTATGTGCCATATCTTCAACCTCGTTTTCGCTACAGGGGTTTTCCCCTCGGTATTCAGGACGGGTTTGGTTCATCCTATACATAAGAGTGGAGCTAGAGACCGTGTCGATAACTATAGGCCTATTTCAGTGCTAACTACTTTATCCAAAATTTTAGAAAAACTTATAAATAGCAGGCTCCTCAGTTACTTAAAAGTCCAAAATATTATCGCTGAGAACCAATATGGTTTTAGATCCGGCAAAAGCACTGAAGATGCAGTTTTGGAATTAACTAATACTATTGCTAGAAACCTAAACAATAAATTAAAAACAATGGCAATTTTCCTAGATCTCTCTAAAGCCTTTGATACGGTCTCCATCCCACTCTTACGAAACAAACTAGAACGACTTGGAATCAGAGGTTTGGCCCTAAATATTTTCACAAGTTACCTAACAGGTCGTTCTCAGACTACTAGAATAGGAAATTACACAAGTCGACCCCAATCTATCAGTCATGGTGTGCCACAGGGCAGTGTACTTGGACCCACCTTATTTTTGATTTATCTAAATGACCTCTGCAACCTACCTTTACTAAACTGTAAAATTATAACATACGCAGACGATACTGCAATAGTAGTACATGGTAATGATTGGTCCGATACGCTCTCTCATGCTGAATCTGCTCTGCAGACTACTATGACCTGGCTAAGGAACAATCTGCTGACCCTTAACTTGGGTAAAACTAAATTTATGACCTTTTCCCCTCGCAGAACATCACAGCCGACCTCTGACTACACACTAACAGCTCACAAATGTAACCCTATCACAAACCAGGACTGTAATTGTACTCAAATTGTCCGTACTCATTGTATGAAGTATCTTGGTATCTATATTGATAGTACTCTGTCATGGAGTGAACATATAAAGTCACTGGTGGGTAGAGTCAGGAAACTAATATATGTGTTTAAGAACCTGAGGGCCTCTGCTGATTTCCCTACATTAAAAACGGTATACTATGCTCTAGCTCACTCAATCATAACCTATTGTATAACAGCCTGGGGCAGTTCTGGTAAATCCTCATTACTGCGAGTGGAAAGGGCGCAGAGGGCAGTTTTAAAAGTTATGGCCCACAAACCAATCCGCTTCCCCACAAAGGAACTCTACGCATTATGTGGGATACCAAGAGTGAGACACTCATTTACACTTAGCACCGTACTACGTAAGCACTCCGAACTGACTTACGATGCTGACCTCATTAAGCATAGACGAAGGTCTATTAGAGTCTGTTTAATCGAGCCAGTAGGTACCGAAATGGTTAGACGTCAATATAGATACCTAAGCTCTATTTTGTACAACCGAGTAAATAGCGTATGTAACATATATTCACTTAATCTGAGGGAGTGTCGAGTCACCGTTGATAAATGGCTACATACTCTTACTTATGAGGAACTTGAAATGTTAGTTAAAACGTAACATATACATAGGCACGCACTCACAACACCACACACACGCACAACACAACATATCACACGCACACTTACGCACACCAACACTCCGCACGCACAAAACACCACACCCACATACACGCACAACACATCACTTGCATATTTTGATTACCATACTTTTTTTTGCTTTTATATTATTTTCTGTTTGTTTTTCCTTTTTATTATTATTTGTTATTTTTCTTTTTAATTTTCTTTTTAAGTTTTAAGTTAATAATAATAATTTGTAAACGCTGGAGCACTTACGCATAACCTTTTTTGTATGGGCGTTAATGGCTGCGACACAGTTTATAACTAATGCAGTCATTATCGTACATAAATTTTTATTGTAATTGTGTTTTTAGTTCTAATAAATATTATTATATTATTATTATTATATATTTTGCTAAGTACCTGGTACATGTTGATGGGCCTACACTGTTCTCTCGTACCTTTTAACACTGTAATTTGGAAACATTGTAAAAACCATTTACTTTTAAAAGAGTAACCGTGGAGTTTCTTGCCGGCTCTTCTCCATAGGAAACGACCAATTGGAACCGTGCACCTAGCTTCTGACGTTTCATAAGTAATATATTTAAAATATTTTGAATTTGAATTTGACATAATTAAAACTAGGTTCACAAAATAGTTAGACGTAGTATTAGATATTCCAATCGCTTTTGACTTGAACCACAAATAAACTTTAAAATTATGAAATGTCAGAAGTAATGTAAGCTCTCTCGTCCTCACTTTGACCTTAAAGTAACTAATAAGAGGCCATAATTTCAACTCCACATATTTCAACTTGTATCTGACCGTACAATTTAAAGCTTGTGAAGATTAGCGCGACTTGTCGTGCGACGTGACACCGGTAATTTTATACCGTGAAGTTTTCTTAGAAATTGTTTCGTTAGAGTCGCGTCGCGCCGGTCTGCACCACGCTATAATCCAACTGTTTGTATGTGAGTGGCTCTTGGCTAAATGATAACAGCCGCACGGGCGATCGAAGGTAAGGCTACGCTTGCCGCGGTCGGTTCGTTGATGGGTGACCATCTTTACATACCGAGACTCCTGCGAGCCTCGGAAAGGACGTTAAGCCGTTGGTCCCGGCTGTCATTCGTAGATCTTTGACCGTCGTTACGGGAAGTCAGAATCCCAAAACTCTGACACCCAGTCTTACCAAGAGGTATCGTGTTACCAAGTAACTAGGTTGCGGAGGTCAGATAGGCAGTCGCTCCATGTAAAATATTGGTATTCAGCTGCATCCGGTTAGACTGGAAGCCAACCCCAACATTGTTGGGAAAAGGCTATGCGTAGGCAGATTGATTTATTTGTATGTAACCATTCTACGTACAAGGTGTAATTATCAAGCACCGATAGTTGTCAACCGTTCTTTAAAAGCCTGAACATTCTTACCCTACCATCACTGTATATCTACGAAACAAATATATTTGTCAAAACACACAACTCACAGTACAAATTAGCTTTTAAAAGTCACTATCGCAAACTACGTGACAAAAATGAGTTAGAGCTTGAAATCACACATGATAAAACAGCCTTAATGAATAAAAGCACTTTCTGTATGGCCACAAAGATATTTAAAAAGCTGAAGACATTGAAATCGTTTTAAACCTGGACGAATTCAAAAGAGTGCTTATGAAAATATTAATTGATAAATGTTACTACTCGCTAAAGGACTATTTGGACGACAGTTCTATAATGCCTCCTATAGATAATAAGTGTTAGGTCATCTGTTTTGACATTACTGTATTTATTTTAACTAATCGACTTTGCAATCCATTGACATTATTCTAATACATTTTATTGACATTTAACATTTATGTGCTACCTTAGATTTAATTGTTGACATTGAAGGAATAGTTTAATAATTGCTTTGACATTTCTGTATTAATTTTAAATTTTATGACTGACATTATTTTCTATTTTTTTTTTCCTGACATTTTTATTTTTGTTGCTCGTATTTCTTAAATTTTATTGTTGACAATTTGAAAATATTTATGTATCGCTTACACTTTAGCATTCTTGTTTTTTATAATTTAAATTGATAAAAGTATTTGTTGCACGTAGATACTCGTATTAATTAATAATTAAATGTAAAATTGATCATCATATTTGTACGCCAAATGGCAAAACATAGAGCGCATATGAGAATGTAACACCTGTTTGTAACTACCTATGTTAACATATAAAGAATCTGAATCTGAATCTGAATTGAAATAACTGAAAACCTGAAAAGGGTCACTGTACTCATCATTACGAACAACTTATACTAAAACAAAATCAGCTGTTCCCTATATTTTTTTGTTCAGTTATGCGAACATAAATGTATGGAGCAACTGACTCTTTTTTCACGATTTCAGGGTTACTCCCATTGTATTGGTTTATAATTATGAGTGCAATGCCCCCTTAAGAGGTTTTCAGTTATTTCAATTACACATTTATGTTATGTTTGTGTACCGAGCATTGTGTTTATCACTTCTTCAGTTCTTCTATCAGTGATAAACACAAGAATTACAACTTGCTGATTGATATTCACCACCGCATGAACTATATCATACTGCCTATAACGATCCCACTGTTGGGATCGTTATAGGCTGTATGATGATGCAGGCCTCCTCTCGGTGAGAGGGAGTGGGCCGTAATCCACCACGCGGGCCCAGTGCGGGTTGGTTGTTGGTTGCTCTCGCACTTACGAGAGAAAAAGATCACATTCTGTATAATATTGACTACGTTTCTGACTGCTGCCTGTATTCATACATAACGCCTGTGTTCCCCGAAGGCTTAGGCGAGCGAGACGTGTACTTGTAGTACATACACTCATATTTCGCCAGTTATGTTTAAGACCCATGTAATAGGGGCGCGCTTATTGCCATCCCCCGGGCAGATATCCAAATTAGTGCCCGGTTGATGACTGTAGGGTCGCCTTCTGTTACGTTATGAAAAGCAAGTAATCTAATAGCTGTAGCTTGAACTTTCTGCTACCATGAACTACCATCTACGGACAATTGAAATAACGAGGCGTTTACGGCATTTTGCAATCGTTTGTAGTTCTGTAGCAATTGTTATTAACTGCGTGGGATGGTCACACGCTCGCTTATTCTGATAATAGTCGGAAAAATACTGTTCTATTAGCAATTAGTTCACCTTTTTTAGTGTATAATTATCTTTTTAGGCGTATCTTTATATTATGTCTTGTAGACGGAGGAACTTAGCACAGCGGAGTAATTGTGTGACATACGTACAGTAGCAATGGCTTTAATTTTGACCGTTCAACAACATTCATTCCGTTATTTACGTTGCTGAGCAGACCAATTTTTCGAACATATGAAGCAATGGATTAGCAATATCCTTCAACTACTTTGTAACCACGTATGTTTAAAAATCAATCAGTATCCTTCAAAATCATTCAGTTGTGATTGAAAGTGTGTTGCGCTACTATGGTGCAGGTTTGGGTCTGGTGTAGTCAGGGACATTCATTATTAAGCCACCTACGTCAATTTTCCTTATTATGACCATTGTATACACCTGTCAAAGAAAATTGTGTTTTGAATAAACGGACAAAATAAGTGGGAAGTCAATTTGTTAAACCTTTATTTTCCTGACTTAACCTTAACCGTAAAAAGTGGTTGATACACGAGACAGTAATAAGCTTATCTATCAAATAACAGTAAACAAAACAAGGATGCATTCGTACATTTTTACATCACATTAACACAGAAACCAAAGCAAGTGTAGACAACGTTACAAACATAAATCAGGACCAATGCTGTTACCAACAGCATTCTTTAAGCTTGATTTACCAGTTATGCCAGCGGCTATGCTTGTTTAAAATCCCAACTTAGATATTAACCTCCAAACTTGAACGCTAGACCGATACGTCATCATTATCTTCACAACTTATTTAATATAATCGTCAGAGAAATTTTTAAATCGATAGCTTGATTAGCCTTAATTCGGGTATTTTGTTTCAAAGAATTACTTGATATGAATAATCTGTTCTTGACCCCATTGTTGGTGCTACTTAACATTGTTGATCAAATTATTGAGGTGCTGTATTACAATCGACTCGGCGAGTGACAAGACGACTGGTGATAATTGATGACCCTTTTTTTTTTATTGTAAGAAATTATCTAATAACTTCTCCCGCTCTGGGCGGAGCGGGAGGGCATGTCAGACTCTTACTGACTAAAACCCACCCGTGTTCCTTTAGTGTTGCCTTTACGTTGCCAGGGGCCACGGTATCCCTTCCGGACTTTCCCTCGACCCCGGCAGGCATCGGTCCTAGCAGACCCCTTCTGTTGTGCTGACATCTCTTTGAGGCGCGCGTGGAACACAACGCGCCGTCTACCTGGGCCTGGTCCTTATCGGACGGCGAGCTATAATTTAGACCCTGTCCGACCCAACTACCAACTTTACTTAGCGGCTTCTCTTGGTCGGTATTCCCATAGCTATAACTACTGGTACCTACTGGATACTCTTTTGTGTTACTGCATGAGATGTTCTCATAAGAATAACTGATGCATTTCTTAAGAATTGACACAAGGAAAGAGATTCCTATGAAGTCAGTTGGTAAATAAGAGGCGAGCTTATTGCCATCAACTGGACACAAAGCTAGACTACTGGGAATTTTCCAATGGAAAAACCCAATAACACTTTGCCCGAACCTGGAAATCGAACCCAGGATCTCATGCCCAGCAGTAGCGACCACGTGATCATTTCTTTTCTGTAGCTGTGGATGATGATGATTTAGATAATGCTTATAAAGTGACTGAATGAATACAGCCTTCAACAACGTAAGATGTCTATTTAATGCCCATACGAGGAAAAATCTCTTAGTAAATAGCAAGCTAGTAAAGAAAGAAGAAAGAAAGAAAGAAAGAAAATACGTTTATTTGCGGTACACATGACGCAAAGAAAGAACAAAACACAAAAATAAACAATTTGGGGGAAAATATGCGTCACATCCACGCACAACGGCCATCGCTCAGCTTAATGCTGCGACCCTATACCTAGTACGTCTGTCCTGGTGTATACAAAACTATCCTCATTTTTGTATATGCTAAGCGATAGGAAGCCACGATATTACTTGAAAAACTAAACTCATGTGTCTGTCGCATAAGAAACAGTCGTCTATTTTAAGCCCAACCTGTTTTGCATATACAATACAATGTCACCAATCGCAGATTCACTTTTGACATATTGGCTGTACTGAACTTGGCATACATTATGCAGATAGCCGACTTTTCGATGCTTCGACCTTGATCTAGACTAGGTCAATGCACGAACACGTTAGGATTATTAATAGCTCCTTGTTTATCGATTTATTGGTCCTTTGGTACGTTTTATAAGTTATGTAATGGCAGCTCGAATGACCTTCAAAAGGTAAATTGGTTTGGCCAGAACCATTGCAATTAGTGATCACAAGCTTGTGGCAGTAATAGAGAATGCTGTTTTATTATCCTTTAAATCTTTCGGGACGTTGAGCTTTACGGGAGTAGCTTATGGGTGGTTAAAAGATTGAGCATGGTAATGGGGCTGACGTTAGTGACGTGAGTTATCATCATTATCTTTCTGCCCTTGTCTCATGTTACTTGGGGACAGTGCAACACGTTTTTTCTTCCAGTGTCCCCTGTTAGCCGACACTCTGTTATTAACTCTTTTTGGATGTGTAAGATCGTTCCTCTGGCTTTCCTACAATCTGTAGGAGTGATCTCGTGGAAAGGGACGGAAGTGTGTAATAGGAACCCGGGAAAGCGCGCGCTATTTGACCAATGAGCTCGCGTGGTGCTAGAGTTGGCCATCAGATGGTACCAACCCGTCTTCCGAGAGGTTGGGACTGTCAGCCAAGATTTCAGATGTTACACATCATATGTGACTACTGTAAGTCTCGCCCGTTTTTTTTTTTCATATCATCCCTAACACAATACATCCATCTTTTCTAAGTTGTTCCTCTCCCTCTCCCTCCATCAACATCGTCTACTTACTTTAGTTAGTTAGTTACCTGCGTTTCATCCCTCCTCTTCACATCTATATAGTCACCCATCAGTAAGACGTTCTGTAGTCATTACATTTAAAGTAAGTACATCGATCTAGATCGGCGGCGGGAACTGAAGGACCAATTTATTTTGCTGTGTTGCAATTTGGTCAATACCTATGTTCAGGAATGCTGAATGCTGGAGTTAAATGGTTGTCATTTTAATTATATCCATTAAGATGGCCCACTACATGCCAACATCTCATTTGAGTTAGGTAAAGAAAATGCACATAGACACGTAATTCTAAGAAAGTTCATACATTCCATAGAAGCTAATAGGATTTCAAATAATCAACATTTTGACTGAATAAACAGAATAAAATTCTACGAAAAACGCAGTATGTTAATAATTACGTAAGATTGACAGATTCACGCTAATGTAATGATAGAAATCGCACATTTCTGTGTACTTTAGCCAAATCTTTGTTATTTGACTTTATATTTGGCAAAATCTAATAATACGTATGCCTCAACGTCTACAACCAAACCCAATAATAAACAGACTCGATTAAAAAAAACCAGCCAAGTGCATGTCGGACCACACACAAATGAAGGGTTCCGTAGTTGGGATGAATTTATCCCAAAAACCAAACTTAACAATGTAGTTGAAAAACATGTTCTCCCAAACATCGATATACGTCACGGTCAATCCAACTAACTCCAAATGCAAACGTAAGTTTGTAATCGCAATTTTTTTTTTTTTTTATGGGATGGGATAAAACTACAAATTAACAATTTTCGGACTTTTTCTTTTACTTGTGCTGTAAGACCCTGCTTCTTGCCATGAATCTAACTCAATGGGAAGTACTCTATAGGTTTTGATATATTTGCGAGTATCAAAATATGTCGCAAAAAAAACCATATTTTTTATTACGTGGACTTAGAAGGTTGATTTTTTTTTAGAGTTCCGAGGGACCGTAAACCTACATATTTGATATTAATTATATCCACGCGTTCCTGAGAAAAAGTGTCTTGACAGGCTGACTGACAGACAGACGGACAGACGAACAACGAAGTGATCCTATAAGGGTTCCGTTTTTTTTGTTGTACGGAACCCTAAAAAGGTATCAACAAGACATCGTAACAAAATAACATCAGTTTTCGTTTATAACCGGAGTCACACGTCATCTTTAGGATTTAGGCTTAGATTTATTTATGGTAATAGAGTAGTGTTATTGAAAACAGTCAAGGCTCTAAAATAATTGTTTTATTTTTATTTGGGGTTTATTATGAATAATTATAGATAACCAATATATTTTCAAAAATATCCATTCCGAATGTTAATCTCGATGGTGTTCCAATAGACCGAGTGGACCAATTTAAATATCTAGGGCATTCTAGGGCATCTACTTACCGATGACCTTAAAGACCGTGCTGACAGAGCTCCCTTCAAAATGGTTGAGTTTAATGGTGCTAATCCATGCATCATGTTCGTGAACGGGCGCCATCAGTAAGGACTGGTTATATCTTAGTTGAGTGTCCGTGGAGTTTCTTGCTCGTCCTTCTCCATAGGTACCTACTACGCTTTGGAATAGACAACTAGCTTCATCTCTCTAACTGACCGACCCCTTGACAATAATTCAAAAGAGCCTGTAATTGGTTTATTTGAAATAAATTCTTTGAGTTTGAGTTTGACATGGACCGGGAGCGGAGGGCGCTGTCGTCGGTGCGAGCCAACATGATAGCCCGCAGGTTTTCAGGTCACGCTTTTTGAACGTACTGCACATCCCTGTATACGTGCAGCCTGTGGGTTGACTATACTGAACGGGCATACAGTGCCCTCTCCGTGTCCAGTACAACAACGCGTTCCGGGCGGTGTTGGGGCTGCCCCGTTTCTGTACCGCGTCAGGGATATTCGCGATGGCACGCACTGATTGCTTAAACACTTCTATGCTCAAGCGGTGGGCGTGCCTGGTGCGCCTGGTGCGGGCCAGCCCCAATGTCATCCTGGCAATGATCGCCGACAGGCTGGACTGCCCTTATGTCCGGAATTGCTGTGAAAGGTATGTCGCTGTTCAAATTAGAAAATTATAATTATAGTGTTTTTATTTATTTTTATGACAAATAATGTGAATTAATAAGTTTAATTTAATTGAATGTTTGCATTGTTATTGAAATTGTGTGCCTAATAATTAGGATAAGTTTAATTAAGTTATAAGTTTATTTATTTTTATGACAAATAATGTGAATTAATAAGTTTAATTTAATTGAATGTTTGCATTGTTATTGAAATTGTGTGCCTAATAATTAGGATAAGTCTATTGGTACTTGATTATGAATAAATAATAATAATAATAAATGTATTCTTTAAGACGACCAATCACGATTTCTTTTTTATCCGTAATACTTTTGCATCCGCTATAAACCGCCATGTTGGATTTTTTGTGACGGCATATAGCCTTTTACCTGTAGAACAACATAACACTGCTAATGACACCTTTTTGTCGAAATACAATACGAGTAGTTTAGGAGTTATGAGCGAACAGATGAACATAAATACATACATAGCCTGTTAAAATGCCTTTTTGGGTTTGCCATAGTTGGATAAAAACATAAAATATAGCTTTTAAGATTTGAAATATTATGGCTAAGAGCTAAGAATGTTAAGCAGGTTCTTCAACTTCCCAAATGCAGCGTTAAATGAATACCGCTCTAAGTGGTTCTCATTCCCCAGTAACAGTTGGATTATAGACTTTTAAGGGCATAGACTCCGTGCTAGACTGAATGCAGTCTGTGCAAGACCGGAATAGTGAACTGTAGACAGATTGTTCCATTTACAGTCCAGCCGTCGAGAGAATCCGTTCCTGACACCTGTCAGTTGGACAATTTCTAGTAGTAATAAGGATCAAATTCGCAAAATACATATTCGTTAGTCTGAAACTGACAGGTGTCAAGAACGCATTTTCTCGATGGCCGGACTGTAAAACTGTGTGTTTTAGAAAACGGATCGTTTTAACTTGTAACAAGGGATATCTCTTTAATACCCATTTCCTCAAATATGTACAAAACCAATTAGAACTTTTAGATGTAGCGTGTGGTCTTTAAGATTAATATAAGATAGTTAATTGATTCAGGCGTGAATTTGCGGAAATCCATTATAAAATACAATAGACGACGTATATTTAGTAATCTAATCCGCGTAACTGTTCTTCAAGAGTCATAAAGAACCCTGTAAGAAATCGACACGTGTTTCACCTCTCAACGAGGCATCCACAGGATGGCGATGCAGTCTCGATGCTTGCAGCAGTGCACTCTCGACGCTTGACGTGTCCACACGTCGGGATTCAAGATTAATATAATTATTTAATGTTATCTGCACTGCCAAGCAAAGGAAACTGTATCATGGCTTTAACAAAGATACGCATAAAATCATAAGCATTAAGAAGCATAAAATCAGCCATAATTATCTCACTGCTGGGGCACAAGCCTCCTCCACGCGAATCAAAGCCGGGCCCACACGTCTTCAAATTGTTGGTGCACCTCCAGTTTCCTCACACATTTTTCCTTCGCTATTTTCGAAGCAGTGGAATTAGATACATATTCGTAATAGTCTTAAATTGCAAATACATTCTTAAATCGATTTACCCGTTTATCGTCCAAGGAAAAGCCTCCGTAACTAAGTCACGACGTATTTAATTGGAGCCAGACGCCCCGACCTCGTCGCACATCACATGTGCGCGGCGCACACCTCACATCGCATATTTATGTCCAGGTGCTCGAATGGTACTAATTAGTAATTGCTGCGTCTAGGAGAACGTACTCGCCGTATTGCACAAGATGCATTGAATCTTCTTCGTCTGTAGCGCGTTTTCTCTTAAAGAGTACGTGTAGACGTGTAACGTGCACCAATGGGGGGTAAGCAGAAATTACAGAACGCCACCTGCTACGATTTTTCCATACACCTTTTCCTTTACGTTCTACATTTGGTCATACAAGCAAGCCGCGGGTCAAACATTTTATTTGGTATCAATATTAACAGTAAGCGTACTTTTTTATGTATAAGCAACTCTAAAGGTAAATTAGATGTGAGCACTACAATGCTCACATCTAATTTACTTGCCTTTGAAGCCTCTCAGACCATTTAAAAAATAATTAGTCTGATAAATGTTCTCTGCTCGATTGTAAGTGTTGAGCAGCAGCACTACAGCAGCGTTAACATGTTTTTCAAGATTTTAAAATACACATATTTTTTTTATTTTTATTTTATACATTATTATTTTCATGCACGTGTTTAAATGCCTCGTTATTATTGTGGTCGTGGTGGAATCGTGGTTCTTCAATTAGCAGCCCGGAGTCTGGTATCCGGTTGATAGCAAGAGACTCACCCCCTTTTACCTACATGGGACTTAAATAACTGGGGAATGTGGCTGTGCTATAGGTACACCTCTGCCTAACTCTTCGGGGATTACAGGCGTGGTGTTATGTATGTGTTTAACTAATAATTACCTGGAAAAAAACTTTTATCTTACTTTTATCTTTTTAGTTGTGGTTGACCAAGGTTTTGAGATGTTTTCCCTTTTACACCACACCCGTAGCTCGTATCAATAAGCCAGGCCGTCACACTTATATGTATTAGTCCATATCTTGAAAACTACTGAACTGATTTTGATGAAATTTGCACTGTTCCCTTAGTTGAAATAAATGTAAGCCAATAAAAAAATTGGTCACGACCCGATTAATACTTTCGGAGAAATGCGTGGACAACATACATACCTACTAACATAAACCCAGAAAATTTTGTATATTTGTTTGGAAGCCCTAATAGATTATCATAATTATGTGAATAATTTGCAGATCCAATAATATTACATACATACGTGTCGAATTCCTAGCTAGCTTCTGACGTTTCATAAGTGCCCATGTAGGTTTATGTGAAATAAAATATTTAGAATTTTGTATTTTTTTTTAAATTGAGAAACTCCTTCTTTTTAAGCCGGTAAAAATACATTATACGAGTGGTGCTTGGGTTCGATTTGTTCTTCAGACTGGCCAGTGTTATTGGATTTTTCTTATCTACAAGATTTTTTTTTCATTAACAGTTTTGAGGTTGGATTTGTGCCAGGTTGATAGCAATAGGCTCGCCGCTAAAAGGGCGGGCGGATAATAACATGAGACTTAAACATAACATTCTGCTTAACTCTACGAAGAATAGAGGCGTGATGCTATGATATGTGACATGTTTCATACTCAACAAACTATAATGAAAGTAAAAGTAAAAATTACCATATCTAAGTATAATATTATTTTCTACAAATTAAAACTAATCTTACGAGTATGTAGGAATAATTTCTACAATACCTAGGTATAGTAAGTGTAAATTAAGAATAAATTTAAATATTAAAACTACCTATTAAACCAGGATTTCACATTCAACTCAATTATTATGAAAGTAATAGTATAATTATAGTAATTGGAAATATTTGTTGTGATTGAATGATAATTGATAGGTCGCAAGCGTTACTGCTGAGCATGAGGTCCTCGGTTTGACCGAGCGGGCAAAGTATTATTGGGTTTTTCCATCGGGAATTTCTCAGTCAATTTTGATTTTTTGGTTTTCAGTAGCCGCCCGCCAACAAACTAAACGCTCATTACTAAAAAAAACAAATTAGAATACCCCTTTACAAATTAGCCAAAAGCCTCGTATACATTATTCAACACAGAAAAGTTTTACAAATTTTGTCCTATGCTTACCACAGTTGGCCCGTGAATGGGTGACCATCTTAACAGGCCAAGACCGCTCCATGCCAAGTGCACACAAACCGTAGTAGTCATGTGCAATGGTAATATTTACCGTGTTGCGCTGAAATGTGCACATTACTGCGTACCTCGGTTAAAGCTTCGTGGAGACCAGCGCGATACGACAGCGCGATGCGACACCGGTTATTGTTATACCGTGAAGTTTTCTTAGAAATTCTATTGAATGAGTCGTGTCGCTCCGTCGCGTCACGCTGGTCTGCACGATCTTTAATACTACCGTTACTCGATACTGTGCAAAGAGTTGAGCGCGATATTATGTCAAACTGCTTCTGAAACTCAGTTGTAATGTAATTTACCGATTTGAGCTTCGTGCAGACCAGCGCGACGCGACAGCGCGACGCGACACCGGTTATTGTTATACCGTCAAGTTTTCTTAGAAATTGTATTGTTCGAGTCGCGTCGCGGCGTCGCGTCGCGCTGGTTTGCACGAAGCTTTATGACTTTTTTGACTTTTAAATGCTTAAAAAAACTCACGCCTTTGGCATTAAACGCGTCTGTCTGTGTAGGGATTTTCAAACGGTTTAGCCAATGGACGGAGTGATTCATGAGGAAGGATTACATGTATAATTCATTAATTGTTTTGTGTAAATTGGTTGAAATATGACGATTGATGATATCAAAAAAAACAAGCCGACTGGGAGCTTTACTGGCGTATGGCATATGTCTATCTTCTAAGGATGACCCACAGTTACCTTTTTATCTTACAAAATGTGATTGATTTGTCGTACAGACCTCTCAGCCTACTGCCGGTACCGTCAGAAGTAATAGAAATCCTATTCTTAAGCAGACTAATGCCTATCATTAAAGAAAAAATCTGATCCCTGATCACCAATTTGGCTTCAGGCAACATCATGGGACAATAGAACAAGTTCATAGGGTCGTTAGCAACATTAATACAGCTTTTGAGCGCAAACAATATTGCGCAGCTGCATTGTTGGACATTTCTCAAGCTTTTGACCACGTATGCCATGGTGGGCTCCTATGCAAAATTAAAAAGTCCTTCCCAATAGAATACTATAAGTACATCCGATCTAGAAAACAGACATTTCTTTGTGAAGCAAGGGAAGATATAACACCATTACATAAATTCCATCCAGGTGTACCGCAAGGCAGTGTTTTGGGTCCCATCCTGTATCTAATTTATATTGCATAAGGAAGGATTTTCCAAAATTCAATACCTAAGGGAGTCAAATAAGTGATGAAAGTTTGTATGAAAAATGTTATTCCTTGAGTTAATAAACTTGAAACTTGACACGAATACTTATCTAAACAAATTATAAAGTTTATAATTTTTTGTTTTTCTAAACTACCCTTAATGATCCCCCATTAAGGGTAGTTTAGAAAAACAAAAAATTCAGTCAAAGTTTGTATGGAAATATTGAACAAGCTATCGAATTAACTTGGAACTCGGTACTAGTACTTAAAACAAAAAATAAAGAATTATATTGTGTTTCGGGGGTTTTCAAAAATCAACCGATGGCAGAGCAGTTTAACACTTTCGTCTCCACCCATTTTCCATAGAGCTCAAACGCCATGCCTGCATACATATTGACTCCAGGACAGTTACCGGCATTACGTTTGCGCTAAAGTTAACCCTCGAGGAGTCTCACCGGCATTAGGTTTAAAATCTTGTTAAAATATAACAACAGATTTTATTTTCACAGTTTATAATGCCGAATTAGCAAAGAAAACCTACATTAAAAATGACTCCCGGCACTGAACGTGTTAAGGGGCGGAATTTACTGCGAAAATAGGTATAAATAATGTTTAACTCAAATAATTGAAACGAACCAAACGTTTTTTTCATAAAAACAAGCCCTATCGAAGTGAAAGGTCTGATTCCTTTCATTCATAAACTCGAAAATCGTTAAATTTCAAAAACTAGCATTTAAAGGGGGTGGAGAGGGTTTTAAAAAAAATAGGGGAAAGAAAGTACGAAAAACATGCGGAGGAAGTCGCGGGCGAAGTGCTATGAGTGTGACAGTGAGACATTAAAATTTTCCTTATTTCCGTACCTGTAATTATTTAGGTAACTTTAAAGGCCATTGTATTTACTGGCTGTGCTCAAGGAGCATCAGTATATATACCGCGGATACCACTCATACCGTCGTAGTACCCATTCGAGTTTAAAACGCTGCAGTTCCCCCTTAAGGTATGTTTCGCAATGACGTCAGTCACTGAAAACAGCGAGAATGGATCTTAGAGAGGACTGCTTCTCGCACGGCCAGTTTTGCGTGGCCTGCTCGAGAGTGACCTCATCTAGCAGCCTGGTTGTGTTAGCACCAGAAGGCAGAACCTCTAATCTAGTATATAAAGAGGTACTTTAAGTATAATCTAAAAAAGAAAAAGTCTAAACGCACTGTGAATAACAATGTAAGTAATTTTACCCTCAGTTACCGCAATTCTGATACAACGATGAACATATTTGCAAAAAACCTTATTGATGATCCAACCATGCCACGAAGGCTTAAAACAAAATAGCCTCAGGATCTATTATTATAGACTGAAACGAAAACCGGACTTGCTAATGGGCAAGTACCGCACAAGTCTGACAACATTAATTATTACATACATATTAATTATTAATCCTTATCAAATCAAATATGTTATTTGAATCAGGCATTTAATTTAGATTAAAATATGCCTTGACATCATATCATTTATATGTAAAGTCTTATATTTATTGTGCTTTTATCATATCTCTAACTAGAACCTTATCACTTTTCGATATGCTGTATCTTATACAGGATGTTTGATGCATTATGTGCCAAATTCAAATGGTCGACTGAAGGGGTCATCCTGCTATCCTTTCAAAAAAGACGATAAAAACACGATGCACCAAACATCCTGCAGTATGTAGTGTAAATAAATAATTGATCAAATCTGCATTACACAACACAAGTTACGCGTTACTGGAAATGAATACACAAAACTTTCAATTCCGGTGCATTATTTCCGGTGATTATATCACATAGAAATTATATCATAGTGCATAATGTCATCTGCATAAAAAAATTGTATGCTTGGATATATTTTTAGGGTACCGCACGTCCGAATGTAAAAACGGAACCCTTGTAGGATCACCCGTGTGTCTGTCTATCCGTCTGTCACAGCCGATTTGTTACGAATTCAATGGCCCGATTAAGTTGAAACTTTGTACACATATGAATTTCTGTGACCCAAACACGGACGTGTAACGTAAATAAATGAATTTAGAATCTGGGTGTCACCCCCAGATTCTACATTCATTTATTTACGTCTTTTTGGGGAGACGAAAAGTAAATAAATTAAAAAATGCAAACTACACCGTGTGACATATCAAATGAAAGGAGTTACCTACTGTGAGGGTCCATTTTTTTTTTTTTTTTTTTTAATAAACAGTTTTAAAGTTATTTAAGAAAGTAAATGAAAATTTTGCTTTTTCCCCCTTGTCTCTGAAACTACTGAAAGTTCTATACTTATACAGCAAAACCATAACAAGTCTATGATCTTAAAATAAGATAGTGAATCTCTCAATATTGTGCGTACAAACTTACATTTGCAGTTGGAATGTATGGGAGAACATGTTTTTCAAGTACAAGGTTAAGTTGGTTCTTGGGATAAATTCATCCCAACTACGGAACCCTTCATTGTACGTATCCCGACACGAACATGGCCAGTTTGTTTTTGAAAAATCCGGTTTTGGAGGATTCACTTTCTAATCAGCCATTTTACTATATATCAGACACAATCCAAGAATATCACAATACTTCGTTTCGGTCCATCGCTAAGCATCATGAAGATCCTCGCAGTGGTAAGTGCAGCATAGTGAAACGAAACAAGAACAAGTGACAGTTTAAGTGCCGTGTAATTCCGGAATCAAATTGTGCATCGAGGGTATAGTGTGTTAATTGTTCCTATTCGGATTGTGATTCAGCCTAATTGGAAATTTATTCGAAGTGCGAAAGATGAAACGCACAGCGAGGCTAGGCCTGCCTTCATAGAGTGGGCCGACGACCTGATGTCAGGAATCCGCTTGATGCAGGCAGCGCAAAACTTGTTGCTGTGGCAACCCTAGAGGGAGGTCTGTGCCCATGTAGTGGACTTCTTTCAGCTTGAATGATGATGACGATGGACTGGAGAGTGTAGATCTGTGGTCGACACTACACTGAAATCACTTTACAGGAATTTCATTGTTTGTTTGTGTTAGGATATTGTGGGGAATACAGGAACAGATATTGCATCTCCAGGGGTGTAAGACAGGGCTACGTAGGTAGCGTCTCCATGACTCAATCAAGGGTCTACCCTTTATAGCAGAACTTTTTATGTCTTAATATTATTTTGCATAACAGCGGATAGCATAAACTTCATTTCGCATGCAGCATGCAGCAGGCATGGTTTTAGTCACGGTTCCGGCGCTGCGGGGCTCCGGCGGTCCCACGCGAGCTTATCGTCGCAGATGACTTTAACACTCACCACCGCAACTTCGGCTTGCTGGCCGGTGAGCCGGCAAGCCGAAGCTGCGGTGACGAGCCGTGAGCCGACGAGCCGGCCAGCCGCGGCGGCGAGTTTTAAGACCACCTGCTCCTCAGCTCACGGGCCGCCTCGCCCCTCCGCGCCTACGCGGGCTTAAATTACACTCTAGGAGTAGGGCAGACAAGACTACGTGGAGTCGGTTTTGCACCGATTCGTTTCTGTCAGTAACTTTTATAGCAAAACTTTTAAGACAATATTTTGATTTTTCTTAAATGGTTAAAATGCTATTTTATAGGAATGGCAACATGCCTAATAAAATTATTCCAAATAAAATTCTGCCATCTTGAAAGTATGCCATTTGTAAATTCGGACATATAAACATTCGGCCAAACAACAATTATATTAAATAATTTTTATGCCTTTAAAATATTCATTTAAAGAAGATTATGCCAAATAAATTTTGGAGCATCAAGATTCTGCCAGATAGAGTTATGTTATGTTTGACAAATAAAATAATGCTGAAAAAAGAGATCACAAGGCAAGAAAAAATGTTTGCACAATTTGGCTTAAGGGTACGCTAGTCGGTCATTCAAAATTCAAAATATTTTATTTCACATAAACCTACAAGGGCACTTATGAAACGTCAGAAGCTAGGTCCATGGTTCCAATTGGTCGTTTCCTATGGAGAACAGCCGGCAAGAAACTCCACACTTTGTAAATGTAAAAGTAAATGGTTTTTACAATGTTTCCTAATTACAGTGTTAAAAGGTATGAGAGGACAGTGTAGGCCTATCAAGAAGTACCAGGTACTTAGTAAAATATAAAATGGTCCACAGATCTACATTCTTCCATACAAACGTAGTATGGTGATTAGTCGTCTGTTTGACGGTGTACGTTCAAAACTAAAAATTATATCAATTTGTCTTGTCATTATCTAGCCCTGTATGCAAGCAGAATTGGAAAAATAAAATTTGGTTTGGAAGTTATGAGCGTCGAAACATCCATATTTCAACACTAATTTTAACTCGTGTTTGGGCGTAAATAAATAAATTATGTAGTAAGAAAATGGCAAAATAGAAACTGTACGTACGGGTATAGATAATTTATTCAATACTTTTATTTTGAGTAAATACATTCAGTACCTAGTTTTTTCATATTATCTATACGTCCAAAGGTCTGTTCATGAAATTTTACGCGCGCGTTTTCGTTATAAATCATTGTCTATTTCACTAAATAAATAAATCAATAAAAAATAGATAAATATATACTAAATATTTTTTTTAAATACATTCTAATTTGACTAATTAGCATGCATATTATACTCACCAACGAGTTCGAGCCGTCGACTAGTGTACCCTTAATAATTACTTCTCAATTTTTCATTTCCAAGCACAGTTTAGACCAGCATAAACTGCTACACAGTTAAATACGCACATACATGACCCATGTGCACTTGTGCAACGGTAACATTTTTGTAATGTGTACATTACAGCGTACCTCAGCATTATGCAATGAGACGAGCGCGAGTGTAATGTCAAGTGCTACTATTACTCAGTTGCTTGTAATCAACCGACTTACATGTAGTCATTTCAAATATTATCGTATTTATTGTGTTGAGATGGTATACTTTATTAGAGGACAGATCACAGTACCTATTTATATTATAACATTGTTAAATTCTTAAATTATAAAGGGCGGAAAAATAATCGCTTATTATATTTGTTTAAAGTTTTAATATAGAACAGTTATTTCAATATTATAATTTCTATGTTGTTTAAACTAAACTGTCTTAAAAAAAAACTTTAATTGATTCAAGTGTTGTATTTAAAGTTATGTCAAAAACAGTTTTCATAAATAAAAAAATAAACGTATCATATAGATACCCGTAATATAATTGAATACATCTAAAAACAATCAGGGTAGTGTATAGAGTGCCACTAGCGGCACTTTATCCCTATCGGATAAAGTGTCGCTATTTGCGGCATAATAGTGGCGCTGCCTCGGCCCGGCTAAAGTGCCGTAAGCATTCCATTGTCATTGTCACTTGTTATTTTCTATTATAGTTGAGATTAGTTCGCTGCGCTTTGTATTGATTGCTCGTATTTGTTTTAGATAATAATATCAAAAGTCACTACAATGACTGAATTTAAGAAGAGAGATTTTTTTTTATTGTTTTTTTTTTACGAAATTAAGTGAAAGCAAATGAAAATGGCTGACAGGTAGGTTAGTTTAGAACTGTGACCACGAGACGCACGAGCCGAGCGAGCGTAGCGAGCGGTGCCGCAGCAGCGGCCGGCGAGTGCTAGGGTTCGTTTAGGCACAAGAGAATGTAATGTTTTGGGAATGTGGTTTTTACAGCGAATTAACCTCAAAAATCAAACAAAATAACAAGTGACAGTGACTCAGTGACAATGACAATGCAATACTTACGGGACTATAGCCGGGCCGAAGCAGCGCGACTATTATGCCGCTAGCGGCACTTTATACACTGCCAAAACAATATTCGTGACAATCTTCTTTTATATTCTTGAGCCTAATGTCAGCGTAAACTAATACAGTCTATTTTCCGCAGTGTATATCCCTCGCGCTGGTGGCGTGCACCCGAGGCAAGACCAAGAGCTACATCCACGACCATCGTCTCTTCGGCGTCGAGAGTGGTAAGCGTACGCTTCGCAGTGCAGCCAGAGGTGGTAGCAAGGACAGCACTGGTGCTTTCTACCTCCCAGCTTGCAGGGGAGGCAACCACGGCGGCAGCGGCAGCAACTTCAAAGACTTGGAGTTCCATAACTTGGGCGCTGGCGCTGGTAGCCTTAGTAACCAAGTTGGCAAAGGAGCTGCGGATAGCAATAACTTCCAAGGGTGGGGCACTCGCACTAGTGGCGTCAACAACCAAGGTGGTAGCGCAGGCGGTAGCATCAGCAACATCCAAGGCTGGGGCGCCGGTTCTGGTGGCTTTAGTGAAGGTGGAAGCGGACGTGGTGGCAGGAGCGTTCCAGGCCCCTTCGGAAATGCAGCTGGCTTCCAAGGCTACAGTAGAGGTCCCGTTAGCAGCAAAAACCGAGGCGGCAAGAGAGGTGCCGGTAGCTTCAGCAACCAAGGCGGCAGCGGCCTCGGCGGGTACCAGAACGTCCTCATTGATTTGCAGACTTCCGAAGGACGAAACATCGACCCCCAACTCCTTGAACAAGTCCGGTCTATTCTACTCCAAGAAGAAGCTTCCTCCGGATTAGGTGGTGGAGCATCGCCTTCTTTCTCGTCATTCAGCGCGCCGTCATCCTCATACGGAGCCCCATCCAACAGCTTTGGCGCGCCCTCATCCGCCTACGGAGCCCCATCCGCCGAGTCCGGCGGTGACAGATATGGTCGTGACAAGTCCGGCCACGTTGTCGGAATTGTGTTTGACGGAATGTATCAGTCTATCCAGATCGGTGAGAACCACCAGACGACATCGAAACTTGGCCCATCAAGTCGTATCTCCCCCTTGATGACCTCGCCTATCCCGTCCCGCAGCTTCGCTTCTCTTTAGTAAATTATTTAATTAATTTGTTGTAACGTGCCAGCCGCTCCTCAGCGCTTCAAAGCGTGCGTGCCATGCGCGAATGACGCGCATTCGTGTGGGAGATGGCGATCTGCCATAATGGCAGCTAGGTTTGGTTTTGAATGACGTTAGATTTTCGTGTGATTTTACAAATTGAAGTGTTTGTTATAATAAATGAGGTATTATTAAGATAATACTTTTACATTGTTTATTTAAGTAACTTATTGCTAACTTATTTTATTGTTAGGTTAATGTTTTTGTTTTATTTATAATATATAAAGGAGAAAATAAATGTATTTTCACCGTGAACTTATTCTTTACTTAACCTTAAACCTTATAATATGGGACACAAACGTAAACATCTACTCTATCTGCAAAAAATACCGAAGAGTAAACCACAGGAAATCAAACACAAGACTACCAATATCTTCAATGCTTAAAGCTACATAGTATGCAGTCGTGCAAAAATATAATTTAAAGTAAAACATTAGGTACCAAAATGAAAATGAAGTAATTTTTTGCTCGGTTGGTATAATTTCTGTAAGGAATTCTAGTGGGAGCATATATAAATAAAATAGACCACAGTTAACCTATAAACAATATTTTTATTTTAGACACATTTGGCCCATAATATTGTTAGTAGAAAGAAACAAACCACAAACACAAAAAAACAAAAACAAACACACAAAACAACAACAAAATAATGTATGTATGTATGTATGTTTTGAAACATTTTTTTTTATTTTACTTGTACTTGAACCCAGTGCCCCAGACTAGGGCTGTCCAGCTTGTGGCTGAGCACGCTCAGGATAGTATTGGCCCTCCCACGCGTGCGGAACATCAGCGAAGCGATGCGGCGCCGCAGCACAGTGTGAAAGCCGTCTGTATGCGCGTGCGCAAAAATCGCAGAAGCACTACAGTAGCATGGGAACCCCACCAACACCCTGAACGCGTTATTATACTGTATTCGGAGAGCGTTGATGGCCCGCTGCGTGTAGTTGACCCATAGATTGCAGGTGTAGTTAAACAGAGTGATCTTTACCTCTAAACTACACCTCGCAAATCTACGCGCCAAGATGTTACAGCGGACCGCCATCGCTCTCCTCAAAATAAAGTGGTGGGCCAGTGGTAAAGGCCGCGACTTACGAGCTGTAGGTCGCAAGTTCAATCCTTGACAGACGCTATACTTCGTGTAAATTATTTCATCACCACTGCTCTCAAAACAGTGTAGGAAAACATCGTGAGGAAACCGGAATGTGCTTTGTGACGATTAGATATGTTCAACCTTAGGCTAAGGCTTGAGAGGCTTGTGTCTAAGTTATTACAGCCGCACGCGTCGATCGATCAGGTTAAGCTACGCTTGCCGCGGTTGGTCCGTGGATGGGTTGGGACCATATTTACATGCCAAGACCCCACCGTGCCTCGGAAAGCACGTTAAGGGTCGTCTGAAGCCTGAAAGTCTGCCAACCAGTATACCAAGGGGTACCGTGTTACCCAGTAACTTGGTTGTGGAGGTCAGATAGGCAGTAGCCACGCTCCACTAAAATACTGGTACCTTTGGTATTCAGCTGCATCAGGTTAGACTGGAAGCCGACCCCAACATAGTTGGGAAAAGGCTAGGCAGATGACGGCAGATAGGTGAGGATGAGATAGGTTCAACCTTATTGAAAGGCATCGGTAACGAACTAAAGCAACTGCGAGGTCGACTATGGTATCGTTAACAAATGATGAACCATGTGATAATAAAAACCTGTTTAATTCTAGGTTTCCAAAACAAACAAACAAATTAATGGGGGTAAAGAGGACCTTTAATCAAGGGCGTACCCAGCTTTTGGCCCAGGGGAGGGCAAATCAGAAATTTCTTAAGGTGGATCCGAAAAGGTAGCCCGCGAAATACAAATTTTCTTTCTTTTTGCAATTTGCAAGTCAGTGTCGGATTGTATCTTTATTAAAATATGATTCACCATCATAACAAATAAGTATTTACAGAATTATAATCTTTAGAATCATTAATACATCTCTCTAAGTTATTATTCTAATGATTACAATTCTATAAATACATATTTATTATGATCGAGAATCATAATTTGATCAAGATACAATATAACACTGACCAAAGACTGGCAGAGCAAAGCCCATTTAACCTGTCTTTGACCATTGTTGTTCTCAGCCATGTATTTACGTGTCTGAGTGTACTGAAATACCATTCAATTGTAGCCGTAGAACAAGGAATTGCTAGTAAAATTTACAAAGGCCGCGTGGCGCGGTTTTTCTAAAATTAATGCATAATATATTGTAGTTGCAAAGTCGTAACGTGACTCTAACATTAGTTTGATCGACAATAGTAGGTACCATCGAAGAACTACATATCTATACACCATAAGGACTATTTCTGCTTGCAGCGCTCGGCGGCTATAGAACTGGGGCGGTAACAGATGTGGTCATTGTGTTCACGGGATTTTGTTTTCAAACTGCTTAGATATGAAGTTCTTCGATAGGAAAGGGATATCACGACCCCGGCATACAGGCAACGGAAGGAACACGGATGGGTTTTAGTCAGTAAAAGTCTGACACACCCTCCCGCTCCGCCCAGAGCGGGAGAAGTTACTTCATAATATCCCACACTCAAAAAAAAAAAAGAAAAAGGGGATGCTGCACTAGGACAGAACTCCTTTACTTACGAGAATTAGCCTACAGTGGCCCTAGCACGAACGTGCGAAGTAAAAGTAACGTAAATTCGAAGTCTGACCGAAAGTCCTATTTCTTAAGTAACTGTAAACTGCATCATCGTTCATCACATGTATAATTTCTACATACGAGGTATTTCTCGTACGTATAATAAGTGTACCTAAATCTTGAATTAATTTAAACTAGCTTATGCCCGCGGCTTCACCCGTGTGGAGGTCGGAAATTATCCCAAACGTAGGTAGGTACTACCGTAAAGCTTCGTGCAGACTAGCGCGACGCGACAGCACGACGCGACACTGGTTATTGTTATACCGTAAAGTTTTCTTAGAAATTGTATTGTTCGAGTCGCGTCGCGCCGTTGCGTCGCGCTAGTCCACACGAGTCTTAACGCGCACGCTAGTAAAGCTCCCGTCGGCATGTTTTTTCCGACATCTTCAACAATCATCGTCATTTTCCCGCCAATTTACCTAACCCTTCCTCATGAATCACTGCGTCCATTGAAAACCGTATGAAAATCCGATCGGTAGTTTTTGAGTTTAGTGCGTTCAGACAGACAGACGCGGCGGGGAGACTTTGTTTTATAATATGTAGTGATATTAATTTATAATCATGTAGTTTGGGGTCTAGGATTTCACATTCTACTTAATTAGTATCAATGTCACAGTTAAATGAGAAAAAGTGTTTTTGATGTACGAAATAAGACTTTATAATAATATTTTTATGATCGTATTTATTTTTTTACATTTTGCATTGAATAATTTGAGTATCTAAAGTTCATTGCGAGAATAGACAGACAGGTGCAACGTTACATGAAATTTAACACATTTTAAAACAAAGCCTCGTTGTTGTGTTACATTTCATGTTGCATTGTATTAATTTAGACGGCTCATGTCTGTTACATTTCATGTACCTAATGTTTCACCAATCTGTACCTTGTGCATATGAGTCTGGATTTATGATTATTTTTATTGATATATTTGGATCGCCCTTTTTCACATATTACTTAGTTACATAACTTGCTGTGCGAAATGTGAGTGAACTGTTCGCCTCTGCCTGGGACTGCTGGCGTGATGTTATCTTATCAATTTATAATCCATAGCTATGAAGACTTTAATTTATTAGGAAGTGGTCTGCGAATAGGAATGCTGGCTTTGGTCTCATTGAACTCTGCGAACTCTCTAGATTTGTCTTACAAAGGGTGCCAACGGGACTCTATTTAAGGGTGTCAACGGGACCCTATTACTAAGAGTCCGCTGTCCGTCCTTCCGTCTGTCACAGCGCTGTATCTTTTGAACCGTAACACTAGACACTTGTAATTTTCACCTAGTATGTACCTACTACTACGGCTGCTTTAACAACAAATAATAAAAATATATTAAACAAGAAACGTGTTTTGTTTCGGTGTTTTTAGAAAATATTTTTAAATATTCTACGGTGGTACGGAACCTTTCGTGTTCGAGTTCCACTCGCACTTGTCCAGTTATTTATTAATAAACCATGCCTTTCTTATCAATATTAGAATCATATCAATGTGGAGGAGCTCGTTGCTTAGTAATAACAGACGCACGGGTCGATCCATCAGGCTAAGCTACGCTTGCCGGGATGGGCCGTGGATGAGTGACCATCTTTACATACCGAGACTCCTCCGTGCCTCAGAAAGCACGTTAAGCTGTTGGTCCCAGCTGTCATTCGTGGATCTTTGACAGTCGTAAGAAGACCGAAACTCTGACAAGCAGTTTTACCAAGGGGTATCGTGTTACCCGTGTTACTCGTGTTGTGTAACTGGGTTGTGGAGGTCAGATGGGCAGTCGCTTCATGGAAAATACTGGTATTCAGCTGCACCCGGTTAGACTGGAAGCCGATTGCAACATAGTTGGGAAAAGGCTAGGCAGATTGATTGCCTTTCTTATATTGATATGCACTCCCGACTCCCATGTTCAGATTTTATGTCGCGTTTTGTTCTGCGTATGCAAATAACTCATAGCACCTGTTACATATTACCCGAGGTCAAGATAGGCTGGGTATTACGTTTATCGTGAGAACCCGTGACCCGTGGGTCATCGTCACTATTTTGCAATAAGTTATTTTGTATAATTACTAATTTAGTCATTTGCATGAGTGTCGTCAGAATCGTTAAGGTACATACAAAAATATTAATCACTTTTCAATGTCGCTTGTTTGAAATGTAGCAATTTAGTGGTAGTCAGAGCTTTAATTAGGAAAATAAAAGGTTAAGGTTATATATCATTTTCATTTAAATGCCTACTTTACATAAACCTTATAACAACTGAACAGATGCGTATACACAAAACTTACGTCTACATTAATTACAGTTACAGTTCGAGTCCCAAGTACCTAATAGAATTGAACAAGTAATTTCATATTGGCTGAAAATTTGTTTTTCCTTAGGGCATATTAAATCTGAGCGTCAGCTGCTCCACGTGCTCTAAATTTACAGCATATCAAAGTATTCAAAAAAGTAATTTCATACGGCGCCAAAACCTCATGAGACGGTTCTTGGAATCATCTTCAACACAAAAAAAAAACCGGCCAAGTGCGTGTCGGACCACGCACAATGAAGGGTTCCGTAGTTGGAATGAATTTATCCCAAAAACAAACTTATCATTGTAGTTGGAAAACATGTTTTCCCCCATAGATCGATATACGTCACGGTCAATTCTCCAACTGCAAATGTAAGTTAGTAATCGCAAAAAAATATTGTTAATGTAATAAAACTACAAATTAACTATTTTCGGACGTTTTCCTTTACTTGTGCTGTGAGACTGCTTCCTGCCAAATTTCATGATTCTAGGTCAAAGGGAAGTACCCTGTAGGGTTTGATTTATTTGCGAGTTTCAAAATATGTCACATAAATGGCCGTATTTTTTATTGCGTTGACTTACACCCGAATACTGAAACGCCACTCAAAACTTAAGCGTTACTTATGACTCGTTTAAAGCCTTTTGATTGGTTGAAACTAGTTTTAAGTAACGCTTAAGTTTTGAGTGGCGTTTCACTATTCGGGTGTCAGAAGCTTTTTTTTTAGACCTCCAAGGGACCATGAATCTACGTATTTGATAATTATTCATTTAAACATGATGCCTCCACGCATTCAATAATGGGGCTTGACAAACTGAGACAGACAGACAGACGGACAACGAAGTGATCCGATAAGAGTTCTGTTTTTCCTTTTGAGGTACGGAACCCTAAAAAATAGTCAGCTACATGGAAGTCTTGACTGATGAGCAGTGGTTCTTGGTCGTGGTGCTTTTAGGTCGTAGGTTCGGTTCCAGGCAGGATTTATTTTGTTTAAATTATTTCATCACCACTACTCTCAAAATGGTGAAGGAAAACATCGTGAGGAAACCGGCATGACCTAGAACAATAAATTCAAAGGAAGCCATGTGACATCTACCAACCCGCACTGGGCCCGCACTGGGCCCGCGTGGTGAATTACAGCCCTCTCACCGAGAGGAGGTGTCCCAACAGTGGGAACATTATAGGCTGATTATGCAATGGAAGTAATCTTCCATAATTCTTGTTGACATGTTACGTTTAGAAATTAAAAATTTAAAACTTATTCATGAATAGTCTTTTATATTTTTACATATTACCATAATGCGTGCGTTTTGCATACATAAAGCTGTTATTGGTATTTTCAATTTGCATTTCGACATTGTAACTGATTTGGAATAAATCGCGGACACGACAACAAACCTAATATTGTACAGTCAGCGACAAAAGTTGATTGACACTTAAGTTGTTCAATTCTTAATTATTGAAAATAAATAATTTCTCAATTGCTAAATATTTAATTAAAATACAATGTATCGAACAATTTTGTGGCAATATAGATGACTACCTTCTGCCCGTCGCATCGCATCGCCCGCTCGCTGTTACTTCGTTTTCACTTAGCGTTGTTTCTGACTTTTTTAGTCTCTCTTTGCCCGTCTCCTAAGGGTCTTAGCGTGATGTTAAATAGCCTATAACCTCCCTCAAGAATTTACGATCTTTTATATGCAAAAATATTTTTGTTAAAATCCGACAAACAAAAAAAACTAATTCTTCAGCTTTATTATTAGTAGTATAGATATAGATTATTATTAGTATACATATAGAAGATTATACTGCCCTGCTAAGCAGAAAGGCGCTATCTCTGAGATACAGCCTTTTAGTATTTTTTATGCCATTCAATAGCTATAACAATTTCACGTCTAATGGTATCAGCCAAATAGCGCTATCTAACTTAAAACATTTAAAAAATACTACTAAGAAGATTTTTTTATCCTTATGTTTCCTTAAATTACATTTTACTCAAAGTAAATTTTCTCAAAACTTACTCCGCTTGAGATAGCGCCTTTCGGCTTAGCAGGGCAGTATATATACCTACGTAAAAGTAGCAATGTTAATCGACATATTAAATGTTACAAAATTTCAGACTGGTACACTGTCGTACCAACAACCATCAACCTTAGCCTATCTAAGTCAGAGTCAAACAACACATGTATTACACCTTGACGAATGAATGAAGATCCTGCAGTACTTAGATACACTTAAACTTATAAGGAAAACAAGGTCATCAACAGTGCTCATTACCGACCTCTAAGCAAAACGCTTACCATATCTAAACATAATCTATATATCTATTCATCTATACGAGTACATATAATAAATTAAAGTCGCTTTACGTGTTTGTCTGTATGTCCGTGTTGTTCTTCTAAACCACGCAACAGATTTTGATGAGATTTTCACCATCATTTAGAGAATTTATTCCGGAAGGTTTATGCTATACTATTAAATGAGCAATATTTACATGTATATATATGTATTTGTAATCACGTTCTCGAAAACGGCTCTAACGATTTTGAGGAAAGTTGCAATACTTATAGTTTTACGGTGGCGAAAAATCGATCTAGCTAACTCTCATATCTGGGAAAATTCGTATTCTTCGTATTTTCACCCGAGCAGAGCTCGGTCGCCCAAAGTTTAGAACAAGATGGCTACCTTAGAATAATGACATGGCAGCATGGAATTACTAAGTACCTACTATCATGGCAGCATGGAATTATTATACATGGAATAAGTATGAACTTTCCTATACTATTAAATGAGCATTCTCTATTTTCACCAGAGCAGAGCTCGGTCACCCTGGTATTGTGTATATACATTAACATTTAACTTAGTAGACACAGAAAAATCAATGTTTTGACTTGTCGCTATATCAGTACATTGCGCCCGAGCGAAGTAGGGGTGGGTCACTTTATCTAAATATACTTAAGCAAGCATAACAAGTCAAACTAAACCAATGAATCATGATGCTAAAAATATCTCACATCGAATGATTTACGATGTCGTACCAAGTTTTATATCTTTGTCTGACAATTAACACTAGGATTACGCAACCTACTTAGTAAACAATACCCACTGGTGACTCATGTGAAAATGGAAATGGCTTTTACCTATTCACTTTAGGACTACATTTATGTTTGTTTGCTTAAGATTTACATGGTTTTCTAGTCACAGCTGACAAGTGAGATGGTTTGCATATTTTAGCTAAGTCAGTCTTGCCCGGTTTCTATAAGTTACCGGGCGTTATTGTTCTTGTTAGAACTCGTAGGAATCTTCACAGTATGAAAGCGTGATAGCTTAGCATTTTAATGTGTTGCTCCTTCGGTCCTTCGGTTCCAAAGGACAATGGTCCTTTGGAACCGAAGGACCGAGAAAACCGACCGAGAGTGAGTCCGTCAACAGACGTAATTGTATACCTACCAAATGTTCGATTGATAATATCTAAACAATAACTTTTGTGCCTTAATAATCTTAATTATTAAGTCATATATTAATTATAATATTTACTTATATCTTTAGGGTATGATAAAAACAATACACATTGTTTAATGTACATAGATTGGTAGTTACTTACATATCTGCAACAAACTGAAAACGTCTTTAATAATAATTGGTAGGTACTGTACTTCCAATTTCAAAGACCAGAAACCACTTTAGAATCACCATCATGGTTCCTGAAATTTGAATTTGTTATAAAAACCAAACAGATTACAGAAAACATGGTGATTCCAATTTTTTTTTTGACAAATTGCTTGTTTTTATGTATGCTAAATTAAATTACACATACGATGAAGCAAATTACTGTTACTAAGAAACCACAAATCTGAGTCTAAGGTCAAATGATTTTATCAAAACATCTCAGATATCTACAGCAGTCTTAAAATTCAAACTTTAAACTCAAAGAGACACTCCAAACCCTTGACCTCGCCGGTCAATCATAGAAAAAATCTAAAAAAAAAATCGCATGACGCCCTCCAATTAACCGAAACTTCCTATTCGGATGGTAGCATCTCCCTTGCTTACACAACCTAAGCTATCCTTTCTCCGCCCCACCGCGGCCGTACTTTACTATATATCACCAGACACCATCCAACATCTTCACATTACTTCGCTACGTTCCGAAGTGACCCACCACTAAACATCATGAAAGCCTTCGTAGCGGTAAGTCCAGTGCAGTGCCTGTTTTAGTGAAAAGAAAAAAAAACAAAGTGACAAGTGCCGTGTCGTTCTGAAATCAAAATAGTGCATCGGGAATCGTGTGTGTTCGTTTTTTTTTTTTGGAATGTGATTCAGCCGAATGCACTTTGTTGATTTCTGAACTTTGCCGTTTATTCGAATTTGGATTACGATCGTGGTTTTATATTTATACTTTTATCTATTCATAGCATCAATTTAAAAAAGACTTCATTATTAATCAAAACAGTGGTCTATACTTTTGAGTCATGAATAGACCATTTAGTGATGCACTGTGCAAAACATGACTAAAAATAAAAGAGTGCAACTTTATTGCATTCTGGTAGAGTCAAGAGTGCAACTTTATTGCATTCTGGTAGAGTCAAGAGTGCAACTTTATTGCATTCTGGTAGAGTCAAGACTGCAACTTTATTGCATTCTGGTAGAGACAAGAGTGCAATGCCTAGTTCGATACTTAGGACCTTTCGCACAGAAATGTGCATGTTGTTTGTATTCAAAACACGATCGTAATCTGATCTCGATAGCTTTTTTCACTAGCCTACATGATAAGGCATAGTAATTATCGATAAGGATCTCGATTTACGAGCCTAAAAATATGCGTAACAAATGAAAGTACCTAATAACTTATTTTTGAAATAATATTATCTAATATATATTATATAATAATCCTGACATTGAGAGCTACCATTATTTTGCATAAGTATATTTTATTACCTAATTTAAATTGCAAATTACTCTCGGCTATGCTTTCTTCAGTCAGATTATAGCCAGAAAAGATCGCGGCCAGTTAAAATAGACAACCTCATTAGGTTTTCCTACAACATTAAATATACATAAAGTTGCCTTTCCTGTCAAAACTTTCCACATGGAACCTAAAAATACTGAAAGTCACATCACTATTTTCCCAAACAATTATCTAAAAATCGATATAATAAATCTTGAAGATACACGAAGCGCCATTCAAATGTCAAAACGCATACATTTTAAATGATTTCACACGTTTGCCGCCCATTGTGTTTGAATTTACGGTTTTTGTCACATCACTTTTGTCGTTCTCATTAGAATACCGGAGTTTCCTTTCTTTGTGGTGATATAAGAATAGAATGTACCCATAACTTGGTTTTTTGACTTACCGCTGCATTTTCTCGTCAATTTATTCCAAAGACTTCGAAATTATTCTGAAAATATTTGCGAGTACCTAACCCTTAGTAAGGGTTGTGTTTCAATCGCATGGCCAATCTCCCTATTTCCAATGCAAGACAACAAAAAATCCTATAAAATAATACTAGGTGAAGCCTCCAACGCTCAGCAAATCAAAAAACCCAAAAAGATTCCCACAACACTTCACTAAAATAATTACTATACAATTACTCAACTCCCATTTACACCCACATATATCATTGCAAAGTTACTAACGCACAAACATTACCTATATATATAGGTATGTGCAACGGTAATATTTTACGCGAGCACATTACAGGTTACCTCGGTATGACGCAAGGAGTCGAGCACGGGTCAAATGTCAAACTGCTACTGATGCTCAACTGTAATGTAATCAAGCTATTTACGACCTTGTGTATGAGCTTTTAAATGTAGATTGTTTATTTTTAAAGCTTAATAATATAATTAATTCTTGAGCAGTGTTATAGTATTGACATCATTAAGGTTGGATACAGCTTTTTTTACTTCAGCGTCTTTACCTATAGTTCTCTTCTAACTCTTTAAACCTGAAAGACTCCACTTCATCTTAATTACCTTAAGACTCTGCTAGATACAAAACTCCTTTTATTAAGTCCAGTATCATCTCAAGTGTTTCCTTTATAATCTTGGCTAGCTACTTCTTCCAAAAGTCTAGGATAAGCTATGATTCTTTCAAATTAATTATTCAAAAGAATTTACGTCATAAATACTAAAAATTCATACTTACCAACTTGATACTTTCAATTTCTCTACAATCTATGGATCTGAGAGAAATCCTAAAATTACTTCAAACACTTAAGTCATTTGCATAGTATGTGACGTTAAAGTTATTTTGCTATAATTCTGGCTGTAAGCGATTAACTTTCTAAACGTTGTATTAAATTATTTTGACTTTAATTGATTCAAGCGTTGATTAGTTATGTTGTTTGCGACGTTGTCATGAATTACTGTTAATTATCACTCATATTTCTATGTCAAAAAGACCATCAATATGAATTGTTTATGGGTTTCACTTGACCACAAAGATTGGTTAATTCTCTTAATTCTTATGAGCTAATTCCACAAAGACAGTGTAAAAACATAGTATAATATTAACTTTAGTGTTTACATGGTTATAAAAATATAAAATACCAATTATGCCAAGTAAAACTGCAGTTTTTCGCACAGTTAAAATTCTTAGCCATCGTGATTACCCATAAAAGACCAATTGCGATGAGCATAACCGTAACTGGCCTTAAATGAATGCAAAGAAGGTGCATCTGGTCTTTGCCCGTATAGGTTTGACACTAATACGGTCGAATCTAATTCAATATTCTGACACAAGCACCATGGCGTAACTGATTTAATTCTAAGCAGGATCGCAGCATGTGTCCGAGATGTACAACAGAACGTGGTTCGATTTTTAAATTTGACAGTTCTATTTCCTTGTTTTTAAGAAAGGAGGTTTCATTTTGGACTCAAAGGACCAGTTGGATCTTAATCAATTCAGAACAGAAAGCAAAAAAAAAAATTCGTAAACACATTTTCGCCTTACCTTGATCGCTGCTGAAAAGTACAATCGTAAAAAATAAAGCTTTTTGTTTGAGACTTATATTAAAGTCGTAAAATCGAACTGTCAGTCAGAAAACAAATCATTGTTTTAATATAATGCGACCTCCAATAGTTAATAAGTTACCTATTGACCAAAAGCATTTTTATAAAAAAAACCAGGACAATTAATTGCTGTCCCGAATAAGTACTACCTATCACAAATTCTTTTTAAATACTCAACACTGTGTAGACAAACTTAATTACTAATTATGTTTTACGAGTTAATCACTCCATTACTTCAATAAAGAAATCAACGCCCGCCATCTTGGATTATGCGCAAACACTTTTACTGTTGTATAAAACTCCATTTAATTTTACGGTCATAACTTTGTAGATATGAAAGGAGTTCCAACGATGACCATTTCGATGATAATGTGTTAAATTCATAAACGTTATTCACAATGGCATCGTAATGTTACTTTGTGGTTTTTATGAGCATGAGGTATAGAATTCTTTAGTGGTCAGTTTGAATTGACAGTTGATTTCAAAGGCAATATGGCTGATTTCTATTAGATATCGACTTTAGTAGATGATTTAATATCAGTACTAATAATGAAGCTAAGGCTACGAAGACTTGTATATAGCCTACACGAACCCACAGAAAACTCTTAAAATTATTTTTCATTCATGATGAAAAAACATTACCAATGTGAAAGTATCTATTCGTTACAGTAGGTAGTTAGTTAATAGAAAAGGCCCATTGAAGCTAAATACTGTGACTTTGCATTACGAGGCATCATCGTCTTAATATTTACCAATGATTGATGTATCTACTTTGACAAATACCTCTCATAATTTAAGTTTGACGACAAAACATCGGCCCAAGAGACCAATTACAGTGACAAGTTAATCCATCATTTATGTAATAATGAGCCCCATAGTTTCTGTCCATAAAATATAGTCATTATGTCAGCAAGCACGATTGTGATCAAAGTCGAAAGCTTTCGTTAATGGCGCCTCCGTGCCCTCCGGTGGAAGCGCCATCTAGTGATGTAATGGCGCATGTCATAGTACAATCGACAATTATCAGCTAGAGAAATCTGGATATAATGAGCTTGGAATGAAGATGAGAATTTGCTCTCATATTTACAACAAAAATGTAAGAAAATCCAGATTGAAAAAAGAACAAAAAAAGATAGTAAGTAATTTGGTAATTTTGAATATTCACATAAAAACAAATGAGTGTGAAAGATGCCTAAGTTACTCAAACATTCTAGACATGCTAGACCATTCACAAAAAAAAACCTAAGAGCTAGGTATTTTATGTAAAACCACCAAGAATTTTTGCACATTACAATCTACTATTAGAAAGCATACCTACCGAGAAAATATGAGATGGTCATTATGACATGACCCGCGCATCTTCCGCGGTATAAGCTCACGGAACGGCTTTTGTAAAGAAATCCACTCTTGCGCACACAAACATCGTATTGCACAATAATAGCTTCCTACTCCTTGTAAATGTGGTGTTTATATCTTGCAATGAATTTCAATTCGATAATAAATAGTAGATAAGGATGATGTCACACTAAAAGCATGATCAAATAATCGATTCAACATGATTAGTTCGCTATTTAAGCATTTATTACATTTCCAATGACAAGTTATATTCAACCAAATTCACTTATCAAAGAAATATATACGACGGTATCTCAAAAAAATTAAGCTCTATCAAAGGCCGGGCAGACACTTACAGATATTAATTCTCACGCTCCAAGCTTTGCAGATGAACCTTTGGAACCTTACGCAACCAACCTAAAGTAGTTTGGACCAAACCTCTAATCCTTAGCGAAAGGTAAACACGAAACGCATAAATCGAAGCATCGCATCGTCTTCCTGTTCGCAAGTCAAAGTTCATGTTCTCACAGAAATAGCTTGAATAAAGCGTAGCTGGTGATGTAACGGTACCTTTGCTTCTCATTTGACCTCACTTTCTCTCCCAAACTATTGTTCCTAGTTCACAACAAAAAGATTATGATCAATCTTTTTTTTGTGATCTGTTGTAGGCTTGATGTTGTACAATCGTTATTGATTACAATGTAGGTTGTTATTTTCATCTTGGTGAGACATCTAGACTTATTTCAGACATTGTACCGATCAATATTTTGCTGGTATTTCGAGTCCAAAATAAATCTACTGATCCATATCACTATACTACATACTTAACCATTTTTTCTGTTGCTTATCAGAAATATACAAAATAATACCTACACAGTTCTAAAAATAAATATTCCCACTTGAATAAAATGTCACGGCCCAAAATTCACAGCTCAAAAAAAACATATTACATAAACATAACTGTCGTTTCAAAAGCACTTCACATCCAATTAACTCAAGAACTAAACCTGTGAGTGCCATATGTCATGTTTACGCAACATATAATTATTTGCACACCTTTTGATGCTCACGCGCAAATGAGAAGACAAACAGAAAGCAACAACAATGTCACGTAAGTTTTCGTAACCGCTCCTAATAAGGTATCCTAGCTAAGAAACGCGTGACTAGGTTGAGGAAGATAAAAGAACTAATTAGTGCACGACTGAAACTCTACTTTTGTTGCTTGACTACTCCTAGAGATTCTCTTGTGAGCATATATTCTCGTTAAGGTAATCGTAATTCAAGACATGAAGAACCTTAAACAAACTGACCTACATAAAACCAGGTTCCTCTACACTAAAACAATATTTGTTACTACCATAGTTATCAGCTGAATCATACTTTTACACGCACTTGTCACAATTTTCAGCATAACGTATTAAACGATTTCTAACTTTAGACTGGAAACTAATAGAGTTTATTTTCCCTTTTCCACAGTGCATAGCCCTCGCGTTGGTAGCGTGTGCCAACGCTGAAGCCCCGGGCGGCTACAACTACAACCGCCCCTCCGGCGGCGGCGGCGGTGGCGGCTTCCACGGCGGCAGCGGAGGCGGCGGCGGCGGATACCAGGCCGTCTCCACCGGCTACCAGACCTCCGAAGGACAGAACGTCGACCAGCAACTCCTCGAACAAATCCGCGGCATCCTCCTCAAGGAAGAATCTAACTCCGGCGGCGGCGGTGGTGGTGGACACGGTGGACACGGTGGAGCTCCCTCCTCATCCTACGGCGCACCCTCATCCTCCTACGGAGCCCCATCCACCAGCTACGGCGTCCCATCTGCCCGCGTTGTCGGAGTCGTGCTCGAAGGAGTCCGCCAGGCCATCCAGGTCGCCCAATACGAACAGCAGTCATCTAGCGGCGGCGGTGGCGGCTACCCCGCGGCTATCCCCTCCGGTAGCTACGGCGCTCCTTACTAAATTATCTAATTTATCCGAACTTGTCAAGCACATTTAGACGAGCAACAACATCAAAGACTTAAAATGGAGAAGGAGGACGTCTAAATGCCGTAGTCACGTAAAGTTCGGATGGTCGACGTTATTCGGGCGCGCTCGCAACATCCCCGAGCCACTCGAATGTGTATTCGAATCGGTCGGCGATCACGTACAATGTAGGTGATGTCGGCCCTGGCCCTTGTCACCGCCTCTGGCCAACGCTTGCGACTGTGCACGCACACGGGTGAACATGTCCTAGCGGCTAACCAGTCACTGGTGGCCGATTTTGCCAGCTGTCATGTCTGTCAAACTGATAGAGTGACAGCTGACAAGTCGCGCTACAAAGCGTGAAGTGGCTAGCCGCTGGGCTCGGATCACATCTTGTATAAAGTTTATCGTAAGGTTAGCTTATTGTATTATTAAGTTTATGTTTTTATTTTACAAAAAAGAGAAAATAAATACATTTTGACACCGTAATCTGAATTTTGAATGAACTTCACCTAAACCTCAACCAGATAGGCTTAGAAAAGCAATACCCAGGTACTCCAATAGCAAGAATTGCCATAAAAAAATCACAACATCGCACGGATTCCAGCAATATACCTTAACAAATTCTTGCAAAAACATAGATACACAAAAGCATTTGAACATCACCAGCAACTACTTGCAAATTGACCGCAACAAATAAAGCGATGCATGAAATGAGTATGCACTAAAATAACATTACAAAACCTCTATGAATGTTCCATCATGCCATCTTATATGAATCGTGATAGTTCAATTTACAAAATCAAAGGAAAATGTTCATTGCTTCGCAATATCGTATTTCATCATAAGATGGCCACAGGTCTTAGATGGCATCATAAAATGCCTTTCCATAATAATTTAGAATGTAACTGCATAATCGCATAATGGTTAAAGTTTATGAGAAAGGTAAATAACAAATCAAAGATCAATCAAGGTTATAAGATAGCACTAACAAACCAAGCAATTAAGAGAAAACCACAAAGTTTCTTCATCGCTTTAATTTAAACACAAGATATCGAAAAAATTGCAACGCAAAGGCTATGTGATGAATGTGAAGATGAAAGTAGGATGATACGGTCAAAACAAAGCTAATGATGAATATAAAAAGAAAAAGAAAAGAAATGATATAGACTCGTATAGAGAATGAACTAAAATTAACGAACAGGTTTGGCTTGTTGGGTCACCTAGAAGAAATATCAACCTACAGTGTGCAGTGCACCTAACACTCGTAAGATGTTGAACCTCTCGAAATATTTCATGGGTTATTTACCGTGAAGATTGCCAAAGTGAAGGGTGCCTACTTAACGCTACATAATGGATACTTTATAATATGTTTCCTAATGTTTGAATTATGGGATAATAAGCACCTACACTGGGTTTTCAACACACTCAAGTAAATGGATGGGCCAAGAGGTCCTTAGAGGTTAGAAGAGTCAAACCACTGCACTAGACCAGAAACACAAATGCAGAAACTGGTCCTGTTTTAAAACAAATACATGACAATAGTGTCGAAAATAAAACACTAAATGTGGCATAAACATTACAAACAAAACTTTTGATCGACTTTTTGAAAAACTGTGGAAATTAAGACTGGAATGGTGTTTGTAGCAATAATTTCTTACCAAAGTGCAACAATCGTAGGTCAATTCAAAAGGTAAACAAAATATTATGTAATAGATTATATTTGGAAACCATGTTTACCTACATTAGATACCAGGGCAACATAGTCATTAGTGATGACATCTCAATGAAACCTCTGTTCTTGTAGCAAACGTGATCCCAATCGGCCGGGTTCCATCAATAGTTGAGCAACACCGCGATCCCACGGCTAATCTCACAAAAATTGCGGGCGTAATGCACGTTACATAAAATTACATCATCCAACGCGACTTAGAAGACAATGGTCATCACCCGTCAGTGACTGCGGCCAGACATGTATGATGATGTTGCGAAACTAACGCGCAGTGTCATTCGGGTCAATAAAAATTCTAAGCTTCCTGAAAGACGGCACATCGTCTCTATGATGTAGTTAGTAATTAGTTTGCTTCATACATATTTTTTTGACAATCGATCTTCTTTCGTTATCATTATGTCAAGATAATTGCTCTAGGTCAGCAGTCTAGGTTTTTGCATTAATTATTTCATTACTTCAAAGATCCATTAGCTATTCTTTTCGTTGTTGCTCGTGTGCCCAAATATATCAAATCAAATCAAATCAAATCATTTATTTGCTTAATACAGGTTGTATATAAACAGATGTTACAAATAGATTAAAGTACACTGTATCATTACCTAATAAGGTGTGCAAATATTTATATTATTATTCTTACTATATCATTATTAAAATAACCTTACAAAAATTATTATAATAAAAACAACAACAAAAAACAGAATACTACATCAAAGGTTTAAAAATAAAGATTGTCAGATGAATTATAAATTTATAATACATGTCATAAACTTATCAATCAAATAAATTAAATTAAAAATATTATGTAGTCCAAATTAAAATAAAATTACCAGATGTCAAATTAAATTATTATAGCATGTCACACTATTGTTATTGCCATATTATTCAATGTCAATAAATTACTCTTGCTATATGTAACCATCTATATTCTTATCCTGTAAGTACTCCTTGACATTATAATAACATTTATTTACTAGGAATTTTTGTAGCTTCGACTTAAATTGAAGAACAGATAACTTTTTGACATCATCAGGCAAATTGTTGTAAATCAATGATGCCATACAAAGAATACTTTTATTGATTAGTGCTGTTTTATCTAATAAAAAACAACCCTTTACAATTCACTGCTGTAACATTATAATATTTATCTCTCCCCTGTTGTATTGCTTTCTAAGTCAATAGACAGTGCTCGTGTAAAAAAATAACAAACTTAAGGCTCGTGCAAACAAGCGCAACGCGACATCGGTAATTGTTCTACCGTGAAGTTTTAGAAATTGTTTTATTAGAGTCACGTCGCAACTATTAGCGATAGCCTTTATCTAAAACAATATATATGACGTTCTCGTCCGTTTTGACTAACGAAGGAGAACATTGCAAAGCAATAACATATTCTAAACATGCTATAGTAGTAAACTTCTTAGAAGCGATGATAGTTGATGTCAACAGACAGTCTTACAATTTGACACCTAGAATACTAAGTGATCCCTAGTTAACTAAGATCTTATTATGTAATTTAACTTTCTCTGCTTAGAAAATAAGGCTATTTTCTTAGTAGAAGAAGCTATAGGTTATAGCCGTACCACCAGCAGCTAAAGTTTTTGATAACAAACTTGGTGCTACTAAGAATAGAAATATGTACACCACATGAATTACAGATATAAATGTACAAATTATTTGAAAAAGCCCGTTAAAAAAACTGTCCGTATACAAATTCTCAGCGGTAGACTAATAAATCAAGTTGAATCATCAAGAGAATGCTCAACTGGATATTGCTCATGAACTTGAAGTCGCGGAATATTTTAATAAACACAAGCAATCCTCAACCTTCTCTAGGCTAAACAACGTTAGTATCCTAACAACATATGCATTTCACATATGAGCGGGCACGCCCTGTATGCCTGGAGGCTTTCATTTAGGTATTAAGTTCTGTTTACGTTTTTATTTCTGCTTGAGTAGTTTTCAATGTTTTTGTCTGTATATTGACGTGTGTTAGTTGATATTTATGGAAAACTAGCTGCGCCCCGCGGTTTCACCTGCATAAGTCTCGATCCCGTGGGAATATCGAGATAAAAGTATCTAATGTGTAACCAGATCATGATCGCACCCTTTACCTTGTAGCAGAGGAGCTGGACATTTTTGCATGTACACGGAGTGAATTCACAAGGATAACATTGTATGTAATAAGTTTTAGAAAATAAGTTGTTATTATTAAGTTTGCTTCACTATTGCATTGGGTTGTACTTACCTGTAATAATTGTTGTAAGTGATTATATAAATAAATAAATCATCCAAATCCGTTCAGGCGTTTTACGTGAAAGCGTAACAAACAAACAAACTCACTCTCGCATTATTTTATAATATTAGTTAGGATTATTTAATTTAATGTTTTGTATTTCGTAATGTTAATTACTTTGCTTTGTATAGAATCAAGTTCTTCTAACTGAACAGACAAGAGTGCTGCTGGGGAGTTAATTGCGCCACTTCTTCTACCCAGCTAACGCACTAGGAATTGGTGAACGCCAGGCGTTTTGGGGGACTGTCTTATGTAATTTAGACGTTCAAAAAGTGCTGATTATCAGCCTAGTTTTAATAAATCACTTTTGATTTTGATTTTTTGCAAGTATTAACAAACACATAAAAATGTTTTGGTGACACGTTTCGAATTGTTTTGATTGTTTGGAATCTTCAGTAACCTTCTTTAGAAATCAAAATCTAAGTCTCACAACACATAACATAGCTACAAAGATGGTACACAATCTGCGCCTGCACATTTCTAAGCACTCATACGCAATGTAATCGCATTCCTTTTGCAACAGTACGCTGATGGCAAGATTCTACCTCTGGGCTGTTGCGTGCGGCCATTGTTTATTTAATTGCTAATTACTGATGCTGTGGTGACACACTTTGTTAGCTGTCCAGGAGATTTTCGATGTGGAGATGAATTTGTATCTTAGATCTTCGTCTTTGTCTCCCAATCTCAATGAACGGTGAAAAATTGGGAAAGGAACAGAAAACTCTCCAGTATTCATCCCTCAGACGGCTTATCAAAACACGGGTAAGCAGAAACGGTTTGTTTCCGTAAAAGAAAAGGTCACTATGGCCACTTCCTTCGATCATTATATTCTATACCTATATATGTAAAACAAAATTCAAAAACAACGCTGATTATTCAAAAAAACTTCACTGACTAATTATATCCCTGGTTCATAAGAAAGTGCGGAATTCGACAAAACAAATACTTTTTAGAGCTGAATAGTGCTTTCACGAAAGAGATTGTACAAAACATACTTATTCCGCAGATGTTATCTGACTAAGTAAATATCTTAACATAATATTTCCATTAAACTTCTAAAATGCAATTAGCCTTTGCTAAGGACCTCAGAGGAAAGAAGACTAACGCGGTAGTTTGTCAAACGGAAAGCGGTAATGCAACTAGTAAGAGTTATTTAGATCCTAGGCGCTAGGGCTAAGTTGGTAGATCTAGGTACTGAGAATCGCAGGACAAAAAAAAAACTTAAAAATAACTGCTAACCACATTTTTCGAATTGGATGCCTTCTACGAGTACATTATGCACCTACATACTATACTTGAGATATTATTTCTGGCTGGTCATAACTCGATTCTGTCTGGATGACTTTTAGATGCTCGATTTAGAAATACCTAATATTTTCCCCGAAATCTGTAGCAAATTGACCGCTAGTAGGTACTTGTAACATTGACACACAACACAGCAGAAGAACAAACCAAGGTAAAAGTAACAGAAATAGAATTTTAAGCAAACAAGCCACGGGATTAATACTTAAAGAGAAATCGATTCTTTATTTGCCTACAGAATTAATTGAGAGTGTTTTATGTAAGATGCTCATCTTCCACACATCGCACGATCTATCACAAACTTACACAATGAAGGCTGACTGTGGGATAGTTATCAATCATCGTGTGTGATTATCTTTTTATGTAGGCTGTACGCTATGTAGGGTAAATGATGTGTCATGTTGATAACAGTGTTCTTTATAGATTCGTATCGACAGTGTGGCACGAGACAGGTAATGGGTGTTGTGTACATGACGAATATATTTATAGATGAAGACAGTGACTATAATGACTTAATGCGAGCTTGGGACATAACAGATACATCTTTATGTCAGTCGGTCATTGTAAACTATTCTGTTTTTGTTTTGAAAGTTTATAGTAATAAATTGATCATGGCAGAAAAATGGTGGGATAAAAGAGAATGAAATTATACGAGCTTGAGAACACAATGTAACAGTGGCGGATCCAGGATTGTCGTTTGAGGGGGCTTGACCCCGCTGGAGGTAGGTTTAAGCAAAGTAAACACTAAAAAAACCGGCCAAGTGCGTGTCGGACCACGCACAATAAAGGGTTCCGTAGTTGGGATGAATTTATCGCAAGAACAAACTTAACTTTGTAGTTGAAAAACATGTTCTCCCATATATAGTATGTGTGGGAGAACATTTTTTGCAACCGCTAATTTAAGTTGATCGATTATTACTCGTTAACTTGTAAAATCTATTTAACTGTGATAGTTTTCTTTTTAATTTCGTTATATATACTACTGCCGTGAATGTTTTCACATATCCAAAACCAACCATTTAGCTGGCAGGGGGGACTTGACTCTAACAAAAATTTGCAGTTTAAAGCTTAATATTTCGCGAACGGATTCCTGAATCCAAAAATGGTTATAACAAACCCACAATATTTGAACGACCTTTCCAACCCTACCCCACACTATGGAATAGACGAGAAAAAAAAAACATCCCCACTATACGTGTAGGGGAGGTAACACAAAAAAAAAACTTGATTTTATTTTACCACTGTCGGCGTGATTAATATGTATACCCATACCAAATTACAGCTTTCTGGTACTCACCTACTCTTAGCGGACAGACAGACAGACAAACAGATAGACAGACGGACATGGCGAAACTATAAAGGTTCCTTGGTTACTACGGAACCCTAAAAAGCACACAATATTATAATTTGAATGACAAATAGGTAACGGATTACTTTTCGCAAATTCCTCAATCACTTGGTTAGGTTGTAAAATTCCAGAGATATCTCGGTGAATATACATGGCGGTCAAACCGGGCAGCGTGAGTAGCGGCATAAGTGGCGCGCGGATTTAAAAACATCTTATAGAAAAAAACTTGAAAACATAATACTTACTCATTAAGTTAAGGATAATTGATGAAATGTTGACTAGGTAGTGTAATACTTGCTAAAAAGTTTAATTAGAAAAGTGAACTTGATATTATCAAGTTCACTTTAAGATTTCTCACGGAAGAACTCTGATCCGCTCTGTCCCCGGATAGTCTGCAATATAATACCATCTCAAGTGGTGGTTTCGTAACGATTATGGTTTGATAATGAGAAAAAAACGAATTATCACTGATTGATGACTTGGGGATGATAACGACGCACCCTTGTTGCCTCTGGTTTTTTTCCAATACATCTCTCGTTGTTCTTTTGCATGACCATCCTAAATGTTTTGATAAAAATAAGTGTGACATACGAAAATCATTGAACTTTCTAAAGGCTTGCTTTTATATGCGTGTTTTAGAAACTACGTATTCTCAAGTGCCACTAGACTAGAGTTTGAGAGTAACTTCAACATAAATGTTAAGAAAATTGACAAACCACTACCACAGTATAAATAAATAATATACTGTGCCATTACGTCGACAAGCATTCAACAACTTGACTATTGATTTATCATGGTTTCTTCTCCAAAATATATATTATAATAGTAGCTGATGCCCGCAGCTTCGCCCGCGTGGATTCTTATTCTTTTTTCTAAAATAAAACTACCTTAGATGCTCCTTATAACACCAGCTATCTACCAGTAAAAGTCCCATTCATATCGGTCCAACCGTTTCGGAGATTAGCCGGAACAAACAGATAGACAAAATTTCAAAAAATGTTTTTTTGTTATAAGTATAATATAATATAGTACTACTGCTTTCATAAGCATCTAGTAAAAAGCTGTTTTTTGACATTACAAACAGACACTTCAATTTTATTTATTTGTATGTATATGTAGATCTATAGAAGATTCATGTTCAATCTTTTTATAATGCAAAAAGATTTCTTAGATTGTCCCTTATAATCGTGCAAGAGCGTCTTGTCTCGTCTAGGAAGCGGATAAAAGGACCACCTTTTTCACTTGTGAAGATGTGTTAGTCTTCTAATGGGTTTGTAATTATTTTACATTGATAATGGACCGAGCGCCAAATCTTATGCAAAGTGGATCTTAGCTATGAATCTAGTTGGTAAACACTAAACAGTCTGCATATTTGTGGTTTCTAAATATCTATCTTAAAATGTACGAAATTCTATATAACATATTTCAGGCAAATAAATGACTTTCACAATAAAAAACTGTAATACTTCATCACAAAATATATTTATTTTCCCTTCTATTTCAATTAATTTCATCACTTTCAAATCACAATACAATTTCAATTTTGTTTTAACGAAATAATTTCAATAATAATTATACATACGTTTTGCTTTTCATTGTTCTACTTAATAACTAGGGATTGGCACTTAGTGAGCACAATAATAACAATGTACATGATTATTTACATTTATTTAAAAAAATATACTTATTTTTACGTATTATGATAGGGCGGGCACTGGGTAGGGGATGAAGACGGATCACTACTTGATATGGTGATGCCAGGTATTGGCAGACAACGCATTAAAGCCAGTCTTTTGCAGGGAAACAGTGGAAACAGACACCCGGTTGAGGCAAAGTTTATTTCGCTTCTGCACACTGTGGTGTCACACATTTTGACTACACTTTTGTTACGCAACTAAAGTGTCCTGACTGTCAAAAAGTTACACTTACTTGTTTGGGCCCAGCTCACATTCGTCAAGACTTCCTAGTATAATCTGCGATAAGGAACTTCGTTCCAATAGAACCAATCCTGTATTTTTAATGCGTTATGTGCGAACTACGTAATATTTTGGACGTTTAAAAGGACGAAAAATGTTTCTTTATCTGGGAAAAATATATTTGCTTTCTTTGGTACAAATTATTTTACTATTAATGCATTGTTTTTAAATTTTACAACAATTTAGGAAAAAAAAATACTTAGTTGTCTAGTAAAGCATTCGCTTTTATAAATTTTCATTTTAAATAACTTTAATGTTACTAAACCGTAGTCACAAACCTGGCATCATCCACAATTTTCGCCTTAATAATAGTAAAGTAAGTAATATTGCCTTTAAGTGGTATTTGCCTATTCCGAACCTGAGCTTATTCTTAGTTTTTGATAAATAAGCTTTGTCACAACCAAAGTTACGAGTATTCTGCATGACATGGACAGTAGACGTTCAAAAGAAAATATTTTACAAAAGATTTTAAAAGCTTGATAACTTACATTTTACTTGAAGCCTTGGCTTAGAACTCAATAATAACTTGGCAGTGATTTATTTTCATATAATCGGTATAAATTAAAGTATATAATAGTATTATGCTTTTTATTGCCAATCTTACACCCGGTTCGTTCCTAAAAGGCTGGTTCACAGACATAACAGCCAATAAATCACTTGACCAAAACAATGGATTATAATACCTACAGCTCTACCAGCAAAATTTTGCGCTTCGGTAATCATCATCTTCGGATACGAATAAATACGAACGCGCGATGATGAGATCTAATAAAGAACTGTAACAAACATTAACCTATTTCGCATTACCAAGATTACAAACTTACAAACTTTTGAGTGACATTTAAATGTCAAAGTACGACCAAAATGGGTAAACCAAAACTTCATAATAATAATATTAATAGGCTTTCAGAAACCGGTGGTCAGGAGTTCAAAACAGTGAGTTTTAACCCAAGCCAGGACTATTTTGAAGAACAAGCCTTGCTGCCAAAATTAAAGATATTCAACAGTTACGTCTTTCAATATAAAATAGGTACATATCTACATTTAGAAAATTATATGATAAAAAATATATAATTATTGGACTAAAATATATTCCTTATTTTCCAATATAAATAATAGAGAAGGTTAATTTTGTATATTAAAGCGTAGGTAAACATTATATTATAAACTAAATAATAATTATATTTTAATTTGTTGTAATAGGAACAAAAATATTATTTTACTTTTAAATAATTTAAAGCCCTTTGCCCACTAAAACGTACCGTCATTTTGTACAAAATAAATGAAGTATGTATACGTATGATTATAAAAAACTGGCATTGGATTTTGTTTTATAAATTCCATTTTATGTAAAAATTACAAAAGTAATCTCGTAACTATATTTTAAAAGAAGTACTTACTAACACATTAAAGGAAAACAACTTTACTATTTTACACTGCATTTAAAGATAAAATAATAACCATACGTAACAATGGACAGCAAGGCTAATAATTTGCATAAATGCTTATCTTTTATACACTTTCGTATAATTAATAATTTCAATATTCTTAAGATATTTTTACTGTTGAAATAGTTTTACTGAAGAATAGGTAACAATAGGGAATAACACATTCGATTCCAATAAAGTCTACTAAGACGAAGAATAATTATTATAAATAAATAAAAAGTTTACTTAGTTTTATAAAAATTGAATTAAATGCATCATTACAGTTATGGAATCAATCAGGATAAAATATACAAGGATATTTGACGCAAGATAAAAAGTAACAGCAAAATACTTTCCTCAAACATACTTGGAAATTCGAGCATTATTTTGACAGCCTTCTTCGAGATAAATCGAAATTGCTAGACTGGCCGAATAAATTCGAGCACCCGGCCGGCAATGTTTGTTTGAAAATCCATATCTCACGTGATTGGCGGCCAAATAAATTACTATGAAAACTCATATATTATGTCGTATTATTTAAAAATGGAACGAATTTTTTACTTCGACTCAAATTGTAACTAAGGAGGTATATTGTCTAAGATTGTATTTAAATTTCGATTTGGCTTACAAATAGAGCTGTTTAAGGGGGATGCGCTAAGGTAGCCCGCGAGATTCAAATTTTCTTGAGTTTTTTGCATTTTGCTGACCTGCAAGTTGACCTGTCAGGTTGTATGTTGATTAAACTATAATTTGCGACCGTAACAAATATGGCTTTACATAATTATAATCATTACAATCAGCAATACAACTCCATAAGTTAGCATAATTGTCAAATGTCATGATTTCATGAAATAGTCATTCAATGGGATTACATGAAGTTAGAGAGTTGTATTGATCATTTTTATGATTATAATTCTATAATTAAACATTTAATATGGCCGCGAATCATATTTAGATCAACATAGAACATGATAGTGACCTGCAAATCGCAAAAAACGTAGGAAAATTTGAATTTCGCGGGCTACCTTGACGCTTTCGCCTGAAGGTAAAAAACAAACAAATGTGCACATAGGAGCGTGAAAAATTATCGTTGTTCGTCCTTGATTCTGGAATTTATAATTGTTATACTTAGTTTGAATTTCCGCGCAATATTTGAGAAAAGTACTATAAAAGCCTTGTGCACACCCAGGCATTGATGGACTCACGTATATGTACCTCGGCTTCTCCTGGGCCCAATTTTTCACGAACGTCCATCAATGCCCCTTTTGCAGTCCGCGGCAGTAATGTCCTATAGCTTCAAGGGAAATACTTATGGAATAAACGCTATTCGATTCTTTATCTGAGGGTTGAAAAATCGGCCCTAAATCACATTTAATAATAAAGAAGTAATTTTATCGTTCGAAATCGACTTTTCAATATTATTTTGCGTCAGTTTCGTTTTCACCTAAAACTCACAAATTAAGACAAAAATTATAAAATCTCTTATAATTTATATCTTACTCCAAACAGGACTTCCTTTTCTAACTAAATACATACCTATGTACAGAAAAGGACAACAAAAACATAAAAATATACTAGAATTCGTACTCATATTTATACAAATCATTAATTACTTAGTTCACTTGCACCGAATATCTAGTCCGTATTTTAAACCCTGTACTATCTAGCACCTTTTTTCTCTTCACCTGATTTCTTTTCAGCTGAAGCCTTTTTCTCTGCTTCTGCTAGTTTATCAGCCGCAGCTTTCTTTTCCACCTCAGCCTTTCTCTCCGCCTCAGCTTTCTTATCCGCCTCAGCCGTCTTTTCCGCCGAGGCTTTCTTATCCGCTTCGGCTTTCTTTTCCGCTGAGGCCTTTTTGTCAGCTTCAGCCTTAGCGTTTTTATCGGATTCCACCTTCTTCTCAGCTTCAATTTTATTCTGCTCCTCCGCTTTCTTTGCTTCTTCAGCTTTTTTCTCTTCTTCTGCTTTCTTTGCTTCTTCTTCCGCATTCTCTTCGGGCCACAGAACCTCAGGATGATTCATCATGTAATAAATCATTTGCTTTTCACTACCGTATGTAGAAGCTTTTGTACCGAGACACATCAAAAATTGAGGTCTTTCCAAAGTTTTATCACAGGCAACAGAATGGAAAATATGTACGAGACTGTCGTCGGCAGCCCTAAATACGGATAAATTCGATTTGATTAATGTTTCGAACATCTGAACATCTTCCATTCCCCAGCCTTTGATTTTCAAGTCAAATCCTCCGACTCGTTCAAAATCGCATTTATACATAGCCAGAATACCGAAACCGTATTGTCTAAAGTAACCGAGTTCGTTACGTATTCCTTTACTGTACTTTAAGTTAATCAATTCCTTTTCGGTTTTAATTTCTTCTTCCTCTGGCTCTTCATTCTCTTCCATTTCTTCTGGATTAGGTTCGTCAACCATCGTATCACCTAAAAGTTTGTTATAATCGTCACTATTTACCACTTCATTATTGTACTCACTAAACACTACTGGGAAATACACTTGGTGATATTTGATAGTGTGTATCCTTATTCTCCTAAGAGTATTGAAATTGAACATCATATCTACATCTATGAAGAATATTAGATCATCATCGGAGCAAAGTTTCAGTCCCTCCGTTAATGCAGCGCCTCTCGAGAAAGTGTCCGTGCCCATCGTCACAAGTTTAATGTCTTTACCGTACATATCGACGTAGTAGTTGACCAAGTTCTCAGTATTCTTATAGTCTAGAGGACTATTAGTATCTAGGTAAACTACGACTATCAGTGACACAGCCTCATTGGTCTTCAGTACGATGTCTTCATAATTCCTCATGAACCTTCCGAATGTTTCTTGTCTTCCGGACAGGGGCAGTATGAAATGTATTCTTCTATCGTAGACTGGATATTCCTCGGAGTTGTCATCGCCCCATTTCAATACATTAGGCAGGTTCTGTAGCTTCATTAGTCCACTCTCAAGTGCTTCTCTAACATTTAACTTATCAAGGAAGCCGTCTTGTTGCTGACGAGACTCGTCAAAGTCTTCGTAGTCGACTGGGTTGACATCAGACTTGTCTAATATTTCTGGATCTTCGAAAGGAGGTGGGTCTCCCATTGGCAGTTCTCTGATCTCCATACCTGGAAATATTTAAAATATATTAATTGTGGTAACTATGCGCAACATTATACGATTATCGACTGCTCAAAGACATGAGTCGTCTCGTATTATCAACGTAATCCAAGTTTTGGGCCAACAAAATACTGTTGTGCCAGCGACACGTAGAAGATGATCGATGTTATGTAACCACCATTTCTTCCATCCTAAGGTTGTCAATAAGATACACACCGCCCATTGTATCATCCTATGTTTTTGAATATTGAAATAACATTTAAGTATGTTCTTACCATATATATAAAAAAAACATTTATTTCTTGTAACACAGAAAAAGAAACACGGCGCAATTACTGCCACGTTGGCTCTATAACAGGCATGACTTTGTCCATGATATCTTCATCTAACTCACTTGTAAAACTCTGCTGCAAATAGGCGTGCCGCCTCACAGCTGCCGTCATCTTCCGCCCCCTATACCTCCTGTACTTCAGCAACAGGTCCAGCACATGGTCAGCGCCGTGCAGCGGCTGCAGCCGGGTGTAGCCATACAGCAGCTCGTTGAAGTCTATCACGCGCCCGCGTTGACGAGATGGCGCGTTTATTATCTCCATCACCTGAAATTATTAAAGTTTTGCTGTTAATTTTAGCATTGTCAGTAGATAATACAGTCAATTCAAGAGGTACAATTACTTTTTGCCAACAAGAAGACGAAGTCAACAAAACGGAATAATCATTCATTGAAATGTTGACCGCTACATTCACAATTAAACGACTACCGTGGCTTGGTGGACACAATTTGGCTGGACATCGATTTGTGATTGTAGCGGTCATGAAAAGGTTAATTTTGATCAAAGGCTATATTACTAGCATCCAATTTCACTGCGCGTCGAAATCAGTTGTATAGTAATTTTGCATTGAGATTCAATGTAAACTAGAGCAGACATCGCGAACAAAAAATTTGCGCAACATTTTGTTGTCCGCGACAACAAATGATTACGCATACACCACGGTTGTCACATTTGACATCCGTGGTGCACATATTTAGTTTGTAATAGCTTCTTTAGTCTACATTGAACTTCAATGTTATTTTGTAATAGCGTTACATAAGTTTCCTATTCATAAAGGTTTACAAAATAATTTGAAATCCGAGTAGTCCACAGTTTTGGTTTGTCTTTCGTCTGATAGTATTTAAAACTTACCTCTCTGATAACGTCATCCAGAGCTTCTCGAAGTGGTCCTTCGATCCGTCTCTTAGGGTTGGAGTGACTGGCTGAGTACAAGGACTTGCTGATGAAGTCGAATGGCACTATTTCTTCTACCGTGTTCGGTTTGTACCGGTTCATATCTATTGGAGCTCCTGGAACGAGAATCATAACAATATTTATAACCAAACCATAAAGAACAAAAAAACGAGTATACACCTATTTAGTTGAATCCATTGATCACATCGCATGACTAAGAATGATTGTAAAGATTTTTTCATTAAACTGATGTTGATATAATGCATTTTTTGTAGTAGTGGTAAGAACCGTGGGGTTTTAGTCGAAGGGTTATGTAGAGTTCGATATAACCCTCCATTCTCCCCAGACGGAGAGTATTTATAATAGTAGGAAATCGCCAGAGCAAAAAAAATAAATTTGATTGCCGTTTCCACTATTTGGGGATCAGCCAGAATCCAATTCCAATCGGCTGTTATTTGAGACTACATGAGACCGTTTATTAACTCAACTCTAAGCGGTTAGAAACGCGACTGCTTAGCGCAGTTCGTCAAACTCCAAGGCATTTTTCACATACGAGCAATACGAGTAATAGTGAGAGTTCTCACCTAATATTTTATTGTTTCCCAAATAATCAGGCTCCCCGATCTTGGCTGGGAACAGCGGCACGTCTTCCTGCAACTTATAGTTGGCTACCAGGTCTTCAGGAACATCCAGCTCTCGCATGGCTGAGGCGATGTCTCGGTGCAGGTCCAGGGAACGCTCTCGAAGCTCTTGGATGCGAAGGTTCTGGAATCAGAGACAATAAGAGTGAGATTGGGAAGAAATTTAATTTTGATCAAAATTCATATGTGGTGGTGTATTGGCAACAATTGGAGGCCTGCGTCCAAAAGTGGATTGCAATTCCTATGCTGGTGATGATGTTTAAAGATCTTTCTTAATATTAATACCCTTTGAAATCAGCCTGACCAAAGCTCAAACTATTAAAAACTGAAGCTAAAGCTATCTCTATATATTATAGTAAATATTTATGTATAAGTAATAATAATAAATAGGTTATAAACTTATTATAACCTATTTATGTAAAAACTAACTAACTTTCTAAACTAACTAACACTATCTGTAACTTTTATTTAAAAATAAAGTAAATGCGCCTAAGATACAGGCTGTCTAGTTTGGGACCACGGTACCTCAATAATGTAATTTAGACGTTGAAATAAACGATTTTTACTTATTATACTTTACTTTAATGTTGTACCTATTTTATTTATAATGCATTATGTTTTTTTTTGTTATTCTCAAACAGAGCACCTACTATCTTACTTCTTCGCCACCCTTGGTTGACTGGCAGAGAATGACTAAGGCATTAAGTCCTTTGTACCTTTTTTGAGTGCGAAATGTTAAAATAAATAACTAAACAAGGCGGATGACAGAAGCGAGCACCAATTTCCTATATTTTAATCATTATGTTTTCTCATCTCATAATTCGGCGACAACTAGTTAAAGTTAGCTTTTAAGACTTTATTATCTTAACATTCTGCTTATATTTAGTAGGTACGGCATTATCTCTGGTATTATTACAATTTTTATTTGAATAATTCTGGCAAATTAAGTACGGATGCTTCAGACTAATCACCTACCTATACAAAGGTTATTTCGTTGACATGATCACAGATTTGCGAAAACTCCTTGTGATAACAATTTTGATAAAGAGCCATTCAAATGTTAATGCGTTTATTGCACCCGCATTATCTTGTTTACATCCATTATCCTACAGTGCGAGTACATTTATATTGCACTAAATATTTATAATTTTATATCAATTAGCCATGTGCTTCATTGAAAATGATTAATCAAACAACAATAACATGTAGTTACCGATTTAAACACACAACATGGCTGTCTTTCCATTGTCAATTATTTCGTATTTAGGTATGATTGTTTTGGTAAAAGAAATAAAAAGAACATTATTTAGGTAGTCAAGAAAAAAGATCGATCCAATGGCCGAGACTTGCGAATTGTAGGTCGTGGCTTCGAACCCAGTCAGGCGCTTTAAATTATGTAAATAATTTCATCACCACTGCTCTCAAAACAGTGAACCAAAAATTCGAAGACATGTGACATCTACCACCCCGCACTGCCCAGTGCGCCGCGTTGTAGATTACAGCCCACTCCCATTCGAAGAGAGGAGGCCTCTGTCCCAGCAGGGGGAACATTATAGGCTGATTATGCTAAGAAAGAAAGCTAACATCCCTAATTACAAAAATCAGTAAAAAGACATAGACAATCGGCCCACGTTCGCATGGACATAAAAATATCGCGGCGGAATTTTATCGCGCACGAAAAAACTCCCTGTTGGATTTTCAACTCTCGACACTAAGCAGAGCGTTGAAAATCCAGTGCACTAGAAAAAATCGCACCTACGCTTATGGGGACTGCCGACAGAAGTGAAAACTTAAAACTATGAAATGCACAACATGTTCGTCACTCAGAGCTACAGATATACTGTTAACATTAGCATGTCGGTGACGCGAACCCATAAGATTTTCCCCTACGAAAAATCACTCAACGCGCCTAAAGAAGTTTTCGCTTCAAAAACATTGACAGTGCATGGTTCTCTATATTCATTCATTTAAGCTTTAATATTTAGCAATCTTTCAATACAACTAATAAAGGATTGGTCTCATGACAATCACCCTCGTATTATTGCGTTATGCTTTCAACAAGACCTATTAATATTTTAATAATATATTAATATTTTTTTATTGAACAGAACGTTTCCAAAAACTGTATACTTAGTCAACAGTAAGATTTCCCAAACAATTATAGTGTCTTAAAATAAACTAAAATATGTTTAGAACAGGTGCAAGTAATGATAGTCTGGAATTACATTGTTAGGTAGCGACCCGACCGATCTAGGTTAATTCAAACCTGTGTTTCAGGTAAAACAACTCTACTTAGAAGAATTTATTTAAGTGCACATCTTAATCATAGGATGATTCAAATGTTTTTAATAAATGGTCAAAGTACGGAATAGACCGGTAACATTCCACATCGAACGATGCAAATTCAGAGTGTTCATTGGCTAAGCATGTCAGATTCCTTCAATGAGGTAGAATGATACAGACACCACCCACCTGACCAGCTTTCCAGCTGCATCAAGATTCTAAGAAATAACCCACAATAAAACCTCCATCCTGTACTAAATTCCGGACCATTAAAGTCGCAGTTTACGGCTGCACCAGAATAAAATGAAAAAAATGGCGTACAACCTCATCTGTGTAATCAAAGTCTCATAAACTATAACGAAGTGGGTACCTCTTAAATCAACTCTGGGTATCCCTTTAATTGGAAGTATGAATTTAGCAAGCCATACGGACTCCATGGATAGTATGGGTATACCCATATGGCCATAGTAACATTGGAATATGTATCCACATCCAGTCTCACATATAGTCTTATCCGAAGTCCAACTTAGCCATAGTTAAGTTTGGAGGTTCACGTAAAACGCGTGCACATATTTTTTTTGCCGAAAGCCATTTATTTAATTCTCTCAAGCCGCGTTTACGCGATGCAACTTTCTTGTCTGTGGCATATAATTAAATTGAAGTAATTTTAGACGGTGTAACTTTTATTGTTTCTTAATCAACTTATTTTATGCCACTGGCAATTAAATCGCACCCGTGTATATTAAGAGCGTTTATTCTGAAAGATGGCAACGTCGCAAATAGATGACAAATATTTCGCTGTTTTTATTAATTTGGTAATATTACTGTATGGAAATAGGAAATGTGGCTAACTAGCGAACTAGAATATTAATAATGAATTGCAATTATAACACTGAATTTGATGTTGTAACCGTTTTACGTGCAACAAAAGCATTAGGAAAGTTTTCAAATACTTTTTTTACGTCTTAAACTAAATATTCGGTGTTACGATATTAATTATTGCATTTCATAATCAATATTTATTTCACTAGTTAGCCACATTTTATATTCACATACAGTATTATTGCCAAATTAATCAAAACAGGTAAATATTTGACAGCTATTTGCGACGTTGCTATTCTTACCAGCGACAAAAAAAATATTAAAGTATTAAGTCTGCACTGCTGACTTAGGTACATTCCGTCTAAACTACGGCTGGTATTATTCATACTCTGAAGTTTAGATAAACGTTAAAGATCAAAGGCAGGTTGCTTGGTACGTATCTGCAGATTTATAGCTTCCACATAGATCTGGTTTCTTGGTCCTATGAAGTTATAACAAATTCCTGCTACCAAACGGTAATTTGTTTATGAAAGGAAGGAAGTCAGCAATCAATCAAATTTGAGATTTTCTATATGATTGTTCTTGTTCTGTTGCAGTATTGTTTAATATTTACCACATTCAAAACATAATTATTAGAGATGCCGCGAATAGTTGTTATTGCGAATAGTCGAACACAGATTAATCGCCATTACCTATGGCGAATAGTCGAATACTCGCCATTATTACTCGACATTAAAAAAAAGAATATAAAAATAGTAGATTGTTTGTCAAGGGAGCAAACAACCATATTTAAGGCGAGAGTGTTTCTTTGAATCCAGAGCGGAGCGAAGGATTCTAGAGTAAAGTAGATAGTAAAGTATAATCCTGAGTGCAGTGAGGGATTCAAATTACGTCTCTCGAGCTTAAAATAGTGTTGCTCCCGAGGTGAACACTCTACTTTTTATCACCATCTAAGAGAAAAAAAAAGTGTGCGGTTCGACCCCCGTCAGGAACTAAGTTACTTTTAATGTATGATTTAAAACAAGCAATATGTTCGCAGCCACCGTCGTGGATTTAAATTTTGACCTCACTTTCTGCTTTAGCACCCTCGAAAACTATGAAAACGACACCCATGACGAAAATTTGAAAATTTTCGCAGCCGCCATCTTGGATTTACATTTTGACCAAATTCACACTTTCTCTCTCTCTTGCCAACCTTACTTGTTCATACAATGTGATTGATCTCTTTGGTGATTGCAACTTTTACTAACAATATCCACAATCCAAATTCAAATCACTTTTAGTCCCTAGGGATTAAAAAGCTATTTTGGTCCCTGTTTACGAAGAATAAACTAGCTCTTTTTGAATAGATGTGATAAAAAAAGGTTTTTTATTCTCAAATAATAATATAGTTTATTTATTTTCTGAGGCAGGTTTGGTTTATGAAAAAAAGCGCAACCGACTAGATCCAAACGTACAGAAAAACTAGTTTTTCTGCACCATAATCTTACCCTTTTGGACTTTAAATATTAAATTATTAATTTAAAAGCCTAACTAATTAACTTCAACATGACTAATTTTTGGCAAACTTTTATATAATAATACTAAGTGTGTTTTGTTTTTAAAGATTAATTATTTTTAAGTCTATAGTTTTTCTGTTCATTAAAAGCTTATTTTTATTTAGACTTAGATTTTAGATTCGCCGAATGTCGAATAATAGACTCTATTATTCGGTATTCGCCGAATAACAAAAAAAAAAGTAATGCAGAATACCGAATAAAAGCGAGTATTCGCGGCATCTCTAATAATTATCTACATTACTATAGATTAACACCAGGGAATCCTAGTGTGAGTTCCAGGAATTAACGCATTCGAATGTAATTACTTAAACAATAAATTATTCTTATTCTTAACACGTGTATTTCCTATAACAATATTAAAAATAATTTCTTTCTTATCCCTCTTTAATAAATCATCGGTTTCTGTAAGTTCTTAAAACTGACGCTCGACGCAATCGAGTAAATAAGTTCAAAGGACCATTATATTTTTATAAGTGCATCATTTGACACTTGAAAATTTGAATAAAAATAACCTGACCCTAGCTTGACCCTGATAAGTAAATATTCAAAATAATGTTATAAAATAAATACAATCGTAAAGCTAGTTATCGTGCTTCCAAATTACGCCGAATTTACTATATTCATGGTCAAATAACCAGACACACTTGACATCGGCTGACATCATAGCCAGTTACTACATATTATTGACAATTTCCTCGTGCTGGCATCAAAGTGCGAAGGTAACTTGACATTTTGTGATTTGTGACGAAACAGCTTAAATAGTCAAGATATCAAAGCCAATTTGGAGAAAATGGCCAAAGATTGGTCGGATTATTGCCCACTACATCTATACCTTGATCTCAGACCAAATAAAAAACCAAGACAGAGCGCTGCGATCAATACAGTGAAGCATGCCAAAACTAAATCGCCGCTCTGTGCATACACGCACACACGCACACATTAACAACCTTTTACATGACACTACAATCAAACTACACCACACAAAGTGCACACATGTTTACGAAACCGACTTCACTTCACTTGACAGCGCTCTGTCTTGGCTTTTTATTTGGTCTGGGCCCCTGATGAGATGAAAACCACGATCTAAATGAACCTCTAATGGGAATTTATTGTTACAATGATCATCACAATACGTGTTCAAATAAACTGATTTAAGCCATCTGATATCCACGATATGATTTACCAGAAAAGAAAACAATAAGAAAGAAGTACTAAGGTAGCTACAGTTATTAGTTTGTAGCTAAATGGACGAGCTCAGAAATATGAATAACAAATAACACAGTAATTGAATATAGGGCATGAAATTGGAGAACGAACTAGTGCAAAACAATTACAATAACGGAACAACTAAATCATCTTCAAACAATTACTAGGAAAGTAGCTGAAATAAACTAAAACAGTAATAACTAAACACGTGGATACAATGTCCGGGAACGACGAACTTCAGGAAACGAATTGTTTTAAAACACATTGTACTAACATACATTCTAAAATAACTGTTACAGTCGCAGCCCATATGTTAATAATAAATCTTGGAGAAATATTATATACAAGATACCTGTTTGTCGGGCATAAAAGTCCAGGCCTAACCAATTTTACAATCACAGGTGGTTGAATTTGAAAACCCAAATAATGTATGATCGTAATAAATGTCACCATACATTAAATGACATAAACCACGAATGAGATTTATTTTAAAATACTGCACTGATCTGGTCGACCTACCTACCTACGTTAGTCTAAGCTGACCTACCCTGACAGTGACGCGACTAGAGATCAAGCTCCCCTATCCTATTCTAATACTAGCCCAGAGTACACGGGATACTTAGTTAAATCAAAAGACATTTATTCAAATTAGGCTGAGAATCTTTTTGAGCGGTTTTTGAAATTATTTAAGACACACACCCAAACGCTCGGCCTTCACCAGTTCATAGTGCTGGGAAGAAGAAGTGGCGCAACAAACTCCCCAGTAGCTGATGAATGAATGTAATAATAACTGACTGATGATAGGGGTGGGACCCCTATCATCAGTCAGTTATTAGCGGCAGGCACCTTCTATCATCTATGATTTGATACCGGGAAAATTATATCACTGAGTTTTTTCCTTTACGATATTAAACTACAATCCTCACCTTAAAATAGGAATGTATCCTGTACATCTGTCGATGGTCTTTCACAGGATGAAGGGTGATGGCTCGGTGCACTTCTCTATTCTTCAGTCTGCCGGTGTACGCCAGGTTCCCGCTGCCGTTGTGGTGTAGAATTGTTTGCATCTGGAAAAAGCAAGGAAATTTATGAAAATTACTGAACTAGAATATAGGTAGGCACGCTTAATTTGCATTGTTTTATGACTTCCGAGAAGACCTATGAATAAGAAAACATGGTAAAAATATTTGAGATTTGCACAATTAACTGTGGGTTTGTTGCGTAATTGTGTAATAAATAAACAATAAAACAAACGCAAACAACTCTTCAAAATTCAAACGATCAATAATTCTTAACGCGGACCTTGAGAACTTCGAATGTCTTAGGCATAGGTAAGCGCTAAGCGGCCTTGGGTTCGCGGGATAATCTGTTGAGCAAACTGACCGACTAACTGTTTACAAACGTGAGAATTATTGTGAAAATATATCTGAATATCGCTTAAAATTAACGATCTTGAAATTCAATCGATATTTCGTGGTCCATTCGCGTCGTGGGTTTTAGTAATAACGCAGAGTGTGAATACTTACTTGTCATGAAATCCCTGACACGAAATTCGCTTTGTGGACTTTTGCGTTTATTTATTTATTAAAGAACATCAACAGCATATACATTCAACATTGGTTTACAAAAGCATTTAGGAAAGGTAGGTATTACTGCTATGTATACAAAATTTATAGATGAACATAACGTTTTCAAGTGACATGAAGCGATTTTCCGTAGTGGAAAAGACTACAACGGGTTGTGAACTTGTTTCGCTCATTGAGCGTTTCTGCCCTTGAGTCTAACACATAAGCACTTCATAGTTTTCTTCTTCCGCAAAGTCTACGAAGAACTACGTAGTATTATATTATCTGTGGTAGAACTGAGAAATAAGAACATGTTTCAAAAGGCGCCGCGCACATTACTCTGTGAAACATCTTATCTATTTGAGTACCAAATCAACAAATTCGTAGAACAAAAACAAATGACTAATAGTTACGTCCTCTGTGGAGTTTCTTGTTTTGGAAGAAACATTTACTTCTGAGAAATCGCTAATATTAAAAAACACGCACAGATGGTACCAGTGGTAGAAGGCGGAAAACCGATAAAAACCTTGAAGAATATACTACGCCATTAAAATAAGAATATGACTTGCTTTCTATTGGATTGTACTAATTTTATATTGATGTGTCAGATCATGAGACTACAAGTACAAGTTAGTAGAAAAAACACAAAACACCTGACTGCAAAAACACATAACTGAAAAGAGAAAAGAAGTATTTATTGACTTTGTTTTTTATAAGCTATGGCAGGCGGGGCGCAGGACATATCAATTACTTGCGATATCTTGCAAAAAACAAAGTTCAATATAAGCTTGTTTTCCCCTTTTCAGTTAATATGTGTTTTTGCTGTCGGGTTTTTTTTTTTTTTTAATAATTCGCTTTATTTCAAGCCTTTTTGTATTTGCAGATGCATTATATAAATATTATATAGAAAAAGATGTGCATCCCTGATGTCACGTGTTCGCGGCGGCACCAACAGTGTTCTCTGTGTGTTCGCAGATCTGTGGGATTCCCCGGTGTTGGGGAAGTGGATGCAGCTTCACGCTGAATAAATGTGAAAGTTTGTATGTTTGGATGTTTATTAATCAATCACGCAAAAATGGCAGAACGGATTTAGATGAAATTTGGCACATTTATAACCATAGAATATTTTTTATACCAGTAGTATGTCCCGTGTGATAATTGCCGAGCACCACGCGAGCGAAGTCGCGGGCAAAGGCTACTTAATTAAAAGTCCAGGTTTTCTCACAATGTTTTCGTTTACCGAAACTTAGAAAGTGCTTATTTATAAAAGTCACACTGGTGCTTGTCCGGATATGAACCCACAACCTCGTGCATAAGAGGCTGTCACGACATAATTAAAAACCTTAAACGTCATAATTTAAAGAAAGTTTCAATTGCTTCTGGTTTTCTCTATGATTACAAAATGCTCCAGGAAACCAAACAGCAAAATAGTACGTATCGGCTTGTATCAAAGGCACGTGCAGGTACGTGCATACTGACGGGTTAAAGACCATGATCCTTGATAGCTTACGATCTAATTAAATGTGCTCTAACTTTATAACGACGTTTATTATCTTTTAATAACTGTCGCAGTTCAATCAAACCGTATTCATGTAGGCGGTACTTCAGCGAATGTCCATGACCCGGTGTGAATGTTCTAACGCAGGGATCAATTAGAGGGTTACATTGAGGGGTCTGTTTTTTTTTCATAATTTTGCTGTCACGCGGTTCGTTTGGTAGACGATTAAGTACCTACTAGCAACCAAGATTAAAAATATCAATTAAGAGGGCAGGGAGCACGGCTCGCAACTATAAGTCGAGATGTGTGCAAAGTTCATTTGGAATATTGCTATCTCTGTTTGACAATAGAACGCGGTGAACGCGGTGTGTAGCCGTGCCGTGTAGTGTGTGATGTGTAGCCGCATTGACAATTATTGCTTGACGCGATAGCACTACTAGCTATCGAAAATTTATGATAAATTTGGTTGTGTTCTGTAATACCAAAAATGATGAATGAAAACTAAATGCTTTCCATTTATTTTTCGATAATTTGTAACTTGATAATAAGCTATGCTTCTGCAAATATTACAAATATTGTTGTTACAATACAGAAAAAACAATATGAAAACCTGTCATTTACGCTGTAAAAATGTGCGAAATTCAATTCGCTTAAACTTAATTTAAGGTAAGTTTTTTGAAAAAAAAGAAGATGCAGGAGCCTAGGTAAATACTGCCTTAATCCGAATATCAACATAATATGGTGGAAATATGCTCAAATTGCAAATGATTTTGGTATTACGTTTGAATGGACAATTCATCCGTCGCCGCATTCTTAAGAAGAAACGAAAAGAAATGATATTTTCCGGATATAGGCAATATATCACAAAAAAAAAACATTCATGCAAAACACATATTACATAAAATTAAATTAAATTTCAAAATACTGCCACAGAATAGATCATAAATGTCAATGCAATTCAAATCAATGAATGAGTAAGTTTTGAAAAGGTCACAGAATAAAAATAAAATATCGATGCAATTATAAACGATGATTAAAAGATACAAATTTTAACAGAACCTAAAACATTTATTTTAATTTTATTAATATGTATAAGCCATACAAAGTAGCCGAGGATAGCGTCTAACTTTTTGAAAGAGAAATGTTATTACGCAGTAGTAGGTACCTATGTCCAACAGTGGACTTATTTAGGCTGGTTACGACAATATCAAATTAATAAATTGAATTTAATGTAAAAAGATAAACATAAATAAACACGTTTAATTTTCAATTACAAAAAACAGAGCCTAAAACTTTGGCTCCCAAAATTCCTAATCAACGCATAGTCACGTAGTTTGTGAGCGATAACATCTTTACCTACTGTAATAAATAGCTCTGACCCAGAGAGAGGATTGCAGCAATATCGATAATACACGATGGTCGTGTTGTATAGGAATTAATTATAACAAATATAAAATTATCAGCAGCGATAACGCAGCTCTACTTTTTCAATACACGTCAGGATTGTTTGTTTGATTATGCTTAGCGCCATGATAATACGTAAAAAAATACTGGTAATGGTAAAAGAAATGTTTAGTATTGAGTTGGCAGAAAGAAAGAATATAAAATAACATTTTCGGAACAGAACTAACTAAAATACTAGAAATGGGCTCAACGTTGATACTTAAATATAGGAACGTCTAGTGAATCCTGAACAGTTACCCTCGCTAGCACCATGCTAACTGGGTATGTTTTACCCGATTGCGCGACAGCGTAAGGATCCAAAAAAAGAAGTTTTTAATCAATGCGACAGACTAACTACCTTTTATACGTATATCATACATAGGGTAACTATACCTATCCCTTCACGCGTATCCCACGATAGCTGTATAAACATCGACATAAATCGTCTACACTCTAGCTAGAGGAACTAGGAATTGATACGCAGCAGTAATTCAACCTCACGACTGCCCGCGGGCAAATGTCAGACAGAAATATTAACCGTTATTCAACTTGACAATCAGGATACCTATGTAGAAAAGTCGGATAAGTTGTACAGTAAGTAAGTTTTCAGTGATGATTCTAGTATCTATAGAATTATCAACTTAAAATCTTAAATTCATTCATTCAATATCAGACAACGCACAGCCAAAACCGCTGGGTCTAAAGCTTTAAATATTTAATTTTAATTTAAAAAAAAGAAAATTCAATCTGGTAAAAGGCTAGGCAGATTGAGTTTTCTTTTTGTTCAATGTTGCGCAAGAGCTCCTTATATAATGAAGGTGAGCACGAAGGAAGCATTTTTGAAAATACATCCGTAAAGGATAAAAAATGAAAGTTAGATTGGAAGTTTGTCAGATGGGAATACATCGGGCTTGTTATCTAGAGTCTATAAGTGTAAACTAAATTGTTAGAAAGGATACGCAGTTCAAGTCTACCTTCTTATTGGAATCCGACTTGGTAATCTTAAAACAAATCTTCAATTTAACTCGAAACATCTACAGATTCCAAGATATTTTGCAAAAGCCAGAAAGAATATTAACTTCGTAGATAAGTAACTGAGTGATGATGCACTCATGGCAGACCACAGAGTCAGTCGCAAAGCGAAACCGATAAATCTCCAAAACATCAGTGCATAAATCCAGACAAACCACTTGAATAAATATTCCAAACATTTGCAAAAACCTACACTGCATTCTAAACACTGCTTATCTCTTTCTTTGCCAGCTCAAAAAATAAATAACGTAAATGTACAAACTACTCAAAATATTTACGAACGTAAATGTACTAAAAATCCTTGAAGCGATTTTCCGCTTAACGAAAAAAATATCGATTTCTCGACGAACTAATTTTCGTGTTTTTCGTGCAAACAATGTGATAGTAAAATGTTAAAGGCGTCTGTTTTATGTCTAGGTAATACTATGACCTAGATCTGTTGGTATGTCAGTAAATCACGACGCCTGCGCTGGTATTTGTTTCACTGGGTGCTGACAACTTGGAACCATTGGTGCGGGGGTTGTGAATGGAGCTACGGTAATTTTAAACGTTTTTGCACCTTACGTAACACCTGTTTTCAATGTTTAAGAATACCTGTTTTTAGTTCAGTTAACATATCATCGTCATCATCACGCCTGTATTTCCCGAAGGGTTTGGCAGAGGTGTACCTATAGTACACCCACATTTCGCTAGGTACCTGGGCTGCTACTGAGAAATTCCGAATGAAAAAACCTAATAACACTCTGCCCGACTCGGGAATCGAACCCAAGACCTCACGCTCAGCATTATGCCAACGAGGCAGTCACTTCAGTTAATAATCCTGAAGTTTGACAAACCAGTACTGTTCGCTTGGCATATTTAAAGATACGTTTCTTCATAAAATATGAGAACCGAGCATTGGTACATGGTTTTGGTCACGTATGCAAAATCTTGTTAGTCACATCCCGCGGGATGCGCAAGATTCGATTAAGGTGTTATACCACATGATCGAGTAATGAACTAAAGTAAGTAAAAGAGTTGATGCTGATGTAAGTGAAGAATGTTATTAGAAATTAAGAAACATTTGAATAAGCATGGTAAATTACTTGCGTATTACTGCAATTGCTATAAATGCTTTAAAAGTAAATAATAGCTATGATAATAGAAAGCTCATATGTAATTGTAACTTGAACCAGCAGAAGGAAGGCGAAAATTGGAGACATCATCGCCAAAAAATTCGAACGTAACACCGCATCTATGCCACATGCATACAAAGAGCTAGTTTAGCCTGTCTACTACAAACTGGCTAGGATAATACCTAAGGATTTGGAAAAAAACTGAACAGAAAACTGCGTTGATTTCGCTAAATACAAAATTATTTAATTCACGTTGCTATAAAAAGATTCTGTAATGCTAAAATAAGGAACATGGAAAATAAGATACCTACGGCGGAAAGGGTATGGACATATTATAATCAAAATGTCTCAACTGGTATTTAGAAAATTGCGTTGATTTGGCTGAATACTAACGAGTATATTTTAGTTCACATCGTCAACTGGACTGAAGCACGGATATTAATGGACTGAAGTGTTAAATAAGAAACAGAAAATAACATTAAAAAATAAGAAAAGAAAACAGCAAGGAAATCAATTAAACTACCTCCCAATGTGCAAAACTATAATAATCAAGGTAATAAATAAAGGTAAGAATCACAAAATTAAGAGGAAAGTGTCGTCAACCAACGCGATATACTCGTACCTACTGGAACCAATTGCCAACAGAGTCGAGCGAAAGTGCGCTGAGAACAACAATCTAACTGTTATAACAATTGAATTAAACGTATTAATGCGATACATTCTCGATTATATACCGTCTCCGGTTGAAAATGTGTTTGTAGCAGAGTTGGTTTGTATAGTAGATGACTAGGACAACGGTTTCAATTATGGTTTTGATTGTATCGAATGATGTTGAAGAATGAGGAAACCAATTTGAAATAATCTAGGCCCTGATGATTAGAATTATTCTTTATGAAGACCTATGAACCCATGGAATCAGTAAGGAAAAATAAAACAAGAGAAAGGATTGAGTTAACAAAATATGAGAAAAATCGGCGTCTCGTCCTTTTGGGAGAGCCCTTTCCCAAGCAGTATGCTGACTAGTAGTATGCTGAATGAAATGCAAAATTTCGTGAGGTGCAATCAGCTTGGACCTCTAAAAATATCCTGAAAGATAATTGCAATCATTTTGCAAAATCTGATAGCCACTATAAGTTTTCCATAAATAACAAATCTATTTTGAGCCTAAGACCACACAAAACCAAACAAACCATTTTGCGACAAACGGACGAAGATGGAACAAGAGCAAACGAATCAAAACATAATTTAGCAAAAATTTTATTCTCAAGCAACCGGACGAGCTCGTTCGTCGCGACCAGTTTTTATAAAAGCATTGTGTGTAAATACGGACATCAGTCTTTGTCGGCCTTTATCACGGCACCAACTTTCTTTGGGAACTACAGTTTTTTTGGCTACATTTGGATTTGTTTCTTGGGGTTGGGATAATGCTGCTATTTCTTCCCTTGTATCATCTTTAGCAAGAATAGGTTGCTTAGTTGGTTGTTTAGTTGCTGTGGTAGAAAGATCAACCAGTTAACCATTTATATCATTCATGATGTTCTTAAAATGGACCTTAGCGGCTACAATTAAGTTCGCAGGGAACGTAGTTCTCACAACTCTTGATAACAAGATTGGTGATAGTATTGGCATTTAGGAAGGATCCTGATAATGAGGACCTTAGCGCTGCTAATTTTGCACTATCACCAAAGTTGTTCATCCTCTTACAACAAACTTTAAATTTTACCACACGTATGAAAAGAGACGAGAGATGACCCTTATTCCAGTTCTTTGAAGTAAGTGACGTCACACAATCAGTAAATTAACTGTGTGAACGAAAACAATTGCTAAAGTGAACTCTCGGAGGCTCGGCACGTTAGAGGAGGAGTAATGTCGAGTAATCCAGTTGACCTATTAATTGCGTTGATAGGTTCTCTGAATAACAACAATGAACCCTTGATCGCGATGACATGAGATCAACGACTTCCTTCATCTTAACAAAATAATTAGTGTAGTATATTAAGTCGTACTTTCATGAACACTGATGATCTGAAGAAGATGGTTGATAAACTGAAAGGGGAAGAAGATTGTGCATCGTAGCGACAATCGGAGTTGGCAACTTGGGAAATAGGTTAGAATATGCTGATTCAATTGACCCAATATGCCTTAAGTTATCATGATGACCAAGTCTCCCATTCACTGGAAAGGTTTCTTCGTTAACTTTTAAAACATAACACAATGTACCAGGCGATGGCCTATTTCTCCAAAACAATCATGTTCAGAATTTCTCAGCAATCTTACCCCTACACCTTTTTAGATACATTAGGAACTAATCAATAATCTTATTAGAAACTTCCCGTCTCCATCAACTCGAGCTTGATGCACTTGCTAATAGAATCTTGTTGTGATAAAAACGAGTGAGATTGGCGTACTTTCTTGAGACGGCCGGCAACCGGTCCTGGCGCCCTATATATTAGAGTATACATGTTGATGTTGAGACCTAAGATATGACTTTATAACGAGAATGCAAAGAACGAAGTGCATGGATATTTGATATGATTTGAGAAGGAAATATCAGACGACGTAAGCTTAGGTATAATCGATTATTTTGTATCAAAAGCTTAACACGACATTAAACTAACATATGGATCATGTGTGCCTACACGTGCACACATAAAAACAAAACTGCAAATGAAAGTGTCAATACCCAAAATAAATCAAATATTTCCATTGCCAGATCACTTAAAAACCGAAAGACATTGTCAAAACCGTATAAATAAAGCCACAATCGAATCCTATCGGCGAGCATTTAAAAATTGTCAGAACAGTTAAACGACCTCTTAAACTAACGAAACGGTACACTATCCATCAATTTACTTAATAAAAACTGTTTTATATCGAATAAAATCGTTTGCTGAATGACGCGATACTGCAAACAGATGCGACCTGATTTGAGGCTGTGAAATTACGAGCATTGTCCTCCTGTGACCTTATTCGAGAATGATTTCGTCTCCCCAAATGATGGGGGTATAAAAAAAATTGCGTTGTATAGACACAATACAGAGTACCAGTTTCCATAGGGGTGTATTGAAAGAATCTGCATGAGCGATGATACTTTTATACACGATTAGGTACGTCCGGCACGTGCAAAGCAGCCTCAGCCCCCGTTACCACCCTTGCTGAACTAACTCGCTTTACCAGCGGCTGAACTTATCTACACTAGGAAAGAATAATTTGCTAAGGAGTAGCAAGTTAATTTTTCGAAATAGTAGTCCTGGAGGACGATATTGCTGATGATAGATTATTATTACTTGCTGTGCCCTAACAGGGTCATGCACCCTTAAGTTTATCCTAATCCTAGCCTGTAACTCTGTGTACATTGTGAAAATAAAGGAATAAATAAAAATGTCAAAAGCCCAGCATTTTCAGCAAAGGTTGACAATAAGTAGTTTTTGTCACGCAATCAATAAAAAAAACTTACCTCACTGATCAATCGGTTTCTCCGTCTTTCGCAGTTTAGCCTTTCTTGAGCTCATCCACTCCTCTATACTTGGTTCGGATTCAATACGTCACTCTTATCAGTTCTACGTCACTCTAAGTACAATCACTTCCTATTTCTAGATAGTGAAACCATTGTAACAGTTCTTTATCTCCGATGTGATGTTACTGACAGCTGTGCCCGACTTTACGTTATCAATATCTAGTACCTCTACCTACTACATACTATTAAAAAAATCTAGAATGTCCACAAGATAGGCAGATAAGAGGTTGCTAGGTTTAATGAATATTGCGCTAGCAGAACACGTTTAATTATTAACTTAGTTTTTTAACTTAGTTTCTGTCGAAAGTGTTCTGTTAGTTGTTAGTGTTTTATTTTGTTTACCAATATCGTCCAAATTACTTAATTCTCTTTTTTGTTACTTCTTAGATGTCAATGCTTTTCCATATGGCTTTGATTTTATATTCGTCGCATTATGTTTGACTTGATCGTATCAATTAAGTGATTTTGTTAGAAAGAAGATATGAATCAGTGTTAGCAACTAATCGCAAACGATCTATTATATTCTTTTATCGCGCACGTTCTCTTTTTGCGGTCTACACGTGCCATGCTAGCCCCAAACAGCTGTCATCATCGAGTTAGTAGGTGATGACAGCTGATTCATGGACTACAATTATTAATTACATCAAAATGTCTGAAACAACAGCATCTGTACTAATTTGTGCTCGATCGTCATTTGTTAGCTGAGTTTCAAGTAAATCTGTTTCAAGCTTACAGTCTATGAAATAATAAATTATAATGTCCTACTGGAAAAGGATCACGAAAGCGTTAAACCATTTGATTGATGTTGCATCGTAGGAGGAAGAATATTTTTTATTTTTCATTTTATACCACCTTTAAATATTTACTATTTAGGTAAATCATGTTCAATCCAAGCTCCCACTGCTTGTACCAGATCTTGTTTCACACTATCTCGTTGGACTATTTAGTACAACATTACTAAATAGTCATCTATCATGTTAAAAAAGTAAGAAACATGAAAATTTTACAATAACACGCCTATAAACAGTTATCTCCAACCTTTGATTTTAGATCAGCCAGTTAGTGTCGATCGAAAATCCGTGACATCCTTGACTGCCAGTATCTTATCTATTGATAAGTTCACATTTGCAGAATGCGGTTCTAATACAAATCGTAGTATTCTTTTTATGTATATTTACTTCTACAAAAAGGGTACGTAAACTCACGCCTCCTTCCCTTGGGGTAGGCAGAAACCACAAAACGCCACCTGCTGCGATTCTCACATACTCCCTTTGCTTCGTTTACATGCAAGCCGGTTGCGAGCAGTACACACCTGCCCTTTCTGAAGAATAACACTAATAGGTCACTATATGTCCTTCTAGGGCGTCCCCTCCCGGCGTTTCCAGTCACATCTGCCTTGAAAATGCCCTTTGTTAGCCGTGTTTTACTCATCCTCTCAACATGATCAAACCATATAAGCAAACTCTTTTCAATTTTTGTCACTACATCTCGTTTTAATCCGCTCCGTTGCTTTATCACATACTTACTTGATTAATTATTATCTTTAATACGAATACGTGACATTCGGGGGGAGGGTCACGATAAAAACTTCATTGCAAATTTTTACATCCTGTTTATGACGTAGTAACTTGCGTTATTGCAAATGATATAAGCATCGTCCTCCTGTCCTCTAATTACAATAAACTGGTAAATTGTGAATTCTGACTCTGCAATATCATTAAAACCCTTTTCTAACCAATATGCAGATCACAGACTTTTACAATACAAAAATGCAAGTTCATGAGAAAACATTTCCATAACCACCAGGACCTACCTTGTACGTTTAGTTTAGTCACTTAACATACAGATTCCTATATGGACCACACAGCATACCAAGTGCTTAGACAGTCGAGTCAACCACGACTGAGAAAAGAGTTTCCGTGTGAAATGTTTCGTATCAAGCGATCAACGGAATACAAATGTCTCACACAACGGAGGATTAGTTGGACAAATTGTAATAAAATCGGTGAATTATTACTGAAGGGTACCTAAGGCTGAAACCGTGATCGATTTATACCAGAGCAATCGAACAAAGATTTTTGATGAGTTTAAAAGTACGTACTTGTTGGGTTTAAGGAAGATCACGAAATTACATCTAGGGCAGAGAGCGGAACCTAAAAACTGTATTGTCTGAAAACTGGGGTACCGCTGGATGCGAAAAGTGGAGGGCCGGTCGATGTGACGAGGTTTGTGGGGATCGATATAGCGACGCTTGGCGAAGCCTATGTCCAGCAGCAGACGTGTTTCAGCTGAAATGATGATGATTATGTTGACTCTATTAAAATAAAATTATACTGCAAACATAAAAGTTTAGTAATCATTGGTGCACTATCTTATGTAACTTAGACCTGCTAAATACTAAGAAGAGATATACGGCACACCTTATTTGCTCAAGATATCGTAAATGCAAACTGCAAGCGAGAACATGTTAAAAGGGCCATACTTACTTGATAATATGAGTTAAAGACATATCTTGAAGAAAACCAAGCTAACCTGCGAGGTAATTCCGTAACACACCAACAATCGTAATGCCTTTCATTTTGACAATTCGACTACATTCATTGCGTTATCTACGTTGTCGAACAGATACTTTTTTCAAACATGTAAAGCAATGCATTAGAAATTGATATCTTTCGGATTGTAAAATAAACTGTGTTACGCAATTGGGGTGCTGAAGTGTAAAAATATATGAGGTATTCAACCATAACTCGTCTTTACAAAGTTAAATATACTCAGCACTTGATAATAAAGACAGGGACGACAAAGAAATGTACATTTGTTTAGGATTGATGATGAAATCAACCATTGAAAAGTCAATGACATTTTAGTCATTGCATGAAAATTGAGAACAATTTTGGCGTCTACCGTATCGGCACGAATTATGTGAGAAATAAGCTCATGACTCGATAAAAATGCTAACAACCCACCAAGCTCTAACAACCCAGAGGGCCCAGCGAACAAGTCGCTAGGCAAATCGCTTGAAAAACGTTTCATATGTCTACAACAAATTTCAACAGAACTGATGAACCTTTCGGTAGCTTATGTCGCTCACATTTTTGACTTTTCCGTCATCATTATCGCTGATAGAATGCCAATTTGTCTACAGTCTAAGGTGCGCTGGATGTTCTTTAACTATCGTCTCTCCTGGAGGCTATTTCATTCAATAAAAAAATCCTCTGACCTCATCAAAAATCTGCATGTCAAAAGACGGTCACGACAACATCTCTACTTAAGCTGTCGGCGCCAATTTGGAGGCAATGAAAGAACAACGGTATAAAAGGAAGCACCCATTTGGACCCCTGCAGTTTAATTGAGGATCGCACGCGAGGATATGTCAATCTAAGGAGAACAGATGAAGCTGACTGTCTTTACTTCCCGATTACAGTCCTTGGGCGGAATAGACTTCTTGACATAGTTTGAGGAATCGCGTGTCTGGTTGAGAATCAGGAAAGGAGCTATTTCAATTTCGAAGTCCATCATAATGGACTAAATACCAAAAGCTCTTCAAAAGAAGTCATAAATGGCTTATTGGGTCACCACCTACTGGTAAACTCCCGAAGCCATTTTCATACTTGAAATAATTTGTAATTAATCTGGTTGATAGTGAAACTGGCCATATATCTTAAATGAAGAAGATCCATATCTACATTATTTTATTTTCAAGTGCCGTTAAGCTAATGACTGTTGTAAGTGGCGCTGAGTGCTTCACTCAAGCACTTGTTACATTTGTAGTGCACTAATTGATCACTAATAAAGTTTTAAACACTCATCAATAACAAATAAAAGTAGAAAACAAATGAAGACTATCACTGACATCGATTTACGTCAAGTTTCATGGATTTTTGACTATTGCTGTAAATATGAATAAACACATTTATGATTAAGAGGATTAATGTATCTTCTCGAAAAGCAACTGCTTTTTAGTACCTACCATCGCCTTTTATTTATTTATAACTAAAAACAAATAGAAGGTAGGAGGTATGTACTTCACCCAAACATAGCCACAAAAGCTACCGCGGTGTGTTCTGTGGAGCCATTTGAGCTAGAATTACCCAAGTAATGGGAAGCTGCTGAATCATCGCCCATTAACACTCCTAAGTAGCTAGTTTACCATATTTAGCTCTTAACACGTAGGGCTTAACCACACGAAATAATTTTTGTGGGACTCTTTTAGTTCATCTCTTTTAGCTCTTGTAGGTAATAAAATAGTGACGAAGTCAAAACTGTACATTGAATATTTTTGAAAAACCCGACTACAAACACACACACGAAAAGGGAAAAACAAGCATTATAATTTATAATCTAGTACTAATACAGGCTATTTCATAGCTTAGCAAGGAGAGCAGCACGTCACCCACTTGATTGCCAGATATTATAAATATTAAATTCTACCCACTTTTGTAGTAACTGTTACATGTACTACAGTCTGTTTTGTATAAATAAGGTTTTTTTATTTTTTATTATTAAATTTAAATATGGTCTAACTTTTATTTGCCTGCGATACCAAAATTCTATAGATTATAATCATTGTTTTTCTCTTTTCAGTTATGTGTTTTTTTTTTTTTTATAATTTGCTTTATTTCAAGCTTTTATATGATACCAATATTGTTATTTTTTTTTTTTACTTTCCCCTCCCTTTTTTGTATTTGCAGATGCAATACATATATAAATATTATGTAGCGTATGTAATTCCCACAATTAAGAGGGATCTAACAACACCTCTATTATGTTCAAATCCATCAAGCCGCTTAGGATACAGAAATAGACATACTATACACACATACTCTCGAACATTACCCTCCTTCTGGGGCAGTCGGATAAAAAAGTAATTGCTACGAGGTGTGGGAATGAGTCTGATGCCGAAAATATAGTTTTTAGAATTTTTGTACGTTTGTCTGTTTATCTGGATGTATTTAGTATTAGTTAGGGAGGCGAGGTAGCTAAATGGCGTAATTCAACGGCGCCGTCGAGACCTATCAAAATCGAAAGATAAAATAATTTCGAAAAGAAAAGCTCGTATGGTAAAAACCATTTTAGCGGTGCGTTTGGCGTGTACGGTTTTTCAAAAATGTTAAAAAAAACAGTTACTTGGGCATTCTCGAGCGCGTCAGATATTCATACTACGTATGCCCCAAGTGCCTCTGATAACAACGGTATACTAATCTGCCGGTTTGCGTGGTGGGGGTAGGCATATAAAGTAGTCAAAAATGCAAAAAAAAAAAAAATTACTCGAGCGCGTCAGATTTTCAGAAGGGGTGTTAAGTAGGCCCCAAGGAAGCTCCCTTTAAAAAAACTGACGATTTCGGCGTGACGATAAGTTACGATGAATTTTTGAAAATGCAAAAAAAAAAAGTTTTTTTGAAATACTCGAGCGCGTCAGATTTTCATAGGTGAGGTTTATCTCGGTATCCTGAAAGCATATTTTCTTAATCTGACAAAAATGTTGGTGGGTTCTCTTAATCTGACCGAAAAAGGTTTTTTGGTTTCTTTTTTTTCCTTTCTTTCTCCTTGATAAAACGGGGAATTTAACATTCGAGAAATATACCGTCGGGTCTTTTCTCTCTCTTCAATCGGCGTCATACTGAGGGCATATAGGTCTACGGTAGGGGACCATAAACATATATATATACCTATATACAGTGTGTCCGGACATGGACTAGCGATATTCTAAATACTTAAATATAAACTATTTTAAAGTACAATTACACTCTATACTTTGGTCCAATACACTTCCCCGCTATGTGGCAGCCATTTTGTTTTTTTTGTTGAAATATGCTCTATGCGATTACAAAAAAAAACATATATCTCAAAGTTTTAGTCATACTGAGATAAAAATAGGCTTATTCGAAAGGCAATAGTATTGTCTACCGTCTGTATTACAAATAATGTGTTCACAATTCCATAACTTATGAAAAAAAATGTGAAAGTCGACAAAAAAAACGAAAAATTATGCAATTCAACCAAAAATTGTTATTTACTATATTGTTATTTTAATTGTATTGGACCAAAGTATAGAGTGTGACTTTAAAATAGTTTATATTTAAAAGTATTTAGAATATCGCTAGTCCATGTCCGGACACACTGTATATATCGCGTAACTTTTTCGAGTCCACGAAAATTGTCGAGAAGCTTTAGAAAAAAAAAAAAAATTGAGATATAATAAAAGTCACATAATTTAATCATCGTTATTTCATATAATTTTTTTTTAACACCCTCAGGTTTCGAGATATACTCAAAAAACCGGGAGTTTGAGTTTTTATGATGCTTCAAGTCAAAAAGTTTTAACTTTGGACAAAAATGTAAAGAGACCTTTTTTGTGTAAAATAAAATTACCTTTTTTGTTTATTTAAACTTTTTTTTTGTAAAATGTATCGTTCGCGACTTAAATGCCGCAACGCGTTTTTCGGAAGACGAATTGGCTCCTCCACACTTCCGGTCATGCGGAAACCGGCAGATTTTGTATTTTTAGTAAGTTTTAGATTATATTCTTCAAAATAAAAAAATAAAAAATCGCGCTCGAGAATGCCGGATTAACGTTTTTTTTTACAAGTTCGCGACCCTATAACTCGGCGGCGTCAAGGACTTATCGTCAGATTAGTTAAATTTAGTCTTAAAACACTAAAATCAACCCCCAATATCTTAATCTGACGCGCTCGAGTATTTCAGACTATCGATTTTTTTTTACTAATCTGATCGTCTATCCTAGGCGCGCGTCACTACATATAGAGCTAAATACTTTACAAGGTTGTTCTATTAGGTCTAAGGTATCTCTCATATCTTAAACTGCCACGCTCGAGTATTACCGAAAATTCCCCTATTCGCCTCCCTAACTATATGTAAATAAATGTTCCGGATGGGCGCAAAAATGGCTATACGGATTTGGATGAAGGGCATACAGATCGTTTATATCCTGGATAGGGTACAATTGATCCCGGTAGTAGGTTCTCGTGGGATATTTTCCAAAATCCAAGCGGGCAAAACCGCGGGAAAAAGCTACTATACATATAAATAAAAGTAAGATAATGTGTCGCCCATAAGATCGTTTCTCATTTTTGAGTAGATTTTAAATGTTAAGAGGTTTTTGACACTAATTTCTGCGGTTAGGTATTCCTTATAAATATTCCTGATTCAAGACAACGACCAATTCGAATTCAAATCTTGGGACCGGAAATAGCCTTAATGTCCAGTGAGCTGCGATTGGTTGCGGTGATTGATTAAAACTTGCAAGATAATTCAGGGATATAAGGCCTCATCTGGTACAACAAAATGAAGAGAGGACTGAGGATATTAAAGAACTTAATCAAACTTCGAGTACGCCTGAACTTGTGTGAGCAAGCCATTACACGTTTGTCCACCGCCAACGTCAACGGGACGACAACGAGAAACGAGATCATTTGAACTGAACGTGACGTCCCGTTGACGGACAGGCGGTGGACACGCGGCCATACTAAATGTATGTATCGCTACTTCGGCGCCGCGCGACGTTATCTCGTTCTCGTTGACGTCTCGTTGACGTGTCGGTGGACAAACAGCCTTAATGTCACCTATTACTTTTGTTTTTACTACAAAGTGTACTTGCGATACTTAACACATTTTACGTTGACTAATCTATCACATTACAAAATCAAAAATTTTACGTTTAGATGTAAGTAAATAATTTCAAAATTATGTCACCTTTTTCATATTAGTTCCGGTACATAAAAATACCATTTTATTATAAGTAGGTTATCTATTTACATCCATTTATTAAGATAATATACTTATATTGTAGTAATACGTATAACATGCCTAAATGAAAATAGTTAAGATTTTTAGATAAGTTAAAAATAATAAAATTATAGTTACTCAACTAATTGATTTTAAATGTAAATCAAATGCAATTAAAGAAATTCCTAAGGATTTCAGAAAACAACGTTGCTATTGCGATATTACCTAGATATTATTCTGAGGGATTATCACAACGTGGGTAGGGATTATCACAACGTGGGTATTTGCGTTTTTCAGATTAACGCACTTGTAATGTTTCTATTTACACACGCAAAATAATCAACGACAATTTCACAAGCGCAAGAGCAGAGGAAAACCCTGCCAATTGAGTGCAAAATGTTTGACATTGTTTGACCGCTATACAAACTACAAAGTAGTCCAATAATGATTAGTTTTCTATTAAACACGAGACATTTGATCCAGCCATCGGTCTAGCAAATTGCTCGGCTATTATCGATAAAGTTAAATCAATTAACTACGGCCTTCGCTCTCCCGGCTTATCTTCGCAATCGAATCAGATGAATAATTAGGTATCGGTCTGATCCAAAAGTAAAAAATGGATCAGAAAACATACTTCAATCAGCCTAGCCTTTTCCCAACTATGTTGGGGTCGGCTTCAAGTCTAACCGGATGCAGCTGAATACCAGTATTTTACATGGAGCAACTGCCTATCTGACCTCCACAACCCAGTTATAAATAACTGCTGAAAAGTGGTAAGATATAAAGAAACCTTTTAAATAAAGATGAATGTGTTACTAATGCCATTAGGTGAGTGGTTGTGTAAGAATTTACCCTGAGCACGGTTCGTTTACACTTTCATCACATATTTTTGGAACAGACATTAGGTGCTTATGTTTTTTTCATATACTGTTAAGCTGATAAGTATAATCTTATGGTAATTTGTCATTCGAACTGATCTTAAGCAGTCTCAATATATTCAAATATTCTGCGAGACTAAAGTTATCGCCATCATCGCCTACTCAAGGCTCAGACACCTGATCGCCATGTCCAACGATACTTTGCTTACCGTGGGCGTATTTGTACAGAAACTCCTTCAGAAACAGAACCTGTTTGTACCTTGAGGTGTGGCGCATACAATCAGGTAACTAGGGAGTGAGCGATAACTCTAACAAAAGCGAGATTTACACGTCTTAACTATGCTGTGAGTGCCAGCTATAATTGGTGACTCAATCTGAGTTAGGATATTTCCTCCGGTCTAAAAATTTACATCTAAGGATTATTCAGACAAATCAAACATTTTAAAGTATGCCTGTGCAAACAACGCAGTATCCCTAAACTAACAAAGCATAAGCCGATACCAGAGGAGCCTTGTCAACAAATGAAGGTGTGAAAAACGTCATTTGTATTAAAAAAAACTTGAATTTTAAGTATGCACATAGTGGCAGCCAGGTTTTGGATAGTATAAATATCACCAGTAGCAGAAGCAGACAATATGTAGACACAGGTGCTATTTTTTGCAGAATTAATTAGACTTTTATGTTGTTTAAATATGTGTTTTCCTTGTCTTTTTATCGTCTGCAGACTCATCACGGTAAAATGGATCCCAAAACTTTTTGCACAGAAACGGATATAGAATAAGGTACTGTTAAAGCGAATGCAAACACACTGTCAACAATACTACCGGGTTTTTATCGACACTTTTTTGTACTGCAGAAAAAGCAGTCTGATCACATCGTGAATTAATTATTTTTTGGAGCTCATTGACTCGTCCACGCGTCTGCTGCTAAGTAGGTACTTAGACGTCGACGACACCTTGCTTGTCAATGCAGATGCTTTTTTGCTTGAAATAAGGAGTGTTCTTTGTAACCTCTGCTGACTGCAAAATTCAATCGAAGTCTGCAGATCTTAAAATAAATGATCTAGACTTCATAAAATTTTCTGAAATTGGTCTAACCATGGCAAATTCCGCTTCATCCAAGGTCATCGATCTATTGGCAACCACCTGTGTTAGTACACGGTTGATATTGATGTAGGGACCAACATGGACATTTTTACGACCAATATTGACCATTCTTATAGCTTACGTATTGGCCACACCAATATTGGTATTGGCCACACTTGAACTATTGTACGTAAAAATGTGAGGTAAGTACAGCTATAGTATATGAATAAAAAACTCCTTATTTAGTCATGTGGCTATAGTACAGCTAAATATCCCCAAGCCAACTAATGTTTGCCGTAATATTTAGCCGCTGTACCTGCCGGTAAAGAGGACTGCTAACGGTAAACTTGTTGGCATTTTTGCTAGAGCTACAACACTACAAACCAAGTAAGGAGCTATGAATGTGTTTAAGTATGGTAATTAAGTTAGCATTACAGTAGTTTTAAGATGGACAAAAAGTTATAGCTGCTGAGAATATCCTTTATCACTTTTTTGTAATTTTTATTATATTATACTAGCTTTCGACCGCAACTTTGCCCGCGTGAAGGTCGGAAATTATCCCACGGGAACGTACTACCGGGATAAAAAGTTTCCAATATGTTAATCCAAGTTATAAACTATCTGTGTGCCAAATTTCATTCAAATCTGTTCAGCCATTTTTGTGTGATTGAGTTACAAACACACATTCATACAAACTTTCACATTTTTAATATTTATACTCGTAAATATTATATAATATATTAGTACGATTGCCGAACTTTGCTCAAGAGTACAGAAACCTCCATGGTCGATAACCCAGGAACGGTTAATTCCATGAAGAACAGTTGTGGGCTGTGAAAAGTGTACTACAAAAAAACTCTAAAGGTCCTGAATAACACCAAGATGAATATACGATCCTCCACACAGCAACAAAACCTCAACATGTCCATGAATGCATAAAAAAATGCAAATTACTGAAAAACCGAAACTTTTCCACTTCGCATAAAAAAACCCAGAATCGTAACCCAGCACCGTGCGTCACCACATACATGTTTGTTGAGCATATGATCCATAACACATGCACATTGATTAAAGTCTCCAGTCTCTAATTCGCAGAATTCGTACCGACAAACATGGCTGCGGTTTTTTATGTTCTCCTGGTCCTTCGAAATTGCTACCCTCCAGTAATTGGTCATTTTATGGTACAAGATACTCATCAAAATTATTGTGGTCTTTTTCCTTTCAATTTGCGGGTTGATGGCCTTATGAAGGGAGCTTTATTGTCCAGTTTTTAAGACAACTTATTTTGATGGACTGTTATTAACTTACTTCTGTGAATATTATACAGACGCAGTGTTGTGATATTGTGATAGATTGTAATCATTTTGAAGCTATATGAGTAACTCTTTATACCGCGCCTTCCCCTTTAAATAGTGCACTTTGATAGGCTACTTTCACGTACAATGGCGTTTGCAATGTAATCTTCTTCGTGAGTTTATCTAAAGCTAGCTAGCAGTTGAAGTCTATGCTTGATTTATCTTCAAACCCATTACCACTTTACCTATTTATTTCATGTTTTTTAATAGAAAACAAGCTGTCGATCCACTGATGATAAGTAGTCGCCAGTGTGTATCATTGTGAACGTCTGCAATACTGGAACATCGCAAATGCGTTGCCGAAAAGCTGAAATGTTTCATGTTCCAGCCAGAAATGAATATATATTCACAATGAATAAACATTTTGAATCTTTGGGAGTGCCAATCACAAGCAATGGTCACAAAACTGCTGGGATCAAGATTGCAGGTATTTAGAATATTGAGAAACATTAATTTTGCCAATATTATTATGTTCATGGGGACTGAAAACTAGCTCTTTGCACTACGTTATATTATAAAAGCTTTTAGGCAGTTCCACTCAAGATTTCCAAGGCTTGCAAGGCTTATATTTTCTGATTTTTATTTTTTTATTTTATGCTAAGTTCACTCGGTTAGTATGAAAAGAAGTGTGAAATAGTTGCTTGCAATTCTATTCTCAATACTTTTAAATCCAAACTAGTTTATGGTAGTTGATTGACAAAGTATATAAGGTTGGATTTGCGTTGCAAGTTTTTAAAATATTACGGTTTTGTTATTTTTTTGGAGGAAATAAACCAATGCATGCTTTTTCTGCTCCTATGAATTTACTGAATTGCTGGTGTGCCTACCAAGATCAGTGGTTGTCCAGCAATGGCCAGTCCACAATTTTCGGCTGAATAATTCTGATGATGTTTTATAGGTGGCTTCTCAAAGGTTGTAACACTTGAATAGTATCATTCGCAGAATTTTGCTGTCATCGATAGTTACCAATACCACCTAATATGTATGGTATTGTAGTTGGTAAGCATTATTATAATGCAGTAGAACGTCATTAAATCGTACCATGGGGGAACAAAGCGATAAAAAATATTCAGCGCATACATTTTCCTCATCGTTTTTAACGAACTACCAATCCAAGGTTGGCGATATAAAAAACGAATAAAATAAAAATCAATAAACCAAAAAGTATTCAGGCGAATAGTCATCGGTATTCTAAAATAAAAAAAAATGTGGCAGCATAAAAAAATGTCTACGTCACTTTCGATTTTCAAACCGCGCAAGTAGCAAGCAATCTGGCACTGAGTTTGCCAAACTTGATTGGCAGCGGTCATTGCCCGGTGACGGCTGATGCCGGTGGCTCGGCATTATTAGTCGGAATTGCCTTTCCTTACGTCAAGATACATTGACCGGGCCGTACGAAGTGCTCCTATGAGTATCCTGTTCAACACGGATGATTATTGCACCAAATGCACATATATGTGGCAACCAGTGACTGCTTAATTTATAATACCAATCTCAAACTAGGAAAGAAGAAATATTTTCGTGTTATTATTAACCGATTGTTAATTAAAACTTTTTTTTTATAATTTTCTAGTCACAAATAATCCGAAATCAAAGGGCTATGTTCAAAATCTTAATTAATGAATTAAAACAACAAAATTCACAATTGAGGCAAATCATTTTTGGGCAGGGCATATTAGGTACTATGAATTGCAGAAAATCTCTTTTATTACCGTCGTTAATAGAATTGAATTGACCGCATTGTGTTTGTCGTCGCGCTTTTATTTGGTTGACCATTTAAACTGAATGACTAGATCACTAGATGATCTCAGACAACTGGTTAATAACCTAAAATGAATCCAGTACCCCAATCTTTAGACACATCAATCTCATTCACTTTGACGTACAAAATTTTTGTCTATTACACTCACTTCTTAATCATTCTTAAACCACTATCACCAACACAACGTTAAATTAAAACACGTAAAGGAAAGCAAAGTCATGTTCCTTTACCCGTGCATACTCTATCACTTTTCCAGGAATCCCTTCATTATTGCCGCTTACATGAAGACTATGCTCAGTTAGGGCTAAATTACATAGTCTTGCTAATTTAATGACTGATACACGAATGAAACAACATTATTACAATGGGTGAACCACCTCTAACCCCCCTCTTATAACTCCCTGGTAACATCTACCTACAGGGGATAAAATAAGGTATTTAATCATTCCGACCTCCGTTCGGATTTTTTGTGAGGTATCCGTGTCTGGAAATCCCAAATCACGAAAAATACGTATGTTGCGTACTCAAAACTGTAGGCTAACATTTTTTTAAGTGGTGGGACAATACACCAGACAAATACTCATGAAACCACACCTTTATTATTTGTCGATGATAACAAATATCTAAGTTATTTGACACTAGACACAAGCATCAACTACTGTGTAATTTAGCGCGCAAACGAAGCACTTGAATCGTTCTTATAAATAGATGTGATTATTGCTACCTCAGCAAAGAAAGAGAAGCTTTATTTGCAACAACAGAAATCAGTACTTACTATATGTGTGGCTAAGTAATAACTGGTCGATCCATCAGTTTAAGCTACGCTTGCCGGGGTTGGTCTGTGGATGGGTGACCATCTTTACATACCGAGACTTCTTCGTGCCTCGGAAAGCACGTTAAGCCGTTGGTCCCGGATGTCATGCGTGGATCTTTTTTTTTTTTTTCTTTTTTCAAAATTCAAAAGTCATTTATTCAAACTAGGCTGATAATCAGCACTTTTCGAACGTCAAAATTACATAAGACAGTCCCCCAAAACGCCCACCCTTCACACTTCTTTGACAGTCGTTACGGGTCGTCAGAAACCCGAAAGTCTGACAACCAGTCTTACCAAGGGGAATCGTATTACCAAGTCCTGGGCTGTGGAGGTCAGATAGGCAATCGCTCCATGTTTAATACTGGTATTCAGCTGCATCCAATTAGACTGGAAGCCGACCCCAATATAGTTGGGAAAAGGCTAGGCAGATTGATTGATTCTTAATGAGTCAATAATCCGTTAAAATGCCAGGTTATCTACCATGTCAAAATTGCACAATTGGTAATTTTTAATTTGTAGTCTTGCAACATGCTGCATTTGAGCTTTTTCAATTCCAAAGGAAACTGATGTCATGCTACGATATACCTACAAACATTCGAAGGAGTCCAAAGCAGTTAAATCAAAGAAAGCTGAAAAAAATTCATAGTACCTAGATACTAACTGGCCAATTGTCTACAGAAACCATTCAATTAAAACTGTCCAAATAAAATATCATAAATCATAGGTTCACTGAACTCTGCAATTAGTTCACATGACGAAGCAAGGAGCAAGTAAGAAGAGCTAAGTACTTAGCTAAACTTTTTTGGCGCCAAAGGCAGCTGGACTCCGGGATATTATAAAGAGCATGTTATTAACTTTTTGCTTTGCTAACCGTAACGTACTTATTATGACCAAGAATGGAGATAAACACTGTGTTTTTCTGGGTGCACGCGATCAGGACATAGCACGCCATCTTAAAATTAATTGTACAAACGCCCTAGGAATTCTAGCTGCGAAAGGACGACGAACTTTCGTGATTTTTTTCTTCTACATTTCCGCTTTCCGTGCAAAAATGCTCGCGAACCTAGCAGAACCGTCGTAAGTGGAGATATTATGACCACAACCTTTAATTTAACGACTGACGACTTTAATGAGGATAAAATTTAAAATATTTTATCATTGGCCCAGTGGTACGAGTTGTAGGTGGTGGGTTCGAACCCAGGCAGGCGATTTACTTTGTGTAAATAATTTCATCACCACTGCTCTCAAAACGGTGAAGGAAACCATTGTGAGCAAACCGGCATGTCCTAGAAACAAAAATTCAAAGACTGTATCATCTACCAACCAGCACTGGGCCCGCGTGCTGGATTACGGCCCACTCCCTGTCAAAGCAAGGAGGCCTGTGCCCCAGCAGAGGGAACATTATAGGTTGATTACCTATGCTGATATAATTTTCAGGACAGCACTCCAAAATAAACGATCGTTCTCCGCTTCCAGTTAGCCGCGGTTTTTGTACCCAGTGCGTTCCAAGCAAGCTGTTAGTTTAAAATACTACTGTCCATCCTTTATGTTTTAAGCAGGAAGGTGGGCAGTAATTGAAATTGTATGGTCCTTTAACATCCTGGTCCTGCGAGGGTCAATTTTATTTTTTATGAGTATGATATGAAATTGACCTTGGCATAGTCAATTTAGACGGTTTTATGAACTTCTACGAAAGAATAATAAGTAACCAGGACCTGACACCCACCACCTCGAGATCCGTTTAGAAATAAAATAATTCACTGGCCCTTAAGAACACCAGATGTTACTTGGTCTACCTTTAGAGGCACAGCAGTCCGCTATATCAACATAATCCAGATTATTAAAAAAATCTGCGTTATAGGTGCCTTTTTCGAAACCCATAAGAAGCAATAGGATGCCTTAGTGCTCCTAAATAATTTAAGGAATCAAACAAGTACTGCTTGAGTTACCTAAAAAAAAAGTTCAAGAGAAACTATAACAAATCACAAACGAATCGAATCAATCTGAAGTCTCCAACTCCCAGTTCACCGTGAGAATACCAAGAACAATGATGACAAATGTTCGTACACAGGGCCCAGCTTAACTAGGTCTACGGCAAAAAACGGAACTAAATTCAAAACGCACCGAATTTGACACTTTCTTGACATTTAAATTAAGAACCAGCGGCATTTTGAAATACCAAGTTATATTGGCCAACCTGCAATGTTGCAAATGTATCAGAATGTGGGTCTCTTATTAGGGACAATCATCGAACCGTTTTACCATTTATTTTGTGTTTGTATTGGCCAATTATTAATAAGACCTTCGGGTACAAAATAAATAACAGCATCATTATTATTTAAGGGTTATTGCGCCTTGGGTTATTTGTGGTTATTTTTGATAATGGCTGTTTGAAATACTAAAATGCGATACTTAAAATCGGAAGCCGTTTTGGAGAGAATCCGTCATATATTAAGTATGTGGATAGGTACTACAAAATGCCAGTTTTCTTTTCTACGGTGTTCCAAAGGAGTATCCCAAGATTCTATTGAATATCGATACATCTGCATGGAAGATGTAAATGACATAAAATAAACATGTTAATGTTACCTTCAAAACTATTGTCTGTTGTACATTTATGCAAATTTGTTAGCCTCACCTCAGTACCGTTTTAATTCAATCATTCTTAGCTAAGCCTAAACACTTATTATAAAATTATGTTTCTTCCTTCCACACCTTTAATCCTCAGACTACAGCTCAATTTCCTCGGGATATTCCTCATCCTCTTAGTTTCTCCATCATAACTTGAGCTGTCAACTCGTAAACGCCTCCCATAACAGTATGGAGTTATAGCCGATTCATTAGCAATGACGCAAGGAATCGACGAACAATAGAGCATGAATGTCGTCTGCTATATGATGCAATATGCTTACTACGGGATAAGTTTAAGTATTCGTAATTATGTAATGATTTCTAGGTGTCTCTTTTGTTGTAGAACTGGTTATAGTTATTGCAGTTACGGCAATCTTAACATTTATTCGTGCCTTACAAGTTCATATACATCGTAAATTATTTAGACAAAGGAAGGTGATAATCTTACTATTAAAATGCTATCTACTAATTTTTATATCAGGATTGAAGCAGGTAATGTTAAAGAGCTCTTATTGTATTCCTAATGTGACATGGACAATTATTTTAAATTCTTTGTAGGGAATGGACGCCACAAGGCAGATAAAGAATGAATAATATGTATATGGACTTCTATTTCTGGAAATACCTACTGCAAAGTTTTATAGGATTATGATGGCTTGTTGCTAATGAAACAGTAAGAGAGACAAAGGCATTGCATCAAAATTACTAACATAAACAAAAACTTTAATGGTTTTAGTTACGTTGAGATAATATATTGTTTTTTATATTATGTAAATAGTTAGTTAATTTATTATAAGATTTGTATCCAGTATACACAATACGAGACATTATTATGACACTATGCGTATCCTAATAATCTCCAGGGAATTCCAAACCTCTCGTGAATCTTTGTCCTTGTTTAGCAAAAAGCAATATGCCATAGAGACTCCTGATGTCTTTAAGTGCTATCATACTGGCATTATCCGTATGTAATAGAAACCTCTGTTTTCCTCTTATTTTAGATCAAGAGTTAAAAAGCAGATATCTAATTGATATTCTACCTATACAGTCATATAGTAGATCGATTTATCAAAAAGAGAGTTGTTTGCGATTATTTGCGCCGCCAGACCTAGTATGTAAATGAATCATCACTAACAATTTTATTGATAAAATCAGCTCGAATATCATTTAAATCAACAAATTTTTTCGAAGTCTTTTGTCGATTCAGTTAGCGTTTATTATAGGCTCCTATGTAATAAATGAAATGAAGTGCATTACCTAATTAAGACTTCAAAGGTGTACTAACTACCTATATATAAAGTAATCTAGCATACTGTCATTATGATTATCATCACTGATGTAGCCTTGTTTCACTTACTGCTGAGTATATTCCTCACTTTTGTTAAGCTTCCCTGGGCTATACTGATTCCCGAGATCCGTTTTACTCTCAGAGATATTCAAAGGAGCATCAATATAAATTCTTACTTACAATCCAGCCCAGTCGGATGTCTCAAAAGCATTTACCAGTTTGACTTGTAAATTATCAGGTGTTGCCCCACAAAGCTTTAAAAGGCGGTAGTTACGAACAAAGCTAGTTTAGTCCATGTGTTCACAGCTATTGTCACTTGACAACCAGTTGTGAACTTCAGAAGACGACAATAGAACGTGAGAATTGTCTGAAGAATGAAGCTGTGATCTTGTTTAGACACATTCGTAATTGTGGCTGTTGTAGTTCTTTGTGATTTGTATGCCTATGGTAATTAAATTTTATTGGCTACTGTTTTTTAAAACTGCTTGAGAACGTGCTCTGTTTGGGGAAGTGCAATTATTTGGTTTACATTTTCTCTTTCAACTGTTACATCTATATCGATTTTCATCATATCTTTTTTATTACTACCAATAACCAATCTGTATTACTTAGATAATTTTCTCCAAATATACTTATGTCACAAAAAGACTATTTTCAATACAAATTATATCCACAACGCATTAAAATTCTTGCCACCTACAAACACACCTGTTAGCTCCACTAAAGCCATCAGTCAACAAATAAGTGTGTTACAAACATGCCCATTCGACGCGATTGCATACCCGTGTTTGTAAGGTAACACCTCAATCGCGCCACCGCGACGTTTCGACACAGACTAGATTATTTGAGGCCGTTGATCGAAATGGCGACTATTATTCATCAAAAAGACACTACTCTTTGAACAGTCTATCTCAGTTGATTCCTAGACTTGGGTTTCTTTGAAGAGCAGGGTCTTGACCACAACCACGGAACAGGCGTTCTGGTGACGTCAAAGTTCTTTTCTTGGAAAGTTTGAATATGCATGTTTTATGCTCATCTTGCCATTACTTGGTGGGGTTAGAGAAGTGGTGGCCGTAGTCTTTGGTTTTCTTCTTCTCTAATTGGCACTAGCTTGAACTTTGTAGGCTAACTCGTGTCCTGGCTTAGGCTAACTTATCCTACTTTAGTATCATACCTCGTTCAACTTTTCCAGGAATAAGTCAATATTGTCAAAAATTCATCGTTTGGCTTCGCCAATTAAACCTCGCCTGAGGATAGAATTGACGTTCGGGGAGGTCCAAACCTACTAATTAGACTTGATTGCATCCTGGTATCCGTTTGTATAAGATAACACTAAATCACGCTACGTTGCGTTACGACACGACTCAACTAGCTAAGGACGTTGATCTATTGCGGTCAGCTTGCCAACTAATCTTATGTTCACCACATATTATACTAGCGCGGTTGTGACTACTAGGAATCAGCAGAGTCATAATCAAATTGAGTATGATATAACAGCGAATTGACTCAATATTGGGAAGATTATAAGTGATTTATAGAAAATGTAATCTATAGTCCTCCTTTTTTTTCTATGATTGTAACCTCCTAGGATTTTTTGTATATTTAAAGAGTCTAAATAAATAAATAATAAGTTTATTGTACAAAAAGAAACACATAAAGTTAGTCGTACACTAACCATGATTGTACAAGTGGTGGTCAACTCTCCAAGTAACAATATAGGTACATCTGTCAACCTAGCTAATCTTCGACTTATCATAGGTTGACAAATCTTCGTACTTGAGCTATTACTGTCCAGCCCTTGATGACATATGAGATGAAGAGAAGAAAAAGGATTTGCTTGGTGATTACCTAATTGTTAACATTGAAAACTTGTTATGTCAGAAGAATCCCTAGTTGTGTATTGTGATGGTGACGTACTCCGTTTATCGTAATACTGGTTGTATTACGATAAACGGAGACGTCACGGTTCCGGCCATGAAGAATATCATTATTCAATTTCCCAGTGGAATCTTACATTTGAGGTCGTTGGCCCATTGTGCTGGTTATCCTACAGAGATCAACAGATCGCTTCGAACAATCGCGAGGATATGAAGGGAATGCTAAAAGGATGTAGCTGGCAACAATTAGTAACACTGGAACGCGTCCTTAGAAGACTAATAAGAGAAGAATAGCTTTGAATTTTTATGAAACTGTAGTATTTTACTATTCTAGTTTAAGCTTAGCTTGGGTGCCAAAGGAGAATTGATAATTTCCCACTCTCAAAAACAAAAAAAGGGTGCCAAAGGAGATAGACAGTGATTTATACAATTTAAAAACAATATTTTATTTGTGTCAATATTGTTTTTAAATTGTATAAATCACTGTCTATCTCCTTTGGCACCCTTTTTTTTATCGCTTTTATATAAATTGTGGAAATAGTTTTTTTTTTTTTTTTACGATACACTTGAATAAACAACACAAAGCATTTCTTTATACACTAATGAATTAAGACTAAAACCCATCTAGGTGAACCGCAAAACGAGTATAAATTCATTAAATAGCTAACATATATTTTTAGGATAGATGGAAATAAATCGATTTCAATTGTATCGGAAATATAATTGTTAACGAAGTGCATAGCAATGTAACTGACGATTATGTTATTGTTGCGATGGATTAGAAAGTGTGTTCGATGCTCTAGGCTGGCAAGAATATAATTTAGAACTAATCCTTATTAATCAGAATCCAATTTTAAAATAAGTACTCGTAGTGTAGGTGGCTGTACAGACGGCTTATTTCTATCTTACGTGTGTATCGTTAAAACACTAGTGGTATTTATTTTTTTGATATTTATTTTAGCTGTATTTATGTAAGTATATTCTCACATATTTTTTGTTCAAATTAGTGAATTTGAACAAAAAATAAGTGTTTTTATTTTATGTATTTTATTTTCTCTTCTACTCTTACACACGTTGTTTACATCTTTTTAACTATTTTCCTATCGCAGGTATGCTGGAAGAGATTTCTTTAGAAATAAGCACCACCACCACCAGCATCACCTTTGTACTTATTTTTCTGTTCACGAATCTATTTATATGTGTGTACAGAAACTGTTAAATAAATAGGAAAATATTGGTTGGATATTATGCTAAAGATTGTAACAATATCCTGCGATCAGCAATATGATGGCATTTTGTAACTTTTGTTTTTCATAAAGTGCGGTCTTTCAACCCAATTGGAGTAAACTATTTTTTATTTTGATTGCGTGTTATACAAAACAATGTTTCCACTAAAACTTAATGAGACAGGACAGGACATCCGTAATGACCGCCCAATTGAAGAACAATGAGTTGTCACGCTAATCCTTGCTTGTTCTTGCTAATGAGCGAATTCATTAACATGTACAGCAACAGGTCGGCAAGCAGTCTACAACAGTCAAAGTGTGCATGCATAGTAATAGCCAGCCAGCGTCATCAAGGTCAGTGCCAAAATAAGTCTGTAAAGGTTTGGTTCCGCCGCTGAAGTAGAAGAAAAACGTGCGGGATTCTTCACCACGTTTATGGATCTTCTAACTACTTCTGCCTGATTATCAACTCTGTGGATATTATCATAAGACTTTAGACCTATCTTTTTCTCTTTATTTAGGTGTCTACGGCTTACCCTCCTACCCAGGATTGGATTGCAATTGACCAAGACAAATAGAAAGATGGAATGGAGATCTTTGTTTTGCAGGGACACAACAGGCTCATAATAAATAAAAAATCTTAGAACAAATGTTCATAAACAACCACTTCGTTGGAAAAGGCAGTATTAAAATTCCCATTTTCCTCAATGTGCCAGTGGAACCAAACTCTAAGCCATTCAATCTAGACACAGGAAGCATAAATCACGTTCAACATCTTAATACGCAATTGTTTGAGTTTGAGTGCACCCACTTTGAGGCAGAGTGCGGTGGGGCAGAACCAGCGGAGGACCAAATCTGAGGTCATGGTCTCGTGGATCATACAATGTTAAGGACTTAATTCGCACTGATACTGAGACTTCAGATAGCGTATGTCTAATATGTGATTCTGTAGAGGAATATTTGTGTGGGAATGTGTGTGCATAAATGGTTAAATAAATATACAGGAATGGACACTGACCTATGCCCAAATAAATGCAGAAAATAGGTGTACCTCATGCAAGCGTCATGTTGGACAAGTAAGTAGTCTACTTGGGCCAACGCATGCTATCCATCATCTTCTGGTCATGGAATAATCAGTTAGAGAGCTATGCAATCTCGACTCTTTTGAAGACAACTTCAACATCTATATGTTCTCCTAGTACACACTTTATATTTATGAACACGCAAATTACGATAGTTAACTATGAGTGACTAGTTAGTTATTCTGATGGTACGAAAGCCCATGACCCAACATTTTTGCCTCATCGTTTTACGAACAAAACCGTATAAAATCGATAGATTTGGTTAATCTGCATCCAAAAATCCCAATTTCATAAATTTTCCGCATCACCTATCGCATTTCTAAATATGTAAAAAGAAAATACCACACTGTTTCATTGCAATCTGTCTGATTTTCGGAGTGTAGATGAACGATAGGTTTTAGATACCGAAAACACAATTTTCAGGAACCAGTAACGACACGCGTACCTAAGACACCATTTCAGAAAATTAAACCCATACCAACCCGTCTAAAAATGTTGTTTTTCAGGTGAACATTAGTCAGTTGATGCGAATAAATCACTTTTCAGGAGAAAATGTGAGCATCTTATGTGTTGAAACCATTTTTAATGTGTTGAATTTTTTTTCCGATCGGAAACATAGCATTCTGTCTGAAAACTGTTGGACATAATGAAAAAGGTTGGCTAGATGTAGACAAAAATGATATCAGACAAATATAGTGTCTCACGTTACTAATCAGATAACTTTTCGATAATTAGAAATTACATAATAAATCGTATTGCTGGGTTTTTACGTACGATTAATAAAGAGCTTACCCGAAACCATCGAACCAAGTTTAAAATGTTTTTTTTTTTAATAACTTGGATAAAAGGAAACTGGGATAACGTTTTGAAAATACTGTGTATTGAAAAAATTTCATCATTATTAATCATTGTCGGACTCATCATCGGTGTCGTGCGTGAGGGATAGTCCGAGCGTAACAAACACCGCACGGTTGCCGGGCGACTCCGAAACGTTCTTTTGGTTTTTGGAATTATAGGTGACATTTTAAATTTCTGAAAACAGGTTTTGAGTAACACTGGTAATTATACAAATATTAAAAAAAAATATGAACCAGGTTGCTATGAGACAGATCGGTATTTTACGTACTTTTTCGTACTAAAATTACGAAACTTATGTACATTTTTAATATCAGACATATTGTGACGAAGCCGTCTGCCAATTTTTTTTGACATAGCAGAAATGGGCTCCCATGAAACTGTAACTTTCTGACCGGTACTGCCCACCGAGTCGGGTTCGGAATCATCTAAACTAACAATTTCATACGGTTTTGGCCAAAAAATTATGTAACATAGTTTTGGTCGTGGGCTCTCGCACTATGATATAATCTTTTTTCTCACAATATACCAGCTAACTTATGAAATATTAACATGCTCAGAAAAGCAGCGTAGCGTGATCAATGTGATCATTCATAGTTTTTGCTTTGTGGAAGATCTTTTAATGGCAAAATAACTTTTAACGTTGTGTTTTTTCGTTAACAGATTTTAAACATAATGTGTATGTGTATAAGTTATTACTAGCTAGTAGCTACTACAAAAATACACTACCCTCAACCTTTTTCATTAAACATATTGGAGGAGATAAGGGAAAAACATCATTCCTACATACCTTTCATTTCATTCCTAACCATTCCTACATTCCTTTCATGAATTGACTTGTTTTCTATAATACTACTAAGTTACTAACACCCGAATACTGAAACGCCACTCAAAACTTATGCGTTACTTATGACTCGTTTAAAGCCTTTTGATTGGTTGAAACTAGTTTTAAGTAACGCTTAAGTTTTGAGTGGCGTTTCAGTATTCGGGTGTTAGTATTGTATTTATTCATTTTATTTTGTTATTTCACTATAAGCTGCACCGGTTGACGTCATCACGTCAACGCCGGCTGTCGCTGAAAACCAGCGCTGGGGCTCTGTCTCGCATAGGATCGCAGCATTATGCTGAGCGATGGCCGTTTTGCGTGGATGTGGCGCATATTTTCCCCCAAATTGTTTATTTTCGTGTTTTGTTCTTTCCTTGCGTCATGTGTACCGCAAATAAACGTATTTTCTTTCTTTCAATATTGTTTATCGGATTTCGCAAAAGGTATCATCAATACCGAATTAAATATCGTGAAAGTTTCGAAAAACCAACTTCTGCATTGTATTCAGCTTATCCGCTTTCAAGAACTGGTTGTTTCATTTTAATGGGATCTTTTACTGATAATATCTTTAACCCTCTTTTACTGAATATATAAGTTATGTATGCTATAGTTACTCGTATTATTAACTTCAGCTGGCAATATTTCCATAATTATAAGTGAACGTAGCAGTACAAAGAGCGAACAGTTTTATTATAGCGTAGGCACTGGACAATGGCCGATCAGCTGGTGTATATAGTAACGACTCTGACAATGAGGTAATGACATGGCATAATAAAATTGCAGGTATGCTGAAGACTAGCTTCTGCCCGCGGCTTCATCCGCGTGAACGTCTGAAATTGTCCCACGAGAACGTACTTACGAAATAAAAGTACCTATCCTTTGTTCTAACGCGGGCATGGTCTACCTGTGTGCCAAATTTGATCGATAAGGCGGTGGCGTAAGCATCAGTTCAGCCGATAACACGTAAAAGGTAACAAACTGACAGATAGTTACTTTGGCGTTCATAATATTAGTATGGATGTACCTCTTTCCAGCGGTAGAGCTGCATTGTATAAAAATAGCGAAAATGTAAAGCAGATATTATGCTGACTATGATAATTGCTCAACAGACCGTGTTAATAATTAAAAAGGAAAGTCCCATACAATGAAACAGCACGTGGTAGACAGATTGTTCGCTAGATTAGATGCTGACTCCACATATCAATTAGCTATAATAATAATTTGTTCGCTCATTCCTTTACCATTGCTCTAGAATAGTACAGTAATTTTCAACGTGAGCGAGTTATTTGCATAACATTATGGAGCTATAAAATTATTTTATAATCGTTTTAAAGCTTCAAAGGCTGTCCAACGTACGGTACTATGGGTTTCCATTGATTTTTACGGATCAGTGAGTTTTTAGGGGTATGGGGAACAGGGTGTAAAGTTCACTCATCCCCCATAGAAAAGGGAGGATCCTCCGACCAGACGGGTGTCATGTCTGGCGGGCAATTGCCCAGAGGTTGAAGTCGTGAGCTTGTATATATGTCCACCGCGCGGTAAACTCTAATTGCGCGATGCAGGATTTGAGTGACGTCAGGATGTTGTGTGACGTCAAGTCTTTGATGCGTAGTTCGCATGTGGCGGTGTAGATGCCGCCACATCACTCCCCTCCGGAGACCGGAGGTCGATAGTGGGCTGAGTCTTGTATCTTGCGATGCTTCACAGTACCAGCTGTGGTTCCAGTGAGTCGGAACCGGGTGCCGCATAGTTCGCGGTGAGTCGGAACTGTCTGCCGCATAGTTCGCGGTGAGTCGGAACTGTCTGCGGTGCTTGCGGTGATTCCCCAGTGAGTCGGGGTGGCGCTGCGTCTTGATCCAGTGGGTCGGATGTGGTACAGCGCTGGGTTGTGGCTGGCTGCTGGCGTCGACCAGGAGAGGGTAGAATGGGCTCTGCTTGTGAGACCGGCCGAAAGTGCAGGTGCTGTGCCAAGGTTGCTGATGAGGCTGAGGGTGATGACCAGGAATGCGCGTCCGCTGCATGCTGGTGGTCAGGATACCCGTTGAAGCCGTGGGTGCTGGCTGGCTGTGTGACTCGCCTCACGAAAGCTTGCGGGAGTGATGATGATGATGACGTCACGCTGAAGTAGTTGCACGAAGGCTGCGTTGACGTTCATACTCGGGGTCACCAATTTTAGGGGTATGGGGAACAGGGTGTAAAGTTCACTCATCCCCCATAGAAAAGGGAGGATCCTCCGACCAGACGGGTGTCATGTCTGGCGGGCAATTGCCCAGAGGTTGAAGTCGTGAGCTTGTATATATGTCCACCGCGCGGTAAACTCTAATTGCGCGATGCAGGATTTGAGTGACGTCAGGATGTTGTGTGACGTCAAGTCTTTGATGCGTAGTTCGCATGTGGCGGTGTAGATGCCGCCACAAGTTAAGAGAGTAAGCAATGTACTCCTAGGTCTAGGAATCCCGATCATTTGATTTGTAAGGTTCGTTAGGGAAAGTGTAATTACTGGACACTAGGAAAATGTGTGTCTTCGTTCACAAAACGTTTTTTCGATAAACGAGTCTGGTCAATTCATTGATTGGCCAATGATCTTCAGAGGATTCATTTTCTGAGATGGACAGATACACACCATTGGATACGGGCCATTAGGGGGAAAACAGATGGATTTTTTTTCAACAACTAATACAAGTGGGGTTCGTCCATCATCATCATCATTTGTCGTTCAGTCCTTTCATCTGAACCTTAAGTTTCTCTTTGCTCACTACTCCGTGTAGTTAGATTAGGAAACTTTTATAATAAATATGAACGTCTGTAAATGATGGCTTTATTAAAGTTTATTAAAAAACGTTGTTTACAAGACTGGCAGTAATACTAGTTTTTATAGTCCCATCATCTGCCTAGGCTTTTCCAAAGTATGTTGGGGTCGGCTTCCAGTCTAACCGGATACAGCTCAATACCAGTATTTTACATGGAGCGACTACCTATCTGACCTCCACAACCCAGTTAATACGATACCCCTTTGGTAAGACTGCATGGTTGTCAGACTTTCGGTCTTCTGACGACCAGTAACGACTATCAAAGATCCACGAATGACAGCCGGGACAACGACTTAACGTGCTTTCCGAGCCACGGACCAACCGCGGCAAGCGTAGCATAACCTGATCGATCGACCCGTGCGGCTGTTATTACTTAGCCCCTAGCCCCTACCTTTTCCGAGGTGAGCAATGAATGGCCAATGCAGCACCCTAATTTCGTAATACACGATATCAATCACAATGAAACAGATTGCTAATCCGTTGCTTCATAAGTTCGAAAAAAGCCGCCGGTCGATTCTGTAAAAATATCACCGTGAAACTTAGGTGAAGTGAGCTGTCAATAGTGCTAATCCCTAGCATCCTGCCGGTCGATTTGTGACAGTGACAGCTCACTTCACGCTCACTCTACCTAAGTTTGACGTTGATATTTTTACAAAATCGACCGAAACATAAATAAGGCAAAGAATGTTGTTGAACTGTCAAAATGAAACAGATTAGTCTTAATCATTTACGAAAATACGTTACGCAATTTGATAGCAGGTGATTATTACCTGTTTGTGCATAATATCTAAAGCCTTAGAGCCATATCGAGAGGCGATTAAGTAGTAAGCTTTGTTGTAGTCTGAGAATCGAGGATAAAATATACCATCTATTCCATCAATCTATACCATCTATTTTACCTCGATTGATCAATTCTCACAAGGTAAAAACATGATTTTGTAAATTTCTGACTCCATTGCTGATGCATCCGCGGTTTTCAAACCAGCTCAGAACTTATTATTTTATTTTCTGAACTTATATTATACTGGTTTAAGCAATTAGATTGATGGCGAATATTTATGTTGATATATTCTTGTCAGATTATCGGAGCGAATATCTTCAATATCTGATGAATAATAAGACCAGTTCCTCGAGAGAAAAAAAGATTCTGCGCGGCTCGTCAAAACTCAAAAGGGTTGCCTTTGAGTTTTGACGAGCCGCGCAGAATCTTTTTTTTACAACAGCGTAATGTGCCTTTTTAACGTGCGTATAAAATCATAAGCGGTTTCCAATTTATTATAAAAACGGAACCTGTTTTTCTCATATTAATCATTGAATTATTTTTTTGTGCAGGCAATTTTTACAACAGTAGTAGCCTTGAGAAGGGGGTCGCCTTAGGCTACCTACCTCAGATTTTATGGTCACATTCTTATAAAGTTTAATAAACTTTCGTCAGTGAGGATCAGACCAACCCGAAGGTTTCGTTTTAATGACTCCTTACAAAGAGCAATTCAGATTTGTTCAAAGTAACTCAGATTTGCAAGATGTCCTGAGATTGATTCCCGGGTTGGATAAAGTGTTATTGGGTTATTCTATTGGAACATCTCATTAGCAGCCCGGAGTCTGGATTTGTGCCCGGTGGATTGCAATAGGCTCACCCCTGTTACATTAGACTTAAACATTACTGGCGGAATGTAGGTTTACTATAGTAAGGCAGAGGTGGACACCTCTGCCTAACCCTTCGAGGAATATACAGGCGTCATGTTATGAACTCAGATTTGCTTCTTGCTCAACCAAAGACCAGACCAGTCGAAGGTACAAGTGTTTGCTTAATGCGTCTGATTTTACCAGAATCTTATCCTGTATATCTAGTCTCTAACGTATTCTAAAAATATCTGTGACTGAAGTATGGCAAGTGAGATAATATTTCTCGGCTTCCCGTATGTTTGTCGAAACATATTTCACAAGCACTCAAAGTAACAATTACTTTAAATGTAACATTACTGGTTAAATCGTGACATTGGAGTTGTCACTCTAATTTACTTCACAAACGTTATGGAAGTCACTGCATCGGTGATCTTCGGCCGCCCACTTTATTTACACACGGTACTGTAAAATCTACAAACTAACTTGTAATTATTATGTGTATTACGACATTCTTAGTTTGGATCATCGTAATAAACCCTTAGACCATATCCCCAGCTTAAGCTTTCATAGCTTTTTTTTTTAAGAAATAATTTTGAGGAGTTGTTGTTGAGAGACAATCATGAATTTCCAAATATAACCAGCATCAAAAAGACAAATTTTTGACTACATCCCTACTGAATACAAATAATGCTGTACAGGAAGCCATACTAAGAAAACTCCACCAATTAGGAAACGCCAATAAACTAACGCGGAATTGAATTAGAATATTTTGGCAACTGGCAACACGCAGCAGTGGGAATGCCAGCAATGTTTATGAAACTCGGTTCGCATTCCATACTTTATTGGACACTGTTCCATAATACAGGTAACACACTAAGTGCATTTTTACGATTCGCAGAACTCATAAAAATACTGCATATCGGATGAGTCAATTAGATTAGAGGATATATAGAGTTGCCAACACAAAAAAAAGAAAAATGTACCGAATCTTCACGACAAAAAGCACATTTCTCGCAAAAAAAAACAACCGACTTCCAAACAATACACTGCAAAGTGAAAAATAACATTAATTTCGGTTTTGTATTTTCGTTTTTTGCTACGAAATAAACACACATAGGTATAGACGAAAATAGACCCTTTGAACATTTGAAGCTTTTTTGAAGTTGCTTAAAAATAAATATTTCTTGTACAATCGTTGATTTTCTTGAAGAGGAACAGCTGAGAGTTAATGCCAGTTGATGGATATTGCAACCATAACAGGGTTTACCAATCGTGATAATAACAGTAATAGATATTCGCTCACGACCGTCCATAGTAATAGTCAAAGAGAAGGCCGATGTGATGATGGCTTAACATTATCCTAACTAATAAAATATTTAATTGTCGATTCGTCTGCGTTAAAATTGCATGTTATTTCTTTCCATAATCTGGCGACCAGTCGTGCAGGTACCATGGTCGTGCAGCCTGCACGTCCGTGGTAACATTAACAGTATAAGCTGGTCTCTTTTCTATTGAGACTCCGTAGAGTCCGTACTACGCTAGGCTAGCTCAAGACCAAAACGTTACCACCGACAGGCGGTCACTGCAAACGTATGGTAGACATTCATACTTGCGCACAAAACGTCGTAGAAACACGGTCATTGTGCGTATCTAAGGAGTGGAACTCCTGGGAGTCTTCGGTCTGGACTTTCCGAAATAACCAGAAAGGGATGTCTTCTAGGGAAGCGTACACCATCGTCGATTGCAGCATCCCTTACCAACATGTGAGACAGCTAGTGGTTCAACGAGAGCTTATCTAATTTAATATAGGTACACCCCGTACTTCTCTTTATACCTGCCAGACCAAGCAAGACATCATACTAAACCAATGAACTGCTTTTTCTAGGGACGGGGAATACCTCCAATCTGTTCATCAGACAAAACGACCTATTTATAAATAGAACACAGAACTATTATCTTCGTTAATTTATCACAATAATAATTCACAGTATAATCCGCTGTGTCGGCCAGTTCACTGTCCTGAGATATTACTTCACGATCAGTCTGTGACTCATGCGCGTCTGTCTGTGTGTGTCCAACTGTTCACCAACAGAACTGATAACCATGTTATAGTGAGTGTAACGGACGCCGAGCATGTACCTGCACATATGTGTAACGGACGCCGAGCATGTAATATACATATGTGCAGGACGTCCAATGATAGTTATAAGTAGTAATATAAGAACCCTGTAATGATCGTACGTAATTCTAGGTCAAGTCGAGAGCAAGTTTGGACTTGACAAAACGCGTCAGAACTTGTCCGAACTTGTCCGACATCGAGACGCCATCCGCTTGTCTCTGATTGGTGGACCTAGGATTGCGTGCGATCACCATTTTGATTCCGAACGTGTATTGGATGACATGTTTTTAATAAAACACGATACCGCCGCTATTTGCGCTATCGTAGATTTATATAAGTATAGGGCGATCTTATTCATTTGTTGTAGTCATTGGTAGTCATTCGTAGTCGATCATAGTCGTTTGTCGTCATTAGTAGTTTGTAGATCAAAGTAAAACAGTGTCGTAGTTCGAAATAAAACAGTGTGGATCGAAGTCGATCAAATCCAGTTAAGCTCTCTCAGTGTATAACGTGTATAAATAAACAAGAACGAATCAAACCAAGACATCTTTTATTGGGGAAATCCTGAAAAGAAAGAAAAATCAATACAGTCCACTTCAGTCTGGTCCTTCGAGCGGCGGATAATATTAAGAAGAAAGAACCCGCCTTCACCTGGTCCACCAAGCTGCGAGAGTCAAGGATCCGTCAGTAACAGGATTAAACCTGCCCGTCAGTATTGCAGGCTTAAACCCGACGTCACCGAACCGACGTCACTGAACAGACGTCACCGAACCGACGTCAACGATCCATCAACAGGATTAAACCTGCCCGTCAGTATTGCAGGCTTAAACCCGACGACACTGAACAGACGTCACCGAACCGACGTCAACGATCCATCAACAGGATTAAACCTGCCCGTCAGTATTGCAGGCTTAAACCCGACGTCACCGAACCGACGTTAAGGATCTGTCAGTAACAGGATTAAACCTGCCCGTCAGTATTGCAGGCTTAAACCCGACGTCACCGAACCGACGTCACTGAACCGACGTCACCGAACCGACGTCATCGATCCGTCAGTAACAGGATTAAACCTGCCCGTCAGTATCGCAGGCTTAAACCCGACGTCACCGAACCGACGTCACTGAACCGACGTCACCGAACCGACGTCACTGAAGCCGAAGAGTCGCCGACTGAAGCCGTGCCGGACGTGCCGATCCGAACCAGTACGGGATCGACCGAGCCGAGCCGAAGTGTCGCCGACTGGTAGACGAACCGACGTCACTGAACCGACGTCACCAAACCGACGTCACTGAACCGACGTCACCGATCCGTCAGTAACAAGATTAAACCTGCCCGTCAGTATCGCAGGCTTAAACCCGACGTCACCGAACCGACGTCACCGAACCGACGTCACCGAAGCCGAAGAGTCGCCGACTGAAGCCGTGCCGGACGTGCCGATCCGAACTAGTACAGGATCGACCGAGCCGAGCCGAAGTGTCGCCGACTGGTAGCCGAACCGACCCGAACGTGCCGACCCGTACGTGCCGACCCGATCGTGCCGACCCGAATTGAACGAAAATTTATAAAAAGGGACTTAGAAGATGGTGGTAACAAGGAGCCAAGGGGACACAGCAGAGATGGAGGAACAGCGCCGCATCCAGTTGCAGCAAGAAACGCGACGCAGGGACCAGGAGCTAATTGAACGAGAGCGCCAAAGAAGACTCTCACTGGACCCGCCGGCGTCACCATTCTCCAAGCCAGCAGCCACCAGCACAGCAGGACCTTCTGGGATTCAAGTAACAACAACTGCAGTTCAACGATTGGGATCACCAACCAGGTCAGTCAGGTCACAACGGTCGACCACTAGTGTAACCACGCGGCTACGGATAGTGGAACTGGAGGCAGCCGAGAAACTAGCCACCATAACAAGAAGGGAGTTGGAGCTGGAAGCGGACCTAGTCAAGAAACGACTAGCCGTTGAAGTGTCAGCTATCAACGACGATGAGAGCGTGCATGAGCCGGGACCCGCCCCTCCTCGTGAAGAACCACATCAGAAGGTGGATGAATGGCTGAGGACAAACCCCCTCAGCACACGGGGGGAGGAGGCACGGGTTGAAGAAGGAACTCACGAAGAACAGAAACAGCTGCGATTCGAAGTTCAACGTGCGAGATCGCTGACTCCGACAAGGAACAGGAACAGCATCGAGCACCTGGCAGCCACGTTAGAGAAGATGGCGAGGCCCAGGCCTCGACACATGGACCTGCCAACGTTTTCCGGAGCGGCCAACGAGTGGTTGCCGTTCAAGGCAGCAGTACGAGACACGACCGGTATGTACCAGATATCAGCAGCAGAAAACATCCAGCGACTGAGGAGCTGCCTCAGGGGAGACGCAAGAGACGCCGTGGCAGCCCTTCTGCATACGGCCACAGATCCAGATATCATAATGAAGACCCTTGAGCAGTGCTTCGGAAGACCCGAAGTAATCATCGACAAAGCGCTGGAAGACCTCAAGAAGCTGCCAAAACCGGGTGCATCAGCGGCCGAACTCAATAGCTTCGCGATCAAGCTGCAGAACATCATCTGCGTGCTGACAACGATCGACCGAAGAGGATACTTATTCAACCCCCTGATGACAAGAGAAGTGTTGGACAAGCTGAGCCCGCATATCCGATCCCGATGGTGCGACTACGCCTACGATCATGAAGGGACAACGGACCCAGAGATTGTCGTCATGTCTCGCTTCCTGATACGCGAAGCGGACAGAGCATTACGGTACACGTACGCTCCGGCTACGTGCGCTGCGCCACAGAAGAAAGAAACCAGGCCAACCATAATGCTGAAGAAAAAGGCGAGCGTGTTCAACACTACTGCAGGAGCGGAAGAACAAAGTGATAAGTGCCCCAAATGTGAACAAGCTCACATCCTGACGCAGTGCCCCAAGTATAAGGCGCTAGCGATAGAAGAACGTTGGAGGTTCTTAAAAGAAAAAGGGATATGCTTCAAGTGCATCCAGAGGCGACACAGGCGCATAAGCTGCAAAGCCAAACTATGCGGAGTGGATCAGTGCAGCCGACCACATCATGCGACCCTCCATCAAGTGAAGAAGGAAGATCCAAAGCCAGCGGAACCACCAAAAGAGGAAGCGGTCATGTCAATAGCGCCGCGCCTGGCTGCTGGATCAAAAACAGTCCTGCTTAAGATGTGCCCTATCGTCATGGCCGGACCACGAGGGGAGGCGAGGACATATGCTCTCCTGGATGAAGGAGCCACCATCACCCTCGTCGACAAGGACCTGGCGGAGAGCATCGGAGCAGTAGGACCGTCGCAACCACTTCACCTAAACGGGGTCAACATGTCGCAGCAAGAAATGGAGAGTCAGCTGGTGAACGTGCAAGTCAGAGGGCTGAAGAACAATGACAGTTACAAGGTCAGAGCGAGGACCATGAAGGACCTTCGACTGCACCAGCAGTCTATTCCAGACACGCTATTGGACTACGAGCATCTAAGGGACCTGACACCAGAAGAGGTGTGTTATGAGAAGGCGCGCCCCGGGCTTCTAGTGGGGACAGACCACTGGGAGTGCATCGTGTCCCGCGAGCTCCGAGTCGGCGGCCCTAACCAACCAGCCGCATCAAGAACACTGCTAGGATGGGTGGTGCACGGAACAGCACCACGCAACGCCATCTACCAAGAAGGGAACGTGCTGCACATCTACGAACCCGACCGAACGACGGGAGCGTGCAGCCAGGAACTCCACGACTTAGTCGAAGGCCATTTCAAGATTGACTCACTCTGCATACAGGGGAAGCCGAGAATCAAGGAGGCGGATCTACGGGCCATCGAGATAGTCGGGACAACCACAAAGAAGACTAACGCCGGGTATGAGATAGGACTGCCATGGCGACGGGACGACGTCACCATGCCGCCGAGCTACGGGCAAGCATTCCGACGGCTGAGAAGAATCGAGCAGAAGATGGACGCAGATGCAGAGTTCGCGGTCGAGTACTCCAAGCAGATCGCCAACCTGTTGGACAAGGGGTACGCGACGCTGTGCGACGGATCTGAAGAGAGCAGCGCCATCTGCTGGTACCTGCCACACTTTGCCGTGCAAAATCCGAACAAGCCCGGCAAGCACAGGCTGGTGTTCGACGCGGCAGCGAAGAGCAACGGCGTGTGTCTGAACGACGAACTGCTGGAAGGACCCGATCTACTACTGTCGCTGCCAGGAATCCTCTTCCGATTCCGAGAGAAGGCGGTGGCGATCACAGCGGACATACAGGAGATGTTCCTAAGGATCAAGATCAGGCCGAAAGATCAACCAGCACAGCAGTTCCTGTGGAGGGGCAACGAACGAGAACAGCCTCCGAAGAAATACAAGATGATCAGCATGATCTTCGGCGCCGCAAGCTCCCCGTACATGGCCCACTACGTTCGCAACCACAACGCGGATGTATACGGGCAGGAGTGTCCACGTGCGCTGGAAGCCATCAAGAGGAGTCATTATATGGATGACCTAGTGGTCAGCTACGAAAATACCGAGGAAGCTTGGAAGACGGTCGAAGAGACAAGAGTGGTACACGCACACGCGGGATTCACGCTACGAGGATGGAGCTCCAACGACAAAACGGTGCTACGCGACGTGCCTACGGAGCTACACGCCACCTCTCCCACACAACTGGGGGGAGAACAGCCCGAGAGCAAGATCCTGGGGCTGTATTGGAACGCGGAACGAGATGAGCTGGGATTCAACACATCAATGAATCGAGTTCCAGCCGAAGTACGATCAAGAGCCCGCGCGCCGACCAAGCGTGAAGCCCTCAGCGCTGTAATGTCCATCTACGACCCGCTGGGATTGCTGAGCCACTACACCATACGATCGAAGATAATACTGCAGAGCTTGTGGCGACTCCAAATAACGTGGGATGAGCAGGTACCGGAGGAAGAAAACGAGCTGTTCGCGTCTTGGCTCGCCCACCTGAACGAGCTCACCCAGCTTCGACTGCCGAGATGTTACCTGACGAAGAAATATGAGCGCATCGACCTACACATCCTGTGCGACGCCAGTGAACAGGCCTACGCGACCGTGGCCTATTGGAGAGTGAAGAACGTCGATGGAAGCGTGAACGTCACATTGGTGGCCGCCAAGGCCAAGGTAGCGCCTCGTCGGGTCCAGACGATACCCCGTCTGGAGCTGCAAGCAGCGGTCATCGGAGCAAGACTGGCCGATACCATCAGGAAGGAGCATCGCATCGACATCGGCCAGACGACCTACTGGACGGACTCTACGACCGTGGTACACTGGATTCACCACGACGTGCGACGATACACGCCATTCGTCGCGCACCGGCTAGGAGAGATCGCCGAGCTGACCAAGAAAGAAGAATGGCGCTGGCTGCCCACAGCTAGCAACATTGCCGACGATGCCACCCGGCTTGTCGACACAGCCATTAATGAAACAGACCGTTGGTTCCAGGGGCCGGACTTCCTGTTCCTACCTGAAGAACAGTGGCCCACGGCGACGGCGAACGAACAAGAGGATGAAGAGGTCCTCCACATCACCGAGAAGGCGGAACAAGACAGCTGGCTGCCAACCCCAGCCCGTTTTTCCAAATACGAGATTTTGGTAAGGGCTACCGCGCGAGCAATCGCCTTCACCGACATCTGCAGGAAGAAAGCAACAGCGATGGAACATCGTCATATCCAGCGCGCCGAGGCCGAGCTGATAAAGCAAGCTCAAGAAGACAGCTTCGGGGATGAATTAAAGAAAATCCGGTCTGCTCGTCCACTGATGAAGACGAGTCGATTGTATCGACTGGATCCAGTGCTGGAAGATGGTGTCCTGAAGGTGCGAGGCCGTATCGAGGCCTCTTCCGCGCCGACCGAAACAAAGCGACCAATCATACTGGATGGCCGCCATCAGTTAACCAAGCTCCTCGTTCTGCGGGAGCACTGCGCTGCGGGTCACGCCAACAGGGAGCGCGTGACGAACGACCTACGGCAGCGGTACTGGGTCATCCATTTGCGACCCACGGTACGCGCCGTAGAGAAAAACTGCGCCTTCTGCCGGAGACGCCGAGCAACGCCGCAGCCACCAGCTACAGGGGACCTGCCACACGCCCGCCTTGACCCGTTCCACCGCCCGTTTACTAACTGCGGGGTGGACTACTTTGGGCCAATGATGGTCAAGGTGGGGCGCCGCCGAGAGAAGAGGTGGGGCGCACTTTACACGTGCCTCACTTCCCGCGCCGTGCACATCGAGCTCGTCACATCACTCTCCACCGACTCAGCAATCATGGCGCTGAGACGTATGGCTGCGCGCAGAGGCTGGCCAAGGCTGATGTACTCCGACAACGCGACCAACTTCCGCGGGGCAGATCAAGAGCTTCGCAACGCCTACACCGAGTGGATGCCTGCCCTGCAAGACGAGGGGCTACTGCATCGAATGGAGTGGCGCTTCATACCTCCTGGCGCGCCCAACCAAGGCGGCGCGTGGGAGCGAATGGTTCGCTCCGTGAAGACAGCTCTCAGCGTCACTCTGCGAGAGAAGGCACCGGCAGAAGAAGTCCTGAGAACTCTACTAACAGAAGCCGAGTTCTCCATCAATGCAAGACCGCTGACCCACGTCAGCGTGAACCCCAGCGACCCGGAGGCCCTGACCCCAAACCACTTCTTGTTGGGGTCATCAGACGGGCTACCGACGACGGGACCCTGCGACGAGGCCGACAGAAGAACATGGCGAGTTAGTCAAGCACTCGCTGACCACTTCTGGCGACGCTGGCTACGCGAGTACCTTCCCACCCTGGTACCTCGCGGCGAGCCACAGAACGACGTGCGACCGATGCAGGCTGGCGACGTGGTCCTCGTGGTCGACAACACGCTGCCCCGGAACACCTGGCCGATGGGAGTCGTCGAGCGCACACACCGCGGACCAGACGGCGGCATCCGAGTCGTCGAGGTGCGCACCAGAACCGGCACCTTCCGGCGTCCCGTGAGCAAGCTCGTCGTCGTGATGAAGAATGAAGAGGCTACGCGGGCTGCGCCGGGGGGAGGAATGTAACGGACGCCGAGCATGTACCTGCACATATGTGTAACGGATAGGGCTTCCATTACGTAATTACGTAATTACGCAATTACGTAATTACGAACTCATTTTAAAGTATTTTCAATTCCGTAACTGAAGATGTCAATTCCGTATTTACGTAATTATTGGTATCATAAATCAATCAAAATAGTCAACCAATAAAATAGCATTAAGTATACGTACCATATTATAGTTATAATGTGGCAACACTATACGATATAAGTAGGTACATCGAAACATACAAACGGGGGATTCGCCGTAGTTTATTTAATCGTTTATCAAATCTTGCAAAAAATAGTTCTAAGACCTACAGAATAGAGTTCAAATTTATCAACTTGGCGAGTCGGTGGGGCCGGGGAGTCCCAGGCGAAAACTCCCTACGACCACGGGGAACTACTATGCTCTTCACTTTCTTAAGAGCGTTTATTCTGAAAGTTGGCAACGTCGTAAAGAGCTGTCAAATATTTACCTGTTTTGATTAATTTGGAAATAATACTGTATGGAAATAAGAAATGTGGCTAACTAAGTTACTAGAATATTGATTATGTTATGCAATAATTAATATTGTAACACAATGACGTTGCCAACTTTCAGAATAAACGCTCTTAAAGTGTATTTATTCCGATTAGATTATAGAATATCTAGGTTCCCAAATATATATATTTAATTAAGAATACTAATTAAAACATAAAACAGGTTAATCCATAACCCATAAGAAAAATAAATTATTAACCAAAAATTTGAAATCTCGTCGCTAAATCAGGAATGAATGAACTAAGCATGCTCTGTCGAATCGGGACGAAAAAATATGGTTTGACTTGTTCCTGAATAAATATTTTTTTGTTTAAATATTGTGTTCATTTTGATAATTCCTTGAATTTAAGATAGTAAATGAGAATTGTAAAAATTTTAGATACTCTATCTACAATATTTACGAAAACCACAGTCGATTAAAAAAAAATACGTAATTACGTAATTACGGAATTGGAGAATAAAGTTGCGTAATTAGTTACGTAATTGACATTTCCGTAATTTTGGAAGCCCTAGTAACGGACGCCGAGCATGTAATATACATATGTGCAGGACGTCCAATGATAGTTATAAGTAGTAATATAAGAACCCTGTAATGATCGTACGTAATTCTAGGTCAAGTCGAGAGCAAGTTTGGACTTGACAAAACGCGTCAGAACTTGTCCGAACTTGTCCGACATCGAGACGCCATCCGCTTGTCTCTGATTGGTGGACCTAGGATTGCGTGCGATCACCATTTTGATTCCGAACGTGTATTGGATGACATGTTTTTAATAAAACACGATACCGCCGCTATTTGCGCTATCGTAGATTTATATAAGTATAGGGCGATCTTATTCATTTGTTGTAGTCATTGGTAGTCATTCGTAGTCGATCATAGTCGTTTGTCGTCATTAGTAGTTTGTAGATCAAAGTAAAACAGTGTCGTAGTTCGAAATAAAACAGTGTGGATCGAAGTCGATCAAATCCAGTTAAGCTCTCTCAGTGTATAACGTGTATAAATAAACAAGAACGAATCAAACCAAGACATCTTTTATTGGGGAAATCCTGAAAAGAAAGAAAAATCAATACAGTCCACTTCAGTGAGGTTGATGATAAAATTGTAGTTCCAAAAAGTTTTGTGAATCAAAAGTTGGCATTTTCTCTTAGACTAGGTACCTACTTGATGACCTTGAAAATAAAGATTCGATGCCCATCAAAGCTGTCAAAGATAGATTCAATGAAATTAGTGCCGTTCGTCCGAAATTCAAACGTAGACCGAAAATAATTAACAGAAACTCCTACAAACGTGACAATTCGGGCGACCCAAAGGTCTTTTCAAAAGTTTGGAGACAGCTATTATTGTTTTTTAACCAACCGACCTTAACTCCATTTCAGTATCTTATTCAACACAATCAGTTCACAAAAAACAATAGTTGATAGTTTTACAGCCAAAAATAGAAGGCACTTATGATCTCACAATTTAAATATTTTACTTCTGTCTGATTCTAGTGCAATGTCACAAATAACATAAACATTTATCATTTTGTCACATGTTCTATGTTTATTCAACATGAAACGACATGACTCGCTAGACGTGTTCACTATGCGCGTCACGCATGTGCGTGACATATCATGTGACGTCACAGGATACGTAGTGTACAACGGTCTTTTGATACTAATGTTTATTCGATGTCAAATCGTTTGTTAAATTACCGTGTTGTTAGTACAGCAAGTTGAAGACAAGAACATATTACTGAAGTGTCTGCTGTGACACTGCTTCTATTTAAACACTATAGGAAACGATTAGGAAGCATTTTTTGGAGCCTTAAGTGATTCTTCGACGAACAGATGTTTGTTAAACTTTATTACCCCAGTCAATAACAACATCAAACGTCGCAAACGCGCATGTAACTACGATTCTTTTATATGTTTTTAGGTATGTAGTGGTTTATATCCAAGTTTGTAACCCTGAAAACCATGTGCCCGAAAATCTGCGAAATTCTGGCAATTGTTTCAGTTTTTTTTTACATCTTTGTTGCATATTTTGAGAAGCAAGCTAAATTTTACACAATCTGGCCCCAACCCAAGTATTCTAGGTCTATTGGTTGCGAAGATACAGCCTGTCAAAGATGGGCATTTTTTTCCAAAACGTGAATAATTATCTATTTAGAATAATTGGCCAAGACACGTACTGGCTGAACTACCTACTGGTGTTTCAGCGATTCCTCTTAACAATTTGGCTACACGAAGCAGTCGGACCATTAAAGATCAAAATCGAGATACCATTAACATAAACAATAAGTCAATTATATCATCAATACAATACGCTTTCGATAGAGGACATTACCCCGTCCTTGGCAGCTTACTAAAACAGTGCCTTTATAAACGTGAACGATAGCTATTGTAAATACATGCACGACTATACAACTAAATATTGTACTCATATCTATATGTAGACAAATCTATACACAGGGCTGTCGTATATCTTTGAAAATATTCCGGACGTATCTCAATTTGCTAATGACAAGTAAGAGATTATTGGAGAACCTGATGAGCTCACCAAAATCCTAACTAGGGTTAGTTAGGATTTTGGTGCTTTTAACTTTAACTAAACTAATATTATTAAGAGAAAATATTTGATTTTTTGTATGTTTGTTTGTAATGAATAAACTCAAAAACTACTGGACCGATTTTAAAAATCCTATATCCCTCCAATTGACTTCTTCAGTAGCTAGTGAATTGCAGAAGAAAGCTGAAATAAAGTATCATAGCCGAAGAGAGATGGAGAATCGAGAAGTGAGAAGAAAAAAAGTCCAGGGATTGTTCTATCAAAAACCAAACATGACATTATACACGGAAAAGTTACTAGAGGTAAGGATTTTTCAATAAGCAAGTCAGAGGCTTTGGAAAATTAAACCTCCATAGTACATATCTGTCTCGCCTCTCAATTTCTAAATAGATCTAAAGACGTCTAACACTTGACTGCGGATGCCATTTCACCTTGGGTATTTTCCTGTAACACCTAGGAAAGTCCTTCCCAATTTTGTATCAACAGATTTTAAAGCTAAGCTTGTGCCTGAAATAGCTTCCAAACATTTCATTTCCTCGCAGGCAGTAACCCTACCTATATCTTTATGTATTTCGCAAGTTCTCGTAACCCTTTACGAGATAGTCGGGGAACTTCGAGATAAGAGCTGCGTACACGCACCGTTATTGTAACAACTGGGCCCTTAAGATCCTCCGAGAATGTTTCCGCATCATCTTCGTATCATCCTGGAAGCATCCACTGCTGGACATAGGGGTCCTAATGGAGGGAACAATATGTTTTGTATGACAAACCAGGTTCTGAAACTTGTTCGAGGAATGCCTCCAAATGTATCGAGAGATACCGTGAGATAAGATCGGAATTTGACCATCAAATTGAATGCTGTTTGGAGTATGGATATCGGTAGCAGATGGTTTTGAAATCGTAACAATATGAAATTACGAAGCAAGATATTATGGCATCAGAAAGTACCTTTTTTTCGAAAATCTTGAGCAGTTTTGCAGCTATGTTCTACTGGCCCAAAAACGAATTGAGTGGTTGCAAGTTTGCCAGTTCAATGAAACTTGAAGTAACTCTTCGTATTGCTTCAAATGCATAATGCATTTGTACTATGTATTGTCTTGTGCAAATATTACATTCACTTACAAAAGTAAACAGCGGTATAGAAACTGTTTGTTTTTTATCTTTTTCCTTTCTCACATCCTCTGCAGATATTTAATTATTTATTTTCAAGAAACTTGTTTAAATATTCATTGCTTTATTCAAAGCACGACGTCTGAATACATACGTACCTTCAAGTCATTTATTATCAATTTTATGGCTACGCTTCGTTGAAAATCGTTCGCATATCAAAACAGCGCTTAACTTTGTTATATAAAATGATAATTTTTATCAGACACATTATATTTAGGTGCGAAATTCGATAAAGATATTGAATATAAAACGAAAAATGGATTTGTATATGCAAGTTTTTATTCGATTCTTCTCGTTTCGCGCAAGATAACTTACATAATTTGCCTCTGAATTGAATGGCAAAGAATATAAAATGTTTCTATTTTGGGTTGGTAGGTGCATAATGTTTATATTAAATTCATAAGTGTTTCATGCTGGCAGCTACTATGCTTTCATATAAACTATCAATGATCTAAGTAATAGTGCATTTGATTATTTTATTTTTTCTTCTAGTAACACTGTGCAGTGGTTATTCATCACTACCACCTGTTTCCTATTCGTCGAATGCATTGCTAGAATCTGTATCATTTTCAGATTAAATATACATAACATTATTAACAGCTTCATACAGTAGAAACCTGTAATCATTCTTAATTCTATAACAAAACAACCGATTCCCGATTATTAATAATCAAGAAGATACCTACATACTCAATCATGTATCTATCATCCACTCACATGCATCATCACATTTATAATTTTTCATTGGCACTAGCAGATGGCGTCAACAACGGCACTGAGAGATAAGATACCAAAGTACGTATAAAAATAATTTTAGTACAGATTTGATAACAGATTCATTTCTCAAACGACTGAAGAAGCAACAAGGCCGAATGTGTAAGCAATTAGGCATAGTAATAGTAACACGTGCCTGCTAATTAACTTGCACAATTATGTATTATGAGCAGCATCTGTTTCGTTAAAGAATACTATTGCGAGAATGTTATAACTTCTCGAAACATGGCTGGATTCTTTTACGCTATGCGCAAAAGCAGAATCTCTTACAAACTTCAGAGGTATTTTAAAGTATCGTTAAGAGGGCAATGGGAACTAATGTGTAATGTAATGCACATCTATTATATTATAAGGCACTAATCATGAAAACGCTATACTATATTAAGACTTTCCATGAAAACTTCGTTGATGATAGAAGTATATACAAGCCAAGAACCTTATCAATGTAAAGTCGTCGGAACCCAATAACGGAAGACCACGATATATAAGCAAAGACGTATCAATCACATGACTAACCCATTTCTAATAAGGCCTTGTAGCTAAATCGGTTGATAAGCACCCAGGCCAACTCTCACTTTCACGCCCAGTTATTAAACAGACTGATCGTGTGATAAGGCCTGTTGCACTGTTGCAGAGATCCAGGCTATCTTATCTAGCCTACAGGCCGTGACGTGTTTGGTTTGCTAAATCAATGTTGTAGGAAGCTACTGCATTATTTGCTCAATTACTGCAGTAATACATAGTTTCAAGACAGTTTTAAATGAAGCAATGACCCAGAAGCAACGCCAGAAAATAAAATAAAACATAAACAAGGTGAAAGGCCCTACATCTGCCACCATTTCGAACCTTTTACTTCAACAAGGTTCAGAAATACAACTTTCATTGTAAATGTACAAGATCTTCTCTGAAATTAGTGCCAATCTGGTGCCGGGGAATCGCAAAAGTTATTATCTTGACAGACATAAGTGCGCTCAAGTATTTGCAAACTCTGAATTCTTCCATCTCTATTACTAAGTTTTATGACTAGCCGATTATCACTGTATCTGAAGCACAACAGCCACAATAGTGTCACATCTACGTCACTCATGACGCTAATCTATGACCAGCCGTATGTATCTCTGAACATCGCGTGGTCGCAAAAACTGCTCACGGCAAAAACCGGTTGCCATTGCACCACCGAGTGCCGGTATGGTTGCTTTAATACTTTAATATGCCATTACAAATATAACTTTAGTCGCTTGAATATGTATCGAAGTAAGTGGTGCTGTTTTTACCTTGCAATTGTTTCTTTGGTTCGATACATATAGTTAATTATGGTAATTGAAATGGAGTATCGTGTCTGAAGTCTAAAAAATAAGTTACCAGGCAATTAGGTAAATTATATGCAAAAAAAACAAGTAGTGTGAAAATAACTGGGTGAGAAAAGTAAAACACTGAAATTACCGAGGTAAAAGGTCCCGAGATGGAAGATGAAGAACCCAATAAGCAAATAATACAGCAGTAAATACTCATCAAGAATGCTATTGACTAGACGTACAAAAATACAATAGAATGCAATAAAAAAATGGTTCCCAATCATGATATATTTTAAAATAATCGCCTTGAAAATGTGAGCAGTCGACTAAATCTTTATGCCGAACTGCATTAGTTTAAAAACATGCATAAGGTGTAACGCGTGTAACAATGTTTTGAATACAAATTAATTTAAAACAACGACCAATGCAAACGCGTACATCGAACTATATGCTAAACCTAAATTAGAATTGTTTGAAGGATATCACTGCTGGGAGGGATTGCGTTTGAAGGTAACTTTGTTAATTACTTGATTGTCGTGTAACATTGTTTAGAATCCACGCAATCACTGTTGCTTCTTAATATATTTATCTGCTGCATTTAGTCTTCACTTCCTTCTAAGCTGTGTCATCTTTTACACAACTCATACATGTTTTGTCTTATCTCTTTTGATACAAAGACTTCTTCTTGTAAAATGCAGCCTTTACACAGTGGTTAGTGTCTCATCGTCCCTCATCATCATCTCTCATAGTCCCATCGCATCGCATTTTATCTTCAGCTAAGGATTGGGCTGAAGTTACCTATTACACATATTGGCTGCATCGTTATCGTTCCACTAGATAGTGTGCGACGATTTGCAAAGTAATGTTTGTATACCTAATACACAAGGTGTTAGAGGTGAATGCACCTTTATCTGATTCTGAGCCAAAAATTAGTTTGCTTTTGAGTATGCAACTCCCTAGAGTTGCATACTCAAATAATAGTAGTATCGTTTCTAACTATTCTAATGTTTTAATTATACGAGACTGGTCAAGCTCAAGTGCATTGGCATAATTCTGTGGAAAAGTTAAATGTATACAACGTGTTCGTTTTATGTCCCATAACTCGTAAGGTTATAATTATGCTATAAGTAAAAATAATACAAAAAGTCCTAGAAAAAGTGTTCCTAAAATACATAGTTTCGAATATAACAACCACTAGACTCTCGATGTGTGCATCTAGTTTCATTGATACGTACGAGTAAATAATTTTCATTAAAACCAATCATTCTTATTTAAAGCTAAGAAAATGCGACGTTATCATATTTTTGTTTATGTACAAAAATAGGCTAAATTAAGATTTTTTTTTTATATTTCACGTAAAGGTGTTTTTAATATAAATAATCGTGAATCTGTCCAATTACTTTATATGGAAAAAATAAATAAATTAATAATAATTTATATGCCAATTGATTCTTTGACATGGTTTCGCTAATACCCAAAATTAAGGGATATCAAAGAGAACACCTTGTATACAGTGATACAGTTTGAGATAAAATTATTGATAAATGATTTATTTCCGTAATTAGAATCCCGAAAACACTTTTACACGCAAAGATAAATTATGTTGTAAAACTAGATGAGGTCGGTGATCCTATCCGACCACTCTGACAAGAAACACCGAATCAAACTTAGATGATTATCGAAAGCAGATGCACAATATATTATTATAATAAGAGTAACCATTTCAGTAGTAACAGTGTAGCAACATTGTCTAATCGGTCTATTATCTAATTGGTAGACTGGAATACCAGTAAAGATAAGCAAGACCTTAAACCAATTTTTATGCTGTGTCCGTAACGAGAACAGCATGTTATGCAGATTAGTGTGAACCGTTTCTTGCACTTACTGTTTTACCGTAGCGTCTAATGTGACCACTTAATTTAATTGAGACACATCCTTGATCATGACTCTTTGTCATTATCATTCTAATATAGTCTAACTGTGGTTTAACAATGTTAATGATTCTAGTCATGATACTAGCGAGAAATTTATTCTAGTTCGCAAGAGTCTCACGAAAATTGCTTAGACTTTTTCGAATATATACCTTCTTTAAATTAGTAAAGGGTCTGTCTTAACTCAGGGTTTCTCATTCTGTTGTCTGTCTCAATGTGAGAAAGATGATTTGGCTAGAAACAGGGTGACTACTGAGATGATGACTAATAGAGAAAATTCTAAAGTCATTTATTCAAACTAGGCTGAGAATCAGCACTTTTCAAATGTGAAAAATTACATAAGAAAGTCCCCCAAAACGCCCACCCTTCACCACTTCCTAGTGCGTTAACTGGGAAGAAGAAGTGGCGCAACAAACTCCCCAGCAGTACAGCTGTCTGTTCAGTTAGAAAGAAAAAAAAATGATTTAATATAATAGTATTCAACATAGAAGTATGGAGGAAATTAAATGCTGCGCCGACAGTATATACGTGCTACATAAGGGCAAGATAACGATGATGACGATTATGATAATTGGTAACAATGTTAGAAAAAATGATTTGCCAGATACATAAGAAGCAACCAAAAGAAAATTGTTCCAATATTTTTACGCACCATAAAATCTATAAACTTTCAATTTCAAAACACATTTAGATTTAACCACTACACCTAAAAACTAGTCTGGAATTTTTGAAGTTCGAATCGAACGTCAATAAATCAAACTGCATCATCCTCAAGCGATTATTTTTTCTAAGGCCTCGTGCAAACCTGTATTACGGACTTACGGAAACTCGCGTTAAAATAAACAACGGTTTACCTTGAACTTCACGGCCGCAGACGTAGTCTTAGTTTAAAACTAACGTGGAAGTCGAGTCTAGATTATAAACGATCTTTATTGGCAATCACTGTTTAATCGTTGGAGCCTTGTTTATTTTGTAAGTGTGGATTAGAATTTACAACAAAACAAAAAACTATCGAGTAGATCGTCATTTCAAGTACATTTAGATTTTTCCGAAAACTATGCTACCACTTGATCATCTTCAGTTTGTTCATGATTAAACTCTTGAAAGAATACCTCAATTCATTCATAACTTTGCGTAGGAACTTGACAATTTATTGCATATTACGCATCATAGTTAGTGTACCTACACTATAGTACCTATCTATGTAGTACCTAATAGTGAAGTGTCATAAGAATGAACCTACACAGAAAGAATTAGCTAATGGCTTGATCTGTAACCCTGGACTACGCACACTTCGTATTGTGTAGTAACGACTACAAAGAAAATCCTAGTGTTTACTACTCAGTACTAACACATGATTTTTCTTAATACATTGTTGTTGTAGTGCCGGAGGATATTAAACCAGGTTAAATAAATGAGTGATCATGATAACCCAAATAATGCATTATGTTAGCTCACCTTTACGTATATGCGTATTTGTTCTTATCCCCAAGCCTGCAACACAACTCCAGCGGGATAATTACGTAACACACTCTTCACAATCCCGATGCCATTCATTTTGTCAATTCAACAATATTCATTGCGTACCATCGCTGTCAAGCAGACGAATTTTCAAACATAATTATGAAGCAATGGATTAGGAATTTCCTTCAAAATCCTTCGGTGTTACGCAATTGGGGTGCAGGAAACGAAGATACCATAATCTATGACAGAACTGTGATCACAAATCCCTCTACCTAGACTAGCACACACGACTAAAAGAAATAAACCACATAACTTCTAGTTGTTCACAAGTTTCACATAGGATTACAGAAAGGCCTACATGTTTATAGACTAAAGCGTTTACAGCATGTTGGGAAGAGATCTGAATATGTCACACGTGTGTTTATACTGGGAAGATAATATTGTTTTTGCTTTCATTTCAACGTTTTTGCACACGTAATAACATTTTATGGGCGCCGCTTGTTAATTGTTCAGCTTGAGAGGAAAAACTAAGTAGAAACACAAGTTTTTTTGATGTTTATGAATGTCTGTGGGACTAAAGAAATCAGCTACGAAGTTATAGCTAGATTTCCAGTACAGATAGGTAAACCAAACGATACATTTATACGGTTGAACCGTAATTATAAATAATATAATCTTCAGTGAAAGAAAAAACATTATCTTAACATAACATTATGCAAAATTAGATGGAGCATCTCCTGGTTCAAAAGATGGCGATAAGTCAGCCGACATTAGCTGTACGTAGTGTACGTGAAGAAACTCAATAATCAAGGATCAAAGGACCGGACTCCGCAGATCCGGCTTAATGTAGATGAAAGGGTCTACAAAGTCAAAGAAGGAAGCTCAGCATGACTAACAACAAGATGGGTCAATAACATAGTCGGAAAGACCAGAGGGTCTAGACAAAGTGACATTGCATAGCGATTACGATGATGTAAAAGTAAAAAATGCATGGGACTGACATAAACTCCGTAAAGCATATTAATTCAATCTTGTTGAAGTAATTGTAGAAACATGAATCACTTTGAAAGTGGTTGCCACTATTGGACAAAATTTGCATGAAATAGGCAACTATGATGCAGAAAGGAGGTCACAATTCCGTTTACCCACTGTAGAGAGGGCTAACGAAGGATGCGGTTGGTAATGATGAAGATGAAAAAGAAGCAACATCAAAATCTACATTCACATAAAGGAGATACCATCACAATAGAAAGAAATCCTTACATAAACAAACATTTGAAGAGCCAAACAACCATTACCTACCTAAGTAATTGTAACACTTTCGTTCTGCAATGCAACCGCTCGAATTAACGCGAGCCGTGGAAACAAGAGCAAATGTAACGGTTCATATTATTGTATTATACGCATAAGTTTTTCATGTGTAGGCTTTTAATACACTCTATTCGTCTATAGATACGTCTTTTCCTTCGTTTCTGAAGGCTTCAGCATACCCTTCTTTGGGTACTAATAATGGCATTCTTCTAATGTCATTAATAGAAGTCACAGTCGACTTTACCATGGCTTCTAAAACCCAACTCAAAATATGCTATCAAACATTGTGGGCGATGATATACTTGATGGAATATTATTTTGGATTGGGTTTAAGTGTCGTTAAAACAAATCGTTTTAGTTAGCGTGGTATCGGGGACTTCAATGTTTCAGCCAACCTACAAAACCTACATAATCTCAATGGAGATCAATTTCTTTTTTTATTTCTTTCCCATATTTAATTCCACGAATTTCAGCAGTATCTTCTACAATTTGTGCAGTAGTCCAGTTTTCTTAATAGATCTACATGTAGCAGGGGCGCAGCTAACCAATAACCCGATTCCTGTCGGCTTCCCTTAAGAAATTATGACAGTCAGTAGTTCTCAGCAGTGTTTAATAATCACACTGAATGTATTATTCAATACTTACACACTTATAAAATTAAAGTATTACAAAACCCTAACCTACATTAAAAAAATTGTCTTTATATTCCAACGAAAACAAAACATTTAAAGTGCGCGCCAATTTTGCTCTAGTGCCTCCAGTATAACTCGTTGTCCGCCCGGGTTATGAAAACTTAAATTTCTATAAAAAATAATCTCGTCATGACGTCACTTCAGGTCACGTGACACGCTGTTTTTTGAGGCAATAGTAAGCCGTAAAAAGTCGAGTTATGTTAGGTACAGTGTAGGAATCCATTCGCTGAATTTCGTAAGCGTTCGGTTTGGTTCGGGACGGGGGTATGGACAAACTTCGCTCCACGCTCGCAATAATTTTAAATGTTTGTCGACGTTTGACGTAAATAGATAATAGAATTTATAACCTTTAATTTTGTTGATACTTGTAGTTAATTAGCATTTTGTTCGTTGTATTCATATAAGTTATTAGTGTAGTATTAGTGTAACAATTAGAATTGGATAATCGTGAGTTTGTTGTGAAATTGTGCGTTCGCCGTCGTTGTAATTAGGAATTTGTGGTAAGTCGATAGATTAGCAAGTTGAAATTACTTTTTTAGAGTAGATTTGAAAAGTTATTAGTAGGATGGCGGCATTAATAGTTTTAGATTGTTGTGTGACAGATTATTTGCTTCGTGAGGAAACATGCTTTTCAAGGTTAAGTTTTGAAAATAAGAAACACATAATTAGGCTAGGTCGTGCTCGACCAGATATGACTATAAACTACATTAGATGGGTTTTTCAAACATTTTAATCTTTCCCTTTACGATAAATATCAATGGCTGACTGGTAGTTGTAAATTAAATAAGATGTTTGGTTTTCCATGTTTACTTTTCTCAGATTCTAGTAGTTTATGGAATAAAGGGGGTTTTACAGATATTAAGTATAGTTTTTATAGTAGATCATTTCCTGATGAAATAATATCTTCTTTGCTTAAAATTTCCGCAAATATTTGAGTTCACTGCTTTAAAGAACGAGTTGAAAGTCTTATACACAACTCCGTCTTTGAACAAACTAGATGTTTACGAGCTTTATCTCAATTTTCAAAATTCATTATTGAGTGACACTTTTCCACAAATTACAAAATTATGTAGTATATTTTTGACACTTCCCGTTACAGTGGCATCCGCGGAGAGTTTTCGGCTTTGAAGCGAATTCATAAGTACTTGCGTAATTCTCAAAAACAAGAACGATTATCTGATCTAGCCATTTTTTCTATAGAAAAACATTTATTGCTAAAAATTAAGAATCATCCCGGTTTTTATGATAATGTCTTAGCGTACTTTGTACGAAAAAATAGACGAATAGTTTTAGAGTATAAGTAGTATTATAAGTAGAATAAGTCAGTAGTATTTTAGTTAAGTAGTTTTGTCTAGTAGACATCATACGTCAACGTCATCACACTTATCACACCACAAACGGCTTTTTTCAAAGCCACTTTTATTATACTTGCAAGACACTGTTTCAATCTATCAGTGCTTACACGTACTCGTATGGTAAAGGTGGACTGAAGACATCTGCTTATAGAAGACTGAAGCCAGGAAGTCAGTCACAGATTTTAGGTAACTGGACTACGTGCGCCACGTCCAGGCTAGGTAAGCTTTAGGCTTACCTTTCTCATAAACTCACCCTTCGCCACTGACATGTAGGTAAGATCTGCAAGCAATGTGATCGCCACAATATAATATCTACCTCGCTGCTTATCCCAATCTGCTAAAGGAAACAACGGCAATCAATTTGATCACCATTTCCGAAGTTATATCAATCGCAAATCAGCACAATTATAACTAGGTACCTTCGTATAAAATGTTCTTTCCTATAAACATTTTAATTGGCAACTTTATCAATTTTATTATTTTCGTTATTAAAACGATATCAATTGGGTTGATTAACAACCGGACGAAAAGTTAACTAATCTTAATTGACTTAATCAATGTAAAATTTCTTGATCGGATTTTTCCTTAAAATAAAAGGTAAATAGGTACTTTCCTACTTACTACATTAATAATAATATTAAGTATATGGTGATCATGATCAGTGTGGTCAGAAGTATTTTTATTCAAGTAATTTGAAAGTGGAGGAATTTGTGTTTTTGCTAAAATGATTTCATAAAAACATATTTCGTTCAAGACTGTTTCTAGGTATATCCAATTAAAATTAATACCGACGACTTCTCCATGATGCACAGTGCACACCTTGCAAAATAGTTAGGTAGGTAGGTTGATACCTTAGTTAGAACAAGGTTCGAACCCAGACAGGCGCTTTAGTTTGTGTAAATTATTTCATCACCACTGCTCTAAAAACGGTGAAGGAAAATATCATGAGGAAACCGGCTTGACCTAGACCCGAAAAAAACTTAAAATAAGACATGAGTCATCTACCAACCCTAACGGCCCGCGTGGTGGATTATGGCCCACTCCCTCTCACCGAGAGGAGGCCTGTGTCCCAGCAGTGGGCACATTATAGGCGATGCATGCTCGACAACACTGATAACAAAATAGGTAGGATACCTACTTTGAATCGTGAATCTTTAACCTTATGAAGTTATGATACTCAATATATTTACTGCTCAATATACATATAGGTGTATTGAGTATTAATATTAAAAGTATTGCTTACGTTTTACAACAATAATAATTCATATAATAGGTAGGTTGTATTATTACATCACTCGACACGAGGTGGGTAGCCTCAATAATATAACCATTCAATGGATCAAAGGATACAGCGGCTGGCTAGGCAACGATGCAACCGAAACTTGCCAGAACGGGGGCGAGCATGGCACCAGTGCAGCAGTGGGACCTGAACCCATCGCGCCACTCTCCTTCAAGTATCTACGCATTATGGTTAGGAAACGAACCAGGGACCAACTTCACAAACTATGGTTGGACCAAGGTGAGTGCAGGCAGGCTAAGGAAGCACTTTCCTGCAAATTGATGGTTGCCTCACGAAACAGGTTTTCTGACTAACTAAACAACAGCTGCGTACAGTTACGGCAGCTATAACTGGCCATGGGTCATTTAATAAAAAACACCTCTTTGTCATAGGAGTCACAGATATTCCGCTGTGCAGGGCCTGCTTGGAGGACGACGAGACAGCAGCTCTTGTGCTGATAAACTGCCCGGTGGTCGCCACATAAAGTGCAAAGTACTTAGGTAACCCAGGTACCACCCTCCATGAGATTGTCATTAACACCAAGACGTTGGTGGCCTTCGCCACCCCAGTTCCTCAGAGGAACTGGGGTGGATCGAATAATCAGTTTCCCACCCGTACGCAAAATACGCGCTTTGACGTATGGAGTTGCGGATACCAGCCCGTATTACCTATTACCTATTACCTATCAACTATCACTCGACACAACAGTCCAAGAACAGCCGAGTTGAAAGTAGAAAATTAAATATCAAACGAACTTTTTTTTAAAAATGTTTTTACAAAATACCGTAAAGTCAACTGACCAACTGCCTAGGTAGCCGCGGTCAGTGATCCTATAACTGAAAAACACTGGCCACTAAGAATACTTTACGCTCAATGAATCGCCGAATAATTACTTTTGAGCCAACGAAATCGATTTATTTCCTTACTTTTGGTAATAAAACTGGTACTAATCATGCCCTCCAAGTTCCTGTGCAATAAGGAAACTAGCCAGTTTATGTTTAAAAGCGTCTTTACTCTAAAGGATCGGCCGCTACAATTTCTTTCAGAGTTAAGGCATGTCGTAAAGTTAAATAAAATACATTTAATTCAACCGCAAATTCACAATTTACCTACATGACCACCACAGGCGTGACTTATGAATTAACATAAAAACTTATTTTTATGCGGTTGATATTTTTTATCTACCGTCCTCTAATTTATTTTTATACTTACGTTAAAATATCTCGCAAAAAAAACACTTAAAAACCCGATTTCGATTTGCGGACGTAAGATCGTTTTGACAGTTCAAATATTGATCAATTACGTGCTATTGGATAAGTATACCGGCTAGAAAAACATCGTTATTAGCCAAAATGCTGACACGAACGAGCTTGCACATAATGCGAGCGTTGTTCGTTATAAGATAACCATAGATATTTATATATATTTCTATGGTTATAACTTTATTACACATCCACATATCAATTAGAATCGTACGATAACGATATAGCTCAGGATGTCGAAACTCGCATGATAATTCACGATAATTATATTCAAAAATATTATATTTCGCAACAGAAATCACAGGGAATGTCATTTGTCACTTGTTTATTTACGAAAGAGTAGCTTAAATGACAGTACAATAATGTATTACTCACGTCGTAACTCCACGTGCACGAGACCCCGGCGAACTTGGCGACACAGCGGCCCAGCTCCACGTCCTCGTGTGTGGTGTACAGGTGCTTCAGGCAGTACTTCACGTGCGGCGCCACCCTCTTCAACGTCTCTCGAGAAAACAACACGCCTGGACCACCCATACAAAAGTTCTCATTGTAGTCCAGAGCCAGTGCATCCCGCTCGTCGCTCGTCCCTCGACCAGCCTGACCAATGAACTGCGGCTTCCTACTGTCCACCGAACGCAAGAACTCCTCCAACTTATCACCTCTCACATACACGTCGTCGTCCGCACGCATGAACCACTCAAACTTATCTCCATACTTCTCATACATGTACAGCAACATCAAGAACGACTTCTTCTGCGGAGGATAACTGTCATCCACATTACGCAAGGGAATCAAAGGTAAACCCGGCGCACGCGACACTTCCGAACTGAAAAACGCGATTCGACCAGGTAGGTCCTGGCTCCATGTTTCGTACACTGCTTTCGCTCGCGAACCTAAATATTGTTCAGCTGTCATAACACCCACGAACACTAATGTCCTGTTCGAGTTGTGAACAGTCTCGTTCGGCATCAAGCCTATCAGGGCGATGGGGTCGGGATCGACTAACAACTTGGCCGTTTCTGGACATGCTTCCATAGTCGTCCTGGATGAAGTCCTTAAACACAACTTAAGGAATATCCCGAAAGTGACACCGAGCGCGATGCCGGCCGCCAGATGCATCCACCTGCTCCTCCGAGGCATCGTGGTAACACTAAGGATTCAATACGAGCACCCACTTTTACCCGGCGTCCACATGTGTGCATTCCAGGAATAACCTTTTTATCCCTTTTTTGTAGCGGCCGGGAGGGGTAGACATTAGCAGGCGGCTTTTTTGTTCGATTTTCGCTCCCATCGGTCGGGGAGCGATCACATGGCCGCGCGGTGCCGGCGAAATGTCGCGCACGAATTCGAACCCTATCTCGATATCGCCGGCCTAAATATCGGTTTCGCAGATGTTATCGGCGGTGCGAGCGCGGCGAGGCGCGGCGCGTATAGAAATGCGACCCGTTCATGTTACGTTAAACCGCGTCGAGCTAATCGTATCGCGCGTGGGAACAGTTCGACTCGTGCGCCGCCCGCCAAGCAACTGGACTGGACCGTTCCAAAACAAAACTCAAGCAGCGGTAATTCCGAGTGTCCGCGCAGACCGTATTCTTGCTTGCCTCTCTATCGCGCTCGCGGAATCGCTGTACCTGCGTCTCCCTCGAGCGGCTAATGTGGGCCGAATCGGAATGAACTTGCCCCATTCATCGCGGCATGTCTGGCCGGTGATGACAATAGACAATGCGGTGGTCGCCCATTGTCTGGTGGGTCACCGGTTCGCGGAAACTACATTTTATGACCTATTTGCGAAAGTCCGGGAACTAAGCCATACAGCAGGAAGCTGAGTTCCTTTACTTGAGTATGCTGTAACAAATTAATTTGATGGAGACGTCAGAATTCATTTATGCTCAAACGTTCTTGAAAGTTTCAAACGAGTGTTACTTTCGGTTCCAAAGTGAATAATTTTGCCAGAAAAAGGGGTTTGTTCACATTTATGTTCTTGACTTTCAACCGCTAGGTTATCCCATTAATACGTACCGAGATTTCGCCAATCTCTTCTGCAAAAAATCCGGTGCCCGGCGAGTTATCTGGCACATCAAACTTAACCTCCACGTTATACAAACACGCAGCCGGTGTTTAAACAACGGCATGCGTGCACGCATTCATTAATCACAATCTTGGCATTGACCTATTACACAAAACGGAACAATATAACCAAAAACCTACATTGTTAACACACTCATAACACAAGGCGCGAAGGATCCTTTTGGAGTATCAGAATGATGAAAGATTGTACATTAGAAAATTAAAACCAGATGTGGTGTTGACTTGTTCAAGATGATTTGCATGGTGTGGGTTCTGTCTGTCGGCAAACCCATCCTGTTTTTTTCTCGTTCGGTTGCAAGAAGCGGTGTGAAGAAGTTGGCGACTATGTTAATTAATAAAGCGTTTGTTGGAAGACAAACATTATTCGGGTCATGTTTTAACAAAGAACAATGGTCATTGACTTGTCGCATTTGGCGGTGCCGGTTTCTCTATTCTAATTTCGCTATGCGCATAAAGTATTTTAACTATCTGTTTGATGATTGAAGACCTAATTGTCAATTGATGCAGCGCGGAGTAGGTATCCGACTTCTGCGACTAGAATAACGGGCTCTGTTTCCACATCGGAATAATTGTGAAATACAGAGCCAACCAAGTGCTTTAACTTTGTTCAAAGTCGTGATTATGATCATGAAGCACATGATGCTACGATTTTTTGTTTCAGGGACTTCTCAGAGACGACGGACAGCAATTATTTGACGTGATACTCATATATGTAGATACCACTTAATAAAGTGAAAGGTGCTCCGAATCCCGGGTATACTATGCAATGCCCATGGGCATGTGACCCCCGTATTTTTCAGAATATTAATGAAAAATTAACAAAAATTAATGAAAGATTATCAAATGGGCGACATTGTATAGAATGACTACATTTTCCGACAAATATGCAAGCGTAGCACTAGCACGAGGTTGTGGGGAGTAGACTCCCGTAGGTAGGTGTGCGAATTCTGTAAGGCTCTTGAGGATGAAGGTTAATGCAACTTTGCTGGATTCGTGATGAAAATGTTGAGGGAAGGGGATGGATCCAACTTGTTATCAGAGGTGTGATTTGAATACAACGTAAACGGTTTTTCTTCTCTTTGAAAATCCATAGGACTGGGCGAAGCGCCAATTTGATAAAAAAAAAACTAAATTAGAACCAACTGAAAATTATTAAGTTTAATAAAACAAGAAAGTGAAAATAACAATTTTTATTTATACATTTCGTTTGTGAAGCTGTAATGTATAAAATCTCCATCCATTCTACCGAAGCCTTCAGTTACAATTTACTACTAGTAACGTTCTTTATACTACAAATAAATAAAAACTTCCTTTGAAACAAACTGCTCCATAGGAAACTCATTGAGGCGAAGAGAGGGTCACAAAAAGGACCAAGCTTTCTACTATTGCTATTCCTTTTTTTGGTCTTTTCTGTCACCTCCATCCCTCTCCGCCTCAATGCATTCACCCACATGGTATATTCACTCAATTTATTTTACACTAGAGTACAATACGGCCGTAATAACTTGGCAGTTCCGAACTTCGCGCAGAAGACTGCGCAGTAACATTTTTTAGGAACCTAATGGTGACATGAGGCGAGCGTGAGTGAGAACATGCGCGAAAGTTCGTAGTACCTATGTTCAGAACTGCCAAGTTATATCGGCCGTATTGTAGTTTTATTATCTACATACAAAAATAATATATTATAAGCTTTATTGTGATCCGCGAGTTACATTTTCATACAAAATTTTTCGTAAAAAATCACAATCTCTTAAAAATCTTTTTTTTTTACACTTTGCACTGCGAAACTCTATAAATAAATAAAAGAACATTATGGAAGAATTTTGTATGAAAACGCAACTATTAACTTAGCAACGCGTGCCGAGTGAGAAATAAAAATTATATTATAAGGTCTACTTAAGTCATTTAATTAGATCTGAAACAGTAAAACTACGGTTTTAGTAACAGTATCGACTGACAGAAAAACGAATTTAACAGGGATTATGCTTAAACTGTTATTTGTCTGTAACACGTAATAAATTCCCCGGATTTTGGACGATGTATTGAATTTTCTAACATCGATTTTGATTTTAAAATTTTCCCTAGGGGCAAATTTATTATATAACTCTCAAGAAATAAGATAAATAATTATACTCCTTTGTAGCGCACTTTCGCCGAAAAATATTTAGGATTAACCCACTGGTGTACAGTCGGCACAAAAGTATTTCCTAAAACAATGTATAAATAAATTACATTATTGTTTTAGTCGTGATTGCGGTGAAGAAAGAAATAATATACAAAATATAACAATATTTCACGTCGTGATATTTACAATATAAACATATTAAGAATTAAAATTACAACTCATAGTGCTTTCAGTGCATTTGAGACTCGAATAAGAAGGCCATGAAAATGCCGGTCACTCGCATTTAAACGTCAATATTAGAAACTTTCAACTTATTTTTAATACTTCCTCTATCAATTTGGATAGTCAAAAGTACAAAGACAGGGTTTGTATATACGGGCGTTTGAAAGGCCGCGTTCAGTTCAGTTTTTGCGTTGCGATTCAAACGTACCATGCATGCAAATCTTCATGGATAGGCAAGATATCTCATAAAGAATCCGTGTTTACAAGTAAAAGGTCGATAGGCACATAACAATTATTTATCATACATTGTATCTCACGTAATCATAACGGCATAGGTTTTCTAATGGTACAACTCTGTTCAGATAAGGACGAACACTGATGTGGCGTTCAGTTAAAATTGAATTGTTGACAAATAATTAGATCACAGGTAAGGTATGGTAGTACACTAACTTCGATTAATTATTGTCTACCTATTAATACAGGTTTCAGCTATTCGAGACTATGGCAATCCTGTGGCAGTTTTAAATAAGTTTTAATAGTGTTAAGGGGTCTCATAATTAATTTGTTTACTTGCTAAATTCCTCATTGAAAGGTGATATACATTTCGCGGTGTTTTGAGTACGCTTTTATCGCCCAATCATAACAGATTACCATCAAAATTGATAATTAAGCAGATACCGATCAAAAAAATCTAAGTGTATTGTAAGTACAAATGTAGCTTTATAGAAAATCCAGATAAGATGGACAATTACACAAAACAAGATCAACTATCTTAATGGTATGCCTTCAAATCCAAATGGAACATTTCCGTTATTTTAGTCATCAGAACTGATTGGTTACAAAGATGATAAAACGTTTTAGATCTATAAAGATAATAATTATTAGTGTACCTGTAAGTACTTCCGTACAAGACTATAAAGACGAAAAACTAAGTGATTTTAACAGGAACAATTAAGCCAATAGTAAAATAGTTATAACACGGAAATATCAAAAGTTGTATTGAGAATTATATAGGTAAATGCTCCTAGGAGAATAATGGCCTAGGAGCCCCGCTGCTAGGGGCCTAAAATATTAAGTGAATGCTCAAATAAAAGCTCGGAGATAATGTTCGCAGAAGACAAGGTACTGGGCTTCTGACATCTGCACCTTATCCAGAAAACAAAGGACTAATTATAAACTAGTCTTCAAAATTTCAAATATCTCACAATTCCTTTTCCTTCGTAAAAAGGCATCTTTGAATAAATCTAGATATATCGAAGCTGACTGTATTTGAATCTATCAATATTGATAGTAATCTTAGATCCTTGATATTATTTGTATTTACTTTAGTAAGGCTGCGTTTACACATCAGCGTGACGGTGACGCGCGAACAATATGCACGCATATTTTCTAAATAACATTAGTTGACACGCTGCACGCACCGCTGTTTTGTAAACGCAACCCTAAAGTGACGCAACCTCTATCAATCAGTCCTTATGCTCTCGGCGCCATTTGCTATTATGTATTTAAATATCGTACGAAATAAAGTTCAAAATGCAACATCCATTTTTTTGCAATAGACGTCGAGAGAAAGGCCTTCAAAAAATTAATAGCCAGCAATTTGTTAATAACCTAGACACAAATAATAACATAATTGATTAATTTCCTTTAAATGTTCAATTTAAATTGCACAACACATTTTTGCAACAATCTCAAAATTACGAATAACCTACAGAATTGCAAAGAAGGTACATCAAAGAAGAAAACTTAATCACATTTGACCATCACCAATCAAGACATTTTAATTTAAATAATTTATATTTTAAATTTTTATCATAATTAAAATTATAAAGCCACTTAGAGTTATTCTGACTGTCCACAGGATCTGATCCGCATGAAAGATCTGTCAGGCGCGTTCTGTTTAAATAACGGCGCATTCATTGGGCTTTCAATTAAAAATATTGATTTCTCCTGCACATAGAACAAGAACAAACTAGGTTGACAGATGCTTTGTCTTCTCTTTCTACCTTAAAAAAAAGCTCATGCTTCTTTGGGCTAACATTAAAAAAGCGGCTATATCTAATCTCGATCACTTAGAAGTGCTAAGTCCATCTGATCAAATATCCGGAAACTGCAAACAACAACTTCCTACTTCAGATAAACAAGGTAAGCAGAAGTGTTTAGGTTTTTTACATGTCTTTTAAAATCAACACGCTCATCCAGAAAAGTGAACAATATACTGCATTCGCAATTTAGTTTCCAAACATGTAAACAGAGATGTGTTATTGGAAAAATATTTTTATTGTTACACATCAAGTTACGTTTGCGCTAAACTTCGTTCAAACATATTTATGATTTTCTCAATAGTACAAGAGTAATTCTAAAATCAACTTAATATACACTAGTGTAAAGTTGATATTTGTTTAAATGGAAATAAGGATTTGAATTGAGTATAGATATTAAGGTTTCTCTTCAGGCTGAACTGTTTTACAAAAGCGCAATCAGTGAACGTCTGTATGGAATTTATCTATATGTAAATAACATGTAGAGAGTGCGTAATAAAAATATCTACTTTGTCAATAATATACGGTTCATCAATTTTAGGTTTCTATTAAATTCGTAGATTATTAAGCGCTCATTTACATTACATAGTCATAATATAGCATCAGTGTTATCACCTCAGAAATAAATGTCTATAGACTGACCTCCTTATTCTTAAAAGCTTGGCATTTTTCAACGCTTTATAATTTCCTTGCCTTATCATTGTCATATGAATAGAGTGAGATGGCCATATAGTATTACATAACCCCTTTTTAATTGTGTTATATGACATTTTGAATAAGAACTCAAATTCTGAGTTGATTGCAAGTTTATAAATATTTAATGTTAAAAATATTCTGGTTCTATGAGCTAAAGAGATGCCTCTTTAGCTCATAAAACCAGAATAACGTCAGACATCATCGCTAAACCATAAGGCCTATGCACACGACGTTTTTTTTAGGTGGGTATTACACTATAACATATCTAGGATGACATATCTATGAGTATGAGTAGTACATATGAATCAAATCGTCTCTGATCAAAGATTTTTAACATTTGTTGTTGGATAGGATCATAGAAACTGGTCTTGCCATATTGAATATAAAAATTGATTTTTTACATTTATTTTCATAATTTCCTGATACAAAATGAGTCCATAAAATTGTGATTTTGCCTTTTCAGGTATTATTGACGGATAAAAAGTAAGTACAACAAAAATTTTGCGTATAAAGTTCACAATATGCTTAGTGAAATTCTAAAATTATTGGTGGCAGCACTGCTGTACTAAAAAATACGCAAAACGCTGCCGGGCGACCGGGAGTTCATTGTTTTGGCTTCATTGGTGTTCTATAGAGTTTTATTTTATTTTGTTCTATTAGCTTCAGTATTTTGTTTTAATAGACGATTGCAACCACATATGACAAAAAATAGGATTCTAGATATATGACAGTGTAATACACAGATATGATTCATATATGAGTCATATTTAGGATAAAAGATAGGATCCTATGTATGGTCCTAGAAATATAATAGTGTAATACCCCCCTAAGACGCGCGTTTTCTGCCTTAAAAAACAGCGCTATAAGGCGTAGCAGCGCTTAAAAAAATACCGTGTTCATATGCCTTTAACGATTAAAAACATTTGTTATGCCATTTCAAAACATTGGAGCAAATAACGAAATAAAACTAAATTAAATTTAACGGCAAGTTCGCATGCTAGTAGACATCGACTAACGCTTATACCGGTATCTACAGATTCTATATTATAACTTCCAAACTACCAAATAGTCAAATGCATTTATAAAATCACGGCGCAACACTTTAAACGGATATTCCCTAAAACTTCTTGCGTATACACTTCACTGGCCACCAAGATTTTACAAGATAGACATAGCTTACAATTCGTAACCAGCTTACAGTGCTAGAGCCTAAAGGTTAAGCATTTAGCAAATACATGCTTTTCTCGCATAGCGGACACGGGTCACCTTTCGAACGGTTGTTTGCATTCATAATGTTGGCAGTACTTAGTCGGAAAAAGGATCATGCACTGTGCACGTAAGAATGTCCCTAAAGGTTTACTTTTTCATTCCTCGAATGTAAAGTACATCTATATAATTGTAAGGTATTTGCCAGTCCCAAATCTTTGCTTCGACGCCATTTTCTGTCAGCCGTATAGAGCTAGGGCTCTATCAAGGAGTATTTCCTTTTTCCTTTCCCCCTACAAAAATCATTTTTCTTACGACTTTTCGGGTTCTCTTATGTGGTATAATTTCGGGGTTATCTTACTCCGTTACGGTACAAGCTCGTCCAAAGCCTTATCCCGGTTAAATTCGTGCTTGGCTAACGCTGCGGATACCCTGCCTTCTGGGAAGCCAAGGTCCATGAGGTCGCCCAGTATCAATAGACCTTCGATCACCTGGAATTTGAAAATGGAATTGTTTAATTTAAAATATATGTAGGTACAGAATCTTTTTTTATAAATTATAATAAGACATTAACGGACAAAAAAAATAGTGGGCGGTTATGTTCCACTTTAACAATGAGATATTTTCCGTTAACAATGAAAATATCAACAATCACCACTAATTGACCAATTACCCTCGTATTCATAACGAACAATAATTAACTAATGCGACAGTTATTCAGAGCCAGTCTATAGTTATAGACTGGCTCTGAATAACTGTCGCCATCTAAACATCATTCATTTTTTTTTTTTTTTAAGCTGCACTGAATCCACAAAACAATTCGCTACAAATTCAGGAGCTTATCTTCACCCAACATGAAATTCACAACTTTATTATTTGTTATAATGATCAAAATGACTTGTTTCGATAATATTTGACTACCTTGATGTCACTAGCCACTAACGTGTTTAAGTAAACACTGTTATCTGGCTCCAAATAAGCTACGTAATTAGGTTATTATATAACAAACTATGAGCTGTTTGTACTTAATTAAAATACAGACAGGAAGCCCCAAAAAGTGGGAAAGACTGGCTACACAAAAAAAGTCCTTACACCCTCGGCATAGGGTTTAAATTGCAGTTTAACTTATGATTAAGTTTTGAAATGTTAATGGCAAATAGTAAAGGATTTTTTAATGCAGCAATTCTCTATAACCACACAAATGTATCCTTAGAACATTTACAGATCAAAATTTTTCTTTACCAAAACAGATCTAATGTATTGTTAAGAAATATGACCTCTATAATAGAATTGGCATTGAATTCAAGGTGCCATACTGTATTACATTTTGTAATACTACAAAATTACACACACATTAAGCACACAACAGTCCAAGTAATTAAATTGTACATGGTCCCTGGGTTATCATATTCATTAAGAAGGTTTGGGGTAAAATGCTCCGATGAAACTACAACATGCCGTAATCTAGAAACTGTTCACTAAACGTACAGTTGCTATATTGCCTCATAACTGTATAAAATCCTACTGTAAACAAAAGACTACTACAACACACTCACCTTCTTATCATTATCACCTACAAGCGTACACACCCTCGCTACCCTGTCAAGAGGAAAACCCATTCCATGAATCTTCTGACACATATCCTGCAACTTTGGAGACAACTTCTCAAATGGATTCGGCAGATGCTCCGATTTCCTTCTACTCCTCTTCTCCTCTTTTCTATCATTTGTAGCAGGAATTGCTACCTGAGGAGCCTGCGTTTTAGGAGCGGGACTAACGTTATATGATCGCTCACTCATCCGCAGTTTAGCCAACTCTTCATTTAATTCCCTAACAATGTCTGGCACACTCCGTGATCTAGACTTCACTGTAGTCTGTGGTCCTGCAGCTGCTTGATTTTGATCCATATTTTCATTCTTTGCAACCATTTGGTAAGGCTCTGGCACGTTTGCGGGCTGATACGTCACAGGAACATGAGGGTACTGAAAGTAGTAGGGCTGTGGAATGTATGTAGAACCATTGGGCACGTGAGCCATCTCTCCCGATGTTGTTGGTAACTGGTTGCTGTAATATTGTTCTACAGCAGGGTATGGATTAGGGGGAACATAATATTGGAAATTTTGCATATACATATTGGCAGTATCATTATCTGCTGCGACATAGTACCCGTTTGAGATGGGGAAATGCTGTGGGGAGCCATACATCATATTTGTATTTTGCATGGGTTGTTCTAAGTATGTTGCTGGTAAATATGTTACTCCATCAACATGTGGTTGAGATGCACAGTTAGGCATCGTGTACCCATGCTCTGAAGGATAGTTTGACTGGGGGTGACAACTAGTAGTTGACTCATTCTGATCTTGCAGCACTTGGGCTAGCAGCTCCATATCATTTATAGTCTTCAGCTCCACATTATCAAATGGACTTGATGTATCATTCTCAAAATCTCTAAATGTTAGTGTATCTATGTTACGGTTGTGTGCTATTCTACATATCTTTGTATTTAATTTCAAATTCTGCAGTGGATCAGGGTCATCAAGCAAGCTCTCCTGTTGATATGCCTTCACTAATGTGGGCTGCAGTATGTTAAGTTGAGACTCTGCAGCAATACTAGTGGTAGGGTAGTTAATGTGCATGGGCACATCAGCATGGTCGGAGGTTCTATCTACTTTAGCAGTGTTATCACAGTTTTTATCAGCTCTGTCGTCGGCAGACAGGGGACTGATGTCGTCGGTGCTGGGGTACGACACCTCGGACACACTGAGCTGCTTCAATCGCTCCTCATCCTCGGCGGCGGCTATCGCGTCGAGCCTCTTCTGTTCCACCTCTTGTAGCAACTGCAGACGGTGCCGCCTCTCATTCTTCTTCGTCTCTTTCGCATTCCTAAGCTCCTTGAGCTTAGCAAGGACGTTCTTCTCAAACGTACACGAATTATTAGAGCTGTCGACGACATTCTGCGCTCTTATTGGACATTCGTTAACCGTATAAGGTAAATCGAATCTTAGCGGTCGCTTATACTTTTCCGATATTTTAACGGGCACACCGTCCATAAAATCTCCGAAATGTGACATATCAACGCACTGTGCCACCGAGATAACGATGATTATCAAACAATGAGAAAGTAAAGTTTGTTTCTTTTAACACTTTTAAGGTTACATAGTCCCCATTCAACGTCATCACTCGCTAAATAGATTTTATAATTCGATTAATAATTACACAGATTTCAAGATGTTTTCCATTATCACTGTAAACAAATTTAACGGGGAATTAGATTATTTTTGTACGCAATTTTATTATTTTTACGTGTGTCTGGCAAATCTTAATGTCATGTCAAACAACAGCATGAAAAATAAATATTTTGTACATTTATTTTGTTAGACAAGGGTAGCATCATACAATACCCGTTCGCAAAACAAGGACTTAACTAAAAAAATGCTCAAAATTTGCTTTGTTTTTATTGGAACGTTTAGAGAAATGTCACTGCCACCGAAATATTGCAAAAGGAAAAAAATAAATTGGATTTTATACATGTCATGTGATAGATTTTCAATTTTCAGCAGTGTTTATAAGAACACTCTATTATTTTCTAATATAAACAGCAAATTATTAGTAGCATCGGAAAGATTGTAGGATAAAATAATATATTTTTATCACTGGCTTAAAAATGGAACTTCGGAATTTGAAGTAGAAAAAAGTAAAATCACGTGTACTACTTCACTCACATCCGTCAGATGTCGCTAGTGTTGCTCCCTAAAGTCATGGCGGATCTTCCTCAATAGATTTTACAGATTTGCCATAATTCGTGGGTAGATTTATTATTACCGGCGTCGAAATAATTGTAGCCAGTTTTTTTCACACAGTGGGAGTCCAGCGACACGTTTCAATCGACACAATTGAAGGCCGGAAGCTATCATATCGGAAAGAACGTCCCACTTGACGATCGTCTCGAATTTCGGCGTACTCAAGATAAATAGAATCACTAGATTTCGACGTCGCACCATACTCTAATTAATTTACTACGCCTACTATGACGCAATAGTCGCCCGCCACGCCGGACGCCATCGGAATTAACGGTCGAAATACAGGTCGGTATGCTAAAAATTTGTCTAAAAATTCGCCGGTGAACGTGAACCTCGCTCATAGTATAACTTGCCCCGCCGGCAGGGTAAAGAAGCGAGCATGAACGAAGGCGCGCCGATGATGTATCACGGGAGCGGGGCCTTCGGAGGGCCGGGGCAGATGTTCATGATGGGCGGGCAGGAGCGCGCAGCACGGCCCTACCCGCTGGACGGGCTGCCGAGCCTGGCGGGGTCGCCGGCAGGCCATGCCACCCCGCGCCGTTGGCCGCCGCGACGCGAGCGCAACCCCAACGCCAAGGCTGCGGGAGACAACACAGCCTTCGGTTACGACTCGGATGACTCTAGCCTCTCGAGCAACGCTTCTGGATCCAACAAGTCGGGAGAAAAAGGTATGATTCCTTGAAGTTTAAGTTATCAGTATACTTTAGTGTGTTGTGCTTATTTGTCAGTATGATAAAGGGAAAAATTTAATTTATTTCCTAGCAAAATCACCATCTCATTTGAATATTATCAGTTTCACATTAACAATTCTCTCATTTTTTATGCCACCCTCACATGAAAATGAATATGTAATTACAGTACTTACTGGTATGGTGAAGATTGTTGAAAGAATGATAAATATTTGAAATGTTAAAAGTACAAGTAGTAGCTCAAGGTAAAAGTAGCCACAAATAGATTATAACGTGAGTATAAACAATAATTTTCAACAATTATTTGAGTACTTAACCTGATGATAAAAAGGTTACAATATATTTGAAAATATCCTGCTTACTTGATTTGTGTTTTTTTTTAAACCGTAAACAACGAATTACTTATCTAATTCCTTAACCCCATATCGCCACGGCAACTGGCACTTAGATTGGACCCCTTTGTTTGGTTAATTAGTTGTGAGTAGATGTACAACTATTTAATAGAATACTAACTTCTGCTAATCCTTCGGGGAAATAAGGTGTGATGTTATGTTATTATAGAAGATTCACAGCGTAGCAACTAAAAACATTGATCATTTTATATCTCACATGTCAATGGTACATATTCTACATAAGCTGCATGTTGCTAATAAGTCCATGATTGAGCCATGATTCCTTTGATGATATATTTGTTATAATTTGTTTAACACCCTGGTTGCTTACTGTGCAATGTCCCTGGGATTATGGATATTTAATAACAATTATAACTTTTGACCCTAAATAATGATCACAATGTTGTGAGAATATGGAGGTAGTACATAAAAAACTTATACAGTACTTTTGAACTTACTTTACCATTTGATCGGCTGATAAAATCACACATTCTGATCATCCTATCCTAGTCCTATCTACTATTATAAATGCGGAAGTGAGTTTGTTTGTTACGCTTTCACGCTAAAACGGCTGAACTGATTTGGATGAAATTTGGCACACTGGTAGACCATGACCTGTTATAGGACATAAGATACTTTTTATGCCGATAGTACGTTCCCGTGGATAATTTCCAACATGCACGCGGACGAAGCCGCTGGCAAAAGCTAGTAAATGATAAGTACAATGTGTACCTATGTTGTTGCAGTACATTCACTAACAAACCGACTATCCTTCGCATAAGTGGGCCAGTACTGCTAATTATTCGCAACACGCGACTTCTCACGTGTCAAACATTTTATTTTTAATCTTATTTCTCAATTTCCTGGCGCCTCACTAAATGCGTAGTTTTGTTAGTAACTAAAAACGTGATGTGATAACGCTCTCAAACAGATTCCTTTTGCTCGTTAAAAATCAACAGTATCGCAGTGGTCGTAGCCTCACCCAAACTGCGCGACATGACACAACACCCAGTTCAGATTCTTATGTTCACAGAAATGAAGGGACAAAAAACATGTAAACAAGTCTATTGATGCCCAAATTACTTTTTATGAAACTATGTCGTAATTGTTTGGCGCTCCTGTTTACAGTTCCACACGTGTTATCCTATACATTAGTAACCCCAGAATAAAATCCCATTGTAGACACATTTTCTGCTGAGATATATTTAGATGTTTGGAATACTTTAACTCGACGATATCATTTTATGCTTTATTGCATCAGCATAAAGGTGACAATGGAATGCGACGTGTTTGTAACGTGACGTTAACTTGAATATTAGATAACATTGTAAATAATATCTAAATGATATAGCCTTGAGAACGCCAGAGATAAGTAAATAGATCGGTATGATTCTCTCGTGAAGCGTGTTTACTGCTGGTTTGAGGAGAAGAAAATTGAAAACTAGCGCACAGTCAGTGTATCCCGCCCCATTTGCCCTCATGACCGACTGTCGCAATGACGCGCACGTTCTGAAGACGCACGAAGTTTAAGCAAAACACCTTTTGATTCCTATGACGATGACGTGCATTCTTAACAATATAGCACTAACAGAAAGACGAAGATTTTAAATAATACAAATTGTACATAATAGGACTTACAAGTCCTATTATGTACAATTTGTATTATTTAAAATACACGTTTTATTTTGAAAACATAAGTTATTTAAATAGAAAAATTATGACCCGCTGCCGGAATACAACCGCGTATTACAGGGGCAATAAAATTTTACGTAAGATTGTAAGAGACGTAAAAAGTGCTAGACGCGTTTTAACTCCTACGGCTAGAATTTTGCTGATCTCGTTAGTAAATAGAACGAGAAAACATCATTGCTTAGCTTGACGACCCAAATAACAGCGGCAATGTATCCGCTTTCAGACAACAGATCGCCCGTTGAATTTCCAAATTAGCATAAAAATCTAAAGAGTCGTTCGTTATGCCGGGTGATTCGCGACTAAGAATAGGACTCCCCAGATGGTACAGTGCTGGCAATAGCTACATACATACCTACTTACTTTTATTACTGTTAATAAAAAACCAGGATTCCAAGGATTTCGAAGCCCAATATTCCCCATGAAACTACACTGATCTTCACCAGCGATGCTCAAAATCAGTCCAAAATCGGAAAGTAATGTCAGATCCATATAAAATTTTACTTCAACTTTTAGGAATGATTTCTGTTGTTGTTCTTTTTTTATATATTTCAGTTGTGCTTTTCGTTCTGGAGAGTGTCTAGAGTTTGGCAGACACACCCATACCTAATATCCTGAAAAGGCACTGACACGAAGAAACATTCGGTCAAGGTTAAATATAAATCGCCAATCAACTAAATAAAACTTTTTCAAGGTTCTAGCATAATGCACACATTGCAAAAGCTTGAATCTTCTTTCTAAAAATAGGCATCGTAAAATTAGGCATTCAATAGTGTAAGACTATTTTAAAACGATTACTCCCAGGATGCAGTACCTAGTATGACACAGAAATTACGCAAGAAGTGAAATAATGTTGTGGTGGCGAATATTCTAGAATTGTGCGCATTATAAAATGTGTCATGAATGAAGGGGGGCCGCACTGCAAAGATGCAGTAAGCCGGCTATGCTGCAATGTCGTGAGAAGTTCACAATGTTTAGCACTTTCATGAAGCAGTGCTTATCACGCAAATCTCTCGAGCGCTAAATATTTGGACCAAAACTAAATGCAGTGTACATTCTATGCTTATCTGTTGTGTGGTCTTGCTCAGAAATCTTGTGTAAATTGGGAATAATATTGCCCTTAAAAGGTAAGCTAATCTCGAAATACCGTGTAATGTAGCATGGTGCGGCCAGAGGAATTCAACCGTTTCCATAATGCGATACCTTACTGATAACGGAGCTATGACATGGCTCTGTTAGTAGGTAGTAAATGCATATTTTAATTTAGAAATATACCTACGATAAGGTTTTTTCCTTGCAAAAAGAGTCCATGACAAATCTTTGCGCTTATCGAATGTTAATATTCAAGTATAATTTCTATTGTTATAATGAGTAGCGTTATTGCTCTCGCTAGAAACTAAACACCTGTAGAAAATAGAATTATCGCCAGTTAACTAACGTTAATATTCATTTATTGCCGTTGCTAAGCCATTTTTTAATCGAACGCTAGCTAATTAAAAATATTAGCACGAACTCATTAACTTCATACACGTTTCGCAAGTCATTGCTCGTAGAAGTTTCGTAATGGAACCTCTCGTATGCCCTAATATATTTGGCTGGTTGGAAGTCTAGTATTCTGTCCTATATAAATAGTACCCAGTTATAATAAAGGAACAGCACTTCAGTATCATTTAATCCTATTAGGGGACTGAACTCATGCCATTGCGGTATGTTGGTTGCCATGGGTACCGCAAGTAATTCAAATCATCCTGTAATTCCTGTAGGAAATATGCGACATTATTATGTGTTCTGATTTCCTAAACAGGGGGACCCCTTCAGTTCCGAAATCCCCTACCTTGAAAACCACGCATTCATACTATCTCTATCTGCTATAAAAATATGAATCATATTTTTTTACAAGTAGAAATTTTTAGAGAGAGAGTGAAACCTATTGACAATTTCATTGCTATGAATAACGTTTGATGTCAAACAAAGATAACGCATCATCATCGAGATAGTAAATTACACGTATTATTGATAGTTGTTATTTTATCGAGCGCCTACTCATTTGCATGAGTATAAGTACTTGCAATTCATTAGTCATTCGCATTTCACTTGAAACGAATCGATACTAAATTCGGCTGCCTTTGCTGCATTATCAATGAAGAGATCCTGATAAAAGGATCTGATAAAGACAAATTAAGCAGTATAATAAATAACTGGAAGGTTCCATAAACGATAGTCGACAAATCTGCCAGGTGCGTTCAAAGTTTCAAAAATTGCCAGCTGTGATCTCCCAGAACGTTTGCAAGTCTCAACTACTTACGGTAATTCGCAAAGCTATTCATTCAGGGTTTAACCAGACCGTGCCAGTCACCCCGTAATTAGGTTATCCTATTGCTTATAATTCAATTATGCGTTGACTCATGGTAACCTGTTGTTTGCTAAACTTCTTAGACCAAATTTTTGGGAAAAAAGACATCCGGTATCACGGTATTATGATCTTACGCTGTATTTTGTTCATGGAATCTGCGAGGCTACGACATAATTTGTGCAAGTTGCAAAGGTTCAAAAGTCCAGTATTGCATTCCCCAAATTGTAGAAGCTGCCCACTGCAAGGCAATGGCCTCTCGTCATTCAGTTTCAAAGAAGGCTCGAGCATTGATCACCATCGCTTGCCTATTGCGTCGAGACAGCTGCTGAGGAGTTAGTTGTACCACTTCTTCTCAGCTAGAAAGTGGTGAAGGGCTGGATGTCTTTTATTCTCTTTTATAACTTTTTACGTTCAAAAAGTTCTGATTGTCGGCTCAATTCAAACAAACGATTATTGATTTGATTTTGGGGAGACAGATCCAGCCTTCGATCAACAATACCAATGATCGAAGGATCCCGCGGACGTCTTTCGGCTGAAATTATGATGATTATTGATTTTATGAGTTGGCAATTCAAAAATCATTATAATGATGTTTAAACGGTCGCAGGTGAAGAGTCAACCCGCAACACGGAACGTACATCGAACGGCCACTATACGGGAGGATACGGTCAGGTCCGGGAATGGCGCGGCCGCCGCGGTCGGGACGCGCGCCCTCAAAGACGCATAGCACCCGAGAGGTACCTAAATGGAGCGTACCCGTTCCAGGTCAAGTTCACGCCCGACGACTTGTTAAACGGTAAGTAAATTCTATTTATTTGTACAGCACCAGGACAAAGTGACTTGAGTGTCTGACACAGACACTTGGCAAAAGAGTCACGGAAGTGTCTGACACTTGGCATGAAAGTGACGTGAGTGCTTGAAACTTGACGAGTGGGTCGTAAATGTTTGGCACTTAGCGGGAAAGTGATGTTATATTTATCTGACACTTAAGTAAAAGACTGACGTGAGTGTCTGACTTGGCGAAAGTGTAATATGAATATCTAAAACTTGACGAGAGTGTCGTAAGTGTTTAACACTTGACGGAAGAATGACGTGGGTGTCTGACACTTGCCAGGAATGTGACGTGAGTGTCTGACGCTTGGCAGGAGACTGACGTGGGTGTGTAGCACTTGGCGGGAGAGTGACACTTGGCAGAAGAGTTACGCAAGTGTCACTTGGCGAAAGAGTAACGTGAGTGTCTGAAACTTGCTAAGAGAATCATAAATGTTTGACATTTAGCGAAAGAGTGACGTGAATGTCTGACACTTAGCGGAAGAGTGCCACGAGTGTCTGAATCATGAAGAGATGTTTCGTGAGTACTTGTCAGTTTCGGAAACTTGACGGGGGTGATTAGTTAGAGACGTTCGAATAATTAAAATTTTGAAAATAATAGTATAGCTTTCCAAAATATAAAAAATAGAGACAGCAAAAAGAACAGACTTAATTCCAAAAAAACATCGTGATGGCAAATAAAAATGGTTGTTTTATTGTATTCTATTTTCGTTTTTAACAAATAGACACAGTACAAATGTTCCAATATGATTATAAGAATTTTAACATTCTTGATTAAATTTTGAGAGAGATATATATGTACTTAGAAATTTCATGTCTATAGTGTGCTCATATATAATATGAATTCAAACATCATTTTCTCATGATATTTATTTAAGGTGATAAGATTTTTCAGTTTGGGGGTTCTAGGCTGTTTTATCAAGTAATTTAAAAAAAAAACATAGGATTATAAGTTAGTTTTAGGCGCCATTAAAACATAAAAAATGATTATAATACCCTTTACACTCAATCATTTGAAAAAAATCAAAACCCGACTGCAACTAAAAAGTTCAAAACAAGACCACTCTCTGATGCAGTTGGTGGCAGTTGATGCGATCCTAAAAGAAACAATTGTCAGTTTGCAAGCCAATTTAAAATGTTCCTACAAAGTTTTTTTGCTGTTGTCCAATTTATAAGACTTCTGGCTTGATTATTACGAAGTCTTCCTAAACAACCGCTCTCAAATACTGATGAAAGTAGGCATAAGATACACTTTTATAATACTCAAAATATTTCTAGGTTCAAAATGGGACACATTGTCTCAAGAGATTTGGGACAAGTTCATAAAGTCACAGCAAACAGAAGAGACATTCAGAAAGAAAATGAACCTTTGGAGATATCTTTTCATCACAATAAAGGTTTGTTTCTATAATAGGATACATAATAGTAAATAGTGTGCCCTTCGACAAAGGCCTCCTACAACCCCTTCCAATTCTCCCTGTTCCTTGCCTGTTTTTTCCATATCTTTCCCGCCGTCCTCACCAAGTCATCCTGCCATCTTTCCATAGGTTTCCCGTCCTTTCTCTTCCCCTCCCTAGGGTCACTTTTTGGTTCCATTTCTCTCCTCCCCTGACAGTGTGGCCGGCCCATCTCCATTTTAATCTTCTCAGTTTTAGTACTACATCTTGTATTTTTGTTGCCTTCCTGATTACACAGTGACTAGTTCTTTCTATCTTTCTTTTCCCCATCATACTCCTTTCCATGCCATGCTATGCTAAAAGCATAGCATAGCATGGCATGGCATGTGCAGTGTAAGTGAACTTAAACTGTAGTGCCACTTGCACTACAGTTTAAGTTCACTTACACTGACTTTTATAAAAAACACGTGAATCAAGTGTCTTCCCCTTAACTTATAATGAATAAGAAAAACGTTATTGGACGATTTCTTAATTTTATAGTTACTTACCAGTTTAAGTTATATTTAAATTACTTATTAGATAATAGGCTAGATCAGCGGTCGGCAAACACATCAGTCAATAGAGCCAAATATCAATACTACACACATCAACACGGTCTAGGGATATTTAAAAAAAAGCGAATTACTATCAATGTGTTAATTATTTATATGACATGTATATATTTAAAAGATACGTTATTTAATATTCTACCATTTTTTAATAATGGTTAAGGTACTTCGATTAAAATTTCAGGATTTTATGGAAAAAAAATGAAGCATAGACGGAAACCGTATATGAATTAACTTTTAATTTGTGAGTAAAAACTGAAAAAAATAGAAAAATAATTTAATTTGTGTTTATAAACTTGAAGTTAGTAGTCTGAGAAAGCGCCCATGATGTTCATAACACATCGGCAACGATTCGGCATGCTCAGAACAAGGTTGTCAATGTCTTGCTGCGGAATATTGTCCCATGTCCTTCTGAGGTGCGCAAAAAGTTGATCTTCTGTAGCCAGATTTCCAGGAACTTCCTTCAGAGCTCTTCTTTGCAGCATATCCCACGCATGCTCAATAGGATTTAGATCTGGCGATTGAGCAGGCCAGTCTAAGGCCCTAACATTGTGTGTATGTAACCAAGCTGCTACCGTTCTCGCCGTGTGTGCCCGGGCATTGTCGTGCATGAGCAGGAAATCTTGCCATATTTGTGTTCTGTGGGGCAAGATTACGGGCCCCAGCACCTGTTGGACGTATCGTTCTGCCGTCATATTGCCCCGCACCCAAACGAGATCCGTCCGTCCTCCAAGACGAATTCCTGCCCAAACCATAATTGTTCCTCCTTGGTATGGGTGAACTTCCTGAGGGTTCTGAAGACGGCTCCATCGTCCAGGAACTCGCCAAACACGCGTCCTTCGTGAATCTGGATGGAAGCCGAACCTGGATTCATCCGTGAACAGCACATTGGACCATTGCTCACGGCCCCAGTCCACGTGGTTCCGAACCCATTCTAATCGTCGTCCACGATTGCCTCTCCGTAAAGGTGGGACCCGGAGTGGTCTACGAGAGCGTAGATTGCTTTCATGCAGTCGCCTTCTTACAGTTTGGTCACTCACAAGCACTTGGTGTTCCACTCGCAGCCTTTGGACCAATTGAGTCGCCGTTGCATTTGGTTGAGCTCGCGCAGTAATTTGCAAAAATCGGTCTTGTTGTGGGGGTAGTGATGCGACTTGGCCCCCGGTGCCTCTCCGCTACTTCACCTGTGGCACGATAGCGTGTCCACAATCATGAAATTACATTTTGGTGGGTCCCTATGGCCTCAGCAACATTACGCTGAACAGACCCAGCTTCCAGCATTCCCACAGCTCGTAACATCTCCGCCCTCGTAAAATGTTGGCGTTGCGTGGCTACAATACCTCAATTTTAACTTTATCTTTCGTTTAAAAATGAAAAAAAAAACTGTAACTAAACGTAATTCGTATTGTTTTCTAAATTTCGCACAAATGAAAATTCCCTCTCCTACACATCAAGACATTTTTATGCCACCGAAACAAAAGAATTTTCAAAAATTTGAATTTGGAATTAGTCTGAGATAAATTACAAACAAATCGGTGTATAAAAGTAAAAAAGTAAAAGTAAAGTAAAGTAAGTAAAGTAAAAATTCATTTAAAAAAGATAAAAAATTCCAATGCGGCCAGTACTTTTCGAGTTATTTAATTGAGTATGAAATATCCCTAGACCGTGTTGATGTGTGTATAACGACTAAGATTTCTTATGAGAGCCAATCCTTTCTGTGTGTCCAAACTGTATCATGATCATAATCAATACACTTTTCTTAATCCTTTAAACACCTCTTTCACTCTACAAAGCTTCCCAAAATTAAGTTGCTGAGAAGTAGGATGCCTTCATCATCATCATCATATCGGCTTATAATAATATAATGAAGGCATCTTACTTACTAACAAGTTAACCGTTTCGGGTAAATGATTAATTTCACCTGTAAATGTGTGGTGAAAATACTTGGAAATAAAACTTTCAAATATATAGTTTGAATTTTTAATAAAACTTGATTATCTTGCTAAGTGACCAAACCCCCGACCCCCGCGCGTATCAACGCTCGCACTCACTGACATTTTGTACAGAGCCGCATGCGGCTCGCGAGCCGCGGTTTGCCGACCACTAGGGGCTAGACTGTAATGTGAATAAAGTCTCACCAATTCTGATACTCTAAAAGGAAAACAAAAAAATATTGCCCTTAATCGTATTTCTCTTTTATTGACACAGACCATATTTCCTCGGTACGGCCTATACGTGGTGGGGTCCACGATGTCGGGCTTCGGACTGGACTCGTCAGACATGGACCTGTGTCTGTACGTGCGGCCGGTGGATGAACTGGACCCGCGCGCGCATGCCTTGTTGCACCTCAACTATATACTGAGCTACATCCGGAGCTTCGACCCTAGTAAGTATTACATCTGACTGCTGGTGATAGTGTCGTTTAGTGAGCAATGAATTTACTGTGACATATATCGATGTATGGGAAAACATTTTTTCAACTACAAAGTTAAGTTTGTTCTTGGGATAAATTCATCCGTCCCAACTACGGAACCCTTAATTTTGCGTGGTCCGACACGCACTTGTCCGGTATTTTTATTGCCTGGAGGTCGAATCTCGCCTTGCCCATTCATCCATGAGATCTTGGCAACTATTTTTCCAATTTCCCCTATTTAATAGATACCAATTAGGCTGACACGCCACCGAGGCGGAGCAGAGGAAGATTAATCAACAGCGTAACCAGTAATTTAAATGGCTGTACTCCACTCAACATTCAATAGGAACTCTACCTACCCTCTAGCTTGGCTCTCCTAGGAAAGCGCTGTCGCCATAGATAGGCGCTATGATTATAGCGGTGCTGTTTGTGTATATTTATCAGTAACATTATGACCGTTATTCGAAGGGACAGCTATCTTAGGAAACCCAAGCTTTAGTGACTATAATTTGAAGTAACACTATGAATTCATATAATAACGTGCTTATTCCGCCCACTGTTCTGTATCAAGACGCGGAGCTGATCCAGGCGAAGGTGCCGATCCTCAAGTTCCGTGACTCGCGCAACGGCCTGCAGGTCGACCTCAACTGTAACAACGTCGTCGGCATCAGGAACACTAACCTGCTACATTGTTACTCAAGACGTGAGTACTTTTGGATTATTCAGACTTGTTTGTTGAACACTCGGTTCGTCCCAATATTTTATATTTTGGACACTGCTAAAAGATAACTTTGCTTTAAATTTGTTGCGAAAACACTTAAATATCAGTTGGTATTTCCCCTAACTCACTCACTTCTACAAACAGATAAGATGTTTGTAACGCGTATGAAGTACATTGATTTTAAGCTTAGGGGAATAGCAAGCATAGAGGAGCGCCCCTCTCCCATCCGACCATAGGGGTCGGATGGGAGAGGGGCGCTCCTCTATGCTTGCTATTCCCCTTATTATGAGTCGATTGATTAAAAAGAATAAGACAAATAATAATTATTAAATATTCTTTCGAGTTACAAAGAATTCTCACAAAGCTAGTCCAAGACGCTTTATTAAGCTATTGCATAGCTTTTATCGGAGACTCTGAGCGCGGCGACCGAATGTAGAAATTCCGTAACGAAAAAAAAACCTGACGCGAAAGTTTGTGAGGATGGATGGATGGATGTTTGTTACTCTTTCACGCAAAAACTACCGAACGGATTTTAATGAAACTTTACAGTAATGTGGCTTATATATCAGAATAACACATAGGCTACAATTTATAAAGATTTTATGTGATTTAGCCATAATATAACGATAAGTATCCAGTAAGTCGGAAAAAATCCTGCCCTCTGAGATCTATCTTTGCGTGCGCTGCCTAAACCGCTGGAGTTACATGAAAAGAATGTATTGTGGGGTTGTTTGTCTTAAAGAGTTCTAAATAAAAGTCCGCGACAGCATATATCTACCTTTTATGTGGAAGCCATTATAGCCAAAATAGTGAGCTATAAATACATTTAAATGGAATACTTTTTTTAAGTTGCATATTTTAGAGTATTTAGTTAATTCGTATCAAAATAAATACCTTCATCGCTTTCGGTATTTAATGTAGATAAAATTTGTCTTTTACACTAAGTAATTTGGACTAATATTTTAAAAGTTAGAACGATAAGAATGACCTGCGATGAGTCGACGGCGGGCGCGCAGAACGAGGGTGGAGGGGCGGGATAGGCAATGACGCGCGATCGCCGAGTGCGCGACCCGAACGCGGGCAGACGCGTGAGGGCAGACGTCATTGACGGTTGTGTAAATTCTGCGATTTAGGGGGGGGGGGGGGTATAGGGGTATTTTTTTAAAAAAATATTTTAAATCAACAATATTATCTTCTTATTTTTGAATATATGCTATGCAATAGCTTTACCGCGGCAGTCCTCGAGTGCCACACGTATTTTTTTTAACTGACTTCCAAAAAGAAGGAGGTTATTTATGTTCGACGCGTATGTATGTTTTTTTTTTTTTTATGTGTCGGACATACATAAAAAAAAAAAACATTTTATTTTTACATACAAACATTTATTTAAGGATTTTCTGTATTTATTTTTAGCATGTTTTGTGTCTCCAACGCACAAAAAAAAAAACATACCAGTGGTATGTTTTTTTTTTTTTATGTATATCCGACACATAAAAAAAAAAAAAACATACCACTGGTATGTTTTTTTTTTTTTGTGCGTTGGAGACACAAAACATGCTAAAAATAAATACAGAAAATCCTTAAATAAATCCTTTCCAAAACTGAGGTAACAAACATGTTATCCCCACCATTGATCACGTAAAAGAAGTGCAGGACTGTGATTTGAGTACAAATGTTAACTTTCTGTGATGTCTAAATTTAAATTGCTTTATATTAGCCAATATATCTTTAGTCAATTCTAACTAGTATTTGGACATGATGAGACTTGATGACGAGTCGTAAGGTGCTCAAATGTGCGGTGAGCTAGCGACAGTGTTGAGTTATTCGACGCTTCGCAAAGTACACCGTCGGTTGAGCACTTCATGACGATATGGCACTCTGATCCTTTTAAGAATATGTTTATACAGTGCTTTTTTTTATTATCGTATACGTATATGTTGTAGGATGTCTGTGCACCATTGTCTAATTATCCGTGTTTTCTCAATATCCCTAGGTTTTTCGCGAAAATTCTAATGATCAAATCATGCTACGACATATACAGGGCTTTATTAAATTAATTGGTGAAATTTCACAGAACATTTGTCACTTTTTTATAACAAAGCGGAATTTCTTTTCAAAAATTCATTATTTGCTATTTTCCAGTGGATTGGCGCGTCCGTCCGCTGGTGGCGCTCACGAAGCTGTGGGCGCAGGCGCACGACATCAACGACGCGCGGCATCGCACGCTCTCCTCCTACTCGCTCACACTCATGGTCATACACTTCCTACAGTGTGAGTACAATTCGTTTGAATCACCTACACAAAGTTCAGACCGATTGTCGGACTCAACTATAATTTGTATTTTTGTAACCTATGTTGTCCCAATATTTGCGCGCCCATACTTTTCTAGTTTTCGACGACGTTGTACTTGTTTAAATGTTTTATTCTATGTTACTCGCAGTCGACGCAAATTGTATTACTCAACCATTCTCCTGTGTTACGAAGATTACGCTATCTTTCACTCCCTTTCTATCTATAGACACTTATATTCATTATTCTTATAGTGACATGTTTTATCCCTCCTTATCTCACGTCCAACCAAGTCCAAATTTAAGTTTCCTTTGTGATGAATACTATAGTAATACAAAATCCATCAATATACCTGCCTTTTCCCAACTATGTTGGGGTCGGCTTCTAGTCTAACCGGATGCAGTTGAATATCAGTATTTTACATGGAGTGATTGTCTATGAGACCTCCACAACCCAGTATCTGGGTAATACGATACCCCTTGGTAAGACTGGGTGTCAAACGTTCGGGCTTCTGATGACCCGTAACGAGTGTCAAAGATCCACGAATGATAGCCGGGACCAAAAGCTTAAAATGGAGCATCAGCCGGGACCCATCCACAGACCAACCCGGCAAGTGTAGCCACAAGCCCCTATAAGCCCGGCCCCCCGCAGGCGGCACGTGCCCGGCCATCCTGCCGCGCGCGAGCGAGGCGGGCGCGGACGCGCGCCGGCTGCACAACCGCACGACGCTGGCCGAGCTGTTCCTGCACATGCTGCGCTACTACGCGGAGTTCCCGTTAGTATACATGCATTTATTTGGTGCTTTCTTTCGACATCGAATTAAAACGTCGATCGACTGTAGTCTGGTTGCGATATAAATCGAAAACGTTCTTGAACTCATTAAGGCTTGGCGACAGAAATAGGAAGCACTTTTGCGGAGGTCTTTTGCTAGCAATGATGTGGTTTTCAAAATATTTATGATCTACAATCATACGAGGTTGTGAGTTCAATTTTTCCAGCAAGTACAAAACTGTACCGATGTCACTTTTTAAATTCATATGTACTTTTTGAGTTTATCTTGGACATAACTGACATAGGTCGCAGGACTTTCTTCCTGCCTCATAGTCGAACTAATATAGGTAATTTTTCACCCATTTGCCGCATGCTTTCTCTTGCCAACTCCATTCGTGGTGAAATAGATATATTTGCTGGTTCTGTAGCCTCAGTTAGGACTAAACTTAAAGTCTTAATTGTATGATATTTTAATTGTTGTATATTTTTTCATATTTAAATTTTTCTTTCCCAAAACTTTTTCATTATCTATGGAAAAGTTTCCATAAGTTTTGTTTAACTTTTTTTTTTTTATATAATGGTAAATAAGTAAATGTTTTACATAATAATGCATGCTAGATTCACATCTAGTAGATGTCAATCAGAAATTTTGTGTTGTAACTTTTTTATTGCATTTGTGATTGTACATCAGTTTTGTGAATTATAATAAAAAAAAATAGGTGACGAAAAAATATGGTGAGGAAACCTGAGTTTTGAAGAATATTGTTAATCGATTGCTTCATAGGTTTTAAAAATTCATCTGCTCGACAACGTAAATAACGCAATGAACGTGCATGAACTTTTAAAATAAAACCCATCGCGATCAATTGTCATTTTATGTGTGTCACGCAATTACCCCGCTGTACTTAGCCAACTTGCCTACAGCAGGCGCGCGGATCAATACTCGTGTTTTCTCTAAATGAAAATAGGCCTGTGCAGTGGAATAATACCAAGCTTGTATTATAATATTATTGTACGTGCCCGCAGCTACGACAAGATGGCGATCTCAGTGCGCGCGGGCGCGCGCGTGCCCGTGGGCGTGTGTCGCGCGGCGCGCGCGCACAAGAACGACCCGCACCAGTGGAAGCTGCTGTGCGTGGAGGAGCCCTTCGACCTCACCAACACGGCGCGCTCGGTGTACGACCGCGACTCCTTCGACAAGATCGTGAGCACGTTCCGCGCGTCGCACGCGCGCCTGGCCGCGTCGCGCAGCCTGGCCGACGCCTGGCCGCGATGATGCGCGGGCGCAGCCTGGCCGACGCCTGGCCGCGATGATGCGCGGGCGCAGCCGGCTGTCGCGAGCCGCGAGTACTGCCGCCGCGAGTCACAGACCTGTCGCTGCGACGCCACGGTGCGGGCCCCGCCACGTATACCTACGCACATTTATTGTATCCATGTTGATGATATGAAAATTTAACAACAGTTGAGTATTTATATTATAAAAAAACTATAAATGTGCCACTATGAAAATTATATGTTTACATTCCATAGTGCCATGTTGTATTTATTAGGTGTTTCGCTTCGTTTTGAGGTGGAATTTTTATTGAAACATACATTCAGTTACTGCGTAAGTTGAAGTGCCGTTTTGCCAGATGAGTACATCCCGCGTTGAAGTATAGTGTAATGTACTAGATTCTGGCAAAAGTCGGGCCCTGATGAACCAAAGTTACGGGCAATCATTTCTATAGGGAATGTGCAAAAGCGAGCATGCAGCTTTTGTCATTTTCTTTTGCCTACGTATAGATCTCAAATACTTAATTTAAAGTTCTGTTTTATTATTTTAAAGTGGATAGCTAGTTCAATAATTTTACAAAGCCAGTGTTATTATTTCTTTAGCCACCTTTATAATAGCCTTCTATTATAAGCCCAGTGCTCAATTCGGACCAAAGTTAAGTGAAAATATATACTTACTCGCTCACTACATACTTCTGTTGTCACAATAAAAATTATACCTCAAAACTAATGTTTGGATGAAACACATGCGTTCAACATACTCGATTGCGAACAGTATCAAGGTAGTTGTAATTGATAAACATCTGCAACCAACGAATTGCGTAAATAACTGACATTGTAATTACCTGAAGCAGTGTTGTAGACAATCGGCAGCAAATGAAAATGTACAAGTTTGACTTAATACATACAGCAAATAATTTTAAACGTTTCGTTGCTGCAGGCTGTACTCAGAATGGCTCCGGCCTTATCGTGTCAAGATCGTGTATGTTGAAAGAGCGCTGTTCCTAAATGAGCTGTAGCCCTCCAGGCATGTTCTAGCACATGATTGTCAACAAGACTGAACCAAGACTCGTAGCCGAGTAGTAGAGTCGTTGTTCACTAGTCGATAAAGTCTGTTTCATTTCTGTGACTAAGGCGACCGTCGCAACAAGTCGTTACGCTGCCTCGACAAAAGGCGTCCTATTCGTTTTTAAATATTTATTATTGTTTATTTATAAGTTATTGAATACGTGTAAATAGTAAGAAATAAAAAAATACATAAATATTCATTTTAGGGTCGTGTATGGTTTTTATGTAAATAGTATTTTTGTGATGAGGAAAGGGTAAATGACAAAAAAATATATATTATATAGAATTATATAATATAATGATATGCATGCTTTGCGCGGAGGGAGCCAGGTCCCGCCGCGCGACGATATGTGTGGGAGAGCGTACGATGGGACATGAGAAATTCCCTGTGATAATATACGAAAGAAAATTATATTGTGTACGTGTACAGTGTTGGATGTTGAAGTAATTGTTTAAAGGTGCTACAATTAGTTGTTACGCTCCGATGCAATGGTTGCAGCTCAATGACCACGACGTTACTTACGCTTAAGATCTACGAACCGTTGGCGCACTCACACGACCGCGACCCGAATGATGTTCGCGAGATAGTTTGTCGGGTAAAATATGTCTCCACTCCATAGCGGATATTAGTTGTAAGTCTCCGAGCGCTCTCGTGGACATCGTTCGAGGCGCCAGTCGATCATTGTCTCGACCTCGACGATAGACCGATCAGATGATCGATTCGTTTGCTAGTAAGATGAATGCGTAAAACTTAAATAATGGTGCTAAATGATTGTGTTGCCTTATATTTGGCGCTGAGCTACGCTTTATATACGATGTAATGTAACAGTTGCTAGATACCATAAGATTATTGAAGGCTTCCGTATAACGACACATACAAGTTTTATAAAATATATTTACACATTGTTTTCTGACTGTAAATGTAAGGGAATGTCAAATTTCAACATCGTTTGACTGAAATAATGTACACATACGTCCAACGAATATTTCCAAGTCTTGTCAAATTAATACTATACGCCTTCTATAATCTTTCCTCGCTAGATAATCCTATTAAATAATTTACATGTTTATCGACATGTTAATTTATCAGTTTTCTCAAATTGAGAAAAGCTTAAATTAATATGTTGTGCTATTAATTAATAATAATATTGAGCAAATATCTTGTATTACGACAAGACGCGTCAAAATTAATTTCACCATTTTGCTATTGTCATTTTTCGCGCGTAAAATGAGTAGAAATGTGTAAAATAATGTTTTGGTGCTCCTACGTTGTATGTGATTAGCAGAATTCCTATTATTATATATATGTGAGGATAATAACAATGCATATCTTTAAAGAAATACAAAGATTGTATAATATGAGTTACACGAGCGAGGAATTCTGTACCTATGACGTGAACTTTGACGTCACAAGTAATCGGACACGTCATCATGAACTGACAATATGAAATTAACGTTTTGTACTAGGCCACAGTTTTAAAGCTTTTTACGCATGAACTCGAATCGAAATTCTGTTGTTTATCAAAGTTCATAATTATATTTCTACAATGTTTTGGAAAATAATTTTAGTGCATTAAATTAGTCGTTAGATCATGTAGTTTATTGTTCTGGTTAAGAGTCGGCATCTACCGATATGTTTTCATCGATGCCTGGCAATTTTTTTTCGTTAAGTTTACAATAGCTAGCCACTAGAATTAAATCTAGACTAGAAATTGTTAAGTTTTGTTTTGTAATTTTATTTGTAAAGTTTCACCATCTGGACGTTGTCCCTCATAGCCCGAAGCACTGACACTATTTGATGTAATATTAAAACGCCTGGCATTTTATATCGCGTTATGTATAAGTTTTATAAAGATTTTACATAAGAGGCACTTGGCCGCGCTGAATAATTATAGTACAATAAATAATTTTTAAAAACAAGTTACAAATGTAAGAAAACTGATTAGACTTATAAATAAAAGTGTCTCTCAAAACAGTTTGATTTTTTGAAAAGTTATAAAAAAATTCGACACTCAATTGAAAAAACAAAAAAATATATAAAATTGAACTTCAAAAAAAATAAAACCACAAAAACAAAAAAAAAACATAAAAGATGAAAAAAAATAAAAAAAAATACAAAAAAGTGCAAAATTCAGAGAAAAAATTATTTTATTTGACAATTTCAAATTTTATCGCATGTTTTAGTTGGCTTCCATCTGCCTCTTAATAAACTGTTTTTTAAACAGATTGTTAAATCAATATTTATGTATAATATTTATCCATAAAAAGTCTAGTGTTGTGTTGTTTATAACCAAATTCATGATAAAATATCTAACTATTATTATTTTATAAATACAGTATTGTTGGCCATTAAATCTCATGTAATGTGTAAATACAAATGATGAAAACTTTTTCAGTACTTGAGCAAGAGTTCCTTCAACGCCAGGCTACTCTTGTGTAAAACGTTTTAGCAGAACTAAAAAACAAAATTTTGACATATTTTTACGCGTCTCTTAGGGGGATATTACACTATAATATATCGAAGATCATTATATCCATGAAATATGAACCGAAGCTCACAAATGATTCAAATGTCTGTATTACAAAGATATATGATAGTGTTACCCCCCATCAAACTCTGTAAAACTAACTTCGTCGTTCTGCCTCGAGTTCTATTGGAATTATTTACCAACATAACTTGGAGATTTGTTGAAACCAGCGTTGTTGTCCGATGAAGATCAGACGAAAGATGAACTTCTTGTTACGTACAACACCGCGTAGTTTTCAATATAGACAAACATTTGGCTGTCTCACAGGTTGAAGCACTTCTCCCGGCGTGGCTAGTGATTGATTCCCAGCCACGGCGACACTAAACATACAATATCGTTATACTTACGGGCTATATCTGGAACGTTGTTGTAAAACCACCACTGCCATTTAACGTCCTATTTTTGTAAGGATTGGCAGTTTCTTATATATTTAATAGAAATGTTCAGTTTTATGATGGTATTTTGATCTCCTTGGCAGTATTTCAATCCAAATTTTCGCTTTGCCCTAGTATATAAAATCTGTTTAAATTAAGTTACTATGAAATTCAAAGTTACTGTACCTATATGTTATACGTACTTAATTTTCCCTCTTGTTATATGTAGTTCAAAGGAATAAAATGCAAATTGTTCGTCCCGAATATGTACAATAGCTCGTTTCTTTACTGAGCCTTGTTTAACTGTTGGTTTAATTATGAATTAGTAAAATATTTATCGACATTGTATTAAATTGTATACTATTATAATTATCTGTATAATGTGACCATGTAATATATTTTTGCCTCTAAACGGCCTCTTTTTTTCTAAAGATATATATTTTGTCACGTTTTTGACAACTTTAGTCTTGTGTTGCATTTTATTTTTATTGAACACAAGTCGATTTTTATCTCCATATTGTACAAAGAAATTATTGTAAAGAAATATTCTGTAATAGTTAAATATATACAACTGCCAAATTACTGTGTTTTAATAAACAGACAGATCCACGAAACCAGAAAAGCCGGAAAGTGTAACCGAACCGAAACCGATTATTTAGGCCGGGGCAATTAGGTTTGAACCCTTCACTAAATCTAAACATCGATTTTTTTCTTAAATCGTATTTTTGAACTTAAAATTAAACATTTTCCAGGACCACATCAAGGTAAAAAAAACAAAAACGCGTTTTTGTGAATAAAAGTTGAGGCAAAATAACAGGGAAATTTCGGTTACAATATATTTTCAAAAAATGGTAAAACCAATATATTCTCACAGAATTAAACATTTTCGTCCACGGAAAATCGATTTTTTTTTATTGTATTTAAAGCAATTTTTTACATTATCAAATTTATGTTGATACGCTATCGAACAAAATTAAACATATTGTACCTACTAGTGCAAGTGTGGTTCAGGCAAAAATGTAACAGGTTTGGTTTAACTTTTATTTATGGGCTCGTATCTCACTTAATTACAATATAATTAAACACATTAAAGCAAACCGTAATATTTTTTTTAAATTATACTTCAGTATTACATACGTTATAAAGTCCGTCTTCATTCTACCTGGACGACCACATTTTTCAAAGATTTAAAAAAATTGTCAGTCATATAATAGTGTAGTTTTTGAAAAGCTGTTTAATAGGTAAACACATAAACATCTGAAACATGAATGTATTTTAAAGCGAGAGACAAACTGGGTCCCACGTACGCAACGTGGGAGAACTGGCGTGCACACTTGTCCCATGTATGAACTTATTGGCATCAGACGCTGTTGTAATTTCTCAGAAGGTGCACTAGTGCCGAGTGCGTCTGTAAGTAATGTTTTCTGATTCCGATAGCGAGTTTCCGAGTTTACTATTTTTAAATGAATATTTCCGCGCCATAAAAACAAAAGTTAAGAAGAGAAGACATAGGGTTCATGAGATGGGTTATTCCGCTAATCACCATTGACAATCCCCGTCAATGGGGATTTGTGAACTTATTCACAAATCCCCATCGGTTTAAAATTAAAATACGAACGTTATCTTATTTATATCTCACTGAGTGAATGTAATATTGATTTTGATTTAAAGGGGTTTGAATTTTTTGGCCGGATTAACTTCCGCCATTTTGACTTTTTTTCGAAGTAACGGCCGCGCATAAGATCTATATTAGAGCTAGAAGGTTAAGGTGGAACCGTCAGGGTAGCCCGCGAAATTAAAAATCTTCGTCTTCTAGAACTTCCGCACTGTCTTCCATGATAAACGTGTCAGGATCGACTCCTTGCAGTATATTTAATACGGCCTCACCACTTATAGTCATGTCATGTCTTGTTCTTTCTTTGCGTCATGTGTACCGCAAATAAACGTATTTTCTTTCTTTTCATCCATAATCCATTGTTAATAATATTTAATAATAGTACATATACGAACCACTCTATTTAAAAAAAATCCACGTTTGACGTCATGGGACTGTCAAGCATAAGAAGTGATAGAGATGGGCATTACAGTCATTACAATTAATCGATAATCAACTAACACTCGACTTAAACTTTTAACCGCCACGTCAAAAAAGAAAAATCGTGCCCTCGGCGCCAAGCTATGAATTCATCCTTTAATACATACAAAATAGTAGTGAGTTCGAAATTATATCGATAAAGCACTAACTATTTATTTTTTAACCTACAGTATGTTTTTAATAAAAAGTCTATATCGGAAAGATATATTACAGGAGTTTTATTTCATCCCGCTTTGTCCGTTATGACAGAAATCATAATGATATGTGTCACAGTTTCGGCGTTGAATCCACAATTTAAAACAAAAATCCATAAAACCAAGTCAATACCATCACAGCACTATGTTCAAATCTTGACGTACTTTCTTGTCACCTTATGATGACAGTGGCGTAGCTGGCACGGCTTTTTTAATTTGCTCGCCTCTGCACTAGAGGAGCGTAACCGATACTTATTAATAATATCGAAATAATAATAGGTATTTTGTTTTAATAGTTTCGTATTTTTCGTTAGTTTCGTTTCACTGATATTCTGTTTCATATTGTGGCTGACCAATGTGAGACTTTAAAATTCTCCGAGCCAAATTGTTTACGAAACAAACCAAACAACTTTCTAAAGAAACACTTATTAACCATTCCGAACATAACCACTTATAATTTTCAAATTATTTTGAAGAACTGAAAATTGACGAAACAGGCGCAGAAGAAGAATACAATGCAATAGTGACCGGAATAACCAATACTTCTAAAACCATAAAAAACAAACCCAGAAACAGAAATAAACTAACAGCGCATAGTATTGATTTGATAAAAAAAAACGAACTAATATAGTAATGTAACAGCAGGACAATAGAAAAAGAAGTTAAAAGGAGCATTAGGAAAGATTTGAGATCTTAATACACATTTAGTTAAAACAGCCTTAGAAAATCATATTAAACCATCCCTAAGTTTTAAAACAAGGAGTCAGAAAAGGAAAAAGTTAGATTACCAGTTTGGTAGATAATGATGGCATAAAGCATTACAGCAGAGACAAAATCATGGAAATAGCAACCCAATTCTATACATTATTATATTCCGATTACTAACCACCCAATGTCTATATCGAATACAATCCTTCAGATTCCATTCCCTCAATAAACGGTTATGAAGTGCACAAAGCACTTACTACAATGCAGTATAATAGAAGTTCTGGGGAAGATGGAATCACGACTGAAGCGTACAGACCTTGAACCAACTACTAGAAAAATATTCAGAATTTATAATAAACCGATATACCGCCTAGGGGTTTGCCAAAGAGCAATGGAGCGCAGAATTCGGGGCGTAAAACGAACTGACAGAATACGTAACACTACGCTGCGCTCCAAAACGGAGATCTTAGATGTAGGCAAAAAAGCTGCCAAACTAAAATGGGATTGGGCGGGTCATGTCAGCCGCATGCATAGTGACCGTTGGGCAACAGTCACCACACGGTGGGTGCCTGAGGATGGACGGCGCCGAGGTCGGCCCAGGTGGTGAGACGACATAGACGCGTAACGCAAGGGTTGGATGGAGGTGGCCCTGAAAAAGGATGCTTGGAAGGATTTGGATTAGTAGGACAGTGTAGGCTAAAAAAATGTATCCAAAATTAACTTACTTACTTCTACCCATAAAAACTGTCAAGTAGCGCCTGCTCTATAATCACCACCTAAGTTGACAGTACGCGTTAATTGCTTTGCTATTTTAGTTTTGCAGGCTCTTCAGGCACTTTCATTGATCCTATAGTTACGGGATCCAGATTGATGTGTAGGTAAAGTGCACGTCACGTAAAATTAACGCTGGGCGCTAAAAGTTCACGTGAGCGTGATTTCTTATTGCGATATTTTTTAAAGTTTAGTTTTTTTTAGCAATGCGTAAGTCAAATAGACACTTTCTGTTGTATTAATTACCCGACTACGGCGAAGCAAAAAGGGGGGTTATGATTTTGACCGGATGTATGTTCATCTGTTCCCTAATAACTTCTAAACTGCTTATCATAATTTGACAAATGAGCTATCTTTGGAAGCATCTTGATCGTCCGCTGTTAATTATGGGTCGTATAATGTATTTAAATAATTACATAATGTACGGGATTCACATTTAGTTCTCTAATGTCTCAAATAATCTAGCATTTATAAACCCTTCACTTTCATCTTTCCATTTGGTTGAAGAAACCAAATTAAATCGTGTAAACATAAAAGTGAATAAATTTGGTTGAACACACAACAACATGTTGATTTTGTGGGACTCACGTATCCACATACTTACGCTAGTGTGCGTACAGACGACGCTATACGTTGCGCGCTTGCTAGAGTGAGATGGGTGCCCGTACTTCAATAGAACATTAGTTTTATAAATTGAAGTAAATTAGTGTTCTCCTATTGGTTGATTAAATATTGGGTTTAGTAGCATAGCAACAATTTGTATGACCAAAAACATAACGTAAGGCAGGATTTTAATGAATAAAGGAGAACGATTATTTCTACGATTGGTGTATCATTTTGCTAACCTTCTGACCCCAACAATGACAACACAGAACCAAACAACATAATTGTTTTGTTCTGTGTGTTGTTGTTGTTTATTCCTGATGTTATTTTAATTTGAATTTTGTGTCTTATATTTAATTTTTGGTGCGACGCCGCAACGCATCGTGTGCACAGACTCTTAGGTAGCAAATAGGAGATAGCATATTTTAAGAACCATTTTGAAGTGTTTCACGATCATTGACCGGCCATCCGGTCGGACACGATGAAAAGCATGTGAATCCCGAAAAGCCACAGTTATAAAAGAAATCAAAACAAGAGTTGACTTTCATCATTATCTTTATTGACATTAATCTCCCAAAGTACAGTTAAAGAATAAAATAAAAAAGGTTTCACAGAATCTAGTCCGAAATGGATTATTTATTAGAATCTATCTAAATTTTAATGGGTCACAACATATAACCCTCTTATAAATAAACAATATATTAGATACATCACACCGAATTTTAAATCTTATTATTACGTGGTGCGATGAGATTTAGCCAGTAATTATTGTAGTAAGTAAAATGTTGCTTTTGTGTGCCTTGCCAAAACACTGATTCGTGTATCATTATTATCGGAATAGCTACTAACTTCAATTATTGTATATAATATAGATGTTGCGTTAAGGCATTAGTTATTGTAATGTGAACGATGTTTACAAAATGTATAAATCACATGTAACCTCAGATGCATTAGCTTACGATTTATCTGTCCTTAATGCCTACACCAGAGACTTCTTTGTTTCTTACCTGACGTCCAAGTAAAACAAAGTACCACATGGTACTAGACAACACTACTGCCATATATTTCAACATTATTACTGGATTCCAATGAAGACAGAACTAAAGTAGATTCTTTAAACCAATTCTTGGGTACAATACTATGTATACTTTCACATATCGCCGTCTTTAGAGACAGCACAGAAATACATACACGAAAAATATACACCTTACTAAACTAATAAATATAGGGTAATCGTATATTAAAAATAAACTGCATCGTCGCAGGAGAACGTACCCGTGCCAGCAAGGCTGGACCGGTGAGGAACTAAATATGAATAAAGTCAAATACTGTAACCCTACAGTCGTCTGACTGCCTGCGGACCGGCGACAGCTTCATCGCTAACGTTAGGAAGACGAAGCTCCAACATGTAATGTTACTAATTATCTTATCCCTGAGTATCGCAAGTCCGAGGCAGAGCCATTTACTCTAATCGCAATCATCTCTATGACAATTCCTTCGCAGCGATCAGTATCTTGTCAATCCGACTATCCCTGTCTCTTCGCGTACGCTAACACTACTTACATTATAATAATATAGAATAGTCTAAGCCTAACTATATTAAACACTACTGTAAACCACGGCATTTTTTGTGTACTAGAATATTTTGGACAGATCATGACCACATGTTCGTGTGACCAAAAAACAAATTTCGTGTAACTTATGCACAGATACATAATACAAAATATCGGATAGATTTGCACATAATAACTAATGTAGAATAAGGGAGACGCGCCTCGCCGGCGGCGCTCCTCTCTCGCAGCTTTGATGACAATGGTTTCGTTTAATCTGTTGCAGTATCCTATCTCGTACGGCACGGTGATGCTGGCGGCTATGTGCAGGCGCCACGGTGGCAGGCCTCGGGCCCCGCACACTGGGCCTTGGCCGCGGGGAATGGGATCGGCTGCGGGCTGCCAACTAGCACTCCCGAGGGCCCCGGTACAGAGGGCGGAACGACGCCCGAGAGGATGATCGGCTCCGAAAAGCGAAGGAGCAGCTCGGAGGGCAATTTTGGGTTGACCAGGTAGATGGGACGAGTGGTACAGACTGGACGGTGCCAGGAAACAGGCCCGAGAGGTAGGTTACTGGGGGCTCGTCGGGGGCGGGAGTGAGGAGGGCAAGAGGAGTAGGACGCAGGGGGGCGGCTGTGGGGTGGAAGGGGCCGGCTGTAGGGAGGCGAACAGGCTGCGAGAGAGGTGGCCGCGGCGGGCGACGCGGCTAGCTCGAGCGTTACTTCTTGGCTTGATTCTCCGACGCATCCATTTTTTCTTCCGTCTTAACCACCTTGCCTTCGCCTGAAAAAAAAAAAATTCAATACATTAGTTAACACCGTCAATAATCTCATCCATTTGATTGCAACTATTTTAAAAGATGATCTTTTTTTTATATGCTAAGAACTCAAGCGCGTAGTCAGCTGAACTCAATGCGTGTGTCGAAACTATATTCTGAATGAATTACCTATTATTTATAAAAGGATCAGAGTGCCATATCGTCATGAAGTGCTCAACCGACGGTGAACTTTGCGAAGAGTCGAATAACTCAACACTGTCGCTAGCTCACCGCACATTTGAGCACCTTACGACTCGTCATCAAGTCTCATCATGTCCAAAATGCCCTACAAGTGATCTGTTCTGTTGCAATTTCCAGGTTTAACTCTCAGCTTATGCTGTTACACTGTAGGCATCATTTGTAATGTTTACGATGTGGTATGAATGTGGGAAATAAAAATTGATTTTCTTTTGTAAATTCAAATATTTTCAAAAGTGCACTAGTTAATTGATTCAGGCGTGACTTTGCGGAAATCCATTATAAAATACAATAGACGACGTATATTTAGTAACCTAATCCGCGTAACAGTTCTTAAAGAGTCATAAAGAACCCTGCTAGCCAATGCTGTTCTAATGCTGTTTTGGCTCGAAACAATAGACGCTCTAGGCGCTGAGCCGCGCGGGCCTTCGACGCGCGCACACAAGACCTGTTAGAGCTGATCTGATTCCTGACGACTGAACCGGCCTAAATCGATCTGAGTAAACCAAACAAATGATAAAACTTACTAGATTAAATGACATTATAACTAGTAGAGAGAATTCTCACCGACAATTGACGACAAAACAGTCAGCAATCAACTATTTGTACATATATAAATCTCTTTTACTTGCACAGGTGACTGTACTTGCATCTATTTTACGCTTCTTAAACGAGAATCAATAGTTTATAGCTAGTCGGTTCCTGGTCGGCGGTGGGACAGGCGCCTAACAGTACAAGTGAACTCGTGTCTGTACGTACCGTTGGGCGTATCGGTCTCTGTGTCTGTGTTGGACCGCCTGCGCTTGCGCGGGAACTTCCACGCGCCTGTCGTATGCTTCAGCTTGGGAAGCGGCTCCATGTCCAGTACCTATGTAATCCAATGAAATATATTAACAAAATCATGAATTTCTTGCATGCGACATTGCCTTCGTTTTGTCCATGTTCATTTTTAAACCCACCCTTTCGGAACCTCTACTGAGGTCCTCCATAATCACAGCCATAATTATTATATCGTCGGAAAATCGAAGGTGAGTGATGTACTCGCCATTGATGTTGAAGTCAACCCTTGTCCAGTCCAGAACCTTGAAGACATGCTCCAGATATATACGTATCAGTATCACCCCTCGCTGCAGAAGGATAGGTTTCGAGGTCTGGTCCTGGAGTCGAACTGACATAGTAGCGTTTACAAACAAACACCTCGATATACCGATAGTCAATCTGGTACCGTTGGAGAGACAGCTGTACAGCCCAAGTCTCAATCGAATCGAAGGCTTTCCCGTAGTCCACAAACTAAAAATTTTCTTTCTTTCGTTCATTCTCTTAGTCCAAGAACAAAAAAGATTAATTCTTACCTTATGGATCTGCCTAAAGGCTATTTGTCTAAGGAATTGTTGTGCAGAGGCAGTCAGATCTTCACGTTTCTGGGGTGGCAGGTTACCCAGAGCATCCTGAAAATTAATCAATATCACTATTAAAACTAGAGCAATGTAGTCCCACAAATAAAAAAAAAATTGTCCTTGTCAATAATGATGACTAGTTTCTACTTAGCACAGGTTTATATGGATGTTTGCATGGATCAGAGTGCCATATCGTCATGAAGTGCTCAACCGGCGGTGAACTTTGCGAAGCGTCGAATAACTCAACACTGTCGCTAGTTCACCGCACATTTTGAGCTCTTTACGACTCGTCATCAGGTCTCATCATGTCCAAATACAGCTTTTATAATAAATATCGTTTTTGAAAAAAGCCTTCCTTAGTGTTCACCTTCGCTACAAAAGGAACCCTACCCTTTTGCAATTTCATGCTTTTAAACATAGCGGTTTAGGTTGTCAGTGAAAGAATACGCGCGCGGCGACTAGTCGCTCACGCGGCGCACGTGTGTGTGTGTGTGTGTGTGTGTGTGGTTGTGTGTGAGTGTACGTACGCCGAGCTCCTTCTCGCAGGGGTCCCGCAGGCCGGGCCCGTGCTCCAGCAGCAGGCCTCCCGCCGCCGCCTCCATGACGCGGCGCAGCGCCTCGCCCGGCGACAGTGCGGCGCCCGCAGACTGCATCACGCCCGACACCAGCAGCTCCATGGCCTAGCCACATACACGACTCAATATAGGGCACTCAGCGGAGTAACATCTAATATTCATATAATACAGATAAACATCGTGATAGTTCACGTAAACACACGAGCGCCGCACGCATGCTTGTTAGCGTCGAACTGAACTCTTCGGCGCAGTGCTGCACTAGCATGTAACATATGCAAGTGTGAAGGTGTGTCAAAAATTGAGCGACAAGAGCGCGGCAGGAACACGCGGCGTTTGCAGGACACATTTCTGCCGCACTCTAGTTGCATGCTCCATGTTGATACTAAACACCATTGCGCTCACACTCATATGTATACGTGAACAAGCACTTTCTAAAAGCCTCGAACATGCAAGCCTCAATACGCGAATTCATGCTCCGCTGGATTAGTGAAGACGCAGAAGCCAAAAGTACACAACTACTCGTACTTCCTGGGGCATCTAATACCCACATTACATTCGTGTTAGGATCAGAGTGCCATATCGTCATGAAGTGCTTAAATGGCGGTGAACTTTGCGAAGAGTCGAATAACTCAACACTGTCGCTAGCTCACCGCACATTTGAGCTCCTTACGACTCGTCATCAAGTCTCATCATGTCCAAAATGCCCTAAAAGTGATCTGTTCTGATACAATTTCCAGGTTTAACTCTCAGCTTATGCTGTTTCACTGTAGGCATCACTTACAAAGTTTACGATGTGATACGAATGCGGGAAATGAATCTTTCTTTTCTTTTGTAATTTCTAATATGTACTTTCATAAGTGCACTAATTACCTAATTAATGGCCTAATTGCAATAAATCATTTGCCTCAAGTAAACTGGAAGCCAGTAGTATTCTGCCATGGCTAGTCCCTAGGCGTGTATGTACTCACGTAGGGGTTGAGGGGCGTCCAGTTGGGGATGCGGCGACACAGGTCGCGCATGATGCGGATGATGATGACGCACGACTGCAGCGTGGCCGCCCTAGCCTGCACACACAAGTCCGTCACGCCGCGCCACTACTGTGGCCTACACTTCACAGAAACTGCGTTTCCTGTTCGCGTGTACCCTCCCGATGTTGGCTACAGAGTGCGGGGAAACGCAGCTTGGCACACATAACAAGCACTTGTAGCCACATGTTCATGGGAGTTCACATTGACTCGAATTTAACATAAAAGACTACTACTTTAAATGGTAAAAAATAAACAAACATGTGACTAAAAAATACGTGCGCACTCCCGCAATAAAATTTGATATACAAATATAAAGCTCGATTAAGTAGTGACTCGGGAGTAAGGAGCTAAGATAATTCGAGTCAGTTAGTCGGGTCTAGACTTAGAGAGAGAGAGTATGTGTAGGGTGGAGTGCGCACACGTTTATAATGTCTGGCGATGTACCTGGAACCACTTGGCGTGCCGAAGGGCGGCCAACGCGTCCAAACACTTCTGCCGCGGTAGCACATCCTTGTCGTCTCGCTTTATGTCGCCACCGTCTAGCGACAACAACACAAAGGGTGTTTGACCATCAAAACATCGACAAAAACGGGGCAAACATGAGTAGCCCTAACAGTACAGAATCGGGACCACGCGCGCTACGCACGGGGTGAGACGTAGCGGCGAACATACAGACATGCGTTGTGCGCTGATCGGTAAATAATCGTAACAGACAGTACGGAGAATCTACGGATCGTACAAAACGTGTCAAGTTATTTTAATTCGCAAAGGACGAGCTTCACAACATTATTTAGGCCTAATATATCAATAGGGTATGATATAGAATTGTAAATAAAGAAAATAATAAATATATAAGAATAGATATACAAGGAAATGTTTGCTCCGTTTCAGTAGAGTGATATACCAGTGCGGAGTCAACGCACGGGATATATCGAAAAAGATGATCAAAAATCCTTTCTTCTCGCCGCATCTTACCTACTCACACCTAAAAATAAGCATTCAACACAGTGCCCGACGCGACAGGCGCCGGGCGGTAAACTTGGAACAAATTATCTTTTTTCATCACACAGAGATGTAAAACAAAAATACTTAGTAAAATACATATACAAAGAATATAAAATATATGATACCATAAATCTAGATTTCTAGATAGTTTGTTCTGAGCTGATCGGTCCTCCGTTCGGTGGAGTATAAAGTGACGATTTCGACTACCAATTTCCACTCGTCCGTCTTAGTATCGTCAGCGCGCTAAGTTTTGTCTAGAACATGTAAAGAGCCAGGAGCGATCAGAAGTGATAGTACAGAGGTGTGTGTGTGAAATTGGCGGCGTCGAACATCGCCTCGGGCTGCGCCGGCGGCTCACCTGCGGGCTCCCGCATGACGGCCGACGTCAGGCTCACCAGCACGCCCACGCCGGCCTCCGACACGCTCACGCCGCCCGCCGCCGCCAGCAGCTCCACCTTGTACTTGGCGTCCTCGGCGCCCTGAGGGGTTCATGTATTATTTACTGAAATTCACCAATGAAACTGAACGCTATCGACACGTCCAAATCGCGTTCAAGAGGTTGTCATTGTCAATATTTTTTCGATTTCACGATTATGAAATTTTTTCATCTTGCTGTTCGGCGCCGACATGGCTTCGGCGTCATGCTGTCTGACACTGACAGCTCTCGAAAGCGGTTTAAATGTGCAGATCGCGTTTAGTTTTACTAACGAAATTCGCCGTCAGTGGTATAACGTTAGTGGAAAAGCGAGAAAACAAACAATCATCGGTCCACGTTCGTGTCCTCACCTTGACCTTGGCGAGGTGCGCGGGCAGGTCGCCGGCCACGCGCTTGAGCAGCGTGACGGTGGGGCGGTCGTGGCACAGCACGACGAGGCGCACGTCGCGGTCGCCCTTGAGCAGCAGGCCCTTGGCCAGCAGCCCCACGCGCATGACGCCCTTGAGCGCGCGCGGCTGCGGCTCCGCGCCCGCCGCCTCGCCCTCCGCCACGAACGAGAACCTGCGCACGGGCACGGCGTCATCGCTGTCCACAGGCCACGAAGTGGCCAGTGTAGACAATAATTAACTGCGCAACGATGAATCGCTATCGCATCGAGATTTTCATACAGGCTGCAATTAAAATAGCTAGAGAAACTCCGCACACATGGTGGGTACCGTTATCTAAACATGTAAAACTTATTTTCAACTCATACTTCAAGCAACTACACTACTAGCAGTAAGTACCAGCAATTATCAACCCATATTTTTTTGGTTATCTTTTTAGATAATGATCTGAATATCTACCACGTCTACGGAGTTTCGCTAACTTATTTAATTTGACCCTGTATAATTAACACATTTTGAGAAAGACTGGCAGAACATAAAACTAAAAAATGCTAACATGCAACTTTGAAACTCGGAAATTACATTACAACCTATTCTACAACATATAACTACTAAAACTACAAGTCAAACATCCTGTAAGCTTACCTTATCTTGCACGTTTGACTGCAGTCTATCTACACAAACTACACTAAATTAATTACGACTGTCTACGACTCTACTTCAGTTTTGTTGCATCTAGTAACTTACAAAGTATCCTGGTCAACCTCCATTGGTTCATTCCTTATTTGTTTTCTATTCAACCTCCGATTACAACTGTACAAAAGTGTGCGCAAACATAACCAAAGTGCAAACAAAAAAGTGACAATTATGAACTGATAAGTGCAGTACAACTAAAATAAGAATGAGAGCAAAACAAAATACATGAACACAAAGTTTAAAGTAACAACATTTACTCACAATTGATTGTCACGACCATCCTCCTTTCCTTCGGGTTTATCGCCTTTCTGGTCATCAGCTTTCGCAGCTTTGCCTGCTCCCTGTTGAAGAGATTATAAAAGTTAGCGATGGTATTATTTTTCTCGATTAATTTGGGAATTACATAAAAAAGCATAAACAAATCACGTCACAAAAATTTAAAACAAGTATGCTTAGGATGGTTTTGTCATTTGGAGAGGATGAATGAAAGGCGACTAACATAAGGTATGTACAAGGCTAATGTGACTGAAAACGCAAGGAGGAGACGCCCTAAGAGGACATAATATAGGGACTTTATTGGTGATGTTCTTCAGAAAAGGAGTATGTAAGGACCGTAGCAGGTGACGTAAGTTTCCACCTACATACAAAATCCCATGGGAACCCCATAGCATGTGCCAGATCAATGAAACGGTGGATGGATTTTGTGAAAAATATCGCTAAAAAGGGGGTGACTACCAAGATGACGACTAATAGAGAAGTATGGGAGAAGAAGACGTTGCGCCGACCAACAATAAATTGATATGGGCCAGAGAATGATGGGGACTTTCGCAAGTAGTGAATTTAGCATTTTCGCGCGTAGCTACCGCTTTATCATCGCCACGTAATCCGGCGTGTACTGACCTTAGGCTTGGCCTGTTCGGCCAGCGCGTCGGACAGCGACTTGAGCGCGCGCTCGGTGTGCGACACGACGCGCTGTATGTCCTGCAGCTGCGCGTCGGGCGGGTAGATCTCCGCGTGCTTGGCCAGCACGTGCCGGTCGTCCGACGTCTCCGGGCGCCGCCCTACGGGCCCGTACGGCATTCCCATGCCCTGCACAACAAAGTAGTACGTCACACCATATTTACTATGCAGGATCAAATTAAATTTGCAGGCGAAACGTCACACACGTGATGTATATCGATACCTAATTACGATAAAACAAAAACCTTTTTTGTTTTTAACTCGAATAAATTGCGAGCTTAAAAACTGTTTTAAAATAAAATTAAAATAATGCTGTAAAACAATTTTTTTACCAGATGGCAAATTCAAGAAGTTAATATCACCGAGGAGTTTCCTTCAGGCGCCTCACTTTGATCTTTCATTTAATAGGTTTAGTCTCAATGTATGATAGTAGATAAGTGTATGGAACTGCACTTAGCTAGGTATTAATACACTCGTGTGATACTATTAAAAACCTCGTCTATACCCCTCATTATGCAACAGAAATTGCTATTTTACAAATAAGTTCCCCGCTATATGTGAAAACAATGAAAGTATCCCAGAATAAGAGCGGTGTACTGACGTGGTGGTGGTGGTGCATGGGCGGCGGCACGGGCCCGCGGCCCCACCAGGGCTCCATGCCGCCCTCCCAGTACATGCGCTCCTCCTCCTCCATGCCCTGCGGACAGCGCCGGCTCACTCACGTGCTCTCACACGACCCACTACATTGCACAACTCCGGAATTGCCCGTACTGTATACAGGGGTCAGGGACATCGCCGCGAAAACTGTTACCATGGATTCAGTACATGATTCTGAGCCTCTAAGTGTTGAAATTTATCGTCGGTTATTTAAAAAAATAAAAATGTATGGAACACAGTTTTTTTATTTTTAAATAACCTACGAAAATTTCAACGCCCCCTGCGTTGAAAATTTTCGTCAGAATCATGTACTAAATCCATGGTAACAGTTTTCGCGTCGGTCTCCCTGCCACCCTGTATATAGAACATGCCAAAAATTGCGCAATTTAGTGACTCCTGTAAGAGCATCGTTCCAACAATCTCAAGCAACATTAACGTGACAGCGAAGCGTGTAGTTTATTTTAAAACACACCACACACACCGCAGTCACATCATCAAAACGAATGGTTCGTACATATTATGTGAAACGTACCATACGTTGAAAAGAACATGCAGTCTAAAGCCATTCTCACACGGGGTGACGGCAACTCAACCTAAACTGATTGGCAACGGGCGTTGCCAACTGCAATGCAACTAGTACTCTCACATGACGCAATTCAAGTTTGATCAATTTTAATATATTTATGACACACTATAACGCGCAAATTTTATGAAGAAGAGAAGAGCGTTGGCAACGACCGAGCGACCTGCACTGCCAGTCGCACATAGTCATCGGCGACGCAACCGGTCGGTTGCGTCGCCGTTGAAAACTAGTTTTCGACAAGTTGCGTCGTTGAGAACTGCCATAGAAATGTATGTGCTAACGCGATTGGTTGCTTCGGCGTTAAAAACTGTGTTTTATTTTAGTCACCTCGTGTGAGAATGGCCTTATATGCAATGCAACATGACACATCTTGAAACAAGTTGTAGTGCTACATTTCATGTTACATTGCATGTATTTAGACGTCATGTTTGTTTTACGTATGTTTCATTTCATATTACTTTTCATATAATTATGTGTATCCACCCAATCATGTTTCAAGACAAAACTAGAGTCCACGCCACCACTCAAGCCCGATAGATGCGGCGCTAGTGTCTATGTCATTGCATCAAATTGCATTTTTTTAAATGTAGTTCCACAATTTTCCCGGACTTCAGTGGTAGCGCGGACTCTAAGCATGGTGCCCAGCCCTAAGGCCGCGCGCACTTTGGGCGCGTTTTCGTACGAATTTTATTCGCGCGAACACATACGAACACGCACGAACAATCCCAACCTTCCAAGTACTAAAGGAGTGCGCAGACTGAGTGCGAGTTAATCGTACGTATACGTACAAATCTGCCTCAGTCTGCCGTTTACTTCTGACGTCCGAAAACAATCCGAACTGGTTGAGATTTTTCGTGCGTTCAATGCGATATCACCAGAACATTACCTATTTGACTTAGAAAAACGTATTCAGTGTGCGCACTCAATTCGTACGACCACGGTCGTCTTTACGTACGATACAAATTCGTGTCCAAAGTGCGCGCGGCCTTAATGTGACACATCGCGCTTTAGTTCTGTTTCTTACAGCGTCGTTTGTCACTCATACCCAAGTGACAGTCTGTTTCTAAAGCTCGTTGTATAGTATTTACGACCGAATACTGTAAGTAGGTTTTCACGAACGAAGCACAGTTCAGTTTTATTCTTTTTGGCAAGAACTGTGCTTAGTCAAGCGTAAGCCAATAGACGTATAACAAGTACGGTGCTACGAAGATCGTTTGGCGCATGAATGACATTGACAGGGGTGCGCTGTTGGTTAACAATAAATATTCGTATACAATAACAATGATTATACGTAACAAAGAATATTCTATTCTACGTAATAAGATAATACGATTTTTGTGAAATTGTATTGAATCGCGGCGTTAGCACCGATTTTGGCCACGCGCCAAAAGATCCTAGTCGCGGTGTATAAGCACATCAACGTATGTATACGTACGTCATGCATGCGTCGTCGCGCCCACATCTCGTCACGTACCATCATACGCTGCGCCTTGGCCTCAGCCAGCTTGCGCTGGTGCATCGACGGCTTCACCTTCACCTCTAGGTCCGGTTGTACCTGCGCGACAACGATGGTTTGCTGTTATTGCAGCAAATATTTGATGCTTGTTATGGTGGTACTAAGCGAGCATTATCCTCATTAGAAAGTTGTAATCATTTGACGCGCGGATCTCTTGGCGATCGCGAGCGACCGCCAGGCTCACGCGCACCTCAAACCTTTTACTAATTAATCATTGGATAACAAAAATAACCAACATAAGATCTGAACTAAGAGCGCGTCGCATTGCTTACCCGTTATGGTAGCTAGCGACTCGTCGTAATTTTTAAAACGAAACATGAAGCTAGCGAAATGTACTATATACGGTATACTATACACCTCTGCTTAAGCTTAACCCTTCGGGATTACCGGCGTGAATGCGTCTGTGTTATAACTAACGCAGCCAGTTTCATACTAACGCAAAGCGTGCCGCGCCTGTCGGGACACAGCGACAGTAAGTGACGTACCTTCTTCTTGTACTGCAGGCGGTGACGCCGGCCCTTCATGTGCATCTCCTTGGCGTTGGGGTCGTTGAACTTGCAGTCGCACAGCTTGCAGTTGAAGCTGAGCGCCTTGCCGTCGTCGCCGCGGATCTCCTCGATGTAGTCCTGTCCCACGGGCTGCACCTCGGGCTCGTTGTCGCCGTCCTCGTCCTTGTCCTCGCCGTCCTTGTCTTTCTCTCCTTGGGCAGGATTTGGGTCTTTGGTTGATGTACCCGCGACGGTACTGAGCCCGCCGGACGCTACGAATGCGATCTTCGGCGTCCCCGCCACCGTCTTTTTGGCTGATAGATCGGAAAAGTCAAATTTTCTCTTGTTACTCAATGGCCAAGAGTTTTGATTGTTGATTTGTTTTGACAAGGATCTTTTTGGGCCTTTTCTACATGTATTGTTAACTTATCATTCTATTTTTGGTTTGGTCTTATTGTTTTGTTCAACATACTGTCTACTGTTATAAAAAAGGCCCATATAACACACTCCACATATCTGTACTGGGTGCCGAAATGGTTAACGAAGAGAAAATTTGACTATTTGCAATACTAACTGCCAACTAGACGCGCGCTTTTATACAGATATGGCGTTGTGGCGATGCGGGTGTCAGACCAGATGCGGGGCATCGGCAAATATGTTCTCCGTACGACTGACGAAGTACTTGGAGAGCATATCTGATATACAACAATTAACACGGTTCTACAACAGCTGAGACAACTTCAACTGACTGTCAGTTGATTATTATAATAAAATAGGGAGAAAAGATTCCATCTACTTGTACTTGGAAATGTATATAATAATGATGCAAATAATTCTGTTTCATTTAATTTAATAAGTATTTTACATTCAGACATAAATAAGTATATACATAAAATCGTGAATCAATTAAACATACAAGTTAAGAAGTCGAATTAGTAATTTAAAATGTCTTCTACAACTTTGCTTTCTTTGAAAACAAGGAATCTCAAACATTATTAGTGAGTCGAAAATATTGTACTGTACAACTGGTGTAAGATATTATACTGAGATTTTAATATAAGTAATAATTAGGCAAAGCGGGAAGGAAAGGCAGGTTAGGCATTATTTTATAAAAATTTGGAAAGCAAGCATCTAAACAAGGGGCAACTGTAAAATGCACAACATGGAGCACAGTGGGTTGGAGGTAAATAAATAGTGTTTTTAAGAAATAGTTTGTAAAAATATTTCAAAAATAATAATTGAGAACCCACTTTGCTACACAGCAATCATTTTGCACCATGTTCATATAATTGTATAAGTTGATTTTCATAACAGTTTTTATTTAAAGTGTTAGTTGGGAAAAGTTGGCAACCCAACTTGATTGGATAGTAAGTCGGTTGAGGTCATCATGCTAGTGGACATCGTATTCTATTAAAGAGCTACAAGGATTTAATGGCACCTCAATGATATTTGTGAAATTGTCACAGAAACCGCATTGAAAAACCCAAGATGGCGGCGTGAGTTCCGATTTTGTTTACGCGCCAAAAATCCTCGTAAAAGTGTAAGTTCTACATCAGCTAACGTACCTTGTCCGATCTTGGTGGGCTCGGTGGACGGGATGGGCTTGCCCAGCATGGTGTGCAGCTTCACGACCTTCTGGTGCTTGATGCCGCGCACGTGCGCCGCGTAGGCGTCGGCGCCCGTGCACGTGACGTCGCACAGCTCGCAGCGCAGCGCGCCGCCGCCCGCGCCGCGCCCGGCCGCCGCGTGCGCGCCCGCCGCCGCCAGCTTCACGGCCGCCTCCTTCTTCTTGTGCTTCTGGCCCTCCAGGTGCTCCTTGTACGTCTGCGCCACGGGACGACGTTACTATTGCCTCGCTCGAGAATCGTTCGACGTTGTAGGTCCCGCGTCAGTAAAAGATTTATATTAATACATAGATGATCGCCGACTGTGAGACCCCAACGACGAGAACTCAAGCCACCAAAGTACCATTAAAAGTAGCTAGCTGAAAATGCTAAAATGCTCAACATCACGCACTGTAAGCTTATTTTCGTGATCAGTTATAATCGCATCAACGCAAATATAATCGAGGCGCTAGCAAAAATGTACTCAATGTTGCATTGTTAAAATCAATCTCTGAGAAAAACCGCTAATACGTGCGCAATGTGCATATGTATTCAAAGACATTACATTAAATTCTTCGACGGTTCATATCCCCTTGCGTTTGAATCGCAGTGCGTGTTAAATATTAACACAAATAAGTTTTTGAGAAATAGGAAAAAATCCTATCAATTACTCCTTAGCAAATAACTAGCATAAATTACACTATTACTTTCATGGACAAAACCCTAAAATAATTATACAGAAGACATATACGTACAGACAGATACATAATACAGGGTCAAATTAAATTAACTAGCGAAACTCCGCAGACATGACCGGTATCAATATCTTAACATGATCAAACAAAAACAAAAATTTGTTTGATGAGATTTATACTGCTTTTATACACAAAAAAAAAAAAAAAATATTTATAATTAAATAAATGAATAAATATCTTTTTTTTTGTGTAACGTTCACACACGTGATGGATATCGAAATCGATAAAACAAAAAAAGAAACGTTCTCAACTCATACTTCAAAGTAAAAACCCCAGTAGTTGTTGATTCCAAAAAAAAAAACATCAAATCTTTTTTTACTTTGTCGTATTTCAATATTGATACGCCCACCACGTCTGCGGAGATTTGCTAGCTAATTTAATTTGACCCTCTAAATAATCCATCAATATCATGAACATGTTCCTGCTACTAATAGTATTTGGACACGCACACATTTTGACACGATCTCATTAATTACTCCAGTTATATCAGATAGATAACTGACACGCCTCAGACAATCGCGTCTAATTGGACAGTAACAATAATTAATTGGTTGGTTGCCATGCAGACAGGGTCTAATTCGGGATACGATATAAACGAAATTAACATGCATATCAACTAGTTCGATCGTATGTTTAATTTCAGTATTTTAAGAGCTTATAATAATGTATTGATTAAAAGTTAAACCTTTCAAATAGACTGTTCGATGTTTACACATCGTTTTTGTCTTATTTCTCTACCTTAGTGCCTTAATTAAGTTTGAGTATTGCTTTCTACTTTTCATTTGTACAAGAAAAACCAAGAAATTCTACTAAAACTAAGTCTGAAATTGATTCGATTGCTTGTATAAACGTGATTATGTTTGCTGTACATAACTAGTTAGAAAAACGAACATTTTACGTTCAAAATTGATTTCTGTGTTTTGATAATAATTGTAATATTTGTTTAACAATTAACTCACATAAATACTAATAGATTTTTGTAAATGATGTTTTTATGTACCTATTTAAATAAATGCTTGGATATTATTTTATTACCAAGATCACCGAATATTCGCGACACGACGTCCTTGAGTTAAAAATATGTAGTTTTTTAAAACATTTCTATTAATAAAATGTCAACAACCTTGACTAATGTTTCTATTTTTAACGAAACTAGACTTCGTAGTTCTTTACCCGCATCGCTGCGCTCACATACTCAGACGCGGAACGAACAATTCCTTCGTTTTGAATGTCCATCAGCAAGCTTTATTAAGCAAACTTCCGAACTTACGTTTTGTGAAAATAATTACACAACTTGCTGCGATATTGTCAAAAATGTGAAACGAAAACTTGATGGCGGAAATTATTAGTAATGATCTAGAAATGTACGATCAACCACAAGTCAGCAGTAACAGTTGAACAACGAAAACCGCCTAATTACTACGGCTTAATCAATATCAGATTGTTGCTATGGTCGTGTAGTTGAGTGTACGTGTGTAGAAGGCATGTCGTGTTACCTGCGGGCCCGCGCAGGATATGCGGCACACATCGCAGTAGTGCAGTTGCTGCGCTTTGGGCGGAGGCTTAGGTCGGCGAGTCTGGCCCGCGCCTACGCCCGTCTTCTGGTAGTTCTTCCAGCTGCTACTGTTCAACGAACACACAAATATTCGTTAAACACAATACTATCTGGTCTGCTAAGCAACCTGTCAGTTCTATTGGTTGATGGTTCATATTTGCCAGCGCAATCAACTCTCATAAAAGTGACAGGTGACCTAGAAAGATTTAATTTTTCTCAAAGTATGCCTATAATTATAATCGCTCAATAAACAATATCACACATTGTTAAATGTTTACCTAACATCATTTTGTTTTCATCTTAAAAACAAATCTTTCAGGAACATTGTATAATAGTATCTTAGGCGCCATCTCCACAGGCGGGAGAATCGCGACGATAGTCACGCCATGCCATCAAATTATCGCCGTGAGTATAACGCAGTGTGGAGGGAGATTGATTCATAGAGTTTGTATGCAATTTGATGGAATGCGAGACTAACGCCTCGATTTTTCCCGCCCGTGGAGATGGCACCTTAGGAGACACATGTATAAGAGACAGGTTTTAAAAGTATGTAGTTTTGTATACTTACGTCCCGCCGCCGGTCTTGTTCTGCTGAGCCACGTACATGGTAGCTGCGTTGTAGAGAGCTGTGTCATACGCAGTGTTGCCTCTGTTGGTCGGCTCTGTGAGGGCGTACAATTGTGTCAGTATTTCAGCCTCTTGTGGCACATTAGAGGCAAGTTATGTAATAGAGAGAAAACCTAGTATCTACTATAATCTTTCATTCATTAAAAAAGCTAGATATTTAGGAAGTCTAGCAGGCTTTTGTCACAAAGACAGCTGTTTGACCTTGTCACCCAGCGCTTTTGCCAGCGCTTTCGGTTTACTGTCTGTATGGCAAATGTGTCATCATTTGATATTTTTAGAAATTTCTCAAAGACTCAAATCAGAACTGCACAAGTAACATCTACAGGGCTGATGCATTTCACGAATGTTAAATTGAATCATCAAAATTTAGATTTAAAATATGTCTCAAAAGTCACGTAAATTACATCACAGAAAACTAGAAACTGTTGTGCTCTTAATCTACCATTATTTGTGTTGCAGAGGTCAGATGACATTCACTCCAAGATTAGAAAAATCTAGAATAGTGGTAATGTATGAATTAACAATGATAAGGTACCAGGTAAGCAGAAAAGGAGAGCTTAAAATATTTTCAAAAGCTGCGATATGCGCTATACAGACAAATTGTCATTATTTGACTTCTTTGAAGTACAAAAATGATAAAATGCAATAATAGGTATATTAAAAAAAAAATTAACACTACTTCCTCCTACTCAATCGAGGTTTTGATAAATATTGTACAAGGCGACAGCGTGGGAGTGCAGTGAAAATGTAATGCATGCATAGAAAATATACTGTCTGCCACAGATATATCTTCATGTACTACATTCCGCACACCCGCGCTATCGCCTTCTACAAATAGGCAGCAACATCTGCTTACACCAAAGAGTATGAATAACGCCCATCTTACACGAGGCCAATATTATGAATATGTATAAAATATTAAATTACTAACTTTCTCTGTAACTTTTAGATACTGTTTTACGATTGACAAAACGAGTGAAACAGATCAGAAGACTGGGCGAGCTGTGCTGGCTAATCAAACTGAAATGTTTTTAAATTCTAGACTTTGTAACTTACTGACTTTGGAACTAATTTGCTCAATGGCCTTGTGTCAAAAAGACAAGCTACTGAGCTCATGTCAAGAGCAAAATTAAGTTATAGACTACCATTTCACATAACTATTTTATTTACTACTGAATACTACAAAATGATGAACTGTGATTGATGATGAGGACAAGGAAAATAGCTTTATAGATTGTCTTTTCCACACTTAAAGGCTGAGAACACAGAGTGATAAGCAAATGGAATGAGGTGAGAACGTGCGCGATTTCTGCAATAACTTGCGTATGTTTCCAGGACAGTAGTCAATTAGAACAATGTGTTGTCTTATGCTTTTTTTTTAGCACTCCATTTGTTTACTGCTCTGTGGTTAAGATACACAAACAAGTACAGTACGCGACGGCGAGGGAGTGCGGTTAAGATAATGAAAAACAGGAGGGGGAGTTTTAGTCCTTTTTCCTGTGCATGTTTCTGTTAATTATGTTTTTGTAATATTCTAGTTTTAATGAGTGAATAGAACCGCAGTCCCTGTGTCGTCGCGTAGTACAAAGAGTACGGTACCTATGTTGACGTGTATATACTGACGTTTGGCGGGCTGCGCGGGCGCGGCGGAGTAGGCCTGCGTGGGGTAGGACGTGGCGGCCGTGGTGGCCGTGTACACGCCGCCGTACGCCGCCTTGGCCGAGCCGCCGCCGCCGCGCGCGCCGCCCTGGTACATGGAATTGGACTTCAAACAGACATTATTCCATCCTTGCAAGCACGAAATACATTGAAAACACAACAATCGTATAAAAAAGTAGGAGCAGTAAAAGAGGTACTATGTTCCAAAATCATCTGATGAGTGTAAGGCACCCTGTTCAAGTTAAATTCTTCAATCATTCACTAAACTTTAGTGAATGGTTACCAATTCCCCTTAGTGACTAAAGGAAATGAGTAACAAATTTATCTGTTTAGAAGGTTTATATTTTATATCTCACCACCTTTTTCAACTGTAAGCTCAGGTATGCATGGGCCCATTTTTATCGCGGCGATTTTATTCGCGTAAGTATTAGATTTTCGATGCTCTGCTTAGCGCCGAGAGTTGGTTATCCAACAGTCTGTTTTCTTAATTCGCAATGCTTGGCTCGATTTTTTTTCGTACATTGGATTTTCAACTTTCGGTGAGTTGAAAATAACGTGTACGAAAAAAAAAAAACGACGCGATTTTATTACGTCCGTGCGAACTTAGGCTTAATGTTGAAATATCATTGTAAAATTTTAATTGAACGATTAAGCTTATTTAAAATTAGAATTTCAGATAAAGTATTCAAGTTAGTTTAAGTGACACTACAAATTGGCATCCAAAATTATATTTTGTAATCCATTTGTTTACACTTTAATCAGACACTTTTGGAACAGACCATAGTGCCCTCAGAGTAATAACGAACAAAGAGGTCATCTAAACATTATAATAACTGTAAACATTGACTTGCAGGTCACCGTTTTGGGTACTCTTTGAAACTCATACTCATTTCACAAGGAAATAAGAGAGAGCAGTGATTATATTTTTATGACTCCCTCTATCTTAGTTATTCTTCTGGGGGCGATACTATAGCAGAATAATAGGCATAATGAGAAAAGTCCTCGATTAAAAATCGTAACATAAAGGACAATGTATTTGAGAACTTTCCAATCAATAAGACAGTAGGTAGGTGGAGGCACTTTGGTAAGTTACCTATATCAATTGACTATCGATTGGCACAACAACACATAAAAAAGACTTGATTGATGATGTGTGGCTTCATCACATCAATCGACAATAATAATCGATTCGCGCCGCGACAGTGTTCTGAAGGTTGAAACACATTTTTCCGTTGACCAAACATTACTATGGCTTGGCCTAGTAACAATAACATTAACCTGGATCAGCTTCAACTTTATTAAGGAGGATGCGCTAAGGTAGCCCACAAAATTCAAATTTTCTTTCATTTTTGTAATTTGCAGGTCAGTGTCAGTTTGTATGTTGATTAAAATATGATTCGTAACTGTAAAAAATATGGCTTTACAGAATTATAACCATTAGAAGCAGCATTACAACTTCTTAAGTTAAATAGTCATTCAATGAATTACATGAACAAAGAGAGTTGTATTGATGACTTTTATGATTATAATAAAATAATATAAGACGTTTATTTTCTCTACACAAGTTGTGTACTTAATGCTAGTATTTGACAATAGTGCAAGAACAAGTAGCTAACTTTGTGAGAGATTGGTGCCTGAAGTAGGTTTAAATAAAAACCTGTATTGTACAGGTCACCAGTTATTATTCAGCCAGATTATAATTCTATAAATAAACGTTTGACGAAATGAAATTGTTTATTCTGTAAATGGGATATCGGAATCACTTTTACACGTCATATTAAAAAATATTTAATTAATATGATACGGCCGCGAATCATATTTAGATGAACATACAACCTGCCATGCTATTCTGTAAACATCTCACCGTGAAAACTTGGGTGAAGTGAGCTGTCAATAGTGTCAATCCCTGTGGAATGACAGCTCACTCCACGCTCACTTCACCTAAGTTTTCACGGTGAGATGGTTAAAGAATAGAACTGCTGATACTGAACTGCAAATTGCAAAAAACGTAAGAAAATTTCAAGTTCGCGCGCTACCCTGACGCTTTCGCCTAAGTGCTAATTTTACCAATGAAACTGAACACAATCAGAACATCTAAACTGCCCTCATGAGCTGTTACTGTCAATACTCCCCAACAACGATGGCACTGTCAGCTCTTGAACGCGGTTTAGAAGTGCAGATTGCGTTCAGTTTCATTGGTAAAATTGACATTAAAAAATAGTGTTTTCAAGGAGGTATTTAATTGTAACAAAGCTTTGAGTGAAAACAATTATGAAATAAGAAACAAGAATGTCAAATTATTTACAAAAGCGTCATATGGTTCTGTGAATAAAATGAAGTTCATCTAGATAAACCCACACTGTGATGAAATCTAGAATATCTATACAATCATCAAATAATAACTAAGAATTTTTGTCTGTTTGTCTGGATGTATGTTCCGGATTGACGCAAAAACAGCTGAACCGATTTGGATGAAATATGGCACACAGATAGTTTATAAACTGGATTAACACATAGGGTACTTTTAATCCCGGTAGTACGTTCATTTGGGATATTTTCCGACCTCCACGCGGGCGAAGTTGCGGGCAAAAGCTAGTTCTAATATAAAATAACCCCACAAATGTTGAGAGAAACTGGAGCTCCCATCCCACCTAATAATTGGTTCATATAAACTGGCGAGCATCCAATATGAACAAACATTTTTTGTAGATAGAATTGATGACTTCCAGATCAATAAATTCAGTAGTTTGCACTAAAAATAAATCTACTGAACTGTATATGTAAAAAGCAAAATTTTCAGAGTCAATATTGTAATGTCTCAAAATGAATGCTAAGTTTTCAATGTTATGAACTTATTATGTTAGTGATGACAGGTGTTTTAGTCTCTCATTACAGTGACCTTAATTTACTGCCCTTTTCTTCCTTTTGTGGAACAAACTATACAAGCGAATAAAAGAGATTGATCTAAACTAAATGATTGTATTGGAAATATAGAGGACTAAGTTCTAATTAGCTAACTTAGTACTTATATTTAATTCACTACAATGATTAAAAAGTAAAGAAACTTCTTGGTAGCAACACTAGCTTGGTATAGCGATATTTTGTCAGTGTTCTGGTTACATTAGAAGAACGAGGTGGCTGTGCTTGTGTTGGGAGGGAGACCATTCATTACATTACATTTCCAGTTACCATACACATACATTTAACACCATTTGGGCAGTTACAAGTCTTAGTCTAACAATCAGTCTAACCTTATAATGCCAACATCCCCTAGTAACTGGGTTGCTCAATTCAGGTAGTATTTAGGTGGTTTATACCCGAACATACTTTTGAAAAGGCTAGGCTAATGGTTAGTCAACCACATTATAAAATGATGATTGTCACTCACTGGACGCCTGTAGGGTATTTCCGCTGTGATCGAGCGCGGCGTATGTGGCGTGACCATCTGGATGTGTGGATGTTTTCGGGACAGACATGGTCAGAAATTTCCCAAATTGAGAAGAAGAATGACAGATATTTGGAAGGAACAGAGGCTTTGACAGCGAGACACAGGACATGCTTTGAAAATAAAAAAAACATTGCCGCGTGTGTCATACCGTGCATAAGGTATAAGTTCCGTAGACATTATAATCGGTAGAAGTATTTCACGCAAAATAAAATACATGCGACACAGTTACTTGCACAGACAACTAAGAACATTTTGGACAAAATGTTAAATGAAAACAGCTATGGAACCTTAAAAATTATGATAACGTATGAAAAACTTATGTAACATAAATGTGGCCAATGTTCAGGGATATTGGTAAATATGGGAGATATCAAATTATCACAAATAACTTAACTACTGTTTACAAATAACTACTACTGCTAAAAGCTTTGGAAACAATAACAATCAGTTGCAGACATCTAACCCCAGTCGATTGGTTAACGAAATTGCATAAATTATAGTTGGGAATCATCAGTAAGATGATCTGCACTGATAGAAAAGACAAGAATAAATATGTACAGTCAGAGAAACAGATTGATTAGCAAATAGACTATCAACTTAAATTGCGACTTTTTTTCAGTAGAAAAAAGCCTATAACAGCAAACTCATGTAGTTTGTCAAACAGCTAAGCAACACATTTTTCTGACTGTACAAGGGTAGTCTCAACACACAAAACATCAAATTGACAACTCACTTGAGCGTAAGTAGCGGGTGTAGAGTATGCTGGCTTGGCGGCCGTAGCGTCGTAGGTGGGCTGCGGCTGTGGCGGGGCAGCTGTGGGGTAAGCCGCGGCGGCCTGCTGGTAGTACGCCGACTTACTCGCGTCGTAAGCTGACGCCGCCGCTGCAGCCGCGTGTGCGTGCGCGTGAGCCGCTGCTGGTAAAACCACACCTGTTACCAGTACTAGTATCATGTCATGAGTTACAGGTTATTAGCAGATGTGGTGTGATGACTTTGTTAGGTGAATAAAATTGATAGTAGAAATGAGTATATAAGAGAAAATAATGCATGCAAACAAGATATGAATATGATTAGAGGGGGAGAGGAAGACTAATGACAGATGTGACTGAGTGCATGATTTAAATGAAAATGGAGTGAATAATAATGTGCTGGTTGATAGGATAATAATACGCATGGAAGAAAAGAACATTGCCCACTAACCCCAAGAAACATGGGAAAGACGGAGGAAAATCTAAAAGTTGCAAGGGTGGCTGAATAGTTGCATGGAAATCGATTATCATGATCTTAGCATGTAATGTGAAGGAATAATGGAAATGTTGCAAGGAACATTTTGAGTGTGAATGACGAAGACCAAAGAAAAAATGGATGGCATGGCCAGAAAACGGGTGGGCTACAGATGGCTTAGAGCTGTATGAAATAAAAGTATGAAAGAAAAACCCATGCTGTGCCAACTCTGAACTAATTAGCATAATGGCATTAGCCGTGGTCTCTTAGCTTGCTCTCTTTGTTTAGTAAATAAAATTATAGATAGAAGATATTGTTTTTGAAATAATAAAATCAGTAACATTGATTGCTTTTAGAATAGGTTCAGCTATTTTTCTGTTCCATGCATATTTTATTTGCCTCCAACTTATTTATTTTGTATTGGCACTAACTATGGACAGCAAATTTTCATGTTCATAAGTTTAAAAGCTGTGACTTGTTATTAGAGATGATTTACCTATCAGTAAAATGAATAATTGGTCTATCTGGATAAAATTTGTTCATGTTGAATGAAGATAATATGAATATGTTATGTTTGACAGATGATTAGACCCCATGGTCAGTACTGAATGTTTGATAATGATTTATTTTTAACCAACAGTTTTTGAAAGTTAGCATTTGGCATGTCATTTACATGCAACATTTTATGAGCGAGTTATGTGTATTGTTGAACTGGCATAAAATGATTTAATTGCAGGACTGTAATTACCTTACCTAAGTACCTAGCTTACTGACAGAAATCACAAAACGTAATTCACCTGATAGAGCAATCTAGATCATTTTGATACAAGCAGATTTTTTATCTCTATTGAGCTTAGTTAGCCAACCAAAGAGAGATACAGTTATACATGTGGCTGAATCACAGGTCACTGACAGGAAACGTCTTTGTTAGAAGCAATAATACACAGCCCAGACTTTTGTCATCTTCAGTAGCCAATGCAACCATTCTTCAATAATTCAATTAGGCAAATCATGTCGCGGTGTTATCGATTTTACGGACGGGCAGTCATGTCGATGGAGATAAGTGAAATTTACACCTATCCCTATGGATGTTTATTTTGAAAACAAATCGTGTATCGACAATATTTTCATAATATTTGGCGGGTTTTACGCACCTTGCGTGGCCGCTGCCGCTTGATATGCAGTGTCGTAGCCTGTAGCGGCCGCACGTTGGGTGCCGTACGTAGCCGCTGTCGCAGCCGGTGCTACGGCGTACCCTGTCTGCCCACCATACGCTGCGCTAGCCGTTGCCGCACTAAAATCACACAAAGTTCACATTACACACAAAAAATCGCATTTCACTATCAAAATCCCCCGATCAATACATTTCAGACGCCATTTTGATTAGGACAAACATGAGCACAAGGCACATCCATCACAATTCTCTCATAGTACATTCATTAGATTCACTACATCATGAATTTTATCAATAATATGCAAAATAACTTACCCGTATTGGGTTCCTCCATGAGTAAACCCAAAATAATTATTTGCTGCCATCATTTACCAATTTTCCGCGTCGAAACAACAGACGCTTCAGAGCGGAAAAGACCGGCGTTTTGTTTGTCTTTGATAAAATGGCCGCCAATTTTATCGATCGGGGTTGCTAGCTAGTAAAACCAGACTATCCGTATATAACAGTTAAATTAAGGTTCTATAACAAAAATAAAGTTATGTCCAGGTCACTTTCTCAGACACGTATTAATTAATTTCCTGTATTAAATATAATTTTATAAGTACAAGGGAAAGTTTAGATTTTAGTGTTCATCTAAGCACAATTGAAGGAAATTATAACTAAAGAGTTGTGTCAAAAATCGGTGTTTAGGTTTAACTTTTAGTTTGGGTACCCCTTAAAATTATTGTGACTTTAGTTATTTTAGTTAAAATTATTGTGACTTTAGTTATTTTCATCTTTTGATTCCCTACTTTCCAGTAACTAGCTCTAAACTAGCAACACTTTCTGATATAGATATTATAGAACGGAAATCCATAAAGTTGCGTTCATATGTACCGGTTGTTCAATTTTAATTTAGAACCGAATTGAAAGTCTCGAGTATTTAATATTTTCCTGGCTTATGTACTAGAAATGGAAAATATTTGCGAAATGACTTCTGCCAAGTTCTAGATTTGGCAATACTTTAAAGTACACCCCCGGACACCTGAATCGAGCCACCCTGGATGATGTTAACTTCGTAAAAAAAAAAAGTGCTTTAAAAGCCAGTTAGAGTCACTCAAGTACTACTTAGTCTGTGGTCACTCACTATGGTTTCCGTTTGCCATTGTTCCAAATTAAAATCGGAATAATTAGGTACTAAAACAAAATGTATAATTTTATTGCAATAATAAGTCATTTTTTCGCGTTTCTCAGGGGCAAAGCGTGAATTTTTTAAAGAAAACAATGGTTTACCTAGAGAAAACGTTTATTTAGTAACTTGTGTTAGGTACTCCCAAGGGGGGTATTACACTATCAAATATCTAGGATCCTACCTAATCTTTTATCCTACATATTTGACGTCTAGAATCATAGAGAATCTGTGTATTACATCATCATATATCTAGGATCCTATTTTTTGTCTTAGGGGGGTATTACACTATCAATTATCTAGGATCACAGATCTCCGAGTCATATATAAATGATAATGCAATACAAACATATGAATCAAATCGTCTTTGATCAAAGATTTTTGACATTTGTTGTTAGATATGATCATAGAAACAGGTCTTGCCATATTGAATATTATATACTGAATTTTCACATTTATTTTCATAATTTCCTGATACAAAATCCGTCCATAAAATTATGTGATTTTGCCTTTTCAGTTTTGCTACTGCCACATTCTAAGTTGACGGTTTTATTAACGGATAAAAAGTAAGCACAACGAAATTTTGGCCTAAGTTCACAATACGCTTTGGAATTCTAAAATTATTTGTTGGCAACACTGCTGTACTAAAAAAAAATCAAACTGCTGCCGGGCAGCCGGGAATTTATTGTTTTGTGGCTTCATTAGTGTTCTAAGTTCTATTTGTTATATTGTTTGCCGAAAGGCTTCAGTATTTTGTTTTAATCGACGATTGCATGGTATTAAGTCCGCCTCTGTACATTTCTGTGCTTGAAGTATTAAATAAATAAATAAATCTTTATTTCATTAAAATCGGTCCACTTGGTCAAGACTTATTACAATTTAAGTCTTATTAAAAATAACTTGGCTAACACATACTCACATACACATACGAGGTCCATGGCGGCACCAGAGTATTTCAAATTAATGGTGATCATATTAAAATGAATAGGTAGGTACATACTTAATTATTATTTTAATTAAGTCAGACATTTAGGCACACTTGCACCACAAATCACTAATTATGTTTAGAGCTAAATGAATTTAACAGTGTTCTATTTCTGTAAATTGTTTGAACTTCTCAGGGAGGGAATGATGTTTTATACATCTAGTTTTAAATATTTTCAGTGCTAAATGTATTTATGGGTTTTTGGTGCAAGCGGAATCATAAAAACCTGTTTTATGTATAAAAGAGATAAAATTTATTATTTGCCTGTCTGTCTATTTGTTATCTTTTCACTCCTTAATGGCTGAACAGATTTGGATGAAAGGCATACGGATAGGCCATACCTTGGTTCAGACATAGGATATTTTCTATTTTGGTAGTACGTTACCCTGGGTTAACTTCTGACTTTCACACGGGCGAAGCCGTGGGAAAAGTTAGTAGGAAATAAAATAAATTCAGGTTGATCTATTTGCATAAGAATTATATTGCAACCTTTTACAATATTTTGTAAATATGTAAAAGTTTTGAAGACGTTTGAAATGCAGGAAATAATATTGTAACTTAACAAATTGTTTGTAAGTAAATAAATAAACTATTCTTTTATAATGAGTTAAGACAAAGAAAGTGGAAACCACTTTTATTAACTTGACACTTCTTTGAGTGTTTATCTGAATTAGTTTCCATATTGAGTGTCTTGCTGCATTGCTGGTAATTAGTTTCCATATTGAGTGTCTTGCTGCATTGCTGGTAAATAGTTTCCATATTGAGTGTCTTGCTGCATTGCTGGTAAATAGTTTCCATATCGAGTGTCTTGCTGCATTGCTGGTAAATAGTTTCCATATTGAGTGTCTTGCTGCATTGCTGGTAAATAGTTTCCATATTGAGTGTCTTGCTGCATTGCTGGTAAATAGTTTTCTCCTTATAAACCTAAATATGAATTTTCTTCTTTTACCCCAGTAATAATTTAAATATTATCGTAAGTATATTTAATAGGATCAATGGAACTGAAACAAGAAAGATTATTATTGGAAAAAATATACAAAAAATATTTGTTACACTAGACATATTGCATTTAAACAACTACTCTAAAATACCTATAAGAATAAATTAAATTTATTAAAACAGCTTTTTTACAAGTCTAGAATAAGAAGGTTGTATTTTCGCAATTTAAATGTTTCATGTACTTACTTCTGGTGACTGTCCTAATCGATCTGACTAAGTTTAAAATTTGGAACTTGACTGTTGATTGATCTTCAAATCCTTGGTTCTGATTGTTGGATCCCCAACCCACTAAAACAAAGTAATTATCACAAAAAAAAGGTTTGGGTTAAGTTTATGAACTAATTAGGACAATAGGTTAAGTTGCGAACTTACTCTTTTGCATGAATCTTTCTTCGTGCAAGATGCAGACTGCATTCAAGCAAAGCAATGATGCCTCAAACAAATTCCATAAAGTAAGCATGTTGCGATATGTTCTAAATATATGAAATTAGCTAAAAACAATCGGTATTTGTTGTGACAGGACACAACACATTCAACACAACTATTGTGACAGTGACATTAACATGACAAGCAGGCACTTTTGACATCAGCTTGGTACAACTAGGCTGCGTTTCAAGTTACGTTGTAATCGATTTGGGCGTGCTAACACCCGTACTGAATAAACGTGAGTGCGATAACAATGTGCCGTGAATCGTCATAGATGACGTCATGATATGCGCCATCTTGCGATAACGCCGACCATGCCTTTTACTCATAGATATAGATAGACATAGATAACGCAAGAGCAACTACTTCGCGTGCCCAGCTTACGTACAAAAATCGTAAGCCGCCACTTTCGCGATCCACAAAGGCACAACGGCTTGATATACAAGCTATACAAACTCGGTGTGCCAGATCGTCTCGTGCTCATCTTGCGAGACTTTTAGTTGAGCCGCACCTTTCGCTATCGCATCGAGGGAGCACTCTCCTCTCCCCGCCCCATCCGGGCCGGAGTCCCTCAGGGCTCCGTACTCGCCCCGCTCATTTTCACCCTGTTCACCAGCGATATCCCGAAGAGTAGAAAGGCGCAGTTGGCTCTGTTCGGCCCCGACTCGATAGCCCGCACTCTCCAGACCGCAGTCGACAAGCTTGGCGCGTGGTTTAGAAAGTGGCGGATCGAAGTCAACCCGGATAAGAGTCAAGCGGTCTTATTCTCAAAGCAGAAAAGACGCTTTAGACCACCGCCCCCCCGACCCATCACCATACTCGGCAAGCCGATCCCTTGGGGGAGGCGAGCCAAGTATCTTGGTGTCATCTTAGATGAAAATCTCTCCTTCACAGAGCACATAAAGCAGGCTCGCGCGCGGGCCGCTTTCGCTCTCAGTAGACTCCACTCCATACTAAATGTACGTAGCAAATTGTCACTTAGCTTAGGTGCAAATTGCGAATCTACACAACGTGCATTCGCCCTATCATGACCTATGCGGGCGTCGTGTTCGCACAGTCCAAACCCCGACAAATCCATAGAATGCAAGTGATGCAGAACAGATTCCTTCGTAAAGCCACCGGAGCCCCTTGGTTCTGTAGGAACGAAACCCTCCACGTAGATTTTAAACTCCCCACAATCCACCAGTTTCTCAAACGCAATTCCAAGCGTTTCTTCGACTCAGCCCTCACTCACCGCAACCCTCTGGTTGTCGAGGCCGCCAATTATGTCCCAAGTCAGATGAGTAGTACCCGCCGTCCGAGGCAAATCCTTCTCGACCCCGATGACCCCATAACACTCCTCCAGGAGAGCAATAGGGAAACCAGTACAGCTCGCATACACACACTCCGACACACTTTCCGAACTCGCCGCAGAGGTCCGCGATCGCGACCCGCCCGAGTAAACGATACTCCCCCCCGACCCTTGCTCGACGATGCGCCAGCCCGCGTCCCGACTAATAATCATGATATATCTTTGATCCAGCCTGTCCCTCTTGCTGTCCTCCCCCCAGCGAACGCCCTAAGCCGAGGTCCGTACCCCACAGGGGGTGCCCTTAGCGAGCGTTCGCCTAGTTTTAATAGAATAGAATAGAATAGAATAGAATATTTATTTGCGTAAAACATGGTATACAAGGGTGTTAAATACAAATTGAGGCACAAGCATGTTTAGCTAGGATAAAACATAGCATGCAAAATTTTAAAGACAAGTTAAGCAACAATTAAAAAAAAAAAAAAAAAAAACATCAACATTTTTTGTCTATAAATTCTTTTAAACTATAAAAACTACACTCGAGTAACCACTTATGAAATTTAAATTTAAATAATTTTGTATTTAAAGCTTTGAAACGCCTTGGTATTTTATTGTAAATGCTCACACACATTGCCAAGCAGTTACTATTGTATTTAGACAGTCTAGGCAAATCATTTAACACTAGTTTATATGGATCTCGTCGGTTCCGAGGATTGACATCATTTGCAGTCTTAAATAGTAGCTTATTTTTCATAACAAACACACATATTTCGTAAATGTAAAGCGACGGTAACGGTAACAATCCAAGTTTTTTAAATATTGGTCGACATGAGTCGTCGGGCTTAAGTCCACAAATTGCTCTCATGCACTTTTTTTGAGCGATGAATGCTCTTTGGAAGTCAGTGCTGTTACCCCACATTATAAGTCCATAACGTAACAACGATTCAACGTACGCGTGGTATGACATTACAGCAGTTTTTATATTAGTTACATTTTTTACTTGTTTTAATGCATAAACAAATTTATTAATTTTAGTGCTAACATTGTCTATGTGCTCTTTCCAGTTAATGTCTTTGTCTATTATTACACCTAAAAATCTGGTACGCGCTACTTCATTGATTTTATTAATATTGAGTTTAATGTCATTTTTGGAATTATTTGATCGATTAAATTGAATGTAAACGGATTTGTCAAAATTTATCATCAAATGGTTAATGTCAAGCCAATGCAATAATTTGTCAATTGTATTATTAATGTCCAGTTCATGTTCTGAAATGGTATTTAGTTTTTTATTAGATGTCACTATAATAGAAATATCGTCAGCAAATAATACGCATTTATGGTTAGTTATTTTTATGATGTCATTTATATAAATAAGGAATAATATTGGGCCTAGCACACTTCCCTGTGGAACGCCATATTTATTATGTTTATATTCCGATGAATAGGATATTATTACATTATTGTCATTTCTTTTATTGATGACGACACATTGTTTTCTATTGCTTAAATAGGACGACAGCCACTGAAGTGCCAGTCCTCTAATACCAACAGCTTCCAATTTTTGTAGCAATATGTCATGTGACACCAGATCGAAGGCTTTCGATAGATCAAAAAAGAGGCCTGTGGTTATATAATTATTATTAATATTTGAAAGTATAGCTTGCATGAGGGAAAAAATAGCTAACGATGTGGACTTGTTCTTTTGGAATCCAAACTGCTGGTCACTTATAATATGAAATTTATTGCAAAAGTCAGTTAACCTTTTAAACATACACTTTTCAAAAATTTTAGACAATATAGGTATAAGAGTTATAGGTCGGTAATTGTTGATGTTACACTTATCTCCCTTCTTGAATAAGGGCTTTATTAAAGACAGTTTTAATTTTTCAGGAAAGGTGCCTTGTGAAAATGACATGTTTATTAAATGCGTCAGAATACCAGTCAGTTCGTTGCAGCATACTTTGACGATTTTTGTGTTGATCTCATCATAGCCTTCCGACCTAGTGTTGGACAGAGACATTATTTCCTGTCTTACCTCGTTAACCTCCATTGGTCTAAGAAACATAGAGTTGACACACGTACTTTTTAAGCGGTTTTGATTTGTGCTTTTTTCCCCTTGTACATGCGTTAATTTAACATAATTGTTATTAAATATAGTAGCCATTTGTACAGGGTCTGTAGTTATTGCATCATTGAATTTAATACTTTCTATGTTGTCTTTGTGAGTGTTACTGTTTATTTCGGTTTTAATAACATTCCATGTGGCTTTACACTTGTTATCATGATTATGAATATATTTTATATTTGCACTCTTTTTTGAATTATAAATACATTTATTTAGCAGACTGGAGTAGTTTTTATATTTAGTTTTATTAATTACATTTTTATTTTTATAATATCCATACCGTAGCTTCCGTTTAGTTTTACAACTTTGTCTCAAACCTTTACTTATCCAGTTTTGTTTGTTTTCCTTATTACTATTGATTTTAACTCTTACTTTAGGAAAACAGAGACCATACAACAGACACAATAGCTCATGAAAATCATTGAATGCACAGTTAGTGTCAGTTTTGAGATAAATATCGGACCAAGAAAGAGTTTCCAGACATTCTTTAAATTTTCGGATGTTGTCTACGTTATAGTCTCTTTTATAAATATAGTATATAGTTGATCTCTGTGGTTTCTTTTTTATTGGAAAGCTTAACATTTGTGCTGTGTCGTGATCAGACAGATACAGGGGCAGTACAGTGGCAGTTGCGTTGGCAATGTTGCTTAAAATATGGTCAATACAAGTCAATTTGCGAGTTGGTACAGTAATGTGGATTTTTAAATTATGATTGTTAGATAAATCTTGCAATCCATTTGTGATGTTACCTTTTTTAAGAGTATTTATGTTTAAATCACCGGCCACAACTATATTTATTTTAGACTTATATTTATTTGACAAATCGTGCATAAAATTGTGTAATTTAGTCAAAAACAGATTTGGATCAGATTGTGGTGTTCTATAAACACATATTACTATTAATTTATTATTTATTATTTCTATGCCACAAGCTTCAAACGTGTTTTGAGTTGCGTAGTTTTTCACAAATGATAGCTCTTTATAAAGTAAACCCATTTTCACTAATATGCATGTGCCACCTCTTTGCTTTTCTCTACAGTAGCTGGTAGCCAAATGATAGTTGCAGATTTTCACATAATTTTCATAACCTTTTTTTACAAAGGTTTCAGATAGACATATAACATCTGGCTCATTATGCGCTTCTTTTAACTCCTGAATAGTTATTTCTAGTAGTTCTTGTTTAGATAATAAACTTGCTATATTTTGATGGAGTATTCTAAACTGGTGTGTTTTATTAGTTTGAGATACGAAAAAAAGAGTCACGCTTGTTTAACACAGGAAAGTAATAAGGTATAGTCCCTATTTGAGCTTTTGAGTTGTGTTGCAAAGAGGAACTATGTTCGTGGGGCGTTGTATTCTCAATACGACCAAAGTAGTAAGGGATTGTACCTTTTTTGGGTTTATCTGTAGGAACGTTTAGTTTGGAACTTGATTTGTTACTCGCTATTATTTTTCGTATTTCGCTCGGATTTAAATACTTATCACTATAATCACAACAATCTATAAGATAATTTATCGACTTACAAACATCGGATAGATTCGTGGATGTTTGATTTACGAAGTGACAATTTTTATAACTATTACAAACATTTTTTATAGAGTAGTTTAAGTTACGGACATTAAGGTACATGTTATTGACGACATTTAACACAATAATAGTGTTATTTATAAATGTATTTAATACAATTTGCAATTGAGACAACAACAGGTTAGGGTTGTTGTCATTTTCACCTATGCATATCACAAGTTTGTCTTCAGTGGTCAATTTAGTATTTCTGCAGTTTGCTATAATTTCGTTGCTAGGCGCATTTGGCTTTGTTTCAGCAACGAGTCTGTATTTTTCATACTGCGTATTAGTCCTTGAGTGTGAGATGTCTGCTGCTAGTCCGACGCAACGCTGAGTACCGAAGATAAATATCTTCCTTTCGGGGATATTATTCCCGTCTGTGGCAACACATGTCTGAGCACTGGCGGTGGTCACAGTGTCTCGCTTCAGTTCTTGACTTACGGCAGGTTCACAGACATTGTAACTACTTTGCATTATGATTGCAATGCGTTCATGGAGAGCTGCAATATCCTGCTGTGCAACCTTTAATTGCTGCTGTAAGGTTACGATTTCTTGTTCCAGGGATGACACTTTTGCGTTGTCATTGGGTTTGAATTTCAACTTTCTGGATGATGATGGTAAAGAGGATGGTGCAGAAAGTATGTTGTGGAGTGGAGTTGACAGAACTGGCCTCTTTTTCTTAGTGTTTGTACCCGGACTTGAAAATATGGAGGGCGACTGGCATAAAGATTTTAATGTTTTGTTTTCTGCAGTTAACTTGTTTATTTGCTTGTGTAAATCGGTGTTTTCCAACAGTATATTTCCTAGTTCATTTTCGGTAATGTCGAGTTTTAATGTGAGCTGTGCAATTATCTCCTTCATTTCTGAGGCTGATACTAGATCAGACACAGTACCGTCAACACTCATTGACAATTTGTTGGGAGTACTATGCGATTCAATAGATGTTTCGCACTCAGTCAATATGTGGGAATCAAGTAAATCTGCAGTATTTTGAACCGTAGATTGACGTTTAAACGAATCATCCTTAGGGCTTTGTGGTTGTTCTTTTGGTGAGGGTGTTTTCATCGATGTTAATTTTTTCCTCACGGTAATATTGGGTGTACAGTCGGTATTAGCGTATTTTTTGTTTCTAATGCATACCTTACATCTCCACTTTTTTTTTGATTCCGCGTCTTTGAGGCGATACGTATGTTCTGGATAACCATCGCAATCCAATTCATACCGGTTGTCACAGGCGGAACACAAAGCAGTACTTTTTATATTTACTAATTTTTTGCATTTATGACATGTTACTAGTGCTGTCATCTTACAATAATTATTGAACTAGTTTCTTTATAAATTCCAAATGTGAATTTTGGAACTTACGAAAAGTGATGCAGTCACTGAGGTTTGAACCCGCGGCCACTGGTCTGAGGCTAGTTAAACTGCAAAAGTTGAGGCGTTAGCTATTACGCCAACTACACATTACATGGATTTGTCAAATTTGTCGACCTATTGCAGCAGACGTTTTTTCTTTTAAATAGGCCGGTCAGCGTGACAGTTTAAATTCAAATCACTATGTGAGTCACTTTTTCACTTTGTCTTTGTTGTTATTATTTTTTTACACTTTTTTCGTTGAATTAAGTCACAGAATATTATACATTTTGCAATCATTAGTTTATTTTCATTGTTATTGTTGATTTTATGGTCGTGTTTGTTATTTTAAAGCACAGTTTATTGTTCACAGTATAATATGTATTAACTTCACAGTTTATGTATGAAATCCGTGGATAACACTCTCACTTAAGTATTAGGTGATGTTTTATTAGTTCACTTGTTTTTATTCACTTTAAAGCGCAAATAGTATTTTTAACTGATATTTATTAACAGAGCGATTATTTCAACGTTTGGCTAGACGCAGCGCCATCTACCGAAGTGCGAATTAGCATAGTTTTGCCCCTGGCCGGAGGCTTTTAAGTGTAGAAGCTTAAGGCAGCCACAGGATTGACCGGTTAAGTAGTCATGACCTCAGAGGTCAGCTACGAGATGCCCTACAAAAAAAAAAAAAAAAAAACTTTCGCGGTCAGTCTGCATCGGTGTGCCACGCTAGTCGGACGTCAGTTATAAAACTTAAAATGGTTAATTGCTCAGTTATAAATTGTAAAAACTGTACAAATGCGAGGAGAAAAAATAAAGGAAATGTTTCCTTCCATCGGTAAGTCATTTTGTGATTAATATTATGCGTATTAATATTAAAATCAATTATTTTTAATCTAATACCCTCTGTAATACCAAATTTGAGAAAAACATAGGTCATCAAACGTAAACTGCATATGAATTCGTATTACATTGCGGCTTTTACTTGAAGCGGTTGATGCGACGTTTTGTTTTAACAAGTGATGAATATCGAAGCAACTGATACTATCGTATATCGCATCGGTTTCGTAGTACAGGCGCTTTTATCATTTTTCTGTCAATTTTAGCGATTAGTGCTGTTCATCGTATGCAACATAAACCGATTCTCAAGAATCGATTTCGGAAACAGAGGAATGATTTTGTATTTTATAGGTACTAATTATGTAGGCAATTTTAATAAATAATTGTAACGTTTAGTGTTTTTTTTTTAGTTTTCCACATGAACCAAATTAAAAAGAAAAATGGATTGAGGCGACGGGAAATAAAGATTGGTTCCCAACAAAGCATAGCACTATTTGTTCAATACATTTTGAGGAAGCATGCTTTGTTTCTTCCCTGTTTTTTTGTATGTTTCTGACATCTTGATAATCTACAACAATTACAAGAAATAAGTAGGGAAATACTAACAATTTGAAGAAATTATAAATCCCTAACTGCCTACTTAGCAGATCAGGAATTTTATTTTCCTTTGTTTATCTCATTCCTCTGTCTATCTCATTCCTCATGTCTATCTCATTCCTCTGTCTATATCATTACTCTGTCACAAAATCGATTAATTAATCTATTTAAACGATTCTTAATAATTATTTACTGTACACAATTACCTACTCAATAAATAGTATTCGTACGGTAATTGAGAATTGAGAAATGGTATATACAAAGGCGATCTTTATTCAAAATTGAGATGAAAAAGGGTAGAATCTTGTTGCTTTTGTAAACACTAGAACTAAGTTGAATATAAGGTATTTCAAGCGAATATTCACGTACTTATAATGGTAAACTTATTTGAAATTTTGGCAAAGGTATCCAAAAACGACGTGTGACCGTCGACGGAACGCCTACGAGCACACAACCTCTCAATACGAAAACTTTCAGCGTACTGCTGGCTGGGTGAGGGTGAGCGCTGGCGCTAGGCGAGGGCGAGACGGGTGCCGCACGCGGCGCCCGATTTTGTTTTCCCATCACTAAATAGTGCTTGTGACGTCATAGTAGGTAGTCAAAAAATGGCACGCTTGGTTTTCATACAGATCGTGATACTTGCGTTATCTATGTCTATCTATGTCTGTGCTTTTACTAATAGCACCGTGAGCGCTTGCAAAAATGACAGTTGTGCTGTTTTGTTTTGAGTCGCATTTTCGAAATTGTGTTTCTGGCTACCGCTCGCCACTTATCCAAAGAAGAAGTAGAAAGTCGTAAATACACAAAGAATTATGATAAAGAAAAAGAAAGCGAGCACTGTGAGTGCATTCACGAGCATTCCCAATTGTTCACAGCCCTCAGCTGTCTTAATCGTGATATCTAAATCTGTACGCAAATTATTAATGTCAGCGCTGAGAGCGATTATGATCTAATTCGGAAAGCGTTAACACTCCGAAGTTCACAGAACACAACATTTTGTATTTATTTTCCACGCTATTATACTCCATTTGAAATAAAGGACATAATCGCATGTCAATTGCGTGTAAGTTTTGCTGATTTGACGTATATTTTCGTAATACAAAAGAAAAGTATTTGATCTTTATGAACATAAAAACGAGATGTAGCGAGACTCGGTGACGTCACAGAAGCAATGTGTGGAAAATACTCGATTCATGCTACTTTTTATATTGAATCATGGTTGAATCGAATTAAAAATCGAAATGTATTATGAGGTTAGAATTTGAAATTTCAATAAAAACATGACTAAGGAAGGTTATTCAGTTCAGTAAATTTGACATATTTGAACGCTTTTTATAGAATTTAACAGCACAACTAGGCATTTTCACGGAGCTCCGCGCGCCTTTAAAACGATTTACGAAGTGTTTTAGAATCGATTTGAAAGTAGTTTTTATGAACGTACTAGAACATTTGTTCTTGTACTTTTACAGAGGGGAAGTTTTCGTGAGGCTTCTCCAGTGTTATCAAATCTAAGCTCAAGATGGAATATTCCCAAACAATCTTAAAAAAGTTATAATTAAACCCTTATATAAAAAAGATGACAAGACAGATTTAAAAAATTACAGACCTATTGCAAAAATTCCGATTCTTTCTAAAATATTTGAGAAAGTCATCTATCATTCTTTATATGCATGTTTCGAAAAATATCAATTATTTTGCAAAGAACAAAAGGGATTTCGTAAGAATACCACAGTCAATATGGCACTATATGATCTATTAGCTAATATCATGTCATCTGTAGATAAGAGAAATCCTGTTTGTGCAATTTATACTGACATGACCAAGGCTTTCGATTATGTGGACCATAAGATTTTATTACAAAAATTACATAATTACGGCATAAGAGGGAACATCCTACAGTTAATAGAATCGTACTTAAGTAATAGGCTTCAATGTACAGAAATTACTAGAATATGTCCAAAAACTAAATTGGAAACCATTTATGTATCTGAACCAAGGCACGTAAGATATGGCGTCCCACAAGGTAGCGTACTGGGGCCGCCACTTTTTTTGATATATATTAACGATCTCCCGAAAGTAACTTCAAACAAAATGGTTCTCTTTGCAGATGACAGTACAGCTGTTATAAAGTGTACAAATAGAAATAATTATGAGCATGACATCAATACTTGTTTAAGTGACATTATAAATTGGCTAGACAATAATAATTTAGTAATAAACCTAGGTAAGACAAAAGTTATGCACTTTCGTCAACGCTGCGAAAACCCAAACGTTAGTATTACCTACCAAGGCTGTGATATTGTTGAAGCAAATAACGCTAAGTTCTTAGGAATAGTGATCGACAACAAACTTACATGGAAACCTCATGTTGAACAACTATGTAAAAAACTGAGTAAATCCGCCTATGCCCTCTTTCAACTTTCAAAGAAAATCAACAGTCAGGCTCTTTTAACGGCATACCATGGACTAGTTGCCTCTGTTTTACGGTATGGTGTAATTTTTTGGGGGCAGTCTACTGATAAGGAACTCGTATTTAGGATGCAAAAGCGATGCATAAAGTCAATGTGCGGTCTTAAGACAACAGATACCTGTCTTCCTTATTTTAAATCTTTAAAAATATTAACTTTTCCATCTTTATATATATTCGAAACGGCTTTATTTGTAAAAAAAAATCCACATCTCTTTCAAAAATTGTCGGCTGTCAGAAAGAATCCAATACGGACTCAATACGTAAATCAATTGTGTCAAGTAAAATGTAAAACCGCACTAATGCAAAAAAGTTTTTTTGGTATTGCCCCCCGCATTTATAATAAAGTACCTAATGCTATTAAAAATATGACTGTTTTTAAATTCAAAAGGGCACTAAACGAAACATTAATTGAAAAAAGTTATTACACAATTGACGACTTCCTAAATGATGAATCACTGACTGATTGACATGCTAATAATCCATTTTTTATTTTTTATTATTGATTACTGCAACCTTGTTGACATTTTTGTATTAATTTGACATTTACTGTACTTAATTCGAACGATTTGACATTAATTTATATTATGTATTATTATAATTTCCTAATTGTTATTTAATTAAAATTATAATGTCTTTAAATTTGTGTTTAATAAATATGATTTGCATGCCCATGTGACGGTAGAACATGGAGGACTTTTAAATGAAACATCTATGTAATAATTACCCATGTTTGCAAAGTAATAAATGATTTGATTTGATTTGATTTCATGGATTCCGGATATTGATGAAAAAATAATAGGTAAGTTTTATTTTATGTAAAACTATCTATTTAAATGTCTAATCTTATTTCAAATAAGCGCATAATACTCCGTTTTGAACTCTTTGTTCATACTCTACTTATACTATTTGGGTTAGTTTAGGGGTAAAGCCACATATTCACCATCCATCTTGCTGTACGTCCCGCCAACGCCACGGTGCTGGACGTAGCATACAATCGTGCGCGAATAATATTAATGATTTTACCCGATTTAAAAGAAATCCCTAAAAGTGGAAACAGTTCCTGAATCTGTTGTACAGTATGCATGTACACGAACCAGCACGCACGACGCACGACGCATGCAGTTGTGGGTGCGCTTGCTGGATATAACAACTGCGTTGTGTGAATCCAGCAAGAAATTTGACGTACGTCAAGACTACTCACTGTCGTTTTGCGTCGTGCACCGTGCGTAGCTTTTGCGTGACATACAGCAAGATGGATGATGAATATTGCGCTTATCTGTGCGTTTGCACCGGCGAAACATATTGAAATATCTATTTTCTGTCAATATTCCTTAGAATGTTTGACAGGACGCTACAAAAATGGTAACTTTTACGGTATAAAGTTGAAAATAAATTAATATTATTAGTTATTAAAAAAAAAAAAATTTACTCAGTTATAATCTTAATTATAATATACAAGCTAACACTAAAATATAATAGAAACTATTAACTATCTATACAAATATAAGAAGGGGGGGGGAACAATCATAGGGCATAAAAAAATGGAGATGATTTAAAAAAAATTGATTGATTGATTAGAAAGGAAACGAGTGATAATTTTACAAAAGTTTAGTTCATACAGTTGTCTACCTAGTGGTTCAAACCTTAGTTCAAACTGTTCAAAGAGTGGTCCACATCTAACTGTGCGTTTGCACTGGCGAAACATCTCAACAAAACATATTGAAATCTCTAGTTCCTGTCAAAAATTGTATGGAACATTGACAGAAAATTGAGATTCCAACATGTCATGTAGGAATCTCAATTTTCTGTCAATGTGAAGACGAAACATGCGAAACATTCACAACAACACATTGTGTTGTTGTGAATGTTTCTCCAGTGCAAACGCACAGTAAGGTACATAATTATGCACAAATTGTTGTAAACAAGGCCGCTTTCCGAATTAGAACGTAATCGCTCACAGCGCGCTGACATCAATAATTGGCGTTCCGATTTAGATAGCACGATTATGACAGCTGAGGGCTGTGAACAATTCAGAACGCTCGTGAACGTTCTCACGGTGCTCGCTCAACGTCAAAACTTGCATATCATATTTCTTTGTGTTTAAACTATACATTTCTTCTTTTTCGTTGGTTAGGTGGCCATGGTAGCCAGTAGCACAATTTCGAAAATGCCACATTAGTCTAACCATGCGTTTGCACTTGCGAAACATTCACAACAAAACATGTTGGGATCTCTATTTACTGTCAATTTTCCATACAATTTTTGACAGGACCTAGAGATTTCAACATGTTTTGTTGCGAATTTCGGTAGTGCGAACGCATAGTAAAGTTATGATACGACTCAAAACAAAACAGCACTTCTGTCATTTTTGACAGCGCTCACGGTGATATTAGTAAAAGGCATGGTCGGCGTTATCGCAAAATGGCATATGTCGTGACATCATCTATGACGATTCACGATAAATCGTTATCACGCTCACGCCTATTCGGTACGGGCGTTAGCACGCTCAAATCGATTACAGCGTAACTCGGAATGCAGCCCAAATGTCAATTTCAGATCATCAGACAGATGTCAGAAACCAGAATTAAATCAAATAGATGTCAAAATCGCACAACCAACTTCAACTTTGATTTTTTTACCTGCCTTTTTTGTTGCTAAAATCGAAATCGAAATTCAAGGAATGTTCCTAAATTGTTTTTGTATTTGGCAGATCTGCTGATCTGCTTTTATTAGTTTTAGACAAGTGCATTAATTTTCATGTGACTTTGTAAAGAGAAAATGTCTGCGGAAGATTTGCCGGCGACGGTTTACAGCGAAAACATGGATGAGGAGATTAGTGACACTTTATTATCAGGTATAATATTAATACCCAAGGAGAACGATGAGGTGGGGTCTGAGGCACAAGGTATTTCATCTTAGTATCGTCAACGCGCATCCGTAGCTGCATGACTTTCGGCTCTGGTAACTTCTGTCGGCTACTCAATCCGAGCCCCTGTTTATGGCTAATCATTGAGCGTATAAGTCAAATTGAAACTGTAAATATTATCGCATAAGTAAGAATGAGAAACATTAAAGTTTTGGGTCAGTGGGTTGTCTTGGGTGATATAAAAAATAAAAGATGTTTTTGTCATTTGGCTATGGAGGAACCCTAGAAATGCCTAAATACTGTTATTTTCTGACTGTTAGTTTTAGTGCATTCAGTTATGCAAATATTTTGCCCAATTTTCCTATACAATACCAAAATCTGTAGATGCTTGTTTTTCTCATTCTTAACCCTACATGTTTTTGAGGAAAGAATCAAAGAATTATCATTAAATGTAAAATCTTTATACATATATATTTAGTTAAAAATGTTTTCAGGTACTGAGACTGAGAATAAATATGTTATTCATGAAGTTATTGTTGAAATCATGGAGTCTGATGCTGATGCAATGAAAAACGAAAAGACGTTAGATGAAGACCCTGCTCCTGATATTGCTTCAGGGGAGGTGAAGGATGTAAATGAAAGTTCAATTCCAAATGACCAACAAATGGAATCACATAGGGGCATTCATGTAGCTGGTAATACTGATCCAAAAATGGATAAAGCAATTCAAGAAAATGGGCTACCAGAACATGTTGTCACACTTGATCCAAGACGAACAAGAACAATTTTCGAAGATCGTGTGATGCCACCCATTGGCCAGAAAGGCAACGTTAAGCTTTTTACTGAAGACACCGGGCCCCAATTGTATAAGGCTAAAGGTTCTCTGGTAACAGCACCAATAATAACAAAGAATTTGCCAAAGGTGTTTGAATACCTGCCCATACACGGGAAGCCTCGAGACAGGAATAACTTAAAAGAATTATTTTCAAATAAAATTAGAGAGTTTGTCGGTTGTGGCTTGACTGATTATGAGTTTCAACAGCTGGAAGATTATTGCAGGTGAAGTAGAATTATTACACAATCATATTCTGTTAGTGAAATAATAAATTTATATATTTACTAAAACACACTAAGTACATTTATTTTACGCTTAACATAATGTTTATTATAATATTTATCATAATTTTATATACAGTTTAAGTCTTTATAATGTGCACATATCAAAATGAGGGAATCTATGCTTAATTTTATCAACGGAAAAAATATAAAAAAAAATCGAAATATTTTTTCTAAATTATCTATTGAGGTGAAACAAACTCCATAATGATTGGAAGTAATTAGGCGTCCTCATAAAATTTAAATTGTGGAAAAAAACTACCCTCAATTGAAAATAAACATGTATTTTTAGCAAAAAAACTTTGTTTTACACTGATGTCACAGGAGAGGACAATTTTTTTTTAAATTCCATGAAAAATTAAAAAAAATATTTAGATTTTTTTAAATATCTTTTCCGTCTATAAAATTAAACATAGATTCCCTCATTTCGATATGTGCACATTATAAAGACTCACACTGTATTAAGAAAGTGCAAATAAAGATGTTTCATTAACAAAAATACAGTGAACTGCATATTGGTAGAAACACTAGAAAAAATAAAGTGCTGTTTTGCAAATCCTTTTATTACTACAAATCCATTCATGTTAACATACATGTCATTACAGTCCAGAACAATTAAAAACAGGAAATGAATTAGTGATGGAGACCAATGTCCCAGTAATGGGAGTAATAGCTGGGAAAATAGTAGAAGACATCGATCCCCCCGAAGAGGGCGAGGCCCCGGACCTCTGCATCCTTAAGAAGAACAAGCTGCGGATAGAGACCGACGGTAAAGGTCTTTTTACTAAGAAGCTTAAGTACAGAGGCGTTAGGAGTCTTCCGTTTACGCAAGAGGTAAGTAGTGCACTTGGAGCATCCGTTAGCCGAACAGTTAGCGATATAGATGTCAAGTAGGATTTGAACAGATTTCAAGGACAGTCATAAAGTTCCTGATAATTTTGGAATTTTAATAATCATGGCATCCAATCTTTTGTTTTAAATCCTAACTTCCTAACTAATATTATAAATGCGAAAGTGAGTTTGTTTGTTACGCTTTCACCCTAAAACAGCTAAACAGATTTGTATGAAACGACAATGCTGAAATCAGTATGGAAGCTGGGTCTTTATTTTTTCTCGCGGCCGTCGAGCAAATCTTGATTTTCTACTACAGAATAGTGTAACCAAAGGAAACTTATTTGACATGCATATTTTTAAACTCAGTCCGAAATGAGATAGAAGTTTGTATGTATTTTTAGCTTTGATGGCATTGTTTGACTCCTAGGTGCAAGGTTAGTGTTAAGTTACCACAAAATATATAGCCGCTAAATGCTTTTGGACATTGAATAGTCGGTACACCCCCTCCCGTGTATTTCGCGCGCCTCTGAGCACGTACAGGTCTGTATTATAAGGGTCTCTCTCTCAGAGCCTAAATACTCGAAGAACCGCAAATTCAGAGCATGTAGCACTATTTTATTGTCATGTTCCCTCCGACCTGAGAATGTGTAATTGGTGAGGAGTGCGTAACGTACGGGAGAGGGTGTACCGAATATTCAAATGTCCAAAAACATTTAGCGGCTATCTATTTTGTTGTAACTTAACACTAACCTTGTATTTAGGAGTCAAATATTGCCTACGTACCTAATAAATACATACAAACTTCTAACTCTTTTATCTCATTTCGGACTGAGTTTAGAGATATGCATGTCAAATAAGTTTCGTTTGTTACACTATTCTGTACTGAAAAACAAGATTTGGTAGATGGCCGCGAGAAAAAAAAAGACGGCAATTTCAGGCATTGGCTTTTGGCACATGGGTTGAGTCGACCATGACTTGGAGTTTCGGACATAGGATACTTTTTATTCCGATATTCTCTCGGGATCGACACCTATGCGGGTGAAACCACGGGGCGCAGCTAGTATGTTATAATTATAATACAAAATTACGAATGTTCAAAGTTTTTTTTCAATTATTCTTTACTTTAACCAACTTATGCTGTTGACGGTACATTACCAGCTGTAGAAGTATGTTTGTCGTATTGCAGGTGTATCACATGACACCCCTGAAGCCTACTGTCGTTGACCCTGACGTAGACCTGGAGCCAGGCAAGGATATGCTGTACCGAGTGAGGGTCTACAGGCCCTATACTTACAGTCAGCCCAAGGATAGATTCGTAAGTACTAAATGGTTAAAGCTATTGCGAATGCGAATTAGTAAGTCTACGCGATCTGTCTGTCCGTCTGTCTGTCCCAGGGATGTATTTTTTAAACTGTAACATATTAGCCAGTTGTTTTTTTTAGAGAATACGTGTCACTTATGGTCTCTATAATGACAAATTATAAAAAGATGGTACACTATCTTATTTTGATTGGTGAAGGCCTTATGCTAGCCACGTAGCCGCTTAGCAGCAGAAGGGCAAACTTCACAAATCGCATTTTGACTTTAATTTTCTTTGTAAAGTAAGAATTTTATACGAATATGAACATTAAATGTATGTGAATATGTGTCATATGAATATTAAACACTTTCACGTGCATATAAGTGAGATTCTCAGACCGCACTTTGTGCACAAATAAATGGTTTAATTTAAATAAATGCTTTGTTTTTCACTCGCACCTCACTCTTGTCTGGTTCTAAGTTACTTTTATCTTGTATATATCTTTTTATAAATAAACGATATTAATTATTTCATTTTATTATCTGTCCCACTACAGACCCGCACGCGCCACTCGGTGTTCTGCTGCGACATAGTGCTGACGGGTCGGAACAAACTGTCTGATCTGCGAGACCGCTTCGTTTGTCACAACGACTTCGACATGCGAGTGGACGTCTCCAACCATCCCGATATGTTGCCCAATGCTAAGGCTAAGGTAGGTTGTGTGCTTCAAACTATTGTGTATGTGAGACTGTGAGTAAGATCCCTAATCAACTGATATAATTATGATTTGTTCATAAAGTATGTGATGAAAGTAGTAAACAAACCCTGTTCAGGGTAAATTCTTACGTAATCACTCGCTAAAGGGATTTAGTAACACATTGATCTGTATTTAGAAGGTTTAGTTTTTCCAACAATTATTGCTTGACAACATTATTAAATTGTAATTGAAAAGTCATCGACGAAAATTTACGTTATAGCATTAACCTCAATAGATAGACCTTAATAGACTGGGGAAAAAAAAAACAATTTAGTCCGTCAGTCAGATAATAAAAATAATATTAGACACGTATTTTTTGCTTTATCATATTAATAAAACAATATTTAGATAAAACGAATTAAAGTTCGGGAGTGGGGGCTCGCTACGTCACAAGTCAATATTAAATTTACCGGAAAGTGACGTCATGCCACATTTTAACTAATTGCCATAATCTTTTGATTACCTACGTAAAAAAAGAAAAAATACGTGTCCAATATTTTTTAATAATCTATCTGAACAACAAAAAATAATAATTTTTGTCAACATCCCTATTGTCAAATGAAGAACAACCAATCTGCCTAGCCTTTTCCCAACTATGTTGGGGTCGGCTTCCAGTCTAACCGGATTCAGCTGAATACCGTATTTTACACGGAGCGACTGCCTATCTGACCTCCACAACCCAGTACCTGGGTACCTAATACAATACCCCTTGGTAAGACTGGTTGTCAGACATGCGGTTTCTGATGACCCGTAACGACTGTCAAAGATCCACGAATGACAGCCGGGACCAACGGCTTGATGTGCTTTCCGAGGCACGTAGGAGTCTCGGTATGTTAAGATGGTCACCCATCCACAGTCCAACCCCGCCAAGCGTAGCTCAACCGGATGGATCGAACCGTGCGGCTGTTATTACTTAGCCACGAGCTCCTCAATTCTCTCCAATTCCAATTCTCTTCAATTGTCAAATGAAGAACATCTACATATAAGGGGAATTAAAATGAGTATTTAGGGAAAAATTAAAATAATTTTAAATAATCAAATCGAAGCATTCAATTTGAAAGTGGACTACAAATGGTCATCCACAGATACGATTTCTGATCCATTTGTTAACATTTTCATCACATACTTTTGGAACAGATCGTAACTGACTTATGGTCATCACCATCACAATTGCCCAAGGAAACAGCTTTGTAGACAAATCTTAGTGAAAGAGTTTTATGTTGTCTTGCCGTGGCCCACGTTGTTACTAAGCTTGCCCAGGGGATGAGCTTTGTTAAACAAAAATTCCACAGAAGGGCTTTGTTGAACTGTTCTCGCTGAGAGAACGAGCTTCAGTAAACTCGTCACCTTGTCTTGCCTTGTATTTTTGATCTAGGTTTATATTATCGAGCCATTTTAGAATTTCGGATTTTATTTCGACAACCCTTAATTTCTAAATACAAAACCTTTTTAAAACTAGAGTCTAAGTTGTCAATTGAGTATTAAGAACTTTATTGTAGTCGGAATAAGGTTCGAAATACAAAAACTGGCTGAAAGGTTTATGGACCAAAGTTGAAACTTGTTTTTTTATGAGAGATTATGTCCATGGAATGATCTTTGGTGCACTGATCGTGCCCGAAAGGCGAGCTTTGGTGCACTAATCTCCTCAAGAGGAAGGAGAAAACTTTCATGTCCTTAACATACCTTCCTTTACCTACACTCCTCATCGCCCTTCAATTTTTTAATTCCAGGAGATCTTTCCCTCCGGCTTCCTGTTCATAAACAACGTGTTCTACGTGGACACACGGGAAGGTTGCGTGGACTACAGCGAACCCATCCGAGAGTGGGCACGGAAGAAGGACCTCGGAGAGTTCCCTAGGAAAGACATGTGTGCTGTCAGATTGGAAGACCTGGTGCTGAAGCTGGGCTATCCAGATGTAAGTCAAGTATTTCTCTAAGGGTTAGGTAGCGGTATATAGTGCATGCCTATGTCAATACTCAATACTTAATAGTCAATTCTTTATTGCATTCCATATGTATTACATAGATGGTTTAATAAGTAAGAGATCAATATGGACCCTATCGGGCACAGCAAAATAAGGAGAGACGAAGAAGGCTAAGCAGTAATTCAATATTATTATAAATTATTAGATGTGTTTAATTGGGTGTTTAATTGGGTGTATAATTATGTATATATTATATATTATTAGGTTTGTGTATATAGGTTGCTGGTGGTTTGTGTCCCCATGTTTAAGTACGTTACCGTGGCTAACGTACTCGTAATTGTGTTCTCAGTAGGTTTAAACTTTATTCTTTATTATAACTCACAAATTACCCGTATTTTTTGAAAATCAACAACTACAATAAAAGAACACTGTTAGTCAAATTGAGGGTGCTGTCTGATAAATGTCAGTTGCTATGTACCCAGCAGCTGAAAATGCCCTCTCTGATTCAACACTGGTTGGCACCAGCGTATGTAAACAAATATAAGCGAACTGTAAAAAACTACCCCTTGTTCCTCCACACTCATAGGTCCATCTCTTGCTTTATGAGTGACTTTAACCTATCTAAACTCGTAGATACACGCAAAAAAGGACTCTCTTCTAATTCCTCTTGAAGAGTCGTGTTAGTTTTTGCAGCAGCAGCAAATAAATTTAAATCCTCTGCAATCATTGAAACAGGCAATTCATCTTCGTTTATTGCCGCCCAATTCCGTCACTCTCGAGCGAGATCTCGTCATATCATGCTTCGGGATTGATCTCGAAAAATTACACGATCTCTTGTGAGATCGAGATCCCAAAAGATCGGGATTGCCTTTCCTAGTCGGGACGTTGTGTATATACTCGTCGCGTGGTAAACTCTGCTTACGCGGTGCAGGATTTTGCGAGTCGTCAGTGTGATGCGTATTTCGCATGTGGTGTTGTAGATCGGCTACAGATACGGCTAGTTCTATTGTTACCTAATAGGCTACTCCCAAAAACGACCTAAATCCTTTTTTTGTATGAAGCAATTCTTCTAGTATTTGACAATTACATTTTCTCTCCCCAGGTCTACGTCCACCAAGGCAGCTGCGAGCACGTATTCCTTTTCTCCGAAGTTCGTCTCCTCAACCCGACGGATCCTCTCCGCCTCTACAACTACCCGTGTTCCACCGCCATAGCTCAGAACCAAACAGTCTACTGCACAACTTGTGCTGAATTCTCTGCAAAATGGATCGTGGTGGGATGCAGTAGGGTTCCCTTCAACCCTGCCTTCTTCTGCGACACGTGTTTCAGACAGTACCTTTACAAAGATGGCGAAAAAATAGGAGAATTCAAAGCCTACGCGTATCGGGGAAATGCTCTGAATATGCTAAAGCCTCAATGACGAAGGGGTTTAAATTCGGAGATGGGTTTTGATTAATCATCTGTCCGAACGTCAGCCGCGGTTCAAGGGGCGGGTAAATAGACGGTTTAAGACACCATGTTGTAATGCTTGAATTATATGCGCGGACGATAGTGTCGGGTCGATCTATTTTCACCGTAACGAAATTCAACAAGAGATGTAATCTAAAATCAAAGTACGTAATATGATTTCTAGCTTCCGCCATATTGAACTGGCTGTTAAGGCATATAGGTCCTTCGAACATTCAGGATCACAACAAAACCAAAAACATATTGTTTAAATCAAATCAGTAGTTCAGGCTGTAGAAGATAGCAAATAAACTCTGATGAAATACATGTCATCACTCCTATTATTTGTTTGGCCATATTATGTGTAAATGTTTGAAAGGGAAATAATCATCGATGCAAAGCGTACATTTTCGTAAAATATTTTATATTCGTTTCGATCAGAGGAGTGACGGGTACAGCCTTATTATAAAACAAGATTTATCTTTAAACGAACTTTAATCCTGCAACGTTAAATAAAGTTCCATCTACAAAAAATAATTTTAAGTCCGAGTCGACGTCAATTTTGTGATAAGAACTTTATGTCGGAATATGGGTCAGAATACAAAAACTGGCTAAAAGGTGCAGGTGGTTTGGCTTGGAACAAAGTAAGAACTCGTTTTGTAATGAGACGGCCCGATCGCGTCCTATCTGCATATAATTTGACTCTGTGTGTGTTGGGGAAAAATAAGTTTTAGCCCAGAATGCTCCGTGCATGAGAGCTCACGCTGACAAGGAATGCTGACTGGGTACTAATGACGAAATAACTTAAAACTGTTTAAAGGATAGCATATATTACATGTATCTCAGAGTATGCATGATGATTTTATGACTGCGTCAGTAAGTGGAGTTCGCGCAGCTGAATTTTGGGCCAAACATTGATAATTCGATTCGCTAAGAAGAAGAATGAGAGTCACGTCTCATGTGACCGTAAGCTTAAGTGATGACCAATACCCGCCTCCACTGCTTGTTGCATACACATTTTAATGTTTTTATTAATAATGTTTTAATATTATCTTAATTTTGTCTTTCAAAGTTAAGTGTCTTGTAAAATACCTTGGAATTATGTCAGCTGACAGCGCTATTCGCACCACTCTAGACGGCATCTCGCCTAGATATTTATATTGTTCCGACGTCGCGCGAAGATAGCTGTGATTTTATTCTAATGTATATATAGTTAAAACACTTGTCCCTTTTGTTATTAATTAAGCCCAGCGTAAAGACGGAAATAAGTTAATACTAAGCCCACTACTGTTAAAAGAATGACCATGACAATGTAAAATTTGAGAAGAGAGACTGTTGTATTAGTTAAGATCAATGTTCTTCAATAATATGTACTATGAGTGATTTGGACAACTTCTAAAATGGAATTATTTTTAGTGAAACATAAAAAAAAAGTAAAATGCTACGTAATATGGTACAATAATAATAATATGGTGAGGTTTGGTGAATAATTTGTGATTCTTTGATAATATTGATAAAGACGTTTGAATGTCAGCTGTGAGAATAGAAATAAAAAGCAGTGTAACTGGACGCTTTTTAATAAAAAGCCTAGGTACATAAAAATAAAAGTTTTTTTTATTAAGGAGTGAATATTAATGATGAGGTGTAGTGATTCCTATTGATAGGCAGTGTAAATAATTATGATTGATAATATCTACTTGGTATGAAAGAGAGTGAATGGGAGAAGAAAACGTGGTGCGCCGACCTCACGTAACGTTGAACATTGGGAGGTACATGATGTCTAAGTCTAAAGACGGACATGTAATATGCAGCATTGACCGTTTTTTCTGAACATTTGATGCTATAGGCTGCCATTATGATGAGATGTGATAATATTGTAATGACGATTTGAAATTTTTGTGACGAAGAGACTTTGTAAATACGATGGAATCGGCTATTAGTATGATAATAAAATAAGGAACAATGAATATAAAAAATATTTAATAATGTAACATCTGAAAATAAAAATACGTCATTTTAAACTTAGCTATATAGGTTGCACAGTAATCGTTTTCTTAAATATTTTTGTGCTATTTTCATATTTTGTCATTTCTGATGATGTACCATCGAAGAACTTCATATCTATACACCGTAAGGACTATTTCTGCTTGCAGCGCTCGGCGGCTATTGAACCGGGGCGGTAACAGATATGGTCATCGTGTTCACGGGATTTTGTTTTCAAACTGCTTAGATATGAAGTTCTTCGATAGTACCTATATGTAAGTTTCACGTAAGTTTATAAACGAAAGCGTGATATAATCAGTGTAGTTGTTAGCAACCAGAATTTCGTGGATTTTTCAACTTTTTAATTAGTCTTTTAATTCATATTCTTGATGGCACCGTATCCATATATCAAAACATATTTAGCCTAGGTATTAAGGGCGATGAAAAAATTGACTCGCTGTTACAATGTATAATAGATTCCCTTATATTAAAAAAAACTGTTGTAATATATCACGAGTACAGTAAGGTCTAAGATAGCATGTAACATTAGACAACTACATCATTGAATAGTCGACCTCGTAACTGCTTTATCACCCTAAGTTGAATGTCACTGTCACTTGCACATCATAAAACGACGAGGTCTATTTCATCTATGTGAGGTAGTTTCAACCGTAACGAAGTTTTAATTTAGAGAGACGATCTATTGGCACTTGAATGACGTTGACATGGGGGAGATATTAGTAAACATTGTGAAATTGTATTGCAAAAACGAGATTGGGAATTGTCGAAAATGATAAAGTAATTACGAGGTCGATTAACGTAACGATTTACATTTCTTGCGTCTCCAGTCTAAACACAGGAATGAAAAATCTAAAAAAGCTGAAATTGTTTGCCAAGTGTAAAGGTATGACAGCGAATCTCTGATAGACTGGATAAAAGTCTTGAAAAGTTCTTAATATTTTCCTGCTCTAAAGACAGGAATATTACGGCCAAAGGACCGTATTTAGGGGCCAACCTAAAAGGCTGAAAATTTTCTATGAGTTTGTCAAATGGGATTGTCTAAATTGAGAAAGAGACTGCATGAAACATGAAAATATAATTACGAAATAAATGTTATTTCGTAAGACGTTGAATATAGCTTTGAACAAAGTGGTTTCGGAAGCGGCGTGGACGTCGCGTTGTCGGTGCGTGTACGTTGCGTAAATGCAACGTGACTGTTGCGGTTGTGCATCACAGACAAACGTATTGCTCAATTCACACTGAAATGGCAGTATAATGCCTTGTCATGCAAACTGACGCCTCGTCTCTGCCGGCCGCGTCGCTGCCGGCTGCTGTAATTTCAGTGTGAATTGAACCTATTTAGACCATTTGGTCTAAAGACATAATATACCATCACGCCTGTTTCTCCCGATGGGTTGGCAGAGGATAACAGTACACCCACATTTCGTCAGTTATTTTTAACTCCCATGTAATAGGGGGCGAAAATACTGGAATATTATAACCTAATATCTTTCTTATGATATTATTGATGTAATATTAATATGATGGCAGGTTCTTAGCGCCGGGCCTACCAATGTAATTGATTGTCATTATTTATTCAGGTATACTTATTAGCATAAATTAATGTATATATTTTCTGTGATGAGTAGCCAATTAAGCGTAAATCGAACTAAATAATTTATTTGCTATCATGTAGATTTAATACTATGTGTGAAATAAATATTTTTTAAACTCAAATGTTTTCTCTATTTGTGTTTTATATGAAACTAGTGACCTGCTCCTGCTTCGCACGGTTCTTACGTCTTGCCAAAACATCGAGATTTCTTAGGTAAACGTAACTTTAACATTAACGTATTATATACATAAACCTTCCGGAATAAATTCTCTAAACGATGGTGAAAGCCTCATCAAAATATGTTGCGTGTTCTAGAAGGACAACGCGGACATTCAGACGAAACGGAAATAGGTTGGTACTATCTGACGGCCAACTTTAGCACCGTGCGCGCTCATTGGTCAAATGAAATAGCGCGCGCTTCCCCGGCTTCCTGTTACACACTTCCGTCCCATTTCACGAAATCACTCCTACAGATTGCAGGAAAGTGAGAGGAAAGATGTTACACATCAAAAATCCCTGTGGAAATGGCCGCCACTTTCGAGATGTAGGTCGTAAATGTGTAAATTACCACTGCTGCTTTCAAAACGGTGAAGGAAAACATCGTGAGGAAACCAGTACGACCTAGAACCGAAAATTTAAAGATATGATGTGACATCCACCAGCCCGCACTGAGCCGGCGAGTTGGATAACGGCCCACTGTCTTCACAGAGAGGAGGCTTTTTGCTGTGTCCCAGTAGAACATTGTAGGCTGATTATGCTATTTAAAAAATATTAATAAATGTTTCTTGCTGCAATTCAAAAGGAGGTGCCTAAGTCTGCTTTTCCACCAGAAATGAGCGAAGATGCGTAGCGAGGAATGTGTGTGAAACTAACCAATAACAACGCTAGCTCATACTATGACAGTGAAACGATGTTACCTATTGGTTCGTTTCACACACATCCCTCGCTATGCATGCTCGCTCATCTCTGGTGGAAACGCAGCTTAATGGTAAGGTACTTATGCAGAGCACACGAATTAAAACGCCACTTCTCATCATCTTGACATAATTCTGAAGTCTATTTTCACACCCAAGGGTAGAGAAGGGTTGGTCATTATTTGCCTGACGATACAAGATTCAAAATAAACTGCATGCAATAATGTTTCAAAGTATCAAGACCATGACGTCAGTCTCATCCTTTGCGTGTTTGGACTGATTGATACATTTATCTGAGATCAGCAGCTGATTGGTCCAATCAAGATAGCGTGTTCCCACACCGTTGCGTTATTTGTAGATCTTGCGGAATAATATCAAGTAACCAAGCCGTGTGGGGCATTTGCTTCTTTGTAATTGAAGGATCCGAGGAATGCCGTGTTGGTGTGAAACCTTGAAACGTTGACAGGTCGTCTAAGAATCATTTTGATTTGTAAACCTACTTTAAGTGTAGGAGGCGGTCGGAAAATTGTGAGGAAACAGTAAACATCAGGAACTAACGACAACTTTCCGTAACGATATTTCTTGCCCACACAACTCGTCGTATCTCTATTTATATTGACGCCATAAATACCCTATTAATTTTTGTGTCACTGGTAGGTACTTATTAGGTAATAGGTTCGATTAGATTATTCGGATAAACGCGGCCCGGTACACTCTGCGTCTACATAACCCATTTTTCTTTCTTTACTAACAGATTCAAGCCAACTGTTAGTTGATTACCTACGCACTGCTACGGCTCGCTATCACAGTTTTCGATATCTATCGTTCTTAGATGATGGCTAATAGTAAAGGCATACCAAAGAAACGATGGATGGACTGTGTGAAAGATGATATGACTAGAAAGGGGGTGGCTTATGAGATGACGACTATTAAAGAAGTATTGAAGAAAAAGATATGTCACACATAAATTTGGGATGAGGGCAAGAGAATGATGACTATCTATCGGCCTAGCCTCTTCCCAACTATGTTGGGGCCGGCTTACAGTCAATCCAGATGCAGCTGAATACCAGTATTTTACTTGGAGCGAGTGCCTACCTGACCTCCACAACCCAGGGTACTACCAGGGCCGGATTTAAAGGTGTGGAGACCCTGGGGCAACCAAGAAGTGGAGGCACCGATTTTGTTTTTGGACCAGACGAAAAAATTAACATAGTTTATTAAATACATTTATACATCATTTATACATAATAGGTACTGAAAATATACAAAAGAAAAAAGATAAATGTTAGGCGAATGGAACTCTGCGAGCTTTTTTCGTTGAAAAATCATTGATAATTTCGGTGAAATCCAGTTTTCGGAGTAAATCACTTTCAATACTAATTAAGGATAACTTTCATAGGCGGTTCTGTGACATTGTAGTCCGAAGTCAATTTTTTATAATTTCTTCTTCAAAAATGAGCATTCTCCAGTGCAGTTCGACGCCATCATCACCAAGTACATTTTCAGCGTAATTTCAACATTTGGAAATGTAGCTCTGAATTTTCGAGAATTTGCTTATAGAAGATTTCCTTAGATTGATCTTTTTGATTATCGTTTTTATACAAAACTGTTTTAGCGTATTGGAACAACTAAAACTTTTTTTTTGTTAAAATAAACCAAATTGTGGAGGCCTCTATTTTGTGGATGCAACAGGGGCCATGGCCCCGAGCCATGGCTCCTGTTGCCCTGCCTTAAATCCGGCCCTGGGTACTACGACAGCCCTTGGTAAGATTGGTTGTCAGACTTTCGGGGTTCTGACGACCAGTAACGACGGTCAAGGGAATGATGATGATCGTTACTAGATGACTGGGCTTTGCCTACTTCTCAATTCGATTGTAGGTCTCTGTGCTTCTCAGTCTTATGGTGACTCATCAATGATTGAATAGGAATGCATTTTTGAATTGGGTTTTGAAGTAGGATCGATAAACTTCATCTTCTCTTTATTTGCTCGTTAGCATCCTTTACCTACATTTATATTTATAAAACGAGTAACTATGACAAACTGGTGGGCGTCTAGATTATCCCAGTTGCAGGCCTAATCTATCATCATTAGTGTTGATCGGATAGTCAGGTATCACCTATTGAGGTCTAGGATGGGCAAAGTGCACGGTAACTGGGCCAGACAACACTGAAGAAATGACTGTATGCTCTTCAATTATTTGATTTATTAAGTAGTTTTGATGTGTGAAGATTCTTCGTAAGAGTTATTAGGTCATAATATATGTTCTCTTTCAGGTAATAATATTGGATACACTTACTTCGTTATGAATCAATCGGTAAACAAGCTTTTTAGTTCTTAGTAAGTAGGTCATTTTCCTCTATAAATAATTCGATATATACGAGTCATTATAGCGAACAATGGTAGGAATTTTAATAAAAAAATGTGGTAAGTATAGCAAGTTTAGTGATATTATATAGTAAGTTTTAGCTAAGTAATGTTATACATATGACTCAAACCTCAAACCACAGGATTATCACCATTGCGTTTGAAACTCCGAATACATTTTTATTTATAGGTCTGCTATACTAGACATTGTGTCACCACTAGGTAAGTATGGAGAGTGTTAGAACAACACAATTACTAATAAATTTGTTTTTAAGAACAAGCGCCTGACCAATTATTGTCGGCAGTAAATAGAAGATCTGATGATTATTTTGATTGATGCTCCGTGCTAATCTAAGAGGCACTTATAATAGGCTTTCCTCTTGTAGTTCTTATTACTCCAAGTATTTCCTGTAATGACGACACCCATCAGTCTAATAGGTGTTATTACAACATATACCTCAAGGACTATTAAGTACTTCCACGATCAGTATCAAGTCGTAAGTGACATAACCATCACATATATTTTTATCCTTACGTAGGTGTAAGTATAGCAAATTGTAGAGCATGGTAAATTGTAAAATTAGTAGAGCATCAGGCTGATAAGTTACGGTCCGTCCTCAGCAGGGCTGCCTCCTTGAATTAGAAATGTAGGGACATCACGACATTGAATTATGTTTGAAAAAATATGATATTATATAAAAATATAGGTACTAACAAAGTTAGTACAGTCAGCTGCAGAGAAATCTCACGAATCTCTCTGCAGCTGACTGTACCTATATTTTTTTAGCAGATACTATACTTAAATGTTGGTTTGCCATGTTTTATATCGCGGTGATGCCCGAGGGTTATAAAAATGGAGCCAAAACATACGGTGTTGACAATGGACTTTGCTAGAAGCAGTAGGATCGCCGAATGTTTTCATTTAGTTTAAAGGTAAAAAAATCGGTAAATCGGTATCGGTAATAGGTAGATAATCTACTAATACATTACGTATGCCTGAAATTGTATCTTAGTCCATAATACGTTGCTCATGGACCATGGTTGCTCACCAGTAGGCAACATTTTACCGTTACACTTAACCTGTCACTGTCTTTCCAACTGACCATGGAACCTCTGTTGAACTTGAAATCTTAAACAAAAACGTGTGCGGTCGGGGGGACCCCCGTCAGCAACGAAGTTCCATTCACGTATATTTAAAACAAAAACAACATTTTCGCGTCTGCCATCTTGGATTTACATTATGACCTCACTATCGGCTTTAGCACTCTCGAAAACTATGAAAACGACACGAATGTCGAAAAAAATTTCGCAGGCATTTTGACCAAGTTCTCACTATCTAGGTGTACAATTTTGTTTTGATTGTATTTATTTATATTTTTTTCTGCCGGCGTTCTCTCTCTCTCTCTCTCTCTGTATCTTTCTCTTTGAATTAGAAGGGGAAAGTCGCAAGTATTATTAGCGTGACGATTTCTGAAAGTTTGCTTTTTTTAATCGTTCTTCTCTTTGCAAAGATAGTTACCTCTCTACCTAAATATAGTCACATTTTAAAAGCAGGTGCCGATGTGTGTCGACGCTATTGGAGTCGCCAGGTGCAGCAACGTTTCCGCGGGGGCGAGTGCTCACCACGTCCGAGATGGCTGCCAATCTTCATTATTGCCCTGCATACAATGTTAACAAGCGATGAGATTGTTATAGCGACCGGTTTTTGTTGCTGTCATCAGGAGACGGCTCTAAGTTATGGTGCACGTGGTTGAAATGATGCAGCAATCATAGGTATGGGCAGGATGCAATAAAATAACGTTTTTTAAGAGGACTTTTATAACTATTCTTAAAATTCGAGGAAATGTTCCAATTGCATCCTCTAATACTCGGTTTCTGGAACGAAAATCAACGATTTGTCGAAAATAAATGTAGGTATGTCAAAAGTCAAACGATCCCATTGGCTGTTGATAATTCATTCAACAAATCACAGCAGCTAACGTGCTCAGAATTTGTTGTCAGGGTTTTTTCCTCAGATTTTCAAAGAGAGTGGGTTTGGAATTTAGAATTGTCTGGAGTAGTTAGGTAAGTCTTAGATAAGCAGAGTGTTCCCTAGTCAAAATCTAGACTCAAATACCTAGTATTTGGGTCCTCTTACAGTAGGTATGTACAAATTCCATGTTACTACACCACAAAGACCTCGAAAAGAAAAATAGACAAACACCCGCAATTCAGGTTGCACTACGATAAGGCCAACAAACTAGAAGATTTGGGAACATAATCTGAGATTGAATGAAGTATAACGTCAATTTATCAACAGCAGATAGTGGCGCCGCGTGGCGCAACTGTTGCGCAACTGACCCCAAAAGTAGACGTGACCAGGTTATGCAGATAGTTTTTAGAACGAGCAGGTTTTATTTTGACTATGGTGTTTGGTTAACTTAGACATTCTTTCCTATTTTGGGAAATCAGGTTTTTGGTTGCTTTACAAAGGAAAAACATCAACACAACAACTCATTATGACCACAATTCTTTATGCCTCTTAGTCCTTCATATCGACATTATGCACACCTGAGTAGGTAGGTAAGTACCCTAAAAATAAATGCCAGTATCTTTTAGACCGTCCCTTTTCAGGTCACTCATCGTTCTACATTTTATCAATCAATATGGCTGACCTGACAGTTCTTCAGAAAACTCTGGTATGTAAAGAACCCCAATTATTTTCCCAACGTCTTGATGGAAACCAGGCTAGAAAGACTATGGATGTATACCTACTTACTGCTTAGCAGTAGCTAGCTAGACCAAACTAGAGTCCTACAAGAATGTTTTGGCGCCTGAATGATATTGATAGGGGGCGTTGTTGGCAAACATTTGTGGAATTAACACAGAAATTGTATTGTGAAAACAATATGGCGGCGTTAGTTCCAATTTTGGCCACGCGCCAGAATTGTCTTGTAGCGTTGTAGGCACCTAGGCAGGCACACCATCTGTCAGGAAACCGTTATAACTAATTAATTACTTACAAGAAGAAACAAACAGAGATAGCGTTACTCCACGATATTGCATAGTGGAGTGTTTGCAAACATAATGTGGGCCAAAAAATGCGAAAATATTTGCACAATGTTCGGTGCATAGCAGAACACACACAATATGAGGTCGCATACCAATTGTCTGAGTTATCTCGCGCGGTGTGCATCGGGTGATAAACAAGACTTGTTTATTTATTACACTTTCATTATTTTCAGGAGAATTTCTTATTATGAAAATTGGAGAAGTTCAAGTTTCAGGTCTACCTCCACGAATGACGTGACCTTGATTGTCAGCTCTCTCTGCTACCACCCTAATTGTCTGACTTGTACAGTCACCAAGGAATGATTTATTAGGTATAGCTCGTACTGAGACTATTGACGGAGAACATCACAATACGATGTAGGGTCCTGGAGCTCTCTTATAATTGACTTTCCAAGTTGTCAGAGACGAGTAAAAGATCTCAACTTACAGAAAAGAGTAGTACTCGTATGGCTGTTCAAGGCTTAATCCTTGGAAAACCCTAAAACTTATTTCCAAACGGCAATAAATATTTTTCGTTGTTTTATTTATTTATCCAGCGACGAACAGCAGTCTGCTTCAATAGTGATGTCATGAAGTACTTCTCACTCTACCTACCGAGGTACGAGTACCTACCTCGCATGTTTAATATAAAACAAATATTATCTCACAGAAGTACGAGTGCCGTCTGTACTGTTTTACTTTATGTTACATAATACTCCCTACTGTTTGCAGATTTGCTATTACACTCGTTGAGCAATCTAGTTTCTTGGTATGTTGATATAAGTTACTGAAATATTGTAATAGTTCAGGCAGTTCTCCTCTAAAGCGGCATAATATGAATTGAGGTCTCAGGGGCTTCTTACCGGCCTGAAACTTAAAGCCCTTCCATCTACTTACCTATCGAAGCTAGCTAAGCTAAGCGAATAACGCTTGAGGAAAAACATAATAGTGTTGTATTTAAAACATAAATAACACAACTTAACATCACATGACACCTGTATTCCCCGACGGGTTAGGCCGAGGTGTAAACATAAATTAGATCATGGAAACTACTACAAGGTACTATACACAAGGTAAAGCGCCTGTCTGCACTCGAACGACGACCTATAACTCGTTAGTCGCGGCCGTTACCACTCGGCCACCATTGCAAATGTAGGTACCGTACCCACATACCTAAAATTAATAAAAACAAAAATGCAAAATTATTAATCTATTCTCTCAGTGATGACTGGTCAATAAACCTACTTCGTTTGCATTAGGTAGATAGCAAAGTTAGATGACATATGTGCTAAGCTTCTGTTGCACTTATTTGATATCAACTAATAGCGAACAAGAATGACTAAGAGAGATCTGGTCTCTTAAAACATTAGCAGACAATATTCACTTCATCTGTGCTAGTCTTATAGTTGATTTATATGTATTCTAATCTCTACCAGTCTTCGCTGGATATCCATAATTGTTTGAAATTCAGGTAGGAACGCTAGACTCATATCAAACTCACATTAAAAAGTATCTATTTAACCAATCATGCTAAAGTGACCTACGTTGCAGGCCAGAACGAGAATCAAGCCCTCAGAATCAGTCAACTGGTAACACCGATGTCTGTCACCCAGCCTTTGGTTTACGAGTCCCTTAATTCATAGGGCGAAATAAACGAGAACCTAGCCCTCAGATTCAGTCAACTAGTAGCACCGATGTCTGTCACCCAGCCCTTGGTTTACGAGTCCCTTAATTCATAGGGCGAAAACAACATCAGTCAGTTATAATAGATAGTAGTAATATTGATCACGGAGATGCTGAATGCTGCAGAACTAATTCAATAAACACCAGGGCTTTAAAAGGCTCAAGAAAACGTTGAACTTGAAAACCTTAAATTTTGATCAAAAGACAGCTGATATCACCTTACATTCTTGAAGAGATCCTCGCAAATGTCTTAAATGAACCGCTAATAGTTATAAAATGTTTGATAACGCTCATAGCAATAGTTAAAAACAGTCAAGGTTGCAGATAACGTAATAAGTTAATGTATAGCCGAGATAACTGCAAATTGGCTGGCGCTATTAATTTGTATCGTTTTGTTTCGTTTTAGACGTTTCGCAATACTGTATGCCTGTGGGATATCGAGGATCTTGAAACATTGTAAGTTCGCTCAAGGCATTTTGTACTGGGTTTTTGTAATCAATCAACTGAGGGATTTTGGCAGTCGTTTTAATTACTAACATAGCGAATCTTAGTAGACCTGGAAAAAGTAGGACGATGCTAACAGTGTTCGGTACTATTGAGATGGTGATCATAAGTTATTTCGTGCTTTGAAGACGACGCTCCATCATCTAAATTAAGCAGCTATTTATCTGATGATAGATAGTTGAAGAGAGAAAGCTGAGATATCTAGGTGATTTTAGATATTTCGGAATGTTGTATGTGGTGCATCCCATCATCATCATCAGCCCTTAAAACTCAACTGCTCTCAGCTTCTCTCATCCAGCTGCTACCAGCCACCTTGCGAAGATTATACAGCAAAATAGATTGAAGAAAAATAATCACATGAAATATCTCCAACATCTTCGAACGAAAACATTCGAAGTCCAGAAATTGGGTCAGGTTAGCAAGGAGGCTGCGGCAAACAGAGATTAGATAGCGTTCACAAACACGAGATAAGAGCCAACCTGCGTTACGTGCTCACTAATTATAATTAGCTAACTGATCGCTCTCATACATTGAACCGATCTGGGGTAAGTAGCCTTCCAGCTAGATGGTAGATTGTACTACTATTAGTAACGTCACGTAATATATCCTAATAGACATTAATAGTATTTTCATTTCTCATACTTGGTAAGTACGCTTGAAGTTACCTGATCAGAGGGATGAATGCAGTACTTTTCATCCCGGGAAACAATTTTCCCTGCTATATATTTTTTTTAAATTATCCAAGCTATCTTCCAACTTTTTATACAGCCACTCTGTAAAATCGCGGCGTAAAATTGTAATAAAAAAATATTAACAACAATTTTATCATTTACTTTTCATTAAATTATTATTTAATTTACATAGATGTCAGCTAAATATTTACCATCATCAATGATAAAAAATACTAGCTGGTAGAATGCCACGGAAATAGAAACATAAAAAACAGATTTTTCTCTATGCAAACTTCGGAGATAATGGCAACTATTGAAACCATCTCGTACCTAAATAGGTCCCTTTCATCCCTTGTATAACAATCTACTGTAAATGTGATACAAGTCGCATCTTATATCAATAGGCTGAGTTGATTCAGTATATCTGTCTTGCGATATTTATAAATGCATCTACCTGCTGAAATAACATATAAATAAGCAATGTGCAACTGTGTATGCACTTAGTGTCTTCTGCTTAGCAACCGCCGCAGAATGATATAGGGGATAACACCGACCATATAAGGCTAATGAATAGACTAGTTAGCAGGTGGAGAACTAGGTCTTGTGGCACCACTTGGTAAACGTCTGGTTTCCTACAGTTAACTGCAAAAGGTTGAATTACCTAACTTACTTACTGACAGGTTATAAGAGTTCATATAATTGTTTAGTTTATTTTATTTGACTGTATAAGTCATGCTCCCTTAGATGTCACTGCTTGCGGTAGCGTCGGGAGTCGGGTCGCCTCCTTCCCTCAAATATGGCGAGGGGGGTAATGGCTGATCTTTGCGTTATGCTCGTGAACGGATGCTGCTTGTGGTGACTGGTCGTCTTGCTGATCATGGTTTTGTTATTGTTATTAGTAATTAACTGTTTATTTACATTATTTATTTTTACTTCGATGGTCCTTTTTTTTTTTTTTTGGGTGGGAATTTATCAAATAACTTCTCCCGCTCTGGATGGAGCGGGAGGGCGTGTCAGACTTTTACTGACTAAAACCCACCCGTGTTCCTTCCGTTGCATGTGTGCCGAGGTCGCGATATCCCTTTCAGACAAAACCCGCAACCCCGGCAGGCATTGGCCCTTCCGGACCCCGTCAGTTGGTGCTGACATCTCTTTGAGGCGCGCGTGGAACACAACGCGCCGTCGACCCGGGCCTGGTCCCTATCGGACGGCGAGCTACCCATTGCTCACCGTCCGCAAGCCCGCGCCTACGGTGGCCGGAAGTCGGCTCGCGACTCCCGACGCCCGGGGCGTCTCCTGCAGCGACTAGGGGCGCGAGCGGGCGCATTTTGCCTCTCCCTCGCGCGCTCCGCCTCTTCCTTCGCGAGCATTACTGCTTCGCAGAAGGAGGTGACGGCCTCCCATGCACTCTCGCTCCGGACCATGGCCTGAACCAGTGCCGGACGCGAGAGATCGCCGCCGCCGATCGCCTCCGTGAGGACACGGCGGTGCTCCGCCCAAGCTGGGCAGACCTCCACCGTATGCTCCACCGTGTCCTCCGGGCGATCCGCACAGTGGTGACACCCGGGCGTTTCCTCCCGCTTTATCCTGAACAGGAACCTCCCGAAACAACCATGTCCGGTGAGGACCTGTGTCAGGCGGAAGGTGAGGACGCCATGGCGCCTCTCTAGCCACTCCACAAAGAGGACTTATCGCCACAATTGTGGCGTGCCCAACTTCGATGGTCCTAGTTTATCATTTGTGACTTCGAGTTACATCTTTAATAGCTATATGTAAACGGGCACGCCCTTTATGCCTGTAGGTTTTCATTCGGGTATTAAGTTTGATAACTTTTTATTTTCGCTTGAGTATAGATTTCGATGATTTTTATTGGTGTATTGGCGTGTGCTAGCTGACATATAGCAAATAATTTAATTTAATGTTTTGTGTTGAGTAAATTGCGTAATGTACATTATTTTGCATAAGAACTATTGTAAAGAATCAAGTTTTCCTAGGTGAACAGACAGCCGTGTTGCTGAGGAGTTTGTTGCCCCACTTCTTCTAACCAGCTAAAGCACTAGGAAGTGGTGAAGGGTGGGCGTTTTTGGGGGACTGTCTTATTTAATTTTGACGTTCGAAAAGTGCTGATTCTCAGCCTAGTTTGAATAAATGACTTTTGATTGATTGATTGATTGACACAAGGTTATAGTTGGTTACAGATATGAATAAGACCGTCACAGTATTAGGTAGGGTCTCAAGGAACAAACGGCAGGTAAATGTGGTGTTACGCAATTAGCACTAAGTAGATTGTCACCAAACGATTATAATTATAAGGGAAATATTAGGTAGATACATAATCTCCTCAATTCCTAATGAAAACTGATGAGTCATGCTTTAATTCTTGGCCTGGAATGTGATTCGCAAACTGTCCAAGTTACTTACAAAAGGAATTCGGACATATTCGCGCATAAAACAAACAGAGGCTTTTTGTTTGATGTTACGCGTTGTTATTTGATAATGATTATAATTTTTGCTAAGATAAGGTTGTAATTATTTTGTTTCAGTTCAGTTTTTTTTTGTAACTGCCACTTTGTGATGATTATTTACGTTCGATAGTAGGTATAACACTGTTTCAGTACTTTTCAGAGAATAAACATTTCTTGTTTTCTTTAGTAGAAAGGGGGAACTTACGATTTGAGAGTTCTTTGAATTTGCTAGGTAAAATAGGTTTATTTTAGTCTTTTCAACTGATAATAAAATAATAAATTCTTTATTGGCATAAAATGGGTTACACATTTTCTCTTCTTCTCTTGGTCTTCTTCATTTTCTCATCACCCTCTAACCTAGCTAGGTTAGAGTGTAGTATTTCAAGAGCTAGTGACTTCTTCCAGTGAGGTTACTTGTCGAGTCCTCGATGACATCTAATATTCTAGATGAGTGTTGCTGTGTGAAACTGCAGGAGCTTTCACAAGGTTTGACACGACACGGTTCGACCAACATCTACATAGCAACAAGACATTTCGCAATCTTATCTCCCTGTTCTCGTGTTAATCCACATGATGACGAGCGAATACCTCGTCTAGTACGTAATCACAGAAATATGAGCGCCTGAAAACAAATGTGGTAGTTTGGTACGTTTTATCTTGCTTCTAAACAAATATCTCTTGTATTATGGCAGTGGCTTTAGTAAACATTGAATGGTATCGAATTGAGACAAATAAGGTACAGTCACGGGTGCTGCGCATGCGTCCATGTCGTTGCTTTTCATTCAACATGCAGAGTGGAATGCACTTGTTGATGAAATTAGAGAAGATCTTCATTCAGGCTTACTATTTTTATTGAATGGTAAAAGGATTTGAAAATGAAATAAAAACCTACAATAGATGTAATTTCCAAATAATTATTGAAGTCTCTGTAAAGGTCCTTCACCGTTTTGACAGCGGGCATGTGATTGTGGACAAATTATTCAACTGCTCAACTAACAGGCATGGCGGGCAGGACCAATAACGGCTTGTCTCTTTCTGGAGAGGTTAGGTCTCTCCTGAAAGGTCTCCATTAGAGAGAACAAAAGTCAGAAATACATACATACATAAACTCACGCCTTTTTCAAATGGGCGTAGGCAGAAACTACAGACGCTACCTGTTACGATCCATACATTACTCTTTTTGCCTCGTTTATTTACTACGCACTAGCGCACCTGACCTGTCTGAAGAACATCACGAATACCAACCAATATAGTCAGTATAATAATGTCCTCCTATGGCGTCAAAAGTCAAAAATCTTCATGGAAAATACATTTTACAAAAATATTGAATTTAAAAAAAAACTGACAAGACTTTGGACACACGATACGGCAATTATTTGTTCGACAAAGTCTGTTGGTACATGCGGCAACAAGAAACAAAATTCAAGATTAGTGTGTGTAATTTTCACTAAGAAAATTAAACAAGAATTGGATCGAAAACTTTGCTTTACCAAAACAGCGTAATGTGTAACTTATAAACATTATATTATGGTAAGGTTATTATATTATGGTAGAATATTTTATTTACATAAAGCATTCGGGTTGAAGAATATTTTTAGGACGTGAGTCCTAAAAATATTCTTCAACCCGAATGCTTTATGTAAATAAAATATTCTGAAATTCTCTCATGCAATTTAAGGCGACGTTATCCAACTTTTAATAATTTTATACTGAAGATAACGTCTAAACGATATGGAAAAAATATATGTTAAATAAGAGCATTTTCTTAATAACTTAATATATGAATATTTCAGATTATGTTTATATTACATAATGAAATTAATTTGTAAATTTATGTATAACGCGGATAAAAATCGCGGAATCACGCAAAATCTATCAAACGTATTTTTCTGAAACCTGAATAATTTAATTATTGATCTTTTAATATACGTATTTTATTAAAATACCTTCTTTTTTTGTATAATAAATTAATCATACGTTTAATTTGGGACAGCGCTCCTTGATGGGCGAGTCCTATTACTGCCTGGACGTACGTCGCGTTGCGTGATACAGAACACGCAAGCTAACCACTCAAGGTCTCTGGCATGTATCTGCGTCTTAATAAAGTGTACGAAATTCTCCCTTAAGTTTGAGATCATTAAAAGTAGAGTAATTAATGGCCCACTTTTATCAGCCCATAATACTGCACCAAAAATGGTGTTCTAATCAAAATTGTAGCTCCATCAGTCAAATAACCACTTCCTATCAATCAATCAAGTAACCAATATAATTCAAAGACAACTACATATCCAAACACAGCCTTGTTCTAGCCATATACTCTCGAATAATTTGTCTGCCAATAAAGCCGAGCCTACACGTATTGTTGATGTTAACGCCTCCGTAATACTATGTTTTAGGCAGTTTCTAATCTACTTATTAGCGTATAGCCTTTTTGGGATGCATTATGCATGCTTAAATAAACGTATATAGCCATGTATGTTTTGGCAATTTTCTGTGAATCCTAAGTTCGTGAACCTTGTGGAGCTACAAGGCTTTCGAGGTCAATAAAACGAATTTACAGTTGACAAGATACCAGTGGTGGATTTGCAGTCTTGGCCGCCCTAGGCCCCAGGCCATGTGATAAGTATCAGCCGCCCCTTTCTCAGCACCCGCATATAGACTACGTAATGAATTTCCTTTATTGCCAACTTTTATCGAAATCGGTTCAGAAATTTAGTTAACTATAACATATTGGAGCCGCAAAATTCTATGACGCGTTTCAATTAGTTATTTGGACATGTTTTTAAATGGTTTTAAGTTATTATTGTTATACGATGCGGTGCACTGCGGCCCGCCATAATGTGCGCGAAAGTTTAGAATCGTAAAAAGTAGGTTGGAGTCTCATTTCCTACGAAATGTTGGGAAAAGTATTTTGCGATTTCTGACTTTTCTAGTACTCAAACCTCAGTTGGTCTGATATAGTCCTATAATAGTATCCCAATAAACAGGATCGAATGGCATTAAAAAAGTTTTTGTAAAAATTGCCCATTTTCTTGCTGACCGTAATTTTTTTTTCAAAACCTGTGAATGTAGATCAAAATGTTTCAAAAAGTTAAGGACACTCACTGCCCCATTTCAAAACCCCACCCTGTGTAGCGGGCACGCCCTTTATGGCAGATGGCTTTTATTCGGGTATTAAGTTCTGTTTACGTTTTTAGGGTTCCGTAGTAAACAAGAACCTTTATACACTCGAGAGCAATGAATCCGGGTCACTTAAAGAATCCTAAAAATCTCGGAAACTAAAAATGCTAGGTTAATGCAATAAATTGTATTTAATAGACAATGTAATACTCCTTAAATGAAGGTATTAAAACTTCTTAGTTATTGTAAAGTTATATCATAAAAAAATCAAATTTGAAAAAGGGCCACTTTCGAAGATGGAACTACGAAATTACAGCATTTGGTTTTGCTTTTGTTTGTAATCTGTCATTTATGTGGGTACATAAACCATGTTGATAGTGCTCTATATTCATTATTCAAGCTGAAATTATGTCGCTTACGCCTGAAGAATGCACCAGAATACTTACAATGCTGGAAACCGGCCGGAGTCAGCGCGATACAGCCAGGACTGTCGGTGTGTCGCTGTCAACAGTACAAAGAGTTCTCCGACGTTACGAAGAAACTGGTTCTAACCAACGCAGACCAGGAACGGGCAGAACCAGGTGTACCACAGCACGAGAAGACCGATACTTGGTGAACACCATGCTTCGAAATCGCTTTCTCACAGGAACTGAACTCACAAATCAGTTTCGACGCCTCGGAGGAAGTAACCCAAGTGCATGGACAGTAAGACGTCGGCTTGCTGAATCTAACTTAAAACCCCTTAGACCTGCAAACGGCCCTAAACTGGAGCGTGGGCATCGTATTTCAAGACTAAGATATGCCCAGAGCCACGTAAATTGGAGTATTGAAGATTGGTCAAAAGTTATGTTCTCCGACGAATCAAAATTTATGCTCTACAAGCACGATGGAAGACACAGAGTGTATCGAAGACCAGGGGAAAGATTCAAGCAAGCATGCATCGAAGAAAAAGTAGCCTACGGTGGTGGGTCTGTACTTGTGTGGGCCGGAATTTCTTCTGAAAGTCGCACAGAGCTGGTGATCATAGAAAACGGCTCTTTAACTAGCGTAAGATATGTGGAAGAAATCCTCAATGATCACGTTGGTCCATTTATGGTCAATTTAGGTGAGGATGCTATATTTATGCATGACAATGCCCGACCTCATACAGGTAGGATTGTGAATGACTACCTTCAAGAGATGAACATTACTCGTATGGAGTGGCCAGCGCGCAGCCCGGATATCAACCCGATCGAGCATGCTTGGGACGAGCTAGGCAGATGCGTAAAACATCGAAACCCTCCCCCAATCACGCTTCGTGAGCTCAAAATTGCTCTCACAGAGGAATGGGAGAATATTCCCCAAAATCGTATAAGGAACTTGGTGTACAGCATGCCAAACCGCGTAAACGCAGTAATGGAAGCACGAGGAGGCAATACGAAGTATTAAAATTCAAGAAAATCGTAATAAAGTTCAAAAATTTCATGTTTCCTATTTTTGTTTTAAGGAGAGATCAGCAGTTTTTTTCTTTATGTAATTTTGTGTTAATAAAATGTATGGTGACTCATATTTTTTTTACTTTCATTTAAGGAGTATTACATTGTCTATTAAATACAATTTATTGCATTAACCTATCATTTTTAGTTTCCGAGATTTTTAACATTCTTTAAGTGACCCGGATTCATTGCTCTCGAGTGTAGTTTCGCCATGTCCTTAGCGCTTAGCTCAGAGACGGTTAATACTAGAAAGCTGTAATTTGGCATGGGTATACATATTAATCACGCCAACAAAGTGGTAAAATAAAATCACGAAAAATATTTTTTTTTTAGAGTAAGCCAGTTTTTTTGTTTTAATTTTTGATTGATTATAGATTTCGATGTTTTTGTGGGTAAATTGGCGTGTGCTAGCTGACATTATGGCAAATAATTTTATTTAATGTTTTTTGTTGAGTAATGTAAATTATTTTGCATAAGTACTATTGTATAGAATCATGTGTTTTTGTTTTTTTTCTCTAACTGAACAGACAGGAGTGCTACTGGGGAGTTTGTTGCGCCACTTCTTCTTTCCAGCTAAAGCACTAGGAAGTGGTGAAGGGTGGGCGTTTTTAGGGGACTGTCTTATGTAATTTTGACGTTCGAAAAGTGCTGATTCTTAGCCTAGTTTGAATAAATGACTTTTGAATTTTGGTTGTCAGACTTTTGGGATACTGACTACCCGTAAAGACTGTCAAAGATCTACGAATGACAGCCGAGCCTAACGGCTTAATGTACTTTCCGAGGCACGGAGAAGTTTCGATGTGTAATGGATGGACCCATCCACGGACCAACCGCGGAAAGCGTTGCTTAACCTTCGATCGACCCGTACGGCTGTTATTATTTAGCCACGAGCCCCTTGGACCGTTGACTGTTGTTTTTTTTATTTTTATTAAGTTACACACTTAGTGATACTTTATTCACATTACAATCTAGCCTATTAGCTAATAAGTAATTTAAATATAACATAAACTGCTAAGTAACTATAAGATTAAGAAGTCGTCCAATAACGTCTTTCTTATTCACTATAGGGGGAGACACTTGATTCACGTGTTCTTTATAACTGTTGGAATGATTGGAAAGTTAACGTTAGGCTATGGAGACAAAGCTTCCACATATTGGTATCTTTCTCTATCAATAAAGATCAGTAAGTTATACCTACTTAGTAGGTACCTAATTAAATAGACGTTTCATAGCAGCGAATGTGTTTATCCTGACTACATTACATAAACAGAGCTCATGAATCTCATAAATGCACCGATGACCTAATATCAGCGATAAGTCTATACAAATTCTGTTCATAAAGCAAACTATGTCAAAGTTAAGACTTTATTTATATCACCAGTACATCAGGGAGTAGTTTTTATAATCCAGCAGCCGCTAATCTGTGAGACAGCTTTAAGGCCAGATTTAAGTAAAACAATGTTCACACATGACGCATTTGAGTATGTACCACAACAGAAGGCCAGAATTCAAGGTCGTCTCATGATGAGTAAGACTCAGCAAGTGCTACTTCGAAGAATAAAAATTGACGGCAAAGAGATGCTGAAGATTTTTGTAAGATATTCAAAGGGTTAGAATCGATGCTGATGTTATCATTGGAAAAGGTGGTCTAAGATGTATGTATATGTCGCGGTAAGATGGTTAAAACCCTGATATTGTTATATTCCTATAGGGATATAGCTATATGCCGTAACATAATTATATGAAAATGGTTCATAATTTTCGGCGTGCCCTAATTTTGTTACTGCGACCAATCTCGACGAAGCGCTTGCCGGCCGCTGTCGCGGCACCGCTCGTTACGCTCGCGCGTTGTTGGTCACAGTTCTAAACTAACCTATTTGGTCGGAGTGCCCTAATATTATATTACTAGATCGTGCTCGTATCATAGTTATATTCTTAGTACGACAGTTATGAACCGATTTCATATAACTATATTACGGTACATAGCTATGTCCCTATAGGGATATAACAATATAAGGGTTTTAACCATCTTACTTAACCTAGGGATATAACTATACGTATATTACGCCTTTAACCATCTTTCATCTTACTGCTACCTTTAGATGCATAGCTTTATAAGTTTTTAATCTTTTTTTCAGTAGGTAGCCAGCATAATAGACAGTCAGGCTAACACCTTGGCAGGACTTAGCTGATCTTTTAAAACCGATGGTGCTTCTGTCCTAATTGGTATTTGGAAGTTCTGTTGCAGTCGATCGTTCTTCGTATACGAGTCGACAGGGCTGCTGATAATAAAGTAAAAAGCTTTGTCATCGAAGCCAAAGTTCAAGTTCAACGCCGCTTTGGTCCAAAATAATGATCTTGTAGAACAGCTTAGAAGAACCGTTAGTTGACTGAAGACACGTTTAGTACTTATTAGACAATTGTCATTAAACACAAAGATAATTATAATTATGTAATTGCAAGCGGGAACTTTGATGTTAAGTGCAAATGCCATGACTCCACTGTTACCTTCAAAGCTGCAATAAAATAAATTAACGTAAATTGTAACATTAAATGAATGATTCTCAATTAAGTTGTCTTGTTTGTACAACCTAAATGATTTACAGAGATTGGCAGCACTTAATACTTTCTACATCGAAATGGTTAAGTTACACTCTTACCTAAACCTAATCTAAGCTAATAATTACCACTTACAGATCACAATAATGCGAAGAAGAATTCTGCAACAGTATTATGTATTGTGTTAAAGTTAAAAAAATATTCCAAATTCTGTTAAAATAATGCGAGTTAGTCAAAAGTTTTTGTTCAGCATTCAGTGACTTATTTGCGATTAATGTTAAATATTCGTCCTCAAAAATTAAATCTAAGCTTATATTTGGTTAACAACTCTTTGCAACAATATCAACTACCATCAAACATTATACCAAACTAACGACGCCTACGCAGTCCAAATCGAGTGTGGTCAAACAGAACTGGCCACTAACATGGAGGTGTTGTATCGGCGAGGAAATCAAAGGCAGCGATCAATCTCGTGTCAAACTAATAATAAGTATGAATAGCACGTTAAATGTGAGTAATTATTGTCCATCAACACAATGATGCAACAAACAGGAGTACGTACTGCCCAAAATGTAAAGCCGGACGCAGTTTTGTTTTGAATTTGAGTAGGCCAAACATAGGAATAAAAATAAATATGAGCATAGGTATCAGCTTTTTGGGAAGCCCATAGATTCCTGTGATCATCGAAGCCTCTTTTTTCATTTCATTTCTAAAAGAAGGGTGCCGGTCCTCATTTTAATACATCAACTTCAAATGACTTCACCCTAAGTATCTGAGCCTTTACAGTTTAATATTGAGGTATTCCCCAAGGGTCTATATTGTGACCTGACATGCTTTCTTCAAGCTTAATTCGTTCAGTAATATAGTGTAGAACGGACGCTACTTGGTAACATTAAGGTAGAAATATAGATACGTAGGCTCTGGCGATATCAAGCGGGTGGTCTAATTGGTAACCCATAGTGCAAACGAGAATAAATACAACGTCACACTCATTTTATGAGATGCTTTGCATTTAACATACAAACAAGATGCAAAGTTGGTACTAAGTAACTAGTGTCGAACTAACTTGCAATAATAATGTATGTTTGTAGAGTCACGGCGACGTTGAGTTGTTTGAATATGTCCCTACAACTTACTGGCTACTGTTGACTGCTGGGCTATTAAAGACAAAGACTCGTATAGCTCAGTAGTTACACTATTGGCTGCTGTGTAAGTTCTCACGGGTTCAAGTCTTCGTTGTGGGAACCATTTCTGGGAACTTGCCTAAAGTCGGGGTGTTTTGTGCATGAGGGGTTAGGTAATTCCTCCTGGTAATATCAACCCCTATCAGCTGTTTTTGTCGAGGCTTTTTAGTCCATACAGCAAATTCTTACCAGAGATTCATAATTTGCTGAATATCACTAATTGATTTTGCTAACATCCTCCGACTTTCTCAGACGGAAGGATTTTTTCATAGTTATCAATTTAATTTTGTCTCCAAAGCGCAACAAGCCTTAACTTCTATTTGATATTATGTTACTCATTGCTTGTCGTATACGCTATATTTTTTGTCAAAGCTCTTTGCAGTTTCGTTAGTCATCGTTATTTGTATGCTAGAAATCTACCTTTTCCTAAATGGTCATAGGATTTTATTATAGCTATTAGAATTTTGCAGATTAGCATTTGTTTAAAGTGACTATGTTGTGGATATTAATCGCTGTTTTATTGGTTTTAGCTTCATTTTGTATTTAAAATCATTGAATGGTTGGAGGAAAACCAAACATAGTTTGAAGTGAATAGATTGACCTAAACTTATTATAATCAGAGAATAAATAAATGAGTAATAAAATAAATTAATATAATAACTAATACTGTTGCAAAAAATTAAAAATAAATAGACGGATAGGATATCATTTAAATATTTAGTAATAAGCTTCCTCTATCCTATTTATTAAAAATTTTGCTGTGCCCGACAGGGTCCATAGTTGTTTCATTTTATTTATTCCTACCACCTGTATGTGTACATTATGGATTGCACTAAAGATAAATTGAATTGAATTGAAGTGTCATCATGCAAAGAAGTAGCATCTACATATTAAATCAGTTCTTAGATTTAATCATTTCATCCGAAAGACGTCAAAATCTAGACATAGACACTAGATAAGGTACCTTACAGTACGATTAAGCATAATCTAACACAATATAAACAATTAAAATAATCGGGAATGCGTATCACCGGGCATTAAGCACAAATTCATTTAAACCTTTATGTAAATGAAGGCTATTTAATGAACAGTGGGGTATCATAGGAGCACTCGAGTGCACGATTAGGTGGCGCCGGTAAACAAAACTGTGGGGTTATAACTTAGAGTAATGACCTAATTTATCTGGACAGCAGTGGAATTTCTGGTTACCAGATTTTAAGAGAAAAGAAAGCCATTAACGTAAGTTTTCCACTCACGTAAGTTTTCTCGTATAATTGATTATACGAGCCACGTAAATGTTGTTTGTTCATATGCGCAAAATCGCACTGCCGCAATACCCAAATACCGAGCCCTAAAAGGAATAAAAAGTCTCGATGCATGGAAAGCTTTACAGGTAAAAAAGAGCTTTTGATGTGTGTAAAGGTGTTATGCTATTTATTATAAGAATTTATCATTTTATTGTATGTATAAAAATATATTTTGCTGATATAATTCAGCATTATTACCAAAACGCTCCATTCAAATCTTTCATTATTATTACAGCTTTATCTTAACGTTATCATGACTCAGCCACAAGCACTGAAAAGTCACATCACGTAACTTACAACAGAGCTTAAAAGAGAAAAACTTTCAAGTTCCAATACAACTCGAAGCAGCAATTAATTAAGTACACAAATTAAGAGTACTCAAAGTATAGCAACAAACATGTTGGTAAAGACAACACTAATAGCGTAACGGAAGCACACAGATCTAAGTGGTTGGGCAAACGTGCGCGTGCGCGCATTGTATGGTCGATGATAAAGCTCGCAATTTTAGTTGTCAGTCGGGAGCGTGCCGTGGATCGAGTCGGTCCTCCCTTTCGGTCGGCGCGGGAACCGTGCGCGTTTATCATCCATCCGGTCGTATCATCATCTACACACGAACCACTCTTGAACATCGAACAGTATTCTGGTTGCCCTCCTCAGAGGAATCCAGTGGCATGGTAATTTGTGATAATAATTCCATCAGGATAATGTTGATTTAATTTTGTTACGGACGGATCCTGGGTGTTTGCCGCCTATTGTCTCTTGAATAGAGCTAGAGATTGGTATTGTATTACGTAATGTGTATTAAAAAATATTTTTTTTTTTATATCTTGTTTAGTAATATTTAATTATTTTTTCATTAGGTCTGAAAATTTTAAAGCATGCAATTTGAATACAACCTAGCAGTTTTGAAAACTTTGCGAATTGAAATGAATTAGATTACATTTTGCAGATTCTTTCCGCAATTTTTTTTTAAATATTAGTCCAAGTAATTTCAAAGCTCCGCTCCACGCGGCGGGAACAATTTCAATCTTTGTTGAACTTATAAGTGAGTTACGATGACTTTTCCAGTTCCAACATAATTTTGCCATTAAAATCGGCATGATGCCTACATCCTCAGTTAATAGGGCCAGGGTTAAACGTTGGTCAGCGATGAGTCCCTTATCAGAGTAGGAACCGGCCGAAGGCTAGCCGATTTGCGCAATCGGCGGGAGCATATCACGTCCGACGCTAAATTCACTTGTGTGGGAATATCGCTCTCCATTTAATTGTCATATTTATTTGCTACGGCTTCTGTTTTGTACAAAGTACAGATTTATGATTAAAATCCCTCCATAATTGCCGTTTCCTACCGAAACAGCTATATATACTGTTTAAGCTCTTTATGTATTCGTATAAGAAACTTTCAGCCAGTACCATCGTTTCAATGGTCTGTTCTTTAAATACCCTTCAGGTCAGATAGCTGTCGAGCGTTGAGCTTATTGTTATGTTTTTACTAAGTTATTTAATGAATATGTGATGTATCAATTGGATATCTTCCTAGGATTTTTTCCATATATTGTAATTGATTCTCAATGCTCAGCTAGCAAAATTGGTGATCATAGGATGACGTTATCCGTACATACATGCTCCTACAGTCTGATGTCGGATTTCACGCCTTTTACGTGTTGTAATGTCAATGTAAATTTACACCTCTATTCTGCATTATACAGTATGTTCCGACGTGTTTAGCTGTAATGATTGTCATTTGCATAGCATCTCTGTTGGGTCCCAGGACCGGTCGGCATTGGCCCTACATTTAACAGCTAATTCCTCATTGTATTCGCGATTTTACAACCCGTCGTTATGAATTACAACTAGTACTTATCTGTCACTTTAAACGGTATTGTCGCCAGCGATAAAACGTTACGAGTTCTGTACTTATGTTATGTCATCATCAAATTGTTAATTCTGGATTTATGTCTTTTTATCGTTGGTCTTGACTATAGGAGTTTAGAAATGGCTTTTGCATTTCTTGTTTTAATCCCAAAGCTAATAAGTTCCTGTTGCATGAGGTTTTCAGAATTTTCCAGCTTCATGAATAGCAAAAAAAAATATGAAACCGATTATGCTTTTTGGTTTGTAAAAATTTTATCACATCAAATGGGTCTCATAGAATATAATATGTCATACGATCTTGTTTCAAGTTAAATTTCCATCCTAATTTCTTTGTAAGGTCAAAATTTTAAGTGAAGTCTTAATCCTTTTCAATAAGTGTAACCTACATTTGCACAATAAGAATTGTCTGCACAGCTGCACTGCAACTTGCTTTGACACAGTTTTGAGAGATGTCAGCACAACGGAAGGGGTCAGCTAGGACCGATGCCTGCCGGGGTCGCGGGAAAATCCGAAAGGGATACCGTGGCTCCTGGCATTGGAGGTACAGGCAACTGAAGGAACACGGGTGGGTTTTAATCAGTAAGAGTCTGACACGCCCACCCGCTCCGCCCAGAGCGGGAGAAGTTATTTGATAATTTCCCAACCTAAAAAAAAAAAAATCCTTTTCAATAAGGGTAACCTAAATTTGCACCATAAGAATTGTCTGCACAGCTGCACTGCAACTTGCTTTGACACAGTTTTAACATATGCCTCCGTTGGTTCTGTTTGTTTTTGGAATACTTCCATTATAAGGCGCATATTTGTTCATTAGTTGGTCAGATTTCGAGCACATGTTCGGATTTGTTATTTTCTAATGTGAATTAATGTCGCTGTGAACTTATACGGTTGGAGATGATGTCATCTTGCTGAAGTTTCTTTTTAGTAAATGTGGAGTCGTAAAGTGGTGTACATTTGGCATCTAACTGAGGATTTCAAAGACTGGAAATGAATAATTTTGTGTCGAATTGTATTTGATGGAGAAAATATTACAATTTACTTTGAAAAAGTTTTATTCACTTAAATTCTTTTCGTAAAACTTGGTGATAGTAAAATATTTTATCAATAGTGAAATTTTTTGGCAAACTTATTCCTAAATGGTAATTAGTCTAACAAAGCAGAGTTTTCGTTTATTTAAGGAATTCCTCAACCAAATACTTTGGTTATCTATTATCAGAGATCGTAATATAATTTTTATTTGGGCTTTTAAAATAAGATCATTAATGAAAATTTGCAAAAGAATTCTGGAAACAGAATTATGAAAAGTTGGTGTATTTCTGATATTGCAGACCAATTTAAATTCATAGCCTAACATTTTAAAAACAAGACAGAATTCAAAAATCAAGGATAACAAAATGTTTGTTCAAATTATGCTGCTATTTTTAAACTGCATATATATTCTCGGTTGAAAAGTTGCAAACGCAATACATTATTGTCTGTTTGCGTAGTTATTTATTCGTTCCAATTCGGATTTGTTTGAAAATTACTTTGATATTTTCGTTCAACTTTGCGTCTCAATTTTTCAAGGATCTTATCTAGATTTATTGATTCGTTCTGCATCTAACAATAAATTAACCCATATTAACTGAAAATATTTCTGTGTGCACTTTTTGCAAATGTATATTTTTTTAAGGATTAATTTAGATTTTGGAAAGATTTTGTTACCTACAGAAGTTGGATACCTCACAAAAAAATACCTTCTTTTGCTTCTTTAAACATTTTCTAATTATTTTTTTAAATCAAAAAAAGGTCAAAACGTAACTCAAATTGGCAATGTTTACCCCGAACAAATTAGCTTGATTGAATACGTGTGAATGTAGATGGGAACATCCGAATACTTCCGGCTCTTCGCCTTTTAGGACCAAAGTTTCCAAGTAGTTTCTCAAGTGTGCTCTCGCCCTTAGAGTCAATTAGGCGCGATATATTCCAAACTGTATCTGCATGTATGCAGGCGTGCCCAACATTCTGTCATCCTCATCACGCACTATTTGCGCTGTTACATATCAATACGCTGGAACAAATGTCTTTATTAGTGTTTATGATGTCCTTTATATTATCAGCACACACAAAAATTCATTTTTATTTTTAAAATGATTAATCCAGTCTTCTAAGCATATTTTCAGAAACTTTACTACCCTAACTTATATTATAAATGCGAAAGTGAGTTCTTTTGTTTGTCACGCATTCACACTAAAACGGCTGAACGGATTTGGATGTAATTGGGCACATGGGTAGACTATGACCTGGAGGAGGACATAGGATACCTTTCATCCTGATATCCCCACGGGATCAAGACTTATGCGGGTGAAACCGCGGGGCGCAGCTAGTACTACAATACAATATGTATAAAAACCCTGTCAAGGGGGATATAGGTACTGCAATAATACTACCAAAAAGTTTTTTTTAATTATTATTTTAAATAAAAAAGTTATTACTATATAAATTCACATTTTTGTCCCAAATTATCCCAAATCCATAAAAAATTAGAAAATTTTCAACAGGGTCATAAGTTATGACTTGTAGATACCCACTAAATGACGGCCGCCCGCGCCCCATGTAATAAACCCGGCAAAATTCCCCATTGAAAAAAAATTTGGCGAACTTTTTTTTTCTTTTTTCCTGAAAATTACTATATAAATAGACTTTTAGTAAGATACCTAACAAGACGCTCACGGATCGGACAAAGTTTTTTTTACATGTTGTAAAGCATTCCAAATATTCTTTCGCGGTTTTAAGTTACACTTATCTTCTTCATTTACTTTGCTTCAACTTTCCTTTACAACCAGCCAGCATTCTTGTTTGCAAAATCAATCGAGATTTTCGTTGTCTTTTCTTCCTGTAACGCCATCATATAAACACCATATTGACACAACAGCACATTTATTTCCAAACAAGCTCTCGAGAGCTATCTCCATTTCGCGAGTGCCTCACTAAGTGGCTCTTTGATCGTCCTGAAACGTACACCGGCGCCTGCGCTTCCTAGTCGACGCATGAATGGCCTCCTTATGATCGAAATAGGCTGATTTGTAATGTGGAGCCATTGCTTACAAGTTACGTGGCTGTTAGAGAGCTCAATCAGTATGATGATGGTGTTTAGATAGTGGTATATTTATTTTGTTTATGAATTTTACGACTTAAATCTGTAGTTTTATTTTCTTCTAAGATGCATTTATCGTTAATCGCTTTATGAGTAGTTTAATTAGAACCCCAAACGCTGTGTTATTAACTTATTATAATAGGTTCTTATAATTGCTAATATGTCCTCATCTACGTATGAATGAGTGTCTCCTAAGTGAGCGTCTCACTTATTCGTTTCATCTTATGGTTTGTGCAGTTTTCAGATCTTATTATAATTGGCTATTTAATCGTCATGGACCCTACTATTTCGATTAGTCAGTTCTTGACTTCTTTAAGGAATCAGATTACTCCAACAGTAGGTAATCCTAAAACATGTATTTGTTTCTCCTAATCCGTGGTCTCGTTCTAAATATAGAACAAAATGTTCGCATCATAACATAATCGCATGATCGATATTGAGCACGCCGTTCAAGTCGGAATCCGTACAAACTAATCTCTACAAAACTTAAGTGAGGTTATTTCACGCCTTATACTATTATTTTTTATTACCAAGCAGTTGTTTTCATGTTCTATGTAATAGTTATCTTTTTGTCTTCATTTTAGGCACCCATGAATGTCACTGAATATTTTACAGGGATCAAAGGACCAACTTTTCTAAATTAAAAAAATAAAAGTAATAAAAACTAAAACCCAACTATGAAAAAAAAGGCAACTAAAAAGGGAAAAACTTTTAAGATTTTTATTACTTTTATTTTTTCGATCAAGACGCTTTCAACTATACCTCATATTGTGTCAATTTAGAAGTTACGTGTTAACAGATGAATTATAACCCTCCTTTTTGCTTCGCCGAAGTCGGGTAAAAAGAAATGTAATTTGATTCTTTATTCTTTGATATGTCTTGATCGCAAAGCTAAGAAAAGACTTCAGCTTTGAAAAAACCGTTTAATTTCCTTTGTATAATGAATGAGCAATATCTTCGTTAATTGAATGCCAGTTTTCAACTCCATGTTTCTATGCAAGATAGGCACTAGGGCGGAGTGGCAGGTGAATTAAAACAGATTTACCTACGTATTTCATTGTGATTCAGGTCAAATCAAAATATTTGTAATTAATCTTTTGTTGGTCTTGATAAGAGGAAAAGTTTGATCAGAAACTATGCTATGTCTAAACAACGTATAAAATATGATCCGGAATTTGGGTCTGAGTGATTTTTTACGAAAACTTTCGGGGATTGGCATTTGTTTGGAATGTCTTCTGTTGTTGCAACAGGGAATTATTCTCAGAACTGATTAAAGTTTCGTCAAGTCGGTTCGGCGTTATACTTTTATTTTGATGCTAGTCTGAATTTATATCAAAGTGCACCTGGTTTTTTTGGCTATCTTCTAAGCTCGGTGTTGTAAAAATAAAAGCTAATCTCCTGTATGTACCTAATAACAATTATATTATTATTACCTATAAGTTTGTTCTAGTAAGTACCTATTCCCACCTATACCTATTAATGTTATTCACTCATAACGAGAAAAACAAATTAATTGGAACAGATAATTGGAAAAACAACAGTAAAATTTGTTCCAAAGTTATTGCTTCGAAGAAATTAATTTAAGAGCTGGTTTAGCTTTCTTTATTGTTAATAAGGCAATTAATATAATGTGTTGCCCAACTTGGGAGATTCGCTAATGGCTATAAAGGCACATCTTTGACCATCCTTTTTATTAATCTCGTCGTAGGGATACTACACCCTTGCATTGCAAGAAATTATTACTTTACCATAAATGGTATGTTCTAATGAATCACTAAAAGAAATGGCCTTGACCTAATTGTTTATCGCCGAAGCTAGCCCTAATGGGTCAGTTTCGTCATATTCGTGGTACTGACATGGAGCTGATAGTTCGCTTATCCGAACATGACCTCAGAGACCTTCCAGATATCGGTCAGAAGAAAAAACTTTTTTGTGTAAAAATCTCATACTGTCCCAAAATAGAATATCTACCGTTTTGTGCATTGTTTTCAGTTTAATTAAATGTAGCGTTGTGTCACTGAAAAAGGCAAATTTGAGATAATTACTGCAGTTCAGTAGAAGTTGTGATTGAGTTTTAAGAAAAGATATTATGTGTGATTGAGGGTTGTGATTTCGTCTTATTCATTCAGAATTTATTACCTAGACTATTTAGAGCATTATAGCGTATAGTCTTCGTTTTACTCTTTCCATAATTATGTTCACTGAACATCACCATTCTCCTGCCCTTATCCCAATTCATTTGTGGTCGGCGCAAGAAGTCTTCTTCTTCTTCTATGTTTCTCTATTAGTCGTCATCTCATTAGTCACCCCCTTTCTAGCCATATGTTCTTTGACACAGGTCATCCATCGTTTCTTTGGTGTTCCTCTACTCTTATCTTAAACCCATTCACGTTCATACCTACTCAAAACTTTCCGCACGACATTTGAACAACCTGTATAATTATACGGGTCAAAGCTAAAACCTATGGCACTCCAAACCGCTTCATCGGCGGAATTCAGATACCTTAAATTAATTAGTCCACGCGCTCTAATTAAGATTAGTGTCACGCATTCTTGTTCCAATAGTGTTGTGCCGTCGCTCGCGCTGTTTACCTGAGCGATCAATCAACGTGATTGATACTCGTCGTGGTCTTTAAACCTTTATTTTGCAACATAATGAGGTTAATCTTATCGAGTTTGTGTTAGTTTTTGTGAGGTGCTTCAGTGTTTCCTTTAAGGTTGGTTACGACATGCATTTTTTTTTCTTTTATGTGTTAGTCTTCATGTTCCTTTGAATGTACCTACACGTCAGTTGAAAATTGCCGATTAGGTTAAACAAACATGGTATCTTACAAGTTTAAGTAAAAGGACCAACATTTTTCAGACATAAATCTTTCACCAAAGCCAGATTATTATAGGTAAATGTATTGAAAAATATAGACAGAAAAGACAGACCGGTAGAGTTACAATAATTTATTACTAGCTGAATAATTTTTAATGTTTACATTAGTATCGTTGTCTACAAAATGGTTGTATTTAATTATATTTTGTAATTTATCTTTACATTAATACAATCCACTTCCGAAATATTGTACAGAAATGTATGGTTCGAAATTTATTATTAATAATAATGTCGATTTTGTAAAATTAATAAAGTAATGTAATAATAATAATATAATGTGTTACAGTGATTTTTATATTTAGAAACAAGCAGCATATCAAAATATTTCAGTAACTATACGAAAAACTGAATGGTGATATTTATTTAAATTAATTTATATTTAATATACAGGGAATAATAATAATATGGAAGAAAAAGGCATGTTGCGCCGACCCCAAATAAATTGGGGTAAGGACAAGAGAATGATGATTCAGGGACCCATTTAATTACTGCATTAGGTACCTACTTAAATAATAAGCTTAAAAGCTAAATGCATGTTACATCACAGCTACTTAAACTAAGCATAGAAACAGTTACTCAAAGCTGCGCAGTGCGTAACATCGAGTATTTCGATTGATCATCGATTATGGATCGATCAATCACTCGATTCAATGTCAAATGTTTTGGCGCCTAGCTGTCTGCATGCAGGCGAGGTCATTGAACTCACTTTATGGCTAGTAGACTAACGATCACGCTTTATTGTGAACATTTTGAATTATTTATAGTTTTGTTAGTTTTGGACACGTTACGTCATTATTATTGACGCTGTTATTAACATTTCTTTTATGAAGACGTTCTGATAGGGTACTTGATAAAGTAGTAATAAAGGAAGCCAGCTTTCTGCGATCTATGTTTTGCTTTTGGATTGGCTGGCTAAAGCGTCATCAGCGTCACCAAGGACCAACAAAGTGTTGAATTCCTGTTGTGGAACTTAGGACCACAATCTGTGTACGCGCGCCACAGTCCAACATCTAAGGATTATCATTTTAGATCAATAACTTATCATCGAGCATAAAAGGATACTTAGGAACGTTTATTACCGCATTCCATAACCAACCAATAAATTATTTAGTACAATCAATTAACTAAAGTTACCATTATAGTATACGGGTTATAATTAATTATTGTTCTCTCGAAGCTGGTATAATTAAGTATTTTAATTAATGGCCAGGCTCTGTACCGGCTGTGGACCACCCTCTTGATGGAAAAATGCCGACGAATAAGCTATTACGTAATTTTGTAGTGCTTTCGAATGACAGAATTTTACATAATATTAAAGAAGACACAAATACAACATTATATTTTTATTACATCCCTACTAAAAAGTTCAAATAAGTCAGTAAGCATATCAGAGGTAGGAGTAACAGTTGTTTTGGTAATATTTTAAGAAAATTAAAAATAATTTGTTGCTGTTGACGTTTGCAGCAGTAATTTTATTTTATTCAATGCCTTCGAGTTTATCAAAGGACTGTAGGGATTACCGCAGGCTTCAGTAGAACGTGACATAAACGGCTTATAGAAAAGCGTCCTTCATGCTTTATTGCGTAAATAAATCAACGGACAAGATTATTATTTATTTACCTGTGACTGAACTTAAGTTACGCGTAGACGTATTATTATGCTTTCATCACATTCATCGTATCAATTAAATTATTTATCAGCCCCGGGTTACTAGAGTCTCTTTTATTGGTCACTCTACCAGACCTTTATTGGTAACTCACCCACAATACTTACTCATTTGCCACAACTACAGTCTTGAGATAACACCGTTTATCACCGTCGTTCCACTGTAAATGCTTTGCAATTTGCAGTTGCCTTGAAGCACACACGATATTTTTTCTTCCAATAAGTATTTGCTCTCGGAGAATATTTTAGAAACCCAACTACTATGACTTGGTGTTCCACAGGGAAGCGTGCTGCGTCCCACTCTGATATTATTATCTTTATTTAAAATTGATCTTTTTGTAAACTTCCATCAAATTAATAACTGTTCCAGCAACACTTTAAAGATCATACAAGCAAGTTAACTTAAACAATCTAACTGCGTCGCCATCAGTTGAGTTTGTTTGTTGCATCGGATCGTTAGAAGACGGCGCGGGCGCAGTCAGTGGCGTGCGTTAATAACCCCTCAATTGGGGGCACTCGCTCGCCTTTAAGGAACGGTTGAAAGGCATAGGTGGAAGCGATTTTCTTCTATAAAATGTTTGCTTTGATTGTAATTGAAAAGAATGTATCAGAATGGGTCAAAAAGCAATTTAGAGTAGTTTTCTTAAAAAGTGTTTAATATCAAATTGTTATAAAAATTAGCTTTTATTACTCTTTCTAATTATCTTCTTATTAAGTAGGTAACTTTTTACACAATTTAAGTAATTTGACTTTGCTTGCTTGATGTTATCTTATTTACAAAAAAAAAAAAATACAAAAAGTTTATTATCAAAGGAAAAGTTGAAAGTGATCTTACATAGATACAATTACGAGATACATCACAATGTTTTGGTTTGACCGTTGACCCCCAAACTAAGCAGGGCTTGTATCTTGGGGGTCGGAGTGCGATTGAGCAGAAAGAAATATGTCAGATTACAGGGCTAGTTTAGTAAAGCGGGTATTATGTTGTATGAGTTTTTGTATGTGTTTGTGTGAGTGTCTGTGAGTGTCTGTGGGGGTGAAAGTGTGAGAGAGGGATGTTGTTTTCTGGCACTTTGGCTTGTCAATAAACATTATAGAAATGATTCTGTTTCGGTGTAAGTTAGTTCCAGAAGCCATTTCTTTAGTACACTTTTGAGGCGAGCGGTTACCAAATCTTTGATGTTCAGTGATTTGCAAACCTTGTTGTATGTATTTAATTCAGTTCATTTATTTTTTCTCTTCTTTTAAACTTATAAAGAGAAAAGATTTGTTTTTTGTATTTATTTATTTAAACTTTTCACACTCAAAAAAGTACAAAGGCGGACTTAATGCCTTAGGCATTCTCTACCAGTCATGTTTGAATGTTACGCTTTTACGCTAAAACAGTTAAACGGATTTAAATGAAATTTGGCACACGGGTAGACCATGATCTAGGTTAGGACGTACAATATCATTCATCCCGATATTATCACGGAATCGAGACTTATGAGGGTGAAACTGCGGGGCGCAACTAGTTTATTAACAAAGGTTTACCAACAGCTGCTGTATACAATTTATCATAAGTATAGGTAACGATTAGCCTTGGATTTACACAGTCGCCGCTTACAATTCTTAAATATAAGTGTCACATCTTTCAAATCAGTTTCATTTGTAGACCGTACTTCATCGAAACCGCTATCACTCACACATTGGTCCTCACTCCTCACTATATTGATCTAAGCGCGTGCCGACGTTTCCTCCCGACCGTAGAGCTAGACGCATCATCGTTGATCATTGCGTTTGTTGACCGTACACACTATTTGCGTGACACTTGACACTGATTGGGTGATGGTTTGATTCCAACCTGCTCAAGGACGAAGGTTAAGCATGGGAAAGTTGAATAATTATTTCGGAAAGAATAATATTGTGTGCAAACCTTTTAATAGCAGTGTGAATGAGGAAATTTAATAGTCTATGGATTTATCTTGGTTTTGAAATGTTCGTTAACTAATACTACTAGCAGATATATTTAGTGGATCTCCATTGCAATATCTGATTAGTTAGTAAGTGGTCTACCAAAACAGTTCCACAATCTTGTTTTGAAGATTTTGCCCCCACCTTTTCTTTCACCACTTTTATTGCAATGGACATTATCATAAGGTGGTCTTAGGTTCCGCGCTCACAAAACTATTTGGCAAAGTAACAATTCAGATATGCTAAAGGGCCAGAAACTGTATACATTAAATTGTAGTAAAACACGTATTTAACCCGGTCATCGGTCAGAATTCGTTCTGTCTCCATTGAAATTAATTATGGTCATAACTTAAGACGCTATTTAGCATATCAAGGTGTGGTTGGGCATTGTCATACATTGGTGCTAACAGCCAATTGTGATCAGAATCAGCATAAATCGGTCGTACTAATAAGTGAACCTAATAACGGACGCAATTCTGAGAAATTTTATGAACATGTAAGTTTGAAATTGCACAATGGAAGCTGTGTGTGGTCTAGGAGAAGAAAGGACCACACCTGTTCTACGTGTAGGGTTGTGATTGTTGAGATGTACCAACTAAGATGTTCGTTTGAATTAACTGTGTGCAAAAAACCTGGAATTTTATGAGATCGGTGTGTAAACTGATTAAAACTTACCTTTCAAGTTTTCTTAGACTGTTAAATACACAATTATGAATTATCGACGTCACCATGGTTGTCATTAAGTTAATTTTGTCTTTCTGTATCTCAGCCTGAATTCTATGTAGCAGAATTACACCTGACTCATTAACAGCACTTAATTAACCATTTGTTTGAATCAAATATCACCAAAATTGTTTAGGATCTTCCCTATCCACATACTTATCGTGTTTTATTTATTTAAATCACAATGTAATGTGAAAGTTCATTTGTGTCCATTCAGGATATATTGAAGAGAGTCATGTTTGCTTAGGATACAATTGATTTGACGGGAGTGTATGTGGGTCAGCATCTAACGGTACTCATCAAGGATCGGTAAATCACGAGCGTTTGAATCGGAGAGTAATTTGAAACGATGAGCTTAATTGAAATAGTACATAATTAGATGCTATAGAAGTAATGCTTGATGAAATTAAAGGATTATGTATTCGTTGATTATGTTTATTAGAAATAACATTCGTGTTTTCGTAGTTTCCCTAACGAAGTAAAACGAGTATGAGATACCTTTTTTGAAAGTACATCAATAGAAATTCTTGACGGGTATGGTATTTTTTCTAAGGACCAATTTTTGACTTCTTTGCCACTAAAGACCTATTTTAATATATTCACGGAAAAGCCGGGTTTTCTATTTTTTGACTCGTGTATATATATTGTTTTAATAAACAACATCCGAATGTCGCGTAAAATTCGTCACATTTGATTAGTATGATATCCAGTGTGTGGCCGGCAAATGGCCATGTAGTAAGTAAGGAAGACGGTGTCGTGGGCGGCGGCATTCACGCTGCGTGACTCATGCCATTGATGGGCGCCCAACTTTGACTCGTTCCTGTCCACTCAGTACAATGCCACCTAACACTAACTGGGATCACGATACTGATGACATACACAAACATAGTTTCACGACATATGTACCAAATCAGAGCAAATTCAAAAGTAACGCTGTTTTTGAAGAAGTAGGAGCTGAAAAAGGTGTGTAAAGAATTCAGGTTCTTAGCACATAGTGTTCCATAGTTTAATCGTATACCAAATAAGACAATGATGTTATCTACTACATGCAGATAAGAGTCAGTCCTGGGAAAAAAGTGAAAGAATCTGGCTGACTCTAGAAACAGACACTCTTGGTCTGTTTCTAGAGTCTTTTAAGACATTATATTCTGTCTCTAAGGACCAAGTTCTATACTTCTTGCAAGAATTGGTTCTTGGCAAAGCAAATTATGATAATAAAGAAACAACAGTACCTACTTAAAAGGGACAATTTGTTCACAAAAGGTTCTTTTGTAAGCATCAATAGATGTGGAGCATCAAACAATGAAGATACTGAGTTACTTGCCACCGATTCATTCATTGACAGTACGACTTTACAATTTAGTCCACAACTAACGTAAGGTTGTTGCTTTTACTAACAAGTGACGTCATTTGTAGAACAAAGCCGATGAAGAATTTTTACTAATTATAGCTACAGATTGTGATTGTGATGCGTGCGCGGTCGACGGCCCTCGTTATCATTTCGGCACAGATTGCTTGATCCCTCCCGCCCCGCTCCTCCCGCCATCTATGTGCCGTGTGCGGTGCTTGCTCCTCTTTCGTTGTGCTCGCTGTCTTTTTCTATCCAAAAAGGTTTTTACTTTTTAGTTTTCTGTAGTAAACAAGGAACCCTTATAGTTTCGCCATGTCCACCTGTCTGTCTGTGCGCGGCTTAGCTCAGAGACGGTTAGTACTAGAAAGCTGTAATTTGGCATATGTATACATATTAATCATGCCGACAAAGTGGTAAAATAAAATTAAGAAAAATATTTTTTTTTAGGGTACCTCCTCCCCTACACGTAAAGTGGGTTCTCCCATACATTCCGTATGGGAGAACGTGTTTTTCAACTACAATGTTAAGTTTGTTCTTGGGATAAATTCATCCCAACTTCGGAACCCTTCGTTATGCGTGGTCCGACACGCACTTGGCCGGTTTTAGTATTATAACTTGTATTTTTTTTGGTCTTGTCTCAATAGTTCTTTGGAAATAGCTTTTGATCTAAATTGGGTTTGAAATAAGAACTCTACGGGGTTTAATGATTATTTCTTTATTGTGTAATTTTTAGTGACTGTCATAATTTGTATAATTGTATAATTTTTAGTGACTGTCATAATTTATGCAATAGTACCTGGGTGACTGAGCTCTGCTCTGGTGAAAATAGAGAATGCTCACAATAGGGAAAGTACCTAACAATAAGGAAAGTTCATAGGTACTAATTCCATGCTGCAATGGTAGTACATACTAATTCCATACTGCCATGATAGGAGGTAGTTACTAATTCCATGCTGCCATTTATATTTATTCTTATTCTAAACTTTGGGCGACTGAGCTCTGCTAGGGTGAAAATACGGGGAAAACGCATTTTCCCATATATGAGACCTAGCTAAGTCGATTTTTTGCCCACGTAAACCCCTATATTGCGATTTTCATCGAAATCGTTAGCCTTTTCGAGAACGTGATTACAAATATATAATTATATATGTATACAAATATTGCTCGTTGAATTAATAATAATATTAATATATTTATTAATATTGAATCCTATACTATTAAGTATAGGATTCAATATTAGTAGTGACTAGATACGACTATAGTCCGAAACTAAATACATAATACTGAAATTTCTTTAATTATAAATGTTAAAACTGTGACTTTTATAGGTTAGGCACCTAATTAGAAAACCTAAACCTTTGTACTTTTACATGTTTTAAATGAGTTGTTGGATGAGAATAGTTAAAAGCTCGAGAAAATAAAGGTTCTGATAATGATAAAAAATAACCTAATTTGCACAGCAATTTTAATTGAATGTGTCAGTCACTAATGAATGACCGATATTACATTTGCTGAAATCCGTTTAAATTAATTAAATGTCCAATATTTTATTTTAAGTACATGTATGTAGATAACGATGTTAACCTACATCATTGAGATTGTTTTTTAAATGTTCTCATCACTAGGTAATAAAATTAATATAATATAACATCACGCCCGTATTCCTCAAAGGATTAGGCAGAGGTGTACCTATAGTACACCCACATTTCGCCAGTTATGTTTGAGTCCCATGTGATAGGCGACGAGCCTGTTGCCATCAACCAGGCACAAATCTCGACTCTAGGTTGCTACTGAGAAATTCCAGATGAATAAATCCAATAACACTTTGGCCGACCTGGGAATCGAACCCAGGACCTCATGCTAAGCATTAGCGTTTGCGACAACTAGACCAACGAGCCAACTAGTGGCGGTTACACCATCGTCAACTGAATCTTTTGAAAAATAAAATAAAATCTATTTCGTAGTACTTATCCCAAAAGTATTTTTTATAATATTGAATTTCAGTATCTACCGTTGTAATATTCTTCATGAAACACCGAATTTAATTTAATCATTTTTTATCGCTAGCTTTTAGGTAGAACAAGTGTATCTAAAAATGTTTTTGGCACTGACATCAGAATGTGCTTTTATTGTGTAAACACTCAATTATCAATGCAGTTACCGATAAGAATGTACCGCGTAATCTTTGCCCCAATTACTGTTTGTTTATTAAGATTTTATAAGGTTACCGTATTGAAGGCTTGACACTTTAGTAATTTTATTATACGTTATATAATTATTACTACGTTATTTATTTTTAAACGTTGCTAATAACTAATGTTTGGCGATATCTTATCCGTGTTAGGACTTATCTTATTTTTATACTCGTGCAGTATTACGTGGCGATAAATTAACTATTGTGATTCGTTACTATTTTTTCATGAACTGTTTATGATAAGGAATGTTCATTCATTACCTCTTTTAATTGATAACTAATGTATATAAGTTTATTATTTATAAAAGTTTAATTTGATCTCATTTAAGCGGCTTAATAGGCCCCAGGATCCGAACACAAGGGCAAGAAAATAGAGTCAACGATCTGTGAGTGACCCACCTAAGAAGTCATCACATGCTAAGCAGCTGATGACTTTAATCCTTCCTCCAAAATGTATAAATAAGACCATATAATTTCGTTTTTCCAGGGTGATGGTTCCAAGATGACAATGTGGCGGCTCGTGGCGGCAGTGGTAGTGCTGTGCGCGTACGCACACGTCGCTGCGGGCGATGCGCGCTCCCCGCAGCCCACGCGCCCGCCGCGTCTGTGGCCTCGCGCGCCACGCACGCTCTCAGAGCGGAAACCCAACCAGTTCGTAGGGTAAGTTGGAACAGCAAAATTTGATGATGGTGACGATCGGGAACAACTAAGGTGTCGCCTTAGGTGGTAGAAGGTTTGGCGATTAATAAACGGTGGAATCGACATAATTGTCTAAGTTAGTCTATTCGTTTCTGGTAGCAGTAAGTCCTCTATAGGTCTAGAACTAATTTCTAAACTCAGAAAATTGGAATTGGAACATTATGTCCAACCTGACCAACAACTATGGCGATGAGAGTACTAAAAGCTGAAGCAAAGTAATCAACCACTTTGGTCCTTCGATCCAAATTATAATTCGTGATTTGAAATAGAACCACAGTCATTTACCAAGTGGTTGCATTTTAATTACTGTCCATTAATTCAATAACACCCTAATTTATTGTCAGTATTTGTTTGTCAGTGTCTTAAACATAGCTGAATCACCATAAAATATTGTAAACGGAAAAATCAATCGCGCTAACCATCAAAGTAAAAGAATGTGATGTAAATACATTCTAATCGGAGGTGCATCGTTCGCCGGTCCTTGGAACCGTACGTGAAGCGCATGCGTCTGTCGCTCTGATACAAATCTCGGTAGTTCACACTCTACAGTTTTATAATCGTATGCGCTATTCCCATCTTTAAGCGTTACACGTTTTACATACATTTATTCTTTAACTTCATTTGTTGTAAGCTCAGTTACTGATTGTGGGGTCCTTCTTTTCATCCTGCGGGTCAACGAAAAAGTTACTTTAACGTGATTACATCCTAACTGTTGCATATAGTGCATGTATTTTTTTAAGTACTGTTACTTATTATCACTGCTGTTAGAAATTTGAGTAAAGCTTTTGACCACGTCATCTGTTATTATTTTATCAAAATTCCTAAGAGGTCATAGGTAGTATCGCTACAGCCTTTTAAATTCTGATTCATGTGTTACTAAGAAAAACAAAAGCCAAAGCCAAGCTTCAAATTCTTAATTATCTTAAAGCTCCAGATACAGGATAAGGCGATTAGAAGTTAAAATATTACGAAAGATGATGGAAATGAAAGAAACAGAACCTCTTTCTTCTAAAATTTGCTATAAAGAGCCCAGTAACATAATACATAATATGATGTGTAGTACTCATACCGTGGGCGGCGGCGCGTAGGTGATTTTCACGCTTATAATTTCGGGAGTCGGGCAGAGGGCAATAGCGGAACCGACGACGAGTTCACTGGGACAGGCTGTGACGAAGCGGGTTTAGATACCAAGGTCGTGGATGCAATCAACAAATGCAAGGATGATAGTGACAGAAGCGAATTTGGTAAATTCCTGTTAGTTATTGTAGACGCAAAGGAAATTGGTGGAGGTCAAGATAAAACTACTGTAATAGCACTACATGAAATAAGCTAATTGTAGTTTTAAAGTACTGAAGAAAATATTGTTGGTAATAACATATCATGAACATCGTAGAAATGTTGTTATAGAAACAGGGATGACATTAGCAGAGGTTAGCTATAACGCGGTTAAATGGTTAAACAACATTATCTGCGCTAAGATTATAAATTACTAATCAATGGATAGTACCGCTCATATTAGTATTGCTGTGATAATATTATGACATAACGATGAGGTAACTATTACTTGGTATGTCGGACACGCAAAAAATATTTAAATTTAATTCTGTTTGATATGACAGTAGCGTAGTTGTGATAATATTGTTATTAAGAAAAACTGTTATCCTGTTTTATTCCGGAACGATTTCTATCACACTTAATTAATATTACCTTTAAAAAAAACGTAGTCAAATATAAATCAATATACATATTATTAAAAATGAATTGTTTAAATGACCGCAATGCTCTTGAATGATAAGCTAATATTTAGCAAAACAGTGATAATAAATAATTAAGTGCAGTACTGCACTAAATCTTGATTTCGATACAAGGTTTTGAGTGTAAGGACTAACGCGATACTCTCTGACCCTAGAACAAATTAGTCTAGTTTAACCAAGCGGGGAGAATCTATTCGGTACAACTTAGATACGGTCGTACATGAAGCAAGGTTATTGGGATCAGTCATAAGCTCCTCTATTAGTGTTGCGTAATTTTGTACAAAGACATTTTTATTTCTAATTGACCGATGAAGATGAGTTTCACATTCAATAGAGCTTCTGTTTCTTCAAAAACGTTGTTCATATTGTTGGTTGTAATTATTGTTGGTTAATTATCAAGTTGCGTATAGAAGAACCATTCCAAGTCCTTTGGTACGCCTTGTCGGTGGGTAGGTATACATTTTTACGTTATTTTGGTTACGTCCGGTTTCTTATATATTGCTTAGATATAGGGAAATCAGTGAGTGTGTTAGAAATGGTCATCAAGCGTAGAGAAAAGGCCTGTTCGTAGGATACAAAGTCGGTGAAGAACTAGCAAATTCTAAACAACTCCATTATATTCAAACAGTAGAATTAGAAAAACATACTGTGAACGTATTTACAATGACTTAGATAATAAATCAGGCTTAAACAACACCTGTCTGACTTTAATGAGCGCTTCGTTAGTTGTCATACAGAAGCAGCTGAAATCTGCATTGTAGATCCGAAGGTAACATTTTATGAGCTTTTAGGTGGCCTCCGTGCTTCGAGTATTTCGTACTTCTTGTTCGATAGTTTGCAAGTGCAAAAAGGTGGTTTCTTAGACTGTAGTTCCGAATAAATAGGTCAAACCACCTTTTCTCATTTCGTGATTATTACAAAAAGCTACGAAACGAAATTATATGAAGTACATATCCTAGGTTGCTTTCACAAACTTGTGACTACAGAGTCTTGTATAATGAAATAAGATTCATAAGATAATAAATGTGTAAGAGCCGTTGACCAGTCACCTGGCTTAGGTAGAGAAAAGATCGCGCTTCTATCTGTGCTCCTGTCTAAAAAACAAGCTTTTAATATTGTGTTTGTTGCAGCCCTCACGTATGCCGATCTCGCAACAGCACGCATTGCTGTCCCGGATGGACGTCGCGGCCAAATTCATTACTTTGTATAGTCCGTAAGTTTATTTTTACTTTTTGTTAAACCGAAAATTATTATATTTACTTTCCCTGAGACATGAGGAATGGACAAGGGGGAACGATGAGAAAGCGACTACTGAGCAATGAGGTCCTGGGTTCGATTTCTAGAAAGCACAAAGTTTTGAATGTCTCATTAGCAGCCCAGTGAGTTTGGGTTTGTGCCCGGCTCGGCTTACAAGGGACTTAAACAAAACTGCCGAAATATGGGTGTACCTGTCTGCCCCATCAGGGCATATAGGCGAGATGGTGTTATATTATGTGTTGTATAATTAATTTAATGTATAATTTTCAGCTTTATGCCGCCCTGACTGCGGTTCCCCGGGCGCATGCGTGGCCCCCAACATGTGTCGTTGCGCAACAGGAGTCGAGGCGCCCTCTTGCGGCGGTGGTGGTCTTTACCCGTATCCAGGTAAGAACATTAAGAAAAATAAGCTTATAATTTATTATGGTTGAAGAAAGCCACAAATATAACATTGCCAACAATCAAATTAGGTTATTTTGTGAACATATTTTAATAAGCTACACACAAGATGTTAATAATTATTAAAACACAGAATCTGTCTTTGAACTCGTGAGCAGATTGCCCAGCTACACCAATGACATTATGAACTCATAAAATCATTGATCTACACTATACGATTTTGTGATGTAAATATTTATTTGAGGGTAGAATATTAATTGTGATGTTTTATTCGATTGCAGTACGAACGCCGGGTGGTTGTCGTCGAATCTGTATGAACGGTGGTACTTGTTCAAACGGCACTTGCTCCTGCGCACCCGGTTGGAGTGGTGAATTTTGTACTGAACGTAAGTAAAACTATAGAAATAATGTTTCTGTCAGCAGTACCTAGTCAAGGTATAGTCAGCAACGGAGGTCAGATAGATATAAACTACCTATAACTTCATTTCACATTTTTTTTAATTTTATGGTGTGAATTAATTGAAGAACTTAAGTGCTATGTGACCAATACGCACTGGGCCCGCGTGTTAGATTACAGCCCACTCCCTCTCAAAGCGAGGCCGCTGTGTCCCAGCAGTGGGAACATTACAGGCTGATTATGTTATGATGTGTATCTGAGTTACGGTGTAATCTAAATAATTTAGAAAAAAGGTAAAGATTTCAAGGTAAAATTTTCTAGATTCTTACCGAGCTTTTGCCTAGGTCTTCCCTTGCCTAGCTTTTGTGAAGTCCAAATAACAAAATACATATGTTGTTTATTTCCAGCAATATGTCGGGAACCTTGTCTACACGGCGGCAGATGTATAGCCCCGGATAGATGTGTCTGTTTCCACGGGCTATCAGGCACGAGGTGTGAGATCGACAGACGAACTGGTAACTTTTAATTATGTAAAAACCAAAGAACTTTTCCATCAGATAATGAAAAGACAAACAGTCAACTGTCAACCACAAAACCTATACTTTCTTGGTATGATCCCTGAAGAAAGAAAAATAGTATAATCTGCACAAATCAAACGCACATTACAAATATAATAAATAATACAGTGCACGGTGTGTACTGAAGAGCTAGTTACAAGGATGCAGGTTGTATCTGGCCAAAAAATAAAAATGCGTTTTGTCAACTAATGTCAATAAAGACGACATCAAAGAATCTTGAATGATATTCAAAATATTTGATAATATTTAAATCTAGGGCTTAAATTCTTCCTACATTTTTTGGTGCTCTTTTCCAGGACCTTGTTATACGGACACCAGAGGAGCTCTGTGCACTGGGGCTCTGGAAGGCGTGGTGTGCACGAAGCAGCTGTGCTGTGCCACCGTCGGCGTCGCTTGGGGTCATCCCTGCGAGCGTTGTGGGGACCTCGACTGTCAGCAGGGACATCTGAGAAACTTGGCTACTAAAGAGTGCCAGGTAAGGATACGGTTGTAAAAGGGTTTCAGTTGCGCTTTTGTTGGATTAAGTATGAATATTTAGATTTGAATGATTGATTGGGTGCCAGTTGATTTGAGAACTGCCATTGCATACAATTAAGTAACAGTAAAAAATTAACACGCACTATCATTTATGTCAGTCATCGATTTACATCGAATGTCAGTCCATATATGATATTTCTGTGTTTTTCTTTTGTTTGTGTGATCAGTCCTGAATGTCCTGTGCGAGTCGTAATAAATACTTTTTCATTATGACTTTGTTCTCTTATGTTGCCAATTCAGTTTCTTTGACTAACAAGTTTATCACCTCTGCAACCAGCAATCCTTGTTGTTATGGAATTTGTTTTAAAATAAAGCTTTTCCTATCTCCAGGATATAGACGAATGTGCAGCAGTCCCTGGCCTCTGTCAGGGAGGTCGGTGCATCAACTCCATCGGCTCGTTCTCCTGCGAGTGTCCCCCGGGTCAGAGGAGACACAGAGTCACCAACAACTGTGAGGATATCGACGAATGTGAGGATCCTGATATTTGTCCTGTGAGTAACGTTTTAATCAGATCAAATTTATTTCGGTGAATATTTGTCGAATATAATACATATTTACATAATTTAAAAAGCTAACAGTCAGCAAAATAATAACATGTACAAGTATATCAAAAGAAGGGGAAATAATCATAAGGCATATTTTGAACTATCGTGTAAATTTTTGGTAATTTCAACTGGTGAAGAATTTTAAACCATGTAAAACTTATATGGGTATAATGCAAATTTTCTTCTTGGGTACTTAGGCCTTTTTAGACTAGTTAGGTCCAGTGGGTGGCCAAGTATTAACGTACTTTTAGCTAGCTTTTACGCTATTAAGCAGTGACAGCGGCCTTCGTTAGATTGTACATATAATGGTATAAAATAAATGACTATAATGTTAATAATATTTTTTCTGTTTACAGAACGGCAAATGTGTAAACACAGAAGGCGACTACTACTGTCTCTGCAACCCACACTTCATTCCCAGTCCAGATAAGAAATTCTGTATAGGTAATTTTCATGACTTTCTTTAGATTTCAACCTTTCGAACTAACTTACTTGTTGCTTAATACTAGAGTAATAATGTTAACTAAGTACACCTTATGTTTTTAACCAAATTTTTTTGGACGCGTTACCTACACGACAAAACAAGTTGGTATTTTCTCTGTGGTCATTCATGTTGTACAAAATAAATATGTCTTCATCTTTATTTTGAGAAGATTTCAATTTAATTAATTCTTTGTGTGTCTGATACAGATGGCCGAGTAGGTAGTTGTTTCACGTACATGAGCGAGACTGGGGAGTGTGCTGACCGGCTGCCGATGCCGCTATCGAACCGCGACTGTTGCTGCGGATACAACATGGGACGAGCCTGGGGAGACATGTGCACACCCTGCCCTCCTAGAGGATCTAGTGAGTATTGGATAAGAATATACATCTTTATGGCCTCACTATTTAGATGAATATGAAAAAAAACCCGGAAAATGAGATGATATCAGTGAACTGCCAAAGGAAACGTATTTTCGACCTCCCTAAGGTTGCATGTCACTTGCACCACGTAAAACGTCAAGGTTTATTTTGGCTTCAAGACCAATGTGATACCTAGGTAGTGCCAACCTTAGTGCAGATTCAATTTATGACTGACTGGTTGACTGGTAGAAAATGCCTATGGCATTAAGTCCCCTCTGTACATTTGTGTGCTTAAAGTGTTAAATAAATAAATAAATTTATTGGGAGTTTTTCTTTAAAGTGATAAAACAATGACGAGGTCACACATATCATTTCCATACTACATTATCCAAACAAAATTATTAACGTTGAATGTTTTCCAGCTGAATGGACTCATCTCTGTGGTGGTGGTGTGATCCCTCCAAACTGGCGCCGCAACGTGACTGGTGGCGGAGGAGACGAAGAAGGGGGAGGAGGTGGCTCATACGAACCACCAGCGATAGCCAAGATCAATGAGTGCATGCTCAGAAACGGTATCTGTGGACTTGGAACTTGCGTGGACAAGGATAAAGGGTGAGCTCATCATCTATATCTATACATATTATAAATTAGAGTCGCCTTTCATGTCTGTCAGTGTGACCGCGTTGTTCTTGTGAACTATGCAACAGATTTTGGTGCGGTTTGCACCATCATTCACAAAATGTATTTGTAAGGAAGCTGAGGCCTTTGGTCTGCATTGGGATATTGTAGGCTGAATTATTTATTTATTAAACTTAATAAAGAAACAACCTAGCCGGGTCATAACCTAGTCATTACTAAGATACAGAACAAACATATCTACTAGAAATAATTAGATAACTAAGTTATCGAAATGTTTAAATTCAATTGATAATGTTGGTTATCAAAATGGTTTTTCTTCCCAGGTACCAATGTGACTGTTGGAATGGCGCTGAGTCGGTAGTGCAGGACGGTAACCCGACATGTATCGATATCGACGAGTGCGCTCTCGAGTACTGTAAAGGAGGCTCTTGCATCAACAGACCAGGTTCATTTGACTGCAGGTGAGAAAATTACGTATTCGTACTTTATTTTCAAACACTGCGTGTTTTATTCAATAAAATAATAATGTTTTATTGAGATGTCCACCTGGTTTAATATTTATTGTTTTATTCAGATGTCCTCCTGCTTTAATATTAATTGTTTTATTCAGATATCCACCTGGTTTCAAATTTATTGTTTTATTCAGATGTCCATCTGGTTTAATATTAATTGTTCTATTCAGATGTCCACCTGGTTTAATAGTATTTGTTTTATTCAGATGTCCACCTGGTTTCGATGCGATTGAAGGTGGATTGAGGTGTAGCGATAAAAACGAATGTGAATCGACGCACGGAGGCATGTGCACGAACGGAGTTTGTAGAAACAGTGACGTGGGGTTAGTACAACATGTAAACTATCACTGTTTTTAGATAAAAGGAGTAATTATTTAAGATAAGCTTCTTCCCGTGACTTCGTCCGCGTGGATGCCAACTATGCCATGAAAAATTATATGATTTTGATTTAGATAAAACTAATGCACGAACAGTTTCTCAATGTTATCATTTTTGCCTAATGAATCTAACAGTATTTCCTTTCATTATCAGATATGAATGCGCCTGCAACCTCGGTTATGAGGCAACAGAGACGGGCCACGCATGTCGCGATGTAGACGAATGTCGAGACAACCCACGTGTTTGTCGCCGCGGTCGATGTCGCAACACGCCAGGCTCCTATGAATGCGAGTGTGAACCAGGCTTCTCCATCACCGCCGGTGGTTACTGTACGGATATAGATGAGTGTTCTGACAAAAGCGTTTGCCAGGTTAGTGTCAAAATAAATAATGTTTTAAAACTATATAGTTGAGGTCATTTATGTTGTTCGGTTTTTCCAATCCGACTACTCTGAGAAAAAACACCGAAACAACTAAGTCAGAAGTCACAGTCTCGTTGAAAGTCCAGACATAATCCTGTTCAGGTCATATGAGGACCATAACATCATTAATCCGCAAGATTAGTGTGGTTATAAGAGAATAATCTGATGCAACACAAGCATGTAAAATATTTATATAGAATAATTTTGTTTGTGCATAACAGCACAAACAGAATTATTCACAGTTCCGTTCAGAAACGTTAAACTACTGAATTGGCGTTCCGCAGCGACGCGTGTCATTTCGATCAGAAATATTTAAAGCACTTATTCATTTTTAATTTCAGGGAGGTCGCTGCGTGAATAGCGAGGGTTCCTTCCAGTGTGTATGCGAGGCTGGCTACCGTCCCACGCCTGACCGCGGTGCATGTATCGACGTCAACGAGTGTTCCGAACAACGCGTCTGTAGGAACGGACGTTGTCACAATACGCCTGGATCGTTCAGATGCGAGTGCTTGCCTGGCTTCTCGCTTAGTAATGATGGAAGGACTTGTCTTGGTAAGTAGATTAACTACTTACTTATCGCCTAGTTATTTGACTACCTAAAACATAAGTAAAAGTAACAGTTCAGACATGGCGGTAAATGTGTGGTTCTGCATTGCTGGAACCACGAGGTTGTGCCGTGTCTGAACGGTTAACACCTTTAACAACATTTAGGCTGGGAGGACGTTTTTATGGAATAATAAATTGGTACTGAATGAACGTTTCTTTACAGATGAGGTTCAAGACTTGTGCTACGAGAAATACGAAGAAGGACATTGTACTTTGCCTGGACAGAACCCAGTCACTAGATCTCAATGTTGCTGTAGTTCTAGCAAAGGTAATTTTAACAGTATAATATCTATACTATTATCTAATGCATATATTACTCCAAAAGACAAAGTAGACAATGAATTTGACTAAGCTAATGGGGACTTATTTTACTCATGGTTTTGTATTTCAGGTCTCAATTTAGGCTGGGGTGTCGCTTGCAAGTCCTGTCCTGAACATGGCAGCAAAGAGTACGATATACTCTGCCCCGAAGGCGCAAGTAAAGACAACGGAGGAACTGACATTAACGAGTGTACCATGATCCCTGGTATCTGTCCTCACGGTACTTGTGAGAACTTAGAGCCAGGGTACAAGTGTATCTGCGACCCTGGGTTCCATCCCGACGATGATGGGATCTGCAGGGATATCGATGAATGTGATATGCATCAGTCTGTAAGTATTATAAATTAGGTAGCTATTCATTTGTAATACAGATTTCATTTACACTTTAAATTGATGCGTGGCTAAGCGTTTTGGAGCGAAAGATGAAAGAATGTGCGAACACTTTGTATACAGAAAAATAAATGTATTATACTTTTCCTTCCAGTACTGTACCGGCGGTCAGTGCCGCAACACTCTGGGAAGCTTCAATTGCATATGTCCACCGGGAACTCGTCACGAACACGACGAACAAATCTGCCGAGACATAGACGAATGCGAGGGTGAGACTCTTTTCATCGTCAAGGAATACGATCGGGGAGACATTCCCCCTATGATCCCCATCGGAACAGGTTACCAACCTTTGTGTGACAAGCCAACACATCCTAATGTTCCATCCATCGGGCATCCTAACCCTGGACTAGCATCATTTGACCAACATTTGAGCTTGGTCACCAACCATCCGTTGTATTGGATGCTGATATTTATAATTGAACATTAATTTCACGCAATTCGATCTCATTGCACTGCTTAATTTTATCATTTTATTAATTCGTGTAACTGATGTTGTAATTTAATTTATCATAAAATGCCGTGATAGGTTTTAAAATAATTATTGGAATGTGCAATCATTTCTAAAATGCCTGCGCCTTTTCGTTACGTTTTAAACGTATGATTGGTTTTAGAAGTTAGGATGATCCCATATGGTATTTATTTTACCAAATACATAAATGTTGCTATATTTTTATTACTACCGTTTTTTCGGTCCTCTCTTATGATTTCATTTGTAGTAAATGTTAAACACTCCAAATGGTTTTATAGAACAATCGAACCCTTGCGACAACGGGCGCTGCATCAACTCGCACGGCAGCTACGAATGCGAATGTGAAAACGGATTTGTTCTCGACGCCACTGCACAGCATTGTATCGGTAAGATCACCAATCAAATAACTACGGCAGTTTTAATCAACTTTTCGCCTCTTTTGCCTGTTCTCGTTTTGAAAATGAAATTCCTGTCACATTTATAAAAAAAAAAACAATATTTATGTCATTCTGGTTCGTTTTAATTTTCATTCATTCTTTTTCGCTATTTTCTTGAGTGTCTGCAATATGATAATTTCCACAGAGTTAAAAATTATGCATTTACGGATTGATGTCTGTATTGAGGTTTTAATAAAAAATCGGGTGACTACACACCCATAATTCTATATCGTTCTCGGCATAACTAAGTGGTTTCTTCCAGACAATCGCCGCGGTTCATGTTGGCGCCGCGTGGTGGACGGGCAGTGCGAGGCGGCCGCCCTCCGGCCCCTGCTCCGACAGGAGTGCTGCTGCAGCGTGGGGCTGGCGTGGGGCTCACCCTGTGAACCCTGCGAGATCGAACACTGCCCCTGTCCCAAAGGATTCGCCAAGGTCTAAACCAGAATATGATGTTTCTTTTCCAAGTTTTCATTAAGGAAAGATGAAAGTTGTAAATCTTGTTTTTCGGAAGCCAAGGCTTCTGGAAACATTTTATACACACATACTGTAACCAACGCTGCCAGAAACATGATTCGCGCAACACAAAAATATGTTTTGCATCTTTTCTTTCCCATCAATATGAGATTACAGCATGAAACAAGCAACTTAAGCGCAGTGAAATGTACATCATAACCTATTTGTTCACAGTTGGACGGTGCAACATGTCGCGACGTAGACGAATGTCAGTTGGACTCTGAGCTGTGCATCGGCGGCACGTGTGTCAATACAGACGGCTCCTACAGATGCGAATGTCCACCAGGACTTGCTCTTGATACTACTGGTATGAACGGTATTATTGTGTTTAGAATATTATCAGATTTGTATTTGCAAGGTCACAGAAATGCCAAACCATAATATAATTGTTTGTAGGTGCCATAGTTAGTCTAATGCTGCGGCCGCATCCGCGTTTATCGTGACAGCAATGCGTGCAGAAGCTTCGTATGTTTTGCTCGCTAAAAGTTATCGCGCTAATGCGGTGGTCGCATTAGCGTTAGCGCGCTAAAACCCTTTTATGTACCCGGGTGGTAAGCGCCACGCAGCCCAGTTCGGGCTGCGTAGCACTATTTAGTATCGCGACGATAGCCGATAATGATAAGTCACATCTGCGTGTATCGTATCACTATGCAAAGCTTTGTCACGAAAGACGCAGATGTAGCCGCAGCATAATCGCAAAACAGATCAAGTTGACCACCACAAATAGTTGCACCGCACATAGTCCAAAATCATTTGAAACGAATGACACTTCACTTTATGTCAAACTAGCAACCCGCCCCCATATTATTAGATATTTTACTCTTTGCCCGCCCCTGCTTCGCACGGATGCAATAGCGACATTCCAAAACAGAGATTTCTGTGCTATATCTAAATTAAATAAATATATGTTTTATACACATAAACCTTACGGAATAAATTCTATATATTATGGTGAAAACCGCATCAAAATCCGTTGCGTAGTTTAGAAGAACAACGCGGTCACACAGACAGACACAAACAGCGACTTTAAATTATAATATGTATAGATATTGACTTGTTATCTGTAAAATATTGTGTGCATGGTAACTCCCTACTCACATGAAGATGATTTTGTTATAAGGCCGTTTTAATCACTAATGTCGACAATCAAGTAAAATGTTGAAGCTGGTAACTATAATATCGGTCGTGGTTTACAGGAAATCGTTGCGTGGATACTCGTCGTGAGTACTGCTACACGGACTTTATTGGAGGACGTTGCTCCAGCCCGCTGCAGATTGAAGTCCTGAGGGCCGTGTGCTGCTGCTCCTCTCTTGGGAAAGCTTGGGGCGATCACAGATGCGAGCCTTGTCCTAAGAAGGGTATGATCATTATAGTCATTCATTGAGAATCAGTGGTTCAAGTAGCTAAATAATTCAGAAACTTTTGACTTTCCTCATCATTCCAAACCCTTTAAGTAAATAATAAAGGTTATATTTACTTTTTCTATTACAAACACTTTAATGTCTTCAGGAACGGACTCATACCGCAACCTCTGCATTGCGGAAGGCACTGGTCCTCACGGTCCTACCATTTGGGACAGACCTGGAGACACATTAGGCAATGGATCCGTCATCTGGGGAGGTGACGGCCACGGTGGTGGGACTGACGGCGGCGGCGGAGGGGATGGCGCTGGTGGTGATTACGACTGGGGACATGGAGGCGAAAATAACTGGGGGAACGTTACTGGAGACAGTTGGCATAAAGTTCCCGGACCCGGAGTCGTGCCCGGACAGATGGAAGTCAATGAGTGTTCGGCCTTCCCAGGGTTGTGTGGGCACGGAAGGTGCAGAAATCTGGTCGGAACCTTCACTTGTGACTGCTTCCCTGGTTATGAGAAGGTTTGTATTCTCTTTCTTGAACGTATGGGCTAAGTTATGATGTTTAAATACTAATAATCTAAACATACATCAAACTACAAATAAATAAAATTGAAGTGTCTGTTTGTAATGGTCAAAATAACAGCTTTTTACTAAATCCATATAAAAGTATATACGGTACTTAAAACAAATAAAACAATTTTTGTCTATCTATCTGCCTGTCTGTTTGTTCCGGCTAATCTCCGAAACAGCTGGACCGATTTTGACGGGACTTTGAATAGCTGATGTCATAAGGAGTAACTTAGGCTACTTCTATTTTAGAAGAAGAAAACGAATTAGGGTCGATCGGGCCAAGCACCGGGCAGTTGCTATAATAAATTAATAATTCAATATTCAGCTCACATATCTGGTTAAGATTGGAATTATCTTTATTTATTTTTTGACAGGACTCAAAGAACCACACCTGCGTTGATGTGAACGAGTGCGAGATAGTAGACGGTGTGTGTGGTTCTGGCGAGTGCCGCAACACTGAAGGCAGCTTCACCTGTCACTGCCATCCCGGACACAAGGCAGATGACTTCTCTAAAGTCTGTGTTGGTAAGTTGACTTAAAGGACCATATTTGCTAACATTTTTTATCATCCATTATTCATTACATCCTCTTCTGTCTGTCATTTCTTATGTTACTTGGTCAAAATACAGTTGGAGACAAAATATTAATCTTCATTAAGAGAATGAAATGAATGAAATCTGCATCATATTATAAATAATATTTTTGCGCAGATATTGACGAGTGTGCTGAAACCCGAGGGCTGTGTCGTGGTGGTCGTTGCATCAACACCCCAGGATCTTTCCGCTGCGAGTGTGCACCTGGCATGGAACTGGCACCCGATAGACTGTCCTGCAAGGATGTGGATGAATGTTCTATTACTTCTGGTAAGATTATTGTGGTTTATCTTCATATTATAATAATATAAGTCTTGATTATTGTCCATCCGTCGGTACGCAACTACGCAGAGATTGTTATAGCTGTTTAATTACCTTATATTTAAATGAAGAGGTTATTTGGATCGAACACATTTATGAACACCACAATTAATATAATACAATACGATGTTGTAGCGAAATACATACAAAAGAATCAACAGGACCCTAAATTCATAAGATAAATATTCCCCCAGGAATCTGCAGTAACGGCGCTTGCGAGAACCTCATGGGCACATACCAGTGCGTGTGTGACGAAGGTTACGCGCAGTCTACCGTCAAGTCTCACTGCGAGGACATCGACGAGTGCACGGAAGACCCCACCAGATGCCAGCACGAGTGTGTCAACACGCCAGGGTCTTATCACTGTACTTGTAGGTGAGTGGGAAAGAACAACCAGCATTGTATTTTCTTTGGATAGCGACATGTTTTTTTTTCAAAATTACTGGCAGATTTATATGAACATTTAAAGCTGAGTTTGACTATGTGACGTAGGATCTATGTATATTTCTCCTACGCTACAAAGTGAGCCACCAGCCTGAATGTCAGACATTGACCCACTCCATCCGTCTTTTGCGGGTGCTCGTATCGTCACCAAATATGATTTTTTAAGGAAACTCTTAAGATTGTCTGTTATGTAATCTATATCCATCAGAGATGGCTGGCACCTCCGTGCAGACGGGCGCACGTGTCGTGACATCGACGAGTGTGGTAAAGGAGCGCGTCCTTGTGGCGGTGGAGAATGTAGGAATACACCAGGGTCTTATGTCTGTACCTGTGCTGATGGACTACTGCCTTCGCCTGATGGGGCCAAACCAACGTGCCAGGATATTGACGAGTGTGCTGATGTGAGTATAGTTAATTTTTGGTCTCTTTCAATTGAAAACTCGGTTAGAAAGCTGTTTAATCTGCGTTAAAGCGAAGTTCTTATAAATATTATATATTTCAGGACCAACGAATTACACACGATACCACCATAAAATACTTAGGAAGCTAAGAATCGAATTACAAAAGCGCTCTCTTCGACTCCCAGTCTTTATTAATTACAATTGTTGTTGTCGTTGGACGAAAATATAACATTGCTACAGTACCACTAAACATCGCCATATTTTCTAAGACCTATAACAACTGCATTAAAAATATTCTTCTCTATAGGTGCCAGACCTCTGTGGTGCTGGTGAATGTCACAACACGATCGGTAGCTTCGTCTGCCGCTGTCCTGATGGCTACAGCGTGAAGCCAGAGCAAGGTCCCGCCTGTACTGATGATGATGAGTGCGAGCTCGGCACCTGTGACTGTCATCCTGCTTCTGATTGTATTAACTTACCTGTAAGTAGACTGGTCATGGTCACTTTAGCAAAGGATTTTTGATTTGGTCTTTGGGTTTAGATAATATTATTTTTGTGATGGCCCGAGATTTGGCTCTGCAATTCATTACTTTAAATTATCTTTGAGACTACTTTTCTTCTATCACCAATTTAGTATACTAATATGATTGGGCTGTTTTGTATCAGGGTTCCTTCCAATGCCGATGCCGCGATGGATGGCGAGGCGATGGCACCGAATGTGAAGATATTGACGAGTGCCTCACCAACAACGGCGGATGTCATCCCCGCGCTACGTGTACCAATACTGATGGATCCTTCATGTGTCTCTGCGATACTGGATACAAGGGAGATGGGTAAGTAAGATAAAAATATGAGTGTTATTGGCTGAAGTCTTTGCTCTTCTGTTGCAAAGGCTGCATGAATCATTTTGAGAGCAATTTGAGAATTTTCCAAACTTCCTTTCTAAGAACTGAAAAATGTTAGAATCGTTGAATCCGGTAAGAAATACTATACTGCATGAATATTTTACATTATTGTACGCTATATTATTTCTTTATTTGTCAAGAAAAAATTATGCAATATAAACATAAAAAACTCTAAACAGAAAACTGGAGTCGTTTTTCCCTTAGAATTTTTAATATTGCATAATGTTTTACCATTGTAAAATTGTAATAATGTTTTACCATTGTAAAATTGTAACAATAACTGATTTTCCCTGTGCAGTTATTCTTGCGTGGACATCGACGAGTGCGCGAACGACCCCACTCTGTGTGAGAATGGTCACTGCACGAACACGCCCGGCGGGTACGAATGCGACTGTGACGTCGGCTTCACCAAGTCACCTGATGGCAGGTCCTGTCTTGGTAAGTGCCTTCCAGGAAACACTGATCGAATCACTAATTTTAAAATTCTTAGACATTTTTCACTGGGCGCCCTCAGGCAACGATATTCAAGTAATCGAGGATCGAGCTAAACTTGCAATTCGGGAGGCTTTTATACGGTAGACCGCTATCTTGGCTGATGATGATGATAATGATGATGAAAAGACTTTTGATTTAACAAAAAGGGAATGCAATGTAGCCAATGTAAAAAGACGCTCGTGTAAAAACTTAATATTTTTTGTTATGGGTCAATGTACCAAAAATAAATGTTCCCCTTGATTCAACTTAACACTTTGTTTCGCAGACATGGACGAGTGTGCGACGTTCGACAACGTCTGCGTGTTCGGTCGCTGCGTGAACACGTACGGCATGTTCAAGTGTATCTGTGACAAAGGATACCAGTCTGACAGCATTGATGATTGTGAGTATACTAATAACTAGTACAAGCTTTGTTTCTGTTATAATTTACAACCGATGGCTAGGGCATAAGGTATAAATTAAGTAATATTAGTTAACTGGCACATGAGCGTCCGCGGCGCCAGTTAAATAATAAAACTTAGCATAATATTTTTGGAAGCTATTCCAAGACAATATCAATAAATAAATGTTATCAGTACTTGAACCGAGTGTGCTTTCGTCAGAAAAAGATCAATATTAAATTTTTTTGCAGGTTCGTAAAAATGCGTGTTTTCTACTTCGGTCTGCTACTAATATAATATAATATTTTCTTTTTCGTTACACAGTGATGCCCGGCTTCAACTGCACGGACGTGGACGAGTGCAAGTCGCCGCAGTCGTGTCAGTACGGACAGTGCGTCAACACGCAAGGCTCCTACATCTGCAGGTGTCCGCCCAACTACGAGCTCGTCTCTGACGGCACTGCTTGTTACGGTAAGCTCCATTCCTTTAATATTAATTTAATTACACTAGAAAAAGACAAAATAATTTAGAGGACAGAAACACGGTACATAGGATGTTCATACATAGACTGTTCTGTTCTGTTTTGTTGGAAAAATAATTGGTCTTCAGGTACGGAATGCTATTTGAAGACCAAGGTGCTTGGAAAGAGTTATTCACTTACGAATATTCTAAAGCTCTGAAACAAAACAACAGCCTCCGAAAGCTTTCTGCCAAGGATTTTTGATTTTCCTGTATCTTTGACTAATATTCCTGATGTTTAATAAAATACATGCTAATAGTATTTCAATGATGTCGTTTTAGATTCGAGAAAGGCCCGCTGTTACGGTAAGGTGGACCTAAAATCTGGAGCCGAACACTGTCGCGACAGTGACGAACTGTCTGAAGATGGCACCATGGCCGCTTGCTGTTGTTCTGTTGGTAAGTAACGTAATGTTTGAAGAATAACTTGAGAGTTTACAACAATTTACACTGGTTAGTGTTAATGATATTTTGATTTATAACAGGTGCTGCTTGGGGCAATTATTGTGACCTCTGTCCGGAGCCTGGTTCCGAAGCGTATAGGCAACTCTGTCCTGGTGGTCCCGGATATCAACCAGTTCTTGAACCTGTAAGTGTCTAATCTCCAAAAATTCGTTTAGTAATATAGTGACTTATATCAACCACTCAGTTTGAAAGTGAAATAAATGACAAAAAATGAAAAATGAATGAAAAATGAAAAAAAAAATGAATGAAAAATATGAATAATGAAATATGTGAAATGAATGAGTGATGAAGTTAGACTGAAATGTCATATTTATGATATTTGAATTTCCCTTAACATGTTCAGTGCCGGGATTCCTCGCTTGAAATGTAGCTTTTTCTTAGCGAACACAACAATGAAACCTTTAAAAATAAAATATGATTTATATTTTTACTAGAGTTGATTTTAAATTCCAAGCATTTTATTTATTTGAATTTTTTTTGATTATGGTTTCAAATATTCAGAAAAAAATTATAAGGTTGGAAACTACGTAAAGCGACAAGATGCCATTTCCGTCCGCGATGGTTAACTTTAGCGTAAAAGTAATGCCAGCAACCCTCCCGGAGGGTTCACTTCCAATATGTATGGCGCGTATGAGTTCTATGTAAAGTGGATGCAGTCGAAAGTGTTAAAGTTAAGTACTTATATGAAGTGTGGGAAGGAGTTCCAAATAGAAAATAATCAAAAAACTAGCTACAAGGCAACTTAGAGGTCCAGGAGTGACATGAAACGATTTTTGAGCAATTTTCACTCTCCTTACAGCCATCCTACGTAGTAACCCTCGCCGACATCGACGAGTGCGCTCAACACCCGGCCCTCTGTGAGCACGGCACGTGCACCAACACGTTCGGCTCCTTCGTGTGCACGTGCGGTGACGGCTGGCAGCTCACGGCTGATGAGCAGCGTTGCGAAGACATTGACGAGTGCGCCAGACCTGATATCTGCGGTCCTGGAATATGTAGGAACATGCAGGGATCGTATGTGTGTCTTTGTCCCGAAGGTTATGTGGCTATGCCTAATGGAAGTGAGTATGAGTTTTTTTTAAATAATGTCTTTTATTTTACGTGTATCTTTATTGGTACACATTTCAAACTTTATTTGAGACAATAGTCGTTAAGTTTTACGATTTATGCATAATTATAGAGTGTCGTGTCACCGACGGTGAGATGGATATTTGTTACTTCTACCAACCACGCTGATTTGGTTCCTGTAAATCTCTCATATTCTGTGATATTTTTTTTTAAATTGATTTCCTCGTTGGTCTAGTGGTCGCAAGTGCTACTGCTGAGCATGAGGTCCTGGGTTCCATTCCCAGGTCAGGCAAAGTGTTATTGGGCTTTTCCATCTTGTAATTTATTTATTTATTTATTTCTCAGTAGCAACCCGGAATCTAGATTTGTGCCCGGTTGATAGCCATAGGGTCGCCCCCTTTTACATGGGACGGCGAAATGTGGGTGTGCTAGACTGCCACGAGGTACACCACTGCCTAACTCTTCGGGGACTACAGGCGTGATGTTCTATTCTTTTGCATAATTAAACTAAGCCTTTTCCGTTTCATGTATATACATTATTTCATATAATATTTCTCGTCTCAGAGGAGTGTGTGGACGTCCGTCAACGTCAATGCTACATGGACTGGGAGCCCGACACCGGCCGCTGTACCGGCGCTGCTGGCGTCCCTCAAACCAAATACCTGTGCTGCTGCTCCGTGGGCAAGGCCTGGGGAGCGCCCTGCGAGCCCTGCCCGGATAAAGGGTCACACGAACATATGGCCCTCTGCGGAGAGAAGCCGGGAGAGTACATCAACCCCATGACCAATGAGACCAAGCCGATCAACGAGTGCGACATCATGCCGCAGTTATGCAAGCCTGGTACTTGTCACGATACGCCGACTGGCTTCCAGTGTGGATGTGATCATGGGTAAGGGAAAACATGTTTATTTTAAGCGCCGCGTATTAATTACTGTAATAAAAACTTTCACAACAATTGTTGCAGCAATTTGTGTTGCTAGAAACATGTGACTGGTAACGGAAAATCATGTTGCTGCGACAATGCTTCAAAACTTTGTTTGCAATGAATGAAAGAAAGACTTTAGTAACGTAAGTGATTCATCTCTTTCTCTCTGTTACACTGTTTCTTCCTCCTCAGTTACGAACACGACAACACCTCTCACTTATGCCGCGACATCGACGAGTGTGCGCTCCACCGCACGCCGTGCCGCGGCCTGGCGCAGTGCGTCAACCTGCCGGGCGCCTACGAGTGCCGCTGCCCGCCGGGGTACAGGCTCACTGCCTCGCTGGACGAGTGCGAAGACGTCGACGAGTGCGCCGACGAGAGGTTGTGTGAGCATGGAGAGTGTAGGAACACTATTGGATCGTACAGGTGAGAAAGCATTTTGAATTATGACAGAATATTTGATTTGGTTATGACCGTGTACTTATGGTGGAATGGCTATTCAACTTCCCAACGTAAATAGCTATAGTACACACAGCACGGTGTAGCACAGTGGTGGACAACAGGATCAATAAATTAGCCATGAATCAACTGGCCTAGCTCGGTAACTCTTGCGAGACGATCATAACATCATTTGAAATAGGCAGCGGTAGCTAGGTATTCAAAATGACGACTGGTATCTCTAAAATAATGAAGGATAGGCTAATTTATGCCCGATAAATAAAATTGAGTTTTTGGAAAGTGCCCATTCTTAGCCAATTTTACAAAAAAATATTCTTTCTAATTGTGAGTTTTACCATCATACCTAACTCATCAAGTATATTCTTATTTTCTCTCCAGATGCGACTGCAAGCCTGGCTATACTCTCCGCGACAGTGCGTGCCGAGACGTGGACGAGTGCTCGCGACCGCGACCCATGTGTCGTAACGGCACGTGCGAGAACCTGCCCGGCTCGTACATGTGTCACTGCGATGAAGGGTTCAAACCTGGTGCCAACAATGACTGTATCGGTGAGTGGGATTTAATATTTAACTCATGTTTTATTATTTCCAGTGTTTGTATTATACCTTTACCTATTTTGTACTCATAAACTAGAGTTACTTTAGTTAATTAAGTCGATATTGAAAGCATGCTGTGACCTCCTGTTAATGAAGAAGTGCACTAAATAATAATTTAATATCTCTATATTTTTTTTTTTTTTTGTAAATTTTTTTGGAGGAACCCTATAAGTATTTAAATAAAATAAAATGTTGAGTCAACTGAAATTAATGGATTGAAGAGTCATACGATTAATATATTGCGAAACGCACTTTTTCGAGTAGCTCTGCTGGAATTATTTGTTTGAAAGTATTTTAATTAATACCCGAGGCCGAAACCTTCAGGCGTGTTTCCAAGAAACTATATATAGATAGTATAAGTAGAGCGTCGAAAGCTTCTTGTCACATTTTGTGTTTACCAAAATTACCATATTCGACTATTAGAAGCAGTCTTGATAAGTCTTAATAATTTATTAATTTTTTGAGCATACTCTGAATATTTTGTCGTATTCTACAGATATAAACGAGTGTCGTGAAGGCGGCATGGTGTGCCGCAACGGCCGCTGCCGCAACGCGGTGGGCTCGTTCCGCTGCGAGTGCGCGCCCGGCTACGCGCTCACGGCCGACGCGCGCCACTGTCGCGACGTGGACGAGTGCTCGGAGCTGCCGCACCCGTGTGGGCGGGATGGGGCGCCGTCTTGTACTAATACTAATGGAGGGTGAGTTAGACTTTTAAGGTTGGATTTGGAAAATTACGGGTTTTTGCGAATGCAGGAGGCATTGCAACACTGGGTTAACTTTGCCAGTCGCGATTCCTTATTAATAAGCAGTTATCTATATAAGGAGACAGAGGGTATGTTGCTGTCCTTATCTATGGCTAATCAGTTTGAGAAGGACGATAAGATGAGTTGACAAAATGTGTTCAAATGCTTGCAAGACTAACAGATTTCCATGCTGGTCAATAGTGTACATTTTACAGATTACCCTTGCCAATTACAATATCTTTATAAGGCTACTTTTGTCATATAATAATATATCCTTGTATCCAAAAATACCTGGAACCAGCTTGCAGTTCTAATATCTTCTAAATGATCTGCTTTGTTTCCTTCAGATACGAATGTTCATGCGGTGCTGGCTGGCGGTTAGTAGGCAGACGGTGCGTGGACCGCGACGAGTGTAAGGAGATACAGTACGTGTGCGCAGGCGGCGAGTGCAGGAACTTCAATGGAGGGTAAGTTGTAACATCTTACTTTTTATGGAACTTAGGATCGGATAGGAAGCATTATCTAGGTTACATAAGTACTGTTAACTTACTATTTATAAAACAAACTTTTGGACTTTTGGAAATTATTTTGACTTTGGACACTATTGCATGCTATCCGTTCCACACAGCAATCTTTTAATGGTGACAAATAAAATAAACAAACGATTCTTCCATCTGATGACTTATTCAAGAGATTTGAAGGCATAATCAACCATTTTCTTTACACTTTGCAAGAACAAAATTCAAAGTCAAAGTCAAAACGTTTATTGTAAACAAAGTGTACAAATATAGGTCTTATATTATTGTTGGTATTTATGAATTGCATTTTCGATAATGTTTGTGGGCGTTTTCTTACAAAGTTTTATTATCCAGGTACGTGTGCGACTGTCCTCCTGGCTGGCGTTTCGACAAGGCGGCTGCAATTTGTGTGGATGAACGTAAAGAGCTCTGTTATGACGAGTGGGACTCAGGACGATGCCACCGAGCCAGGCCTCTGCAGCTCGGAAGACCCGACTGTTGCTGTTCTGAAGGTAACTAACAATACTATTTTTTTTAGTTTCTTGCCGGCTGTTCTCCATAGGAAACGACCAATTGGAATCGTGCATCTTGATCCTGACGTTTCATAAGTGCTTATGTAGGGTTAAGTGAAATACAAAATGTTGAATTTGGAATTTGAATTGTATTTGTGGGAAAAATGTAAATATGACAAGTAGCAAGTGAACAAGTACGTGTGAGGATACGAGTGCATGTGTCAAGCTTTTCATAATCTTGCTACAAGGACCAGGTGACTCGAAGGACCAACATGTAATATTTTTTTTAATTGAGTTTATCTTGTGATTTATTAAATTAACGAAAACGAAGCAAAAGGAGTATGTAAGGAGTGTAGTAGGTAGGTAGTAGCGTTCGATGGTTTCTGCCTACCTCCATGGGAAGGAGGCGTGAGCTTATGTATGTATTTACTAAATCTAGATTGAACGTATTTCCTTGCCACCAGGTGCTGCTTGGGGTAGATATTGTGAACGCTGTCCGGCTCCTGATTCTCCTGAATTCCTTCGAATTTGTCAAGGTGGAATGGGCCGACCTAATCTTACTCAGGTAAAAAGAAAATTATATTTTACTCTTTACATTAATATCGGTGAAGCCTTTTCTTATTCAGCGAGGGTTTCGCATGCCAGCTATATAATCGCTTTCGTTGCGTATACCTAACACGGTTTCTACTTTTTTATTTAACGTTTCAATTTCGCCAGGACTTAGACGAATGCAAGGTCCGTCCAGACGTATGCAAGGGAGGTCGTTGTATCAACACGGACGGCTCCTTCCGCTGCGAGTGCCCCCCGGGCTACGCGCTGAGCCCCACCGGCCTGGAGTGCGGGGACGCCGACGAATGTGCCGCGGACCCCAGGATCTGCGGCAACGGGACCTGCACCAACACCCCCGGAGGGTACGAGTGTAGATGTAACTTTGGATTTACTCAAGGACCTGAACAGGTGAGACAGAGCAAGATATTAATCAAATGAATATCATAATATCAGTTGGTAACGTTTTATTTCCCGGGAAAAGTTCTAAAGCAACAACTCAGTAATTTTTTTTATGATCGGCATTCTAAGGCCGTGCGCACTTTGGACGCGTTTTCGTACGAATTTTACTCGTACGAACATACGAACACGCACGAAAAAGCCCGACGTTCCAAATACTGAGGGAGCGCGCAGACTGAGTGCGAGTTATTCGTACCGATACGTACGTATAGTTCCGACATCCGAAAAAAATCCAAACTTATTGGAATTTTTCGTGCGTTCAATGCGATATCACCAGAACACTATCTATTCGACGGAGAAACACGTATTCAGTGTGCGCACTCAATTCATCGTACGACCACGATCATACGTTTACGTATGATACAAATTCGTGTCTAAAGTGCGCGCGGCCTTAGACTAAACGATAACGATTATCAGTAGGTAAAAGTAGCCATGCAAATACTTTCTTAAAAAGTGCAACTACTTTGCGGTCGATCGACGATATTGATCGCCATTAAACATAATTAGTACGTAATTCAGCTGTCATGCCATACACTACATCGATCTGAATAGTTAATATCATCGACTGAATACTTGTCTTGTAAATATTCCTTCGTGATTTTTAATATCTACACTTGTTACAGACATGTGTAGACATAGACGAATGCGCAGAAGGGCGAGCGATGTGTACCTTCCGTTGTCACAACACGGCCGGTTCGTTCCGGTGCACGTGTCCGTATGGTTACGCGGTCGCCCCCGACGGCGTGCACTGTAAGGACATCGATGAGTGCGCGCAAGATAACAAAGTGTGTCCACATGCGTGTGAGAACGTCGTCGGATCTTATATCTGCAAGTGTCCTGAAGGTAAGTTCTTAATACAGTCATTTTGATCCTTATGTGGTGGTAAGACGATGGAGAATACATTTGGAAATTTTTGATAATGTCTTTATGAAACCAAAAATAAAAGCCAGTACTTTCAAAGCACGAATCGACAATTAATAATACTTAAACTGGTCAGTGGTCAAGTAGAACACTAAAAAGATTTTCTATTGCTCCACAAAATTTCTTCCATTTGCTATATATCATGGTGTATGGAATTTGCGACTTCGCCGGCAGTAGACCTATCATTTTTTCAGCTATCTATATAGTAACATCATTCTACTTCTTTCAAACACCAACTCAAATCCATCAAAGTAAGCTCTGCCAATGTCCTAAGCCTCTCCTCGTCTCGCAGGTTACAGACGAACATCATCAGCTCATGACGCGCCAGACGCGTGTGAGGACATCGACGAGTGCTCAGAGAACCCTGACCGCTGCTCCCCTGGTGTCTGCATCAACACCGAGGGAGGCTTCGCTTGCGACTGCGACGCAGGATATGAACCTAGTGAAGATGGCATGGCTTGTATTGGTGAGTAAGATAAATATGGATCCTGCTCATGTAATCCTAAAGTTTTCTTAAATACATTTTATAACAATAAAAAGATTTATGCAAAGTTACAAACAAAGGGTAGGCTAGGAAAAAAATCTAGAATTGAACAGCTCCTGCTGCGAAGATCATCGCTCCACCTGCCTGAGTGCGTCCCACCTTACATTTGCCGATTCACGGTCTCCACTCTAGAACACGTCTATCCCAATGGTCATCGGTTGTCCGGCTAATATGGCCGGCCCACTGCCACTTCAGCTTGCTTATTCTGTGAGTTATGTCGACAACTTTGGTTCTCTGTCGGATCACCTCGTTGCGGATTTGATTCCTCAGACTCCAAGCATAGTCCGTTCCATAGCTAGCAGAGCGACCTTGCATTTATGGACCACCCGTACCGCGAGTGTCCACGATTCAACTCCGTAAGTTATAACAGGCAGGACGCACTGATTGAAGGCCTTAGTCTTGAGGCTCTGCTGAATACGCGACGAGAAGACTCGACAAAGCTTCGCAAACGCTGCCCAGCCCAGCTGAAAAGAGGAAGCCTAACAGGAGAACTGTTAGGCTTCCTCTTTAAAGTTGGTCTTACTCTAAACTGCAGAGTTTGCCCAACCTTGAGACAACCGCCATTGACAGCAATCGGTCCCGGGGTAATGTATTCGTTGAACATAACCTGAGTTTTGTCCAAGTTCATTCGGAGACCAATGCGTTTAGAAGAATCAACTAGGCCGTCCATCATCTGCTACAAGTCCTGCAGTGATTCAGCTAATATGAAGATGTCATCTTTCAATCTCAAGTGTGTGAGATGTACTCGCCGTTGTTGTTAATACAGCATCTATCCCATTTCAGCATCTTAAACACGTCCTCCAATGCGTTAGAGAACATTTTCGGGGAAATTACATCCCCTTGTGTCACCCCTCGACGCAGTGGGATATGTTAAGTTCGCTGGCCCTGAGTTTGGACGGCCATTATTGCGTTTTCATAAAGACATCTTAGCACTTGTAGTCGATTTCGTATCGCTGCAGAGCCGAAGGCCGATTATATTCTTAGGACAACTGTATAATTTGTCGCACAGTGTGGATGTGGTCTATGGTGCTGTATCCCCCTCGAAAGCCGGCCTGCTCCGGTGGCTCGTGGTCAAACTCGTCGAGTCTTCGCACTCGACGATTCGTGACTACTCTTGAAAACCACTTATATACGTGGCTAACGAGCGAAATGGGTCTCTTATTCTTTAGAAGGGTCTCTTCTCCCTTTTTAAAGAAAATAACTTTTCGACTTCCGAAAGGATCTCCGGCATTGAAACGACGATATCCCGCACTAGATTTGGTCACCTTCGTCAGGTGGCTCCTCCCAAGTGATTGGACGAATAGCAAGGCGGCCGGAAACTGGGGACCGTGGTTGATTCTGGTTTGCCATAGGAGGGTTTGCTCATAATCATCACGCTGGCCTTGCGGGTTGGTGATCGCAGATCGCAACCGCTCGCATTAGTGATGCTGCTGCCCGTTACTAATCTGCGCCATTTAGCTGCGAAGTACCAGCCATTTGTCGCTTGTCAGAGCCTCATTTGTTGTTCATCAGGATGCACCACGAGCAGGTGAGGTTGACTTGGGGCACTGAGAGGGTAAGTGTGCCCCCTTACAACCCACCAGGTACTTTAAATTTTTTGAATTTATTTGTTCCTGAAAATTATTAAGATAAAAACAAAATTGTTATTATTTTATTATAACATACTAGATCATTTGAGATGGTTTTCCAAAAACAGTCAAATACCCTATGGCCAAGTATTGAAATGTTTCATCTTAGGATCTGGCATAGTTTTTGGTTTCTAATCTTATTCTCAATCATAATCTTTCAGATCACCGCACGGGCATGTGCCACAGGTCACTGGTGTCAGGTCGCTGTATGCCGGAGCCGTGGCCAAGAGCCATCGCTTCCACGCCCATTCCTCCTGCACATGTTACTAAGTGAGCAATTAATAATTAAGCTTCAGATATATTTTTTCAACTCTACTCAACTCAAACTCAAAGCTTTTATTTCAATTAAACCAATTACTGGCACTTTTGAATGGTCAATGAGTCGGGCAATCAGAAAGATGAAGCTAGTTGCCCATTCCAAAGCGAATGTACCTATGAAGAAGAATGGGCATGAAACTCCATTCACACTTTTTGAAATCAAAATATTGTAACAAAGTCGTGAGATATGATCGTTCGAAATAGCTGATTGATTACTACTGAGACTCATTTATTTCAAATTTCCAGGGCTCAATGTTGCTGCACACTCGGTGTTGCATGGGGTCCAGAATGTGAGCTATGCCCACAACCTGGCACTCCTGAACGGCTGGAGCTGTGCTCCCCCATCAACCTGGGCGGCGGAGGCAACGGAGGCCCAGGCGGTACGGGGCTCGTCCCCGGACTGACGGGAGAGAACCACGGCGTGGGGAACGGAATAGATATGTTTGATGTGGACGAGTGTGCCGCCATGCCGGGGCTCTGCGAGCCCGGCAGATGTGTTAATACTATTGGCAGGTCAGTTGGTTTTTTGGTTTGGTGTAGAGTGTGCAAGTTCTATGGGACTTCTCCTTGGGGTTCCGAAAATCTTTAGTTCATCACCAACATTTCTATTAAGTATAAATTGCGATAAAGGTAAAACGATGAATGGCGAAGAATTTTGTTTTGGCTACAACTAGAAATATAGGAATACTACATTATTTATCACTATATATTATAAAACAAAGTCCCTGCGCCACCTTTGTCTGTCTGAACGCTTTAAACTCAAAAACTGCAGAACGGATTTTCAAACGGTTGTCACCAACGGATGGAGTGATTCATGAGGAAAGTGTAGGTGTATAATTCATTATGGTTTTTTGTAAGTTGGCTGAAATATGACGTCTTTCGCGATAGCATAAATCTATCTTCTAAGGATGACCTACAGAAACCATATTTATCTTTCAGAATTTGATAAAAAAATATTGTTATTTCCGAAGTTATTTTGACCGGTATTATATTAAAATATCCCTGTCATCATCATATAAATGAGTACTTTAAAAGATATCACAGATTCAAAATTATCGGTGGGGTTTTTACCATTATTTAGAGAATTTATTCCGGAAGGTTTATGTGTACTACGTATAACACATTCATATTAAACTACTTTATAATAGAGATATTTCAAAATTTGGTCGAGTCGTACAAACCCTGCGTAGCAGCACGCGTAGTATAACAACCACAGAAACGGGTTTTCTACAGGTGTTGTCGACGGAAGAATAGACAAAATGACAGATTGTGATTGTTTATCCGTCATTTTGTCTATTCTTCCGTCGACAAAACCCTTTTATATTGTGGTCCTGCTAAGCGTGCTATGCGTGGCGCTGGTTAAAAAAAACGGTTCTGTATCGTCCAATTTCGCTTGAACCATAGCTAACATTATCATGTTTTTTTTTCTTTATTCAGTTTCCGCTGCGTGTGCGGTCGTGGATACAAGGCAGCAGGCGACGTATGCGCCGATGTAGACGAGTGCAGCGTGCGTCCTCCCCCTTGCGAACAGCTGTGCAAGAACACGGAGGGCTCCTACGAGTGCCTCTGCAGGACTGGCTATGAAGTCGACGAGGATGGAGCCAACTGTCGGGACGTGGATGAATGTGAACGAGGCACGCATACGTGTCAGCAGATCTGTAGCAATACTGAGGGGTCTTATGAGTGTTCGTGTCAAGATGGGTATGAGAAGAGGGGTGATGCGTGTGTTGGTGAGTTTCGTTTAGGAAGTTTTTTTTTGCGTACTTCTGGCTTTATACTTTAAACCTTACTGCTAGCATTTTATTACTGCTAAGTTATGTGACAAAGTTAAGTTACTTGCAATAACACTCTCAAGGCCCTTGTGTTAATATTTTACAAAGCCATACAACAAATTATAGACCATTTTAGAGCATACCTACAAAGTGGTGTGCAGATGACAATCTCCCGGGGTCTTGTCTAGGAAATCATGACCAAGATCTCATTCGTGATTGACACCGAAACTAAGTAACATGGGACAAGCAAAGGGCGGAAGATGATGTTAAGTCATAGACACTGATACTTATTATTACTTATCCCTCTCCACAGACGTGAACGAGTGCCACGAGGAGGGCCTGTGCCCGCCGCCCGGCAAGTGCGTGAACCTGCTGGGCTCGTTCCGCTGCGTGTGCCCGCGCGGGTTCCGCCTGGACGTGGCGGGCGCGCGCTGCATGGACCGCGACGAGTGCGACGACGGCCGCTGCCAGTCGCCGTGCAGGAACTACGCGGGAGGGTACCGCTGTGACTGTCCCGCTGGTATGTGGATTTAGATGACTTGTGATTATGTTTCGAGCGGTTTATCCCTTTCTTTTTTGTCATAGCATTGAGCAGAAGGGCAATTCTCGTACTTAAAGAACGTTCAAATTTAAGTCGCAATCTCATCTCAGTGACAATAAACGTCGTAACGTTTTTAATAGTAAAATTAGAGGTTTGTTTTATTAGGATGAGAACGTTCATAAAAATACGGAAATTGAGATTTTCTGTTCACCCTATATAAGCTCATCATAAACTACATACTTCCGTTTGTACAAGCTTGATAGGTACTGTATAAAAAGCTACATTGCTTTGGGTGTCGTTGTGCGATACGTGTTTTGAGTCATACACATAGTTCAAGGGTGACGCTATAGATGGCGTTGTGTTCAATATTTGGAATTTTACATTAAAATATACTTCTTATAGGCGTACTTAGGTAATTATTCTTCTAATTTTTTCCAAAATCTTTCAAGTTAACATACTGTCGTGTTGCAACTACTTTGTTTTGTCTCTGCATCACCCTAACCAAAGTAGACTGGTAGAAAATGCCTAAGACATTAAGTCTGCCTTGTTACGTTTTTAATTATTAGGGCATAAAGTTTTAATAAATGAATAATCAATAGTCCGAACCAGATTGCAGCCCTAATTTTTATAGGACATAGACCACAATTCTTCTTAACGTCACACCTACATGTCGTCTCTCAGGTACAAGTCGGTCCTCAAGCGGCGTGTGTGTCCCACAAGACGTCTGTTCTGCCGGCCCGTGCGGCACGTCGCCGTGCTTCGCCGTGGGGGGCGCGTACCGGTGCGGGTGTCCGTCTGGGTACGGCTGGGATGCCGGACATGCTGTCTGTCTTCAGGTAAGTCACTTGGTGAAGATGTGCACGATGACAGGAACTTATGACATGACCAAATAGTTGTGCCGTGTTCACAAGCGTTGTTGTCCAACTGGCATACGTAGGTATAGAGAATGAATGGACAGCTCAAAAAACACATTTTGGCGTATAGTTTGAAGAGGCATCCTTATATCCCATTTACACGATGCAAGTTTCTTGCCTGTGATATACAATAAAATTGAAGCTACAAATTATTTGCATTGTCTAAACGCTGTTTAGACGGTGTGACTTTCATTGTTGCTTCAATTATGGTATGCTAAAGGCAGTTAAACCGCACCGTGTAAATCGGGCTTTATGAATTAAGTCGTTGGGATCAAAGAATCCACCTGACTATTCGTAGCATCTTTCGTATCAGATCGTTTCTTGGGTAGGTACAAATTCGGCAATTTACTTATTACTTATTACTTTATTCTACTTCAATTTTTCCTAATAGCACTTATGTTTCCTTAGCTGGCAGGTGGTTGTGCAACCGCAAGCTGTCTGTACGGCTGCAACTCGTTCGGGGAGTCCTACCAGTGCGGCTGCCCTGCCGGCTACCAGCTCGTGGGCGCGGGACATTGCCTAACCGCATTAGATGGAGCCTTGCCTCCTGATGATATAGGAGACGCTCCCGTCTTCCCCGTCAGAGACCAGTACAAGATCGGTGGAGATAAAGACTTGATATCTACTGAAGGTTGCTTCAGTTGTAAGGTGAGTAACAACTTTTTACTTGGACTATCGGAACCGAAGAAACGATGAGGATCTACTATTGATGACGTGGGCCGTTTAATGCGTTCATTTTATTTAAAAAGTCAATTTAAAGAACGTGTTGATGAGTAAAAGGCTAGCAGTAACTCATCATTTTACCAAGTCGTTAGTAATTTACTGGCAATTACAGCTCTTGCTATCCTCAAACGACAACTGTAATAAATGCTATCATCATATTCTTTTCAGGTGAACGGTCGAAGACGAAGAGCGCCGGATGAGGCGATAGTGTTCGCTAATGGCACAATGATCGTCAGGAAACGCAAGAGGCGTAGTCGCCGTAAGTATCTCTCTAGTTTAATCCAAGTTAAATATCAATGTTAACATATACATGTAAGAAGGTAAGAAGTGACATAACGTCACAATGTTCAAAAACGTGATAAATGTAAACGCGGGAATTACGTGACATTATGGCCCCGGCAGTAACGGACGTTTGAACTAATTGTTGGAGTTTAATACTGCAAGAGACAAACAAGCATGCAGAGAACTCTTTTCTTGGTTTTATTATACTGTCTTTTATTGATTTAGTAAAAAAAAAAATACATACGTATTCCCTATTCCGGGAACCCATGACTAAACTAGTTGGAGCAACGATCTTTGTATTTATTAGCAGCTGAACAAAAATATTCGAGGAACTCGGACCTCGATTTTTTTATAAAGGCGTTTCGTATCATTTGAAAGCTCTCCAAGCTTAACCCCTATCTTAATCCACCAGGTCGCCGCTCCCTCCTGGAGCCCGAAGCCGAGCTGATCGTAGTGACGGCGACGCCGCGCCAGACGTGGGGCCGCGCGCCGCTGCTGCGCCTGCTGCCGGCCGAGGGCGGCGCGCGCCCGCACTACCGCGTGGCCTACGGGGACCACGACAAGGACTTCGTGCTGTCCAAGCGAGACGGCACGTGGGCGCTCAGGTTAAGGAGACATTTGAAGAGCCAGGTATGTTGAGATACTTACATAATATTAACACGAAGCCCTGATTTACGCATTCTGTTCATCAAACTAAGATACTTTATGCAAAAATGGAGAAATTACTTGTATTAATGAAACTTATGCGGCTGCCTAGCCTTTTCCCAACTATGTTAGGGTTGGCTTCCAGTCTAACCGGATGCAGCTGAGTACCAGTATTTTACATACATGGAGTGACTACCTATCTGACCTCCACAACCCAATAACTGGGTAACACAATACCCCTTGGTAAGACTGGTTGTCAGACTTTTGGGCTTCTGACGACTCATAACGACAACCGTGACCAACGGCTTAAGGTGCTTTCCGAGGTACGGAGGAGTCTCGGTATGTAAAGATGGCCACCCATCCACGGATCAACCTCGGCAAGCGTAGCTTAACCTGATAGATCGACCCGTGTGGCTGTTATTACAAAACCACGAGCTCCTAAAAAAAACTCAAAAAATAAATAAAATATTTAACGAAATGCAATAATGTCAATAAGATATTGATAAGAAAAATGTATTATTTTTTACTCTTTTCTAGATTTATGACAAAAAATATTATTATTTTGACAAGTAATCATGTTATTTAATGTCAAATTTATCTCTGATTCGTATTTATTAGCATCGCCATATTTTAATACTACCGTGCTGTCGTCAGGTAATAGTGCCATAGGATGCTTTATTTCTCTTTTCTTTAAAATAAGAATAGTGCAGGTCCCAACATACTGCCTTGTGGGACTCCGTATTTAATTATCCTACTTCTAGATCTGTATCTTCTTTCGTTTTCAGTGCATAGCCAAATTCGTATTATTCAAAATGTTGCCTCTTGCACCATATTTCTCTAATTTAATTAATAGTATCTTATAATCTGCAGCGTCAAAAGCCTTTGTAAGGTTCATATATATATGTAGCACATATGGCATTTCTTTTATTCACATTCGATAAGATATCAGATCATGGATAGCCATGTTAATTGTCCTGTTCTTGCGAAATCCTTTCTGTTCATTAACTAGAATGTTTGATTTCTCCGGATAAGTATAAAGTGCTTCAATATGAGTTATTCAAATATTTTTGCAAATATAGGTATCAAAGCAATAGGTCTATAATTTTTCATAAGACATTTATCTTGCTTTTTGTATAGTGGAGTAAGTATGGAGGGTTTGAGCTTCTCTGGAAAGATACCATTCTCAATACTTAAATTGATTATGTAACTAAAATGTAGGGCTATGTATTGAGAGACTGCTTTTATGGTTTTTGTGCATATTCCATCACTGCGTACTCTGTTTGTACCTACCCCAAAGAGACCTAATATGATTCATGATGTCATGCAGCAAAGTTGATTCCATAAATAAAGAGTTCAGTGTTTGAATTAATGGGGATTTATTCTGATATGCTATGATTTGAATTAGATACTTGGTTAATATAATATTCGTTGAAGGAGTTTGCTATTCAATAGGATTTGTAACCATCTTTGTGTCAGCTTTTGTTTCAGATATAGGTTCTTTAAGAAAGTAGGCTTTATTCTTGTTAATTACGGTACATGTCGCATCAGATTTATTTTGTGATGTTTTGATAAAATAGTTTTTTGAGATTTTTGTATATTATTTATTTAATAAGTCTTCTTGCTCAGGCGTCATAAAATGTTCCATAATATATGTACTATTGTATTCATGATTGAGCAAAGAAATGATTATCATAGTTTATCTTATCTTATTATTCACATTGCAGGTGGTGATGGAAAGGCAGCTAGAGCTAGAAGCCCGGTTCGTGGCGCCGCCGGAGGCCGGGCGGCGGCGCGCGCGGCGCCACGCCGACGTGCCGGCGCCGCTGCGCCTGTACGTGTCCGTGCGCGTTGCGCCGCGCAAGCGCTGACCACGCACCTTCTGATGACTAGCTACAGAAAGCGCTTCACAAAAGCTGCGTACACATTTGTCACATTTCAACAGATAATACTTCGTGACAATGTGTCTGTACTAGCTACGCGTGAGCTCGGGTATCGTCACGTTGTCTGTGCATGAGATTGAATGGATAAGTGAATCGGCTTTGCCGAGCGCGATTGCCACAGTCACGGTGTCTGGTCCGTTAAAATGTCACAAATTTGGACACTGTTACAGACACAACGTACACACATAGGCAACAAACGAAAGGAAACTATTAATGTCGTTTCTTACTTCTATGTTGACCGATTCTTAGACGAGAAGGCGCTTTCTGTAACTGCTTATTTAGTGTCTAGTAGTGAGACTTGTAAATATACTTCTTATTTATAACACTGCCAGGACATTCAACGACTGCCAATTCGTATGTAAATTATAAAAGTAAAAATTTCTAAATCGATTCGTCGAATGAATCGCTATGGATTACCGATTGGAATGTATCGATTAAGTCTCACTACGCTATTAAAATTTGATGTGTCATTGACGTGATAGACTGGTTCTGTTTAATGTGTGACTAAATATTATGTGTCGACGGATTTTTGTATTTTAATGTTCGTGCGAGGATCGATTCAATGACTGCGATTATTTTGATCAGATTTTTATTGATATACTAATATGGCCGTCCCCACAAAATATTTGCCGCATGTTTCCATCGGGCCGACTCGGCACCGCGCGGCCGGGACGGCCTCGTCGGCAGTATTACATAATTTGTGTGAGATTGAATGCATAATACGTAGTTAGTTGACGATTATACTGATCGACGTAATATCGATGTTTTTTATGAAAATAGAATCGATTATTTTATAATATTAACGATACATCATTAGTTAATTTGCCATTGATATGAAAAGCCAGTGAATAAGTTTATTCTCATTATGGATGTGAATTAATTTAATGTAAGGTCTCTTCTCCTTCTTTTCTATAATCACATACAAAACCCTTTTGTCACACAATCGAAGTAATTGCCGCAAAGATTGTCATGTGTTTGAACATGTAATCTGAGTTGCTTGTTATATCGACTGATTTCATCGATAGATGTAAGTAAATGAAATAAGAATTGCCCATCCCTAGCAATTCTAAGGAAAAGGAATTTAAATAAACAATTATTTATTTTTGTATTGCAGATTTTAAGTTCTAACAATCAGTGATTATTTTAAACTACGCATTATTGTGAGATATTTTTATACGTTTTTACCATTCTTTGGCACTTATTAATCGTTCTCTAAAAAGTACAAAAGCAATGCAATAGTTTTGTTTGTAAATATGTGTATACAAATATTAAAATTAATATAAACTATTTAGTTATTTTAGTAAAAACATATTTTAAGAATTATTTTAACTTAGTTGTAAGGCGAAGTGGATCAAAATGAAATTAATAAATTTTTAATTCGATTATTTGTTTTATTATAGTGATAAGAGAGTGCCTTGTAGGACACGAACGTTATCGGATGGTGGACCAGCAGTGTGATGACAAACGAAAGGTTTCGGATATCCGTGGACTTTTCCAAGACTGCAGTTCTTTGTATTATGATGTTCTCATCTCGGTAAATCTTCTCCTTCTCAGTAAAACGGGTTCTTTCTTTCTTTCTTTCTAGAAGGAACCGGCCTTAAAAAGACGGTACACCGAGTAATGGGAGATATTTGATCCGATCCAGCCTGTCCCTTGCTGCCCTCCCCCAGCGACGCCCTAAGCCGAGGTCCGTACCCCACAGGGGGCGCTCTTAGTGTGTAGTCGCTTCGTTTCTAAGTGTATTTATTGAGGCAGCCACAGGAAAGTCCGGTTAAGCCGCCGACAACCTCCTAGTTTGACATGCGAGATGCAACACAAAATAAAAAGGGCCGATTCTAGTGAGTGCGCCGTCCACAACTCTAATCGTGACACGAACCACGCCTGAATCACATTATCAAAACGTTTTATTGATAATTATTACGATAAATCATTTTGTTGTAAAATTAAATTCATTTGCGTTAAACATTGATTTTGTTTTATATAATGACTAATTAAAACGCTCGAGACCACGTGGACCTTGTAAAAAGGAATCATTCCACTTTGCCCCACTAAGCCGCCCCACTGGTGGGGCAAAGTGGAATGCCAAAAAATTTTCTATGAAATCTGCCCCACTGGTTAGATTTGGTGGGGCAGATTCCACTATAGTATAAAATCTTCATGGATTCTGCCCTGCTAGGGTTGGCACCGCAGAATTTGTGTAGGTAATATGCTCGTATTTTATATTTGTTTGGAAAAGAAAGAAATGTATATCTAAGTAAAATGTAACTAGGACCGGTAACGTTAGACTTAGTACATACCTAGGTAGTATTTTTAAATAAAAGTACAAAAATAATTGTTTGGTACTTAAGTAATTTATATTTACTATTTGTTTCTGGAAGGAATCGGGTTGTAAATCACAGATTAATTACACGATTTGCTACAAATAAATAATATCTAAGTAAATTTAACTAAAGTAGAAGAGAAGAGAAGTAAATTGATATGATTTGTGTCCCTATAAATAGAAAACAAAATTATATTAATTATTCTAACTATTAAAATTACTACTAACAGATTAATCATCATTTGGCATGAAGAAAAGTACATGAATCGATCTGAAATATGGGAATGCTGTATTTTGCCACGACAAATGATGATTAATCTGTGATTTTAGTAGTTAGAATAATTAATATCATTTTGTTTTCTATTTATAGGGACAAATGATACTCAATTTGAGATTTTGAACTAAAAAAAAAAAAATACCTTTACATATACTACTACTGTTTATTGTTTCATTCGTTTTGTTCACATAAATAATAAAGTTTAGTACCCACAAAAAACTAAGTAAATTATTTCGATTTCTGTGAGGTAGACATATGCTGTTCGTTACGAGTATTTACCTAATAAAACGTTGTTGGTTCGTGGTTATTGTTGCTGACGAGTATTTAATCTATTAGCGGTGTTGTGGTTATTATTTACAAAATGCAGTCATATATAAATATTGAAGCGAGATCAAATATTTTTGGGTAGCGTAAAAGTGGATATAATTTACACAAATATCGAATGAAACCGGACTAAGTGTGAGTGTTAACATTTAAATATTTCATATTTTACTAAACCAAATCAAAATCAAATGCATTGTTAGGTGAGTGAGGGGAACACGAAAAACGGGGGTAACACAAAAAGTAGTCGGATTCAGTGTAAATTTTGAAGTGATGGCAACATTGTTAAGATCGTCATCTTGTTACGTCGCGCACCTCAGTCACACACACACACCTGCAGTTAGTGGTGTGTGTGAAAAATACAAATGTGTGCGCAGCGACTTTTACTCAAGTTAATCGAGTGTTTTAATCTTACCCCGTGTCCTGTAACTTTACTTACGTGGTAGGTTCCAATTTTTTATTGGAATATCTACTCATTATTTTTAGTTGTGCTATTACATCTAAATATAGCTCTTTATCGTATTTTAGGATTTATTAAAAATTTTCGTCTTTACCCAATATTTGACGGGGTAAGATGAAGATATAGAAGACGAAGATGAAAGAAAGATGCAAAATATTGTTTTGTAATTCTCGTTAGTAGAATAAAGTAAAGGTAAAGAAGGATTTATATGATTGATAGTGATGTTTTATTTGCAGTATAACCTTATGCAATTAAAGGGGAAAGTTTGAGAACCCTCTACTTCAATCTTCCCCCGGTGTGGTAAGATTGAAATATATAAAATAAACGTTTTTTCCTTTGTTAACTAAAAGTATTTGACACTACAGGCAGTTCTGAGTTTTTTGGGCACTTGCAAACTAAAGGCTAGGGGCATCGACAACGTCTGATATTCATTTGAACGATTTTAGAAACCATTTCGATCTTTCCCCATCGCCTTTTCGTCTTCCCCCTGTTTCATTCTCGTGATAATAACATTTTATTGTTTTTTTTCTGCATTGGAGAAGAGAGAACAGGATGTTATCAATATGATGGCTAAATATACTCTTTGCTTTTTACTCAAAAAATAATAAAAAATAAATATAATAGGTACCTATATATTTTTTTTTAAATATAAATTTAGAAAAAGCTAATATGTACTGTTCTACAAGACTTCAAATACACTGCTCATCTCATCAAAAACCCTTTCGATCTTTTCCCCACTCACCTATCACCTATCACCTATGGTAGTTTTTTTTTTTTTTGCGGCATAATATTTAATTAAAGGGCCACAAAAAAGCCACAGAAATGAGAAATAATGATTTATAACATGCATCTCCTCCTAAAATAACCATTATTTTGATTTGCTTCCTAAACTAATGGATAGGTAATTTAATAAAGAACATTTTGCTAGATTATTTTTTTTCAAAACACGAAAATTTGATTTTATAAAGATTTTATTCTAAAATCTGAGCGTACTCGCTAAGTAACTCTTGCGCAGATTTAGTGTGCCACGAATGCTCAAGGTTATCTGGTCAGGGTAGCGTCTTAATCCTTTTACTCAGAAGATGCCTTATTAATTAAAGTTTTAAATTAAGAGGTTTAATTCGATTAGTGAATGATAAATAATAATTACTTATGTGTAATAAATACAATGTTATTCTTTGTTCTAGAGAAATACTGTGATTCTTATTATCGAGGAGCAGCGACGTCACATACGAGTAATGAATGAAACAAATGGTTTCACCAACGAGACTTTTTTCTGAATGATTAAATACGTCATTATGAACTGTCCACCGTGCACTCTGAATGCTTGCACCACGAACCTAAAAAAACCGTTTTTACAGAAAGGCATTAACAAGAACGGTTAAGTTTCACACGAGAATATTTAGACTTCAACTGGGACACTGCTTTATTTTAACCTTAAAATAAACAACAGATTCGTTAATAGCACGAATTTGGAATAACGAATTTTTTAAGCATGGTGTTTTTCGTATTTCATGCAGATAGGCCGAAAACGTTTACATTATTTTAGTAATCTTTTCCTTTTTAAATACATAAAAATTATATTTTTAAATATTAGAATATTAAAAAAAAATGTCGAGGCTCTTGGCAATTAAGTCATTGGCTGATACGACTATCGGCACAATGATCGCTGAGTCCACATCCCACATGTCGACAAACTCGCGAGCCAAGTCAAGATACTTGATTTGTTTATCTTTCTCGGCTTTCACGAGGTTCCCGTCATGCGGGACCGTTATGTCCATAATCATTGTGCGCCACTCTACTCAATCCACCACCTGTCAGTGATGATGGATCGATCCCAGTACAATGTGATAATTTCAGTTTCGAGAACTGGGTCGGGCGCATACCTGTAGTACGGCACTTCAGATTCCATAAGACTGTATTTTGGAGCAAGTTGTTGATGAATAATCCTGGCTACAAGGTTGTTTCTATGCAAGTACTCTTCGTTGGCTAGACGAGAACACCCGAAGATAATGTGTCGGATTGATTCTCCGGGACGGTGGCATGCCCGACAGGTGCCAACCGTCCCGTCTTTCATAATGAATCTCCATTATTTATTTCACATCTTATTCAGCTGAAGTAATTAATACAACGCTACTAGGTTCTTTAGGCGCGTGGCCAAAATCGGGACTAATTATGTGAGACTTTCACAAAAGTCTACCAACAACGCCCCACTGTCAATGTCATTCAGGCGCCAAAATATCCTAACGGCATTCCACCACTCCACCAATCCACAGACAAAACTAGTTAAATGTCAGTTTTGACAAATTGTCAGTTTTCATTTGCTTTTTTGAAATTCCATAAAAAATACACCACAGCAATAGTAATAGTGCGGACGGCAGGCTTCCTTTTTGTCTTAAAACGCAATGGCTAAGAAAGGTCAGGAAGAGTTCTCGTGCAAGATTCACAGCAACAAGTTCTTCATCCTATGCGCGGGTGGCGGCGTTTTGGCCTGCGGCACCACGCACACGTTCGTGACGCCGCTCGACCTGGTCAAGTGCCGCATGCAGGTGGACCCCGTCAAGTACAAGTCCATCGTCCAAGGGTTCCTAATCTCCTACCGGGAAGGCGGTCCCGCGAACCTGGTTAAGGGATGGGCGCCTACATTTATTGGGTACTCGTTGCAAGGCGCTGCAAAGTTCTGTGGCTATGAATACTTCAAATATAAATACGCCACTATGGTAAGTGAGGAATCCGCTTACTTGTACAGAACTAGTTTGTATTTAGCTGCGTCAGCGTCCGCAGAGTTTATAGCCGATATCTTTCTCGCACCGTGGGAAGCCACCAAAGTGCGCATGCAGACGACGCCGGGCTACACGTCACAGATGATGAAGGCCATGCCGCACATGCTCAGTACGGAAGGGTTTGGAACATTCTACAAAGGAGTCGTGCCTCTGTGGGGCCGACAAATCCCTTACACCATGATGAAGTTTTCTTCATTTGAGAAGATTCTGGAGATGTTGTACGACACAGTAGCGCCGAAGCCGAGAGAACAGTGCTCGAAACAAGAGCAGTTAGTATTGACGTTTACAGCGGGGTACATGGCGGGCGTGCTCTGCGCAATAGTGTCGCATCCCGCGGACACCTTAGTGTCCAAGTTGAACAAAGAACCAGGCTCCAGTGTCGGCAGCATTATGAAGGACCTGGGCTTCATGGGCATCTGGGGCGGCCTAGGATTGCGTATCATCATGATCGGCACTCTCACGGGTCTGCAGTGGTTTGTTTACGACGGTTTCAAGGTGTATACCAAGATGCCCCGTCCTCCTCCTCCAGAGATGCCGGTGTCACTTAAAAAGAGACTGGATGAGGAGGCAAAAAAAAAAAAGTGATGGTAGTACGTATGCAATGGTTATGTCCGACATGAAGCTATCGTTTTCTCTCTGGGCTGGAATGACGTGCATGACGCATCCTAGAACGGATATTATCGTATTTCGAGGAAGGTCGATACAAGACCTAGACAATATCCTGATATGAAAATATTCACGTACAGATGTAACCTATTTGTCATGCGTCGTGCACCTCATCCTATACCTTAGATATTTGGCTCGAACTTTATTTTAAGCCAGAGACATTTTATAACAATAGCTTTCTCGTACCTAGGCCGTTATATCAACCTTCCCCTGTAACAACCATCCCCTATAACAACCTAGCCCGATCAGTCTACTGTTAGTATTAGTACTATTCTGTGGTATTAGTGCATTTTGTTATTAAAATATTAATAATTTTTACTTTACTTTATTTAATTGCATTTACGAATATTCCTTTGACACGTGGACAGAAGTAACGCAACGCTGTTGTGTTTGAATAAATTGATTTTATTATTTTGAATACGCCTATTTGAGTCCCATAGAGGGCAAGCCTATGGCAATCAACCGGGCACAAAACCCAAGGGTTATGAGTTCACATTCGATTCGCTGTCCAAGTCCACAATGCAAATCTTCTTAATATTCTACTTACTACTCATAGTCAGTCAGTACAAACAACTAACGTATCCATATTGAAAGAAATAGTATCAGAAAGCAGGTTATGACGTCACGAGATGGTCGTATACAAAGGAGAGATCCTCTCCGCCAATAACAATAATATGGGGATTTATTCGAGCACGGAGGCCCACTTACCGGATTTAACCGGCTCGATCCGGTTAGAGTGACCAGCGGGTAAATGGAGCTCACAGCCGAACTATGTTTTATAAGTGGTCGGCTCATGATCTCAAACACCGGCCGGCCTATTTACCATAATCTAGCAGATACACGGCTCTGTTTACCAGATATTACTATTTGTTTTATGATTTAAACGGTTCTCTGGGATAGCCTATTTTGTTTTTATTTGGAGTTATTCGTCGACTACCTATGTGAGAGCATTCCACATAAATCTGGCGGGATTTGGATACAGAGAAGAGGTCTATAGACTGTTCCTTTATCATAATATCTTTGGAAGATAATTTTGTTGCCCTTATATTATAGGATGTGCTTTTAGATGTGATCGTAAGAAATAATTTATCTGACTTCAGTAAGTTAGTGTATGAGTAAGTAAGATGCAAGTACATTTTCATACTGTGTCGATCTTACGAATTTCTCATCAAATATAAGTTGAAAGTATATAAATAAAGCTGTGCTATATGTGATTTATAGTACAAACCAAGAAACGGAAATATGAACGTCGGAAGCGACTGACTAAATGTTTACATTGACGTTCATCACATCTTTCTTAATAATAACGGGTTTATGCGTAAATGGTAAACGAAAATAGCCTTTATTACATGTGAATAACGTTTACATTAGTTGTAAACGAGCCGAGCGTGTATTCTGCCCACGATATGACGACAAGTTCGGAACTTTGCTAAACTTTGGCACGTTTTAAGAAAGTTACTAAATCGAATTTTTGTTGAGACTCGATTCGAAATACAGTTTTAATATCGGAAAATATTGTTTCATACACTTTTAGAAGCAGCAAGACGTTCTGCGGCAAAGTTGAAAAAACTAGACTATCTTAAAGTTTTCTTTTACGGATTATGTTCCACATTATTGAGGAGAATCCGGAGAAAAGTAAACGGGGTTATTATTTTTTGTAAAAGCTGAACTAAATAGAATCCTAAGTAGGTACATGTATGGGTACTACTCATCTTTATGAAAATACAGTGTATTTAACATCCGCTGTCTGAAACCGTAATGATATGCAGGTAATGCTGCTCAAGTCACATGATTGAAGTGATTCCCGTCAGCAGGGGTTCCGGCACCCACGAAAGGTTTATAGTAAATAGAGGGTGCGGAGCACTTATGAGCATGGACATCAAAACTGACCGGTCAATATCTTTAAAATCTCCCGCCGCGCAGAAAGACATCTATTACTTACTTGCGTTAATTACGTTGGTTGCCATTTTGGTTACCTTTTAAAGTGGGCTGCTAAAATTTTCAACCTCGCTTCCCTCTCCTGCATCCTAGATTATCTTAATTCTTAAGGTTTTCTGCTTAAGTCAGCAAAGTAGCTGGTATTTGGTAATTATTAAAAGAAAACTTCTACCGGAGGTGCTAAAATTTCCCAATTTCGTCATTATGTATACAGCACTGTCCTTTTACAAACGCTCGCAATTATAAAATAACAATGCCGAAGGCAAATTGGCAACTCGTTCAATAGTTATAATTTCGACATTGATTGTTCGGGATATTTTGTACTTGCGAGCGTTTTTATAAAAGTAAAGCGTAAAAAGCGTAGTCATACAAATTGCCTGCTACATGTAAATGTAATTGTAATTGCCTGGTTCATAATCAAATCAGTGTCACATTAGACGACATGTGTGCGATTTTTCTTAATATTTCAACGTTATCGCATCAATCTCAATCATTAATTCGACCACGACTCGGTCCGCATCCGCCTCTCAAGTACAAAAGACTTTTTCCCGGCAGCGACTGACTTTTGTTATGAGGTCTTTGTTAGCAGACAATCTCAGCATCTCTGGAAATTTTCCTCAATCTCTCTTCATAAGTAGTTGTACAAGTTTTCAATGGCATTGCAGGAACTTGCAAATCAAATAACTTGCTAGCTTGGAATCGAATCCAATAAACTACAAGAGGAATAATTGAAAAAGTTCCGTTTTAAACGGTCCCACTCTAGTGAACAACAGTTTAACGCAAGTTTATCGTCGGCAAATCGCAGCGGTGCCGCAGCGGTCGGCTGCGACAGCAGAACTGAATTAAGACAGCTAGACAGTAGCGAGTTTGTAAACTAGTTGACCCCGATCTAGAGCTGCGTTCAACGACACCACTAATGTAATAAGTCATTATCGCGCGTAATGAGTTTTCAGATAGAAAATCTCATTTTGCTGAAGAAAATTGTAGTCTGAAGTAATAGCTACGGGTAGATGGCAACACGCTTTATATAATCGTACTAGAGCAAAGTACTGGTTTATTACGTCGTCACTTGTGGCGTATCACACATCTGTATCACTTGCAGACACATCCAGCGCCATGCTGCCAGCACGGTACGATTTAATAGGTAAGTGCTGCCTTGTCTCCTAGTTACCTTTCAAAATCTTTGCGCTACATTATCTTCTTGTTTTTCAATCTGTTTATCATCTATATACCTAGTCGCTTGAAAATACCGCTAATGACTTCAGAAACTCCTTCTGTATTTTTATAGCATTAACAGTGATGCTAGGTTTAAAATATCGGGAGACCAGTAAAATTACGAACACTTACGATTTCTCGTAACTACAGTGTACTTTAAAACCATGAAAGTAGACGAAGCATTTACCAATATCCGAAATAAATGCTGAATAGCAAGTACATCCAGTGTCCATGCATCGGTGTCGGCAAGTTGTCCGGCGCGGGGTAAGTTTCCATTGTCAGTCGCTTCGACTTCGCGCACTGCGCGCCCGAGGTAAACGCTCCAGCCAGTTCAGTTACTGGGACTCTAATCACTGTTCCTGCTGATATCTTAGGGGGAATGGAAGGAATGCAATCGTTTTTGCTGATTTCGAAACATATTCTGTCAAGACTTTTTAAGATAAAGTACTTGTATGAAACCGACGTGAAAATCTGGAGATCTGTGTTTTAACTGACTTAAAAAAAGGAGGAGGTTTTATGTTCGTCTTTATGTATTTTTTTAAAATATGTATTTTAATCGATATTTTCGTCAATTGTGAACCGATTTTGAAAATTCTTTTTTGTTTGGTAGGAGGAGTTTGCGCGGTTGTCCCCTTAGAGTATTTATCACTAGAGAAGCCTTACGCACAATATTCCGAACAAAAAAGTCTGTGACTTTTAGCGGGGGACGCGGTAGCTACTACAAAAAAACACAAAAGACGCTCGCCCGGAAAGAGAAGTCCGTACCATTTAATTTTATCGATATCGATATTCATTCGGAATTTTGCTTGAATCCATGAAATAAAACAGCTGTTCATAAAATAGTTACGAGTACATTGTAACAAGAAAAGAAAATAACTACAATTAAATAAAAGTAACTTTTGTATTAAAGTAAGTAATCTCAATAATAAATTTGTTAAAGTAAAAAAAAAAAACTATATAAATTATACAAATTATAAAATATTGAACAATAAAAAAAAAAACAAAAATAATTACTAAGTAATTCTTACTAAGAAATAACAACAACAACACACATGACATGACATGTCAATTTTGGTTTCAAACATGACCTCAACTAGTCTCGTTACCATTTTTACTAAAGGACATAATCATGTCAAGTGCGTGTAAATTTTGCTGATTTGACGTTTAAATTTCGTAATACAAAAGAAGTATTTTGATCTTTATGAACATAAAAACGAGATGTAGCGAGTCTCGGGGACGTCACAGAAGCAATGTGAGGAAAATACTCGATTCATGCTACGTTTTATATTGAATCATGGTTGAATCAAATGAAAAATCGAAATGTATTATGAGGTTAGGATTTAAAATTTCAATAAAAACCTGACTAAATCTGAAAAAAATTGTCAACATATGGAAGGTTATTCAGTTCCTTATGTAAGTTTGACGTATTTGAACGCTTTTTACAGAATTTAACAGCGCAGCTGGGTATTTTCACGGAGCTCCGCGCGCCTTGAAAACGATTTACGAAGTGCGTTAGAATCGATTTGAAAGTAGTTTTTATGAACGTACTAGAACATTTGTTCTTGTACTTTTACAGAGGAGAAGTGTTCGTAAGGCTTAAGTTTTTTTTTTGGAAGTCGGTTGCTTTTACTATTAGTGAAGATAAAAATGGACGCGATCATTGTGAACCATGGTTTCATGACGTCAAGACAAGAAGGCTGTTGGACTATTGTATAATAGTGATCTCCGGTTTTTATCAATGGTTTGTCTTCGTCACAAGTGAAAATGACTTCGTTGTCTATTCAGCAACACGCAACAAAATTATATAGAACGAATTATAATTGAACGGCGACAAAAATATAGTCGCTTTCAAGAATTTATTTTTGAAATCATCAACAATTTTCACAAAATCGTCCGTGACAGTTCTGACGTTGTACACAATTTTCTACAGGCAACTGACTGACTGACAATTCCGACAGGATCTCGGATTCCTCACAATTTTCCCGTAAAATGGTCTGTATTTAATTACTAAGCCGGTAAACGGTTGGGAAGTAATTAAAAGCCATGATGTAATTACTGTCGAGGACGCGGCATATGCTAATTTTAATAGGTTTTATTTGGAAGATGTTTTACTTTGCCCTGATGGAGTAATTAGTGTATGTTTCTCTTTAGGGGTAAATACTCGTTGGGAGTGTATGGTGTCGTTTAAGATAATTATTAAGCTTGAGGGGTGCCGACTTAGAAGAGGTTAGAGGGTGACGGTCTTACCCTGTGGACATCGTTAGAGGTGACTAAGGTATTACGGGTGTGGGAATGGTCGCATTAACCTGCACGAAAATGGCGTCCGAAACCCTTCTCGAGTATCTATTTGACGAAAGACGAAGATCCGAGTGTGTGGTTCGTGTCTCATGAGAGGTAAGTTGGTGATTAAGTTCGCCTAGATAGAGATTTATTTTAACAACGCCAATAGTTACCTAGTATTTAACGCGTTTAAATTCCCTGACTCTTGCTTAATTACGACCAAATTGTTTTAATGTAACTCTTTACAAAACAAAGTGTAGTAATCATTACCGTGGTTCACCTGGCCCACTGCCAGCAACAACTTTAACCGGAGATTAACTTAGTAGCTTTAACTGAGCCAATTGTGTTACGAACTGTTAAGTTTTAACTTTATTATCGCTTAATTGATACTTAGTTTACAGTAGTTTAAGTTGGACTTTTTAATAGTCAATAGATAGGTAATGAGTTAAAAAGTCCACATTCTATTCATCAACATCTTTTTCTGCTTGATACTTGAAATGCTCATACTTTTCTTAGGATATATTAGTTAAAGACTAACATAAACATCGACAGGTGACAGTAACCCATAGAAGGCTAGAGAAGGTTGTACAAGAATCTATATCTATCTAATCTTGTGTACGAGATCTATCACTTGTACTTCCTCCCATTTCCCTTGGCTTATAAACATAAGTATAACTCTGAACTATTCGCTTCATAAGCTAACAAAGGTATCCAATACTTCATATAATAAACAACAATAAAAATGTGAAAATTTTCAAATATCTAACAGAAACATAATACCAGCGATCGCCACGAATGGACTCTGTAAATTGTTGGCAACCTCGGTTCGACTTGTTATGCATCTACCAACTTACCTCTACAGTTCTAGTGCACCTTTTGTCTTTGTGAAAGGGCTTGCTTTTGCTTGGTGAGGTGAAGAATGTGTGGTAGGCAGTGGCCGCGACTTGCACGGTAGCCTGGGTGAAAATATACTGATAACAGGCAGTTGAGAAGGGTACGCTGTGAGGTAATATACGGGACTTATTGCTCCTGAGGTTTTCGGGACGATTGAATTTTTTGTACAGGCTTTTTGGTGCTTGAATTTCTACATAAACTTGTATTGGGTAGGGCTACTGACACTTCTCTGTGATGATTGGACTCGGCGGTTGTTACACGAGTCGGCCACTAATTAAAATTACGAACCGCTCTGGTAAAATATTGACCAATGGTCGGTAGACTTACAATGAAAGCTTTAATTTTCACAAGAAAACTTCTCCCTCGGTCTAAGAGAAGATGTAAATAAAGATTCGATGTTGGCGATAGCCAAGAGCTAAATAATGATATTTCTATCTATCTATATCTACGAATATCTAAACGTAGTGAGCAAACTCGTCAAGTAGAACTAACCAGCCACCTGAAGAATTAATTCTTCTGCCCATTGAGTTAGGCTTGGTTTGGCATGTCACCTGTGTTGCTTCCATAATCTTCTACGTCTCGTATGTTTCCACGATAAACTTCCTCAAATACTGTTCTGCATACGATGTCCGGAATAGGAACGGATAAAATAGTCCAAGTGATGTATAATGTTTGGCATGATATATCGGCGCCTCGTATATTGGATTCTGCAAAGAATTTGTTGCTACCAGGAGAACCAACTATTTGTGTAAAGCGTTCTATATCCGCAGGTATTGGTTATATTTATGTGTTTGGATTGCGTATCTTACATTTTTTGTATTATATCTATATTTAGCTGTTATATTTATAAGTTTTGACAATTAATACTATGAATTAGGTTGTTGATGGCTACTGCGTACCTAGTACTACTAATACTTACTTACGAGCCAAGTTTCGTAGAAACTGCTAGCGAAATCTTCTGTTGGCAGGTAAAAAATATTTAACTATAAGTCTACAATTTGTTAATTGAGTCGACAAACACCAGTATAATTAATTTCTCTCTACATACACCATTAAAAACGCATCTCTGATACTAACCTTCCATTACCAGGGCAGCATGAATACCAAAGTGATTAAAATAAAGATATTAACAGGGAGATAAAAATCTCATTTGATAATTACATGGCTTCCCCTGATGGTAACTCGGCCCTACTTGATAACTTTGAACCCAAATATACCCACGTTGAAAAAATTAAGTAATTAAGGTTATATTTTTTAATGCTGCTTCGTTTGTGAGTGAAACATTTTGTTGATTATGATTTTTGAGTGTTTTGTTTAGGTCCGACGGTGCTGTATTCATTGAGAGAAGTTTGTGAGCAAATGCGAGTTTTGGAATTGTACGGAGAATGTGTGACTGAGTTGTGTAGTCTTTGAGTATTTATTGTACTTGAAAATAAATCTGCAACTTATAACATTACTATTTGAGAGGTTAAACCTACACCCTAAGTACTCGTAAGTGTCTATTTGATTTTAACCTAAGAAGCTACTTTTGTTTAGATACTCGGGTGTGCTGATTTTTCTATAGAGACACGGGCCCGTCTCACCGTTTCTTTGTTATAATAAACTGATGTGAAGCTTCCCAAACCAACAATCTAATTTCACACACCAATTCTTTCAGGCAAAAGCTCCAATCTTTCCAGTAATTCGTTAAAATTTGCCTGTCCCCCGTACCCCTCTGTTCGCCTGTTCCCCCTCTGTGGCCCGGTGGAGCGGAGGCATAAAACACAGTATAATTCCCAGTCATTATTCACAGTTTTCCAAGGGATTTCGGGCGTGCGTAATGACTTTATTTGAAATGGAATTTTGTAAGACACCCAGCGTGCCGGGTCCCCGGGGCTGTCGCTCATTGAATTAGACACTTCAAGGTAGATCAGGCTGTTTTTATGCATAAGGTTCTTTATTATTGATTCTGTTACTGATTGGGAATAAGATTAGGAAATGCGATTTTGATATACTTTAATGTAGGTTTTGGTGATACTTCAGGGTGATTTCCTGCTAAGATTTAAGTTATCTCGTGTGGGTGTGGTGAAGTTAACTAAAGGATAACGTGAAGAGGATCAATCAATCCATCTGCCAAAGTGTGCCTTTGATCATTTCTTGAATAGTTTGATACAAGTCTCATGTTCAGTAATCAGTGCTTTCCTTAAATGCTGTATACGTGCAGTCGTGCGTGCAGCTGACCTGACCAAATAGGGAATGAAAGGCAAGAAATATTTAATCAATAGAACTATCTGAGTGACATACATTATTTGATTCATATTTTCATGCCATTGTCTATTTACATTTTTACTTATAATATATTTGGCATGCTGACAATTTGTGTTGTATTGTACTCAAGTTTGAGCATACAAATGATTATCTTATCCAACTAAAGGACACTAAAAGCCCGAGATGTGACCTATAAAGACTTTATAAAACCGTAATCACGTAAACTTTACAAGCCATCGCAGTCAGTGCGGGGCTCTATTCCTTCGAGAGCACGTTTGACAAGCCCTGCACGTGGCTATGAGTTTCACGTCAATCAAATCCTTGCTATAAGCTTTGTAAGTAAGTCATAGCGGAGGGCTCTGAAAAGAGCGATGTTATTTGCTTTAAAAAATCTGATAAGTGCATTTTTAAGTAGTTGTCACTAGTGCTGATAACGTACTGTGCAGTTAGTTCCGCTACGAAGTTTGCTGACTAATGTTATAGCTAAGCTACCTAAGCTAGCTAGCTATGTAGAAAGTTTTTTGTAATGGAGTCGCATATTTTACTGGTTATAAGGGAAGTTATTTTATAGAGTCCCTTGTCTTATTTTTTCGTTGGTTTGTGTTTTCGGTCTTTTGTGGTATAATATTGTTCTTATATCCACTTATTTATATTTCTAGCACAGAGAAAGTATTCGGCAAAAAAATTGTGTCTTAAACGAGCAAATATTCTTGAATTTGCAAACCCCTTATTAGCCGCCGCTCACTTCATAGCCAAACTTGAAATTCAAGAGTCGAGTATTTTGATCGGCCCCGTTCGTGCACTCGTAAAGCTTCGCAGCTGCCATCAGTCAGTCGTGGCCCGTTTTATGGCCCCACCCACTCGGGCTGAACGACCCGATTACAGAATAGATAGGTACAGAAAGCCGAGTTCATACAGCGAGCGAAAACGCAAGCTCACATAGACACGTGCCTACGTACAGCCCGCGCAGCGCACTCGCGAGTCGTGAGTGATGTTTTGTTTAAGATCGCCGTACGTACGTGTTTATGTGTTCGTGCGCCTGTTTTCGCCCGCTTTACGGAGTCGGCCTTCTGTACCCATCTATTCTGTGCCCCCAAACGCCAACATTTTTGTCGTCTATGCGGAAATAATTAAGAAATACAGAATTTTGTGGGAATTCCCAATGAGTTTGTATTGGTATTCCACGAAAATGATGAAGGTTATTGAATTATTTTCCTTAATGTAATATGAAGAAAGAAAATATTATAATCTTTTTTTTTCGTGTGGTTGGTGGCTAACCTGGTGTTAGAGTTTTAAAGCCGCCGCCGCCGCGCGTTTTTGAGCCTCTGACTTGGCTTTACATGCCGTCGAGAAATATCTCTCAGGCATGCTGGTTTCCTCACGATATTTTCCTTCACGGTTTTTGAATTCAATTCAATTCAATTCAATTCATTTATTTATTGTTTGTCACAGGTAAATAGTCAGATCTTACTATAGTATTAATGAATCACTGTAACATACCCATGGGGTGTACAATATTTATATTAATAAGTAGGTAGGTATATCAATGTTGTTGGTTATGTTACTGTTTTAGTCAACCTCATTTTACATTAATTCTTACACAATTATTAGGGACATACAATTTAGTTTAATAAGTCAAAAAATAAAAATAGAAAAATAAGTTTACCATGTCAATTTTGCGTCAACATCATCAGACATTATTTAGACATAATTATTTTGGTCATGCGATTTACATTAGATAAGTACAAAAAAGTAAATAAAATAAAATAAGTTTAACATGTCAAGTTTTAGTCAACCTCGTACTAACATTAATTAGAAGACATAATTATTACGGTTGTATATTTCACATTAAATAAGTCAAAACCAAGCAAGATGATGAAGCAAGTGATAATTATATATTTACTTTAAGCACATGAATCCGAAAAGTCAGAGGATCGAACTCGAGACTCTATGTCTTGGCAGTCCGATTGTCACACCACTACGCTATCACTGCTGTTAAAATATTAAAATGATGCTGTGTTAGTCGCGTATGGTCACCGATATGGAAGGCTTCTCTATTTGAGTAGATGTCTTAGACGACGGCTTTGTATATAAAGCTTGGCGACTCTCCTAAAAGATTTTCTTTCAACTTAAATGGTTCGGTATATAATAAAAGCCTGAGGGAGTGTTGTCTTGATACAAACAGTGTACCGACGGGAGTTACGTTCACAATAACCGGATTCAAAAGTAAATAAGTAAAGTAAACAACTTGATTTCCTATAATAATTCTTATTCTTCCATTGAGGTTGCAAGAGCTTTCGAGTATGATATACTGGGTTTGGTTTCGAGTATTTCTGCTGTGGACATCCGTTCTCAGTAGTAGCTCAAATTCAGATAGTAAATATCGACATAGACACCCATACTTAAAAACTCAAACTGAAAAGCACTTTTGAATTGTCCAGGAGTCGGTCAGTTAGTCAGAAAGTTGAAGCTAGTTGCCCGTTCCAAAACGTAGTTTTCTAGGGAGAAAAACGGGCAGGAAAATCTATGGACACTCTTTTAAAATCAATTTAGGTATTTACAACATCTTGGGTACATTATTCTTGTTTTTCTATATGTGAGAATAATGTAAACAAACATTTTTAGCAGTACTAAGGAACCGACACTGTTACTGGCGTTGTCCACTTCTGCAGTGTTCAATCCTAAAAAGTACCAGCAAAAAGTTATGTTTCATGCTGTATCAAGCATCAATAACATTCCTCACATTACGATTCGTTAAAAGCATTAACCATTCATTAAAGCTTCAATCCTTTGACATTATATTAATACTAATAGCCTCGAACAGTCGATTTGCTTCACTAGGAGCTCATTCCCACAGGTAAATGAGTCATCAAGACTCACCAGCGGCAGCGCCTGTAAAAATAAAGGCAAAATTGTATTTTTGCGCTACCGTAAGCAATTAATTGAATAAAGCGATTAAATTAAATTAACGGGGCCATTCATTTGGAGTTTAACTGCACTTTTGCCAAAGACTTGCACTCGCAATTTTGGTTATGGTACTCGCAAATTGAAATTGACTTATGCTCGTAAATTGTTGATAATGTATACATGTTCGTTAGTTATTGCATGGTTTTTTGTTGCTTGAGCTGAGTTTTGATTGCTGGAATACTTTTTGATACGAACTTGGTGCAAAAGTACCTACAAGAAGAGCGTAGATCTCCTGATCGGGCGGCCGTCCTGGTCTGTAACTCTTCCAGGTAGCTCGTGAGCTCGTTGGGAAGCAGTATAACCAGAGCTGTTACCATCACGCAGTGTCATTACAGTACTCCGTGTCGTTGGTAGGAAAATTTTCGGAATATTTTTCAATTTTTATCAGAAACAGTAAAAATAGCCCTGGGGAATTTGATATTCGCATAAAATATGTTCATGGGGGATGTAAAAATAACAAGGTTTCTCTGTTCGCACATGATGTAGGTACACACGGCTACACATCAAGCTATACATTTCCAGTATAAGCTGACCTCGTATTGTTTGGAAATCCTATACAATGCGAGATCAGCATAAACTGTAAGTGTATAGCTTGATGTGTAGCCGTGTGTACATACGCATCACAAAGTGCCTTAGCTAATATTGACCGTCTGTAATGTACACATAAATTAACAGATACCTACACCTGATAGCATTCAGACAGAATAGAGTAGAACACTCTTTATTAGTATGTACACCATACGAGTTACAGATATAAGTGTAGAAATGTTACTTAGGGTGTCACAATGGGCGGTCTTATCGCTAAAAGCGATCTTTTAAAGACAACCTATGTATAGGTAGTTCTTGCACACGAGGGTCAAGAGAAATACAAAAGACGACAAAATGCCCATTACACTAGCAAATAAGCTAGCACACACCAATTCATTTCGCTACTGAAAAAAGGCAATCTTTAATAAAAAGTAGGGTATTTTTCCGCCGAATCCCAGATAAGTATAAAAGATTTAAAAACGTACAGCCGTGGGGTATGGCGCCGGCGCCGGCACGTACCCACTGACCGGTTCTATCGCTTACTCCGCGCGGACACCTAATCCTCCAAAATGGCGAAAATCAAAAGTCAGGAGCTTCCCTACGATTTTGTAGCGTATTTTATATTTTATAGCCTTTAACTAGGTTGCCGAAATGTGAAATGCTATTTTCTTGCTGTATTGAATCAACAGAATCTTGTGAAATAACCGAGGAAAATTTCTCAAAGTGCGTCTTCGGTCCAGAAGACGCACTTTGAGAAGTTCTCTCTGTGTATGTGGCGACAGCCCATGTTAATCGATTAGCTATTTATGGTATTGCCGTATGTTTAATGTGTCTGTATTAACTCTGTCAGACTTTGCAATCGAATGCAGACTTTGCATTAGATAGCGGCTATAGCTATAACGACCGAATGGGGATGTCAGTATGCTTACATAAAAACACAAAATCTGATTGCTAGAGCTCGGTATTTCAGCAATCTCGTAAATAAATATCTCTCAACTCGCAATTTCTGGAAGGATTAACGATTTTCCGTAACATAATTAAAATAAATTCCTGTAACAAACTTGCTGGCATTTAAAGACTTTCTTAAACGTCCCATTCTTACGCCAATTGCATTCTTTCTTTCAGTCACAAAAAGTGCAGAAACTCTATTTTAACACGGACAGAACATAAAATGACATTTCCAATCGCAGCTTTTTCATCTCGAACGACAAAAGAGTTGTCTTTGAGCCGCCCCGTTCAACAGACTCGTTCATTCAACGGCCGGGAGTGAGTGAATGAAAAGAAACAATGAACGAATTGCTCGGTCGAACGGACGTCAAAAGGAAGGCAAGTGGGACGACTGGCACTATTGTATTATTTGACGTGATACTAAGATACTGCTCGATAGCTCAGACGTACGTATCGTGGATCACTTGGAATTATTAATGTTTGTCACAAAGACTAATGGATTTTGTTTGGTAGTTATCATTTGTCAAGACTTCAGGAGTAAGTTTTTATGGTTGATAGTACCTAAATAAAATATTTACTAGAAAAATACACTGTATTTTTCTTTTTTAACAATTTGCGAAATAGGTAGATAATTATGAGCGGTCAGTGAACATGGGTTTTAACGATCCTACATTTTTCCGTAGTAGTTCCAATTTGGTGAGTATGGCTCTGTAGCAATGCCTTGTTGGTACATATGGCTACATTTCCAGTATAAACTGACCTCTCATTGTACGGAAATCCTACACAATGTGAGATCAGCTTATACTGGAAAAATATAGGTTGATATGTAGCCGTGTGTACTACCGCTCTTTGAGAACAGCCTATTAGCAGTGGCCACCACAAGCTAGGGGTGCCTAAGGTAAGTGAATTCTAAAGTAACTATAATTATGATAACATAACACATATCATAACATCACGCTTGTATTCCCCGATGGGTTAGGCAGAGGCGTACCTGGGTGTACAATAACGATGAACAAACCAATTAAATCATTATCCATCAACTCGCTCTTTATAAACTAGGGCTTTACTCAATTAACCTTTAAGATAACCAAACGGAAGTAAATAATAAAGCCTCTTCCCCACAGGCGAGTTTTTATCTGTCGATAATAAGAATAACGCAGGCGTTATTGCGATATCTGTTTTCAGTACTTACCTACTGACAGGTTATATATGAGTTTATATAATCGTTTATTTTATTTGACTTGTTAACTCAAGTTATTTTAATTTAATTTTAATTTATTGTTGATATAATCTACTCATTACAATGTTTTTTTTAATGAGTTTATTGCAATATGTGGTTAACTAGTGACCTCGACAATTGATCATATTATTTATTGTTATTAGTAATTAACTGTTAATTTATTTTACCTCGATTGTCCTAGTTTATCATTTATAACTTCCAGTTACAGCTTTATGTAAGCGGGCACGCCCTTTATGCCTGGAGGCTTTTATTAAGTTCTGTTTACGTTTAGTTCTTATTTCTGCCTGAGTATAAATTAAATTAAATTAAAATTCATTTATTACAGATAACAGGGATCCATATTATGTTAGTATTACAAAAACAACTATAGTTACTGTATAGTTCTCGATGATTTTGTTTGGTATATTGGCGTGTGCTAGCTAACATATGGATAATAATTTAAATTAGGTTAATTATGTTGAATATCATTATATAGAATCATTTTTTTTCTCTTTCTACCTGAACTGCTGTGCTGCTGGGGAGTTTGTTGCGCCACTTCTTCTTTCCAGCTAACGCACTAGGAAGTGGTGAAGGGTGGGCGCTTTGGGGGACTGTCTTATGTAAATTTGAAGTTCGAAAAGTGCTGATTCTCAGCCTAGTTTGAATGAATGACTTTTGAATTTTGATTTTTGAAAAGTACATTTTGTATTAGGACGCGAAGTTACACATGCGATATTAATGACGCAATAGAAGTAGGACGCTGGCGTTCCTCCGTCCTGCGATATTCCGATAAGTGTTTTGTATTAGGACGCAGGCGATCTTACACACACCTGCGTTAATAATTCTAGTATGTACGGAGTAGTGCGGGCGGGGGCCCTGTAGTGTAGGTTACATGCAGACGTTAGAAGTATCTGACGATAAAAACGCAGCTGTGTGCAAATAATCGGGACGCATTATCGTAAAAACGCTTGCGTTATTGTCGACCGATAAAAACGCGCCTGTGGGGAAGAGGCTTTTTGCGTGAAATGACGTCACAAACAACAGCCAGTGAGAAACTCAAATACAAATCCGAGGTCCACCTACAAAGGTTTACCAGATACAAAGCTAAAGACACATCTCCGCAATCCGGTAGCTAACATTTCAAGTTAGCAAAGCAAGTTGAAAGATGCTGCTTAACCGGTTAAATTGAAAAGTTACATGGACAGCTAAGTACGTGCAGACTAAGCTATCGGTCCGAAACGACGGCAATCAGTTAAAAGCATGCGAACCGGGCTTAAGGCCGAGTACACATGCGGTTGGATCGGGTTTTAAGATGGATCGTGTGTATTTGGGTAGGAAGGTTCTAGTGAGAAGATGTTTGGAAGGGTTCTCTTGTTTCTTTAAATAGGTATAGATAGTGCCACCCACGAAGACGCGCCCCACTCCGCGATAACTGAACTGTAAGCTGTACTTTAGTACGGAGAGGAGCGGAGTGGGGCGCGTCGACGTGCCATGTATAGGCAACTCATAATTAAAGTTATATTTATAGGCGGAGACTGACTTGTAACGTTTACTTGTAATGTATCATTCGAGGCGAGATTGGTACAATACGGTGATACACAAGACGTGGCGAACGCACGCTTCGAGTACCATGAAATTTTCGTTTTTCATATTTCCGTTTCAAAGGAGTTCACGAAACAGCCAACAGTCGAGTGGAGGACCCGGCGCTCGCATCGAGCGGCTCGGATCGCTGCACTAACAAACTCGTTACATTCATTACAAACAATCGTTACAAATTAGTCTCTGCCTTGAATTGCCTAATCTGAATAACTGGCTTTCCAGGGTTCTGCTTGAATTAATAAACAAATAAGTTTTTATTTGTTTTTATTTTTTTCTTTGTTAATTTTAATTCTAGTTTTGCACTTAACACAGTCCCTAAGTCTTGTGCTTAGTATAAAACAATCCAAAACGTAACTTACCTATTATAAATTAAACTCATCTAGATATTTCAAAATTAATTCTGTACTTATTTAAAATATTAAATGTAGGTAAACACCTTCAGTTATGTTCAGTTCATCACTACTGTGGGTGCTGCGAGGTGTTTTTCTTATTCGTTTTAAATTATTCCTTAGGGTCGGCACAATAACATCGCCTATAATGATAACGGGGGTGGGCGCTGATACCTATAATTACAAGATATGAAGTTATCTTAGCTATTGGCTGCAACTCTAACATACAACCTATTTACCTTAAGAGGCTTACAACAGCTAAAGCGCGGTCACTGTCGGACTGCATAGAAATGAAAGAGAAGCGCGATGACACGACGCAGGTAATTAAGGCCTATTTTAATTGTAAACCATATTTTATTACTTGAAGGTGCTATTTTATTTTTATATTTTATTTATAATTCTCCAGTACTTATACATGTAACCACTATTTAAAGTGTTCAGTCCTCTGCCAACTACTACAAACAGTTCCGAGAACTTAAGCCCACATTCTCATCGAATCCCATTCACTAACTAATGTGAACACCCATTAACCGTTGTGTCCACAGCCTTAGTGTTGTGAGAGGAGCACAGAGGGCCGTTTAACTGTATTTCAGCGGATTTCAGAACGCATTCACTGGAAAATGTTACTATTTGAAGAAACAAGATAGGTACTACACTCGAATAAGTTTGGAAATATTGTAGGGAAATGTGAATCTTTTCAGCTGGAACAAATTCATAGTAATAGGTAGGTACATTATTATGTAGAATGGACTTTGAAAGAAAACGTAAGGATTTGTAAAACGTTTTGATGGAAAAAGTCATTTCAAGAAGGACCAGTCGATTGTGCAAAACTTTGATGGTGTGCTGGCTCTACACTATGCCCTACTCTACTCAATCGAATCGAATCGACTAGACTCTTCCTACTGATTACTTTAACAACGTATCATATCAATATCGCTAACACGCCGTAATATCTACGATCAATATTCGTTAATCAAATTGAGCTTCTCCAATACAAAATCGACTTAGTATTCAAGTCACTTTCAGACTTCATCTCACGCGATTTACCATTCAATTTATACTCACGTCACTATAATTGATGAGCACGTAATGCCCAATGTGTCTGACTGTACAAATTATTTATTTACGCTCAATTCTGCTAACCTTTGATCTTGGCTGCTCACGATTGTAACACTGCCACAACATAAATACGTATAGAAGGACCGCTCCATACAACTAGAGCAGACAGGCGCACCCACACTTATTGAGGTCTACTTCAAAAGTATCTGATGCAAATGGAAATACAAATGGATCAGAAACCTTACCCATACTTGATGAATCATCGACAAAAATTGAAGTTATAAAATTTGCAATAAATTGTCAAATGAAAAACATCTTTATGGGCATTTAAAATTAGAATTTCGGGTTTATGTATTAAGCACTCAATTTGTAAGTGGCACTACAAATAATTTGTAGTGTAACAATTATTATTATTTTTGTCGATGATTCATCAATTACTAGCTTTCGCTCGCGGCATCGCCCGCGTGGAGGTCTGAAATTATCCCACGGAAACGTACTATCGGGATAAGAAGTATCCTAGTTGTTAATCCAGGTTATAAACATTTATCTGTATGCCTTATTGCATCGAAATCCGTTCAGCCCTTTTTGCGTGATTGAGTAAGAAACATCCAAACATACAAATATTATAAATGTGAAATTCCTACCCTATTCTACTATAAAGTAGGATAGGATAATTTTATAATGTTATTCAAACAATAAATTTTAGATAAATTGGTAAGACGTAAAGTTGAAACCTTCTAAATACAGATGAATGTGTTACAATTCCCTTTAGTGAGTAATTGCGTAACAATTTAATCTGAGTTTGTTTACACTTTCATCAGATACTTTAAGAACTGATTATAGACGCGGACGTACTCACGAGTGCGCTTGTACTCACTGTAAGTACGTGAAGCGTGTTTATGTGTGCGTTAGTTTTCGCCTTTTGTACCTATCTGTTTTGTGACCGTGCGCCGAGTGAGCCGCGCTGTTATTAATGCACAACAGATAAAAATATTCTGTGTCATTACCCACTGCGCGAAAATATTGAATTTTAACGCGAGGAATATGATTTACACGTAAAAACTGTGCGATAGGATTATGATTTTATTTAATAAAAAAAGTATATTGGTTGTAAAATAAATAGAAAATGGTTCGTGCTTAATGGCGCCCACATGGGTCAGTCGATATGTTCGGTGAGTCTGGTGAGTACCTACTGTGAATAGAAAAGCATAAAGGTGCAAATTGTTTGCTTATTGTCAGCACAAGTATTCGACTTTGCATTTAGACTTGCTTTATACTATTTCTAACTAATAAACACAATTTATTTGCGTATAGTTTGTCTACTGATTTAATAGGTTGGTGTTTGTTTAGTGAGCCAATCACAGCAGCTTACATGAGTTACACCATGTGTTAAGAATGTTTTGATCGGCCTACCAGAAACCGGGTGAAAGTCTGATCTTCATCTTTTATCTGATATTTCCACCGACCATTTGAGCTATCAGAAAAACAACTAATTACGCTTGTCTCTACCAGGAAGTTACTGTAGGTACTAGGAAAGAATAAAGCATATTTTATTCCTCACTAACTACTACTATTTCCTCTCTCTTCTAATATTCCTAGCAGCATCTTTTACAGTCACCAGTCATCCATGAGCTTTCAGGAACAATATCGAAGAATATTTCCTTACATTTATGATAACAATAGTCGTCCTTGAGCTGTCTCCAGGGAGATCGTTCGACCGTTAAAGGGCTAAAAGGGTGTCAATAAGGAATGCGTCAAAGAAATTATTTTCCGTCTATTTCTTATTTTTGATGTGCAGTGAAAGGTAGAAAGAGGAAAGGTCGATGACTGAAGGAAAGTAATAAATAGATGTTTTAGTCTTTATGAACAAAATAAGTAAGTAGTCTTGGAGTGTTTTCCTCCTGCACCGGGTTTGAAACAGCTTCTTTCTATGTTAAGTCAGGAGAGCATCGCGTGAAAGTATCCATTAGAAAAATACATAGGTACAAAATGTTACATCAACTATTTAGATCAATTTACCAGCAAAAAAATCCCCGTTAAATCCGAATTGATTTCAACAAACAATTTCAAAAACATATTAAACAATTTTCCGGACATTTAATTTTTCAATCAACTAGACATAATTAAATAATTAAAGCGTGCACACAAATATATTTTATATTGTGTTCGTAAAACGGTACGTCGAAAAATATACGGGAGGAGGCCCCGATGTGCGCATACCAGAAAATTGATTTCACCAGGTGTTCCAAGCCAAATTGTTCTGTTCCTACCACTAGTGCTACGTACCTAGCTTTAGGTAGATATAGAGATGTGCTGCATGTAACACTGTGATCATTTCCGGTAAAAATGTGTAGCGAATATTTTATATACTGTATGCTGTTGGATTTTCAGATTTTGTTTCAGATTTGGTGTCGGCTGCTATTGTATGCAGACTGCAAAATGAATTTGCGTGTTGTTGGAAACCATGGATTTTAACGGTATCAGTGGGTATTTGGTATTGGTTACGTGCTCCACACTATACGGTAGGTCAGACTAGTTCAGTATTGTCAATTTTCGTTATTGTATTCTTAAAAAAAAAAAAAAACTTTATAAACATAAAAATATACATAGCTGTAGTACTTAAAAATAAAGTAACAGTTACACTTACATTAATAATAACACGTTTACAGGTTAGGAGCACCTTTATAAGTATATAATAATAATGGTAACAAACTTATTACAACATGAGGCATTAATTCATTAAACCTTAAACATTAACATATGAAATTATTGTAATAATTTCATTTATAAAATGAGGGGGGGCCAATCCACAATTAAATGGTGACTCTGTAGAGCATAATCTCAAAGAAGACTCTCAACTAAAATAACTAACAAAACCTGGTCAAAAACTCGATGTCAAGACACCAAACTTCAGCGCTTATAGATTTTAGACCCAATTAAACGAAATTGCTTTTTAATAATTACATTTTGACCATTACCACCTCAAAATGGAATACTAGATATTGGAGCCGATTCTGTGGTACACAAACAAACTGAGGGTATTGCTATCTTTTTCTGTCTTTTAAAACAAGAAACAGACGGACGTCAATAAGATCTGTATTTTTTTAATAAACCTTACACTTATGGTGGACACGTCAGAAAGTTTCGACTGGTTTTCAAATTGTTTTTTAGTTTTTGATCAAGGGAATCGGCCCTATTGTGTACTTATAAATGCTTACAATAAAGCACACTCTCCACGTAACCTTCCATCAGCTACAGCGCTCACAAAAAGAGGCGAACAGCGCCATATCTCAGTGACCAGCGCAGTCGGCGCTAATCACCGCATACGTCACGCTGGCCACGCCTTTTGGCCAGTGTTAACATTCCATGTAATTGACAAGTTTTTGTTACTATTACATGCATCGATCTACCTATCTACTATATTAGACAAGTAAGTGGTCAAGACGGTTGAATAGTTTAATGGAAAATGGAACAGTAAAATTATGTTATTGCAGACCATGTGCTCTTGGGATTTCCCATCGGCAAAAATGACGAACTTTTTCATACAGAGTTTCGTCCCCTATTTAAACTCTTTAGCTGAAATCCTTCCTTGTGCTCACCTCTGTTAGATAAAGCTCTCTTCTTCTTTCTACATCCAGCGGTTCAGGCGCTGTCTGTCACTGAATGACCTTAAGATTTTTATTAAGTTAAAGATACTAAAATTATATTGCATTCGAGTTCAACCCTCTTCTTTCTTTTATTTATCTTTTACCGAATCTCAATAATTTCTAGACACAGTCAAGCTACTCGTGGGAAGTGGCGATTCTTAAATTTTGTTCGGCAGTAAGCGAAGGACCACTAGACCGCCGCCCGTAAAGGATTTTGCCAAATAGCAACAAAGACACATACGCTAAACTTTAACTAGCTACAGAACATTGCTTGGCTCCGCATTTACACTAACAAATCCTTATAATTTAGCGAGTTTGATCTCATAGTCCAAACTAATCTATTAGCCAGCGCGGAATGTACCGAGAGTAGCTAATATATTAACTTCATGCGAAACTCCTGGCATTTAACTGTTGACTCGGACCGAAGGACCAGATGGTCATAAAGAATGGATGCGGTTTGGTCCTTATTCTTGAAATAAATCATTTTGATAGCTTCAGAAATAATCCTTAATATTATGGAGTAAAGATTATCGTAGGTACCAATTTTGGTTAAACATTTTAATTAATTTGGAGATAAAAATAAGCATACAAATAAATGAAAAGTAAAATGGCTAATCTCCGGAGATGCAGAACTCCGAAGGTATCAACACAATATCGCTTTCAGGTAGTATGTTCCTCAGTCATCCTGTAAAAATATACGAGATTCGGTAAACGAAAAAGGTCGTTTGTTCTATATTTAGATTTTAAAAGGACTTCTAAAACTTTTATTTCTAGTTAAAACATTCTAGCTCACTGGTCTAACATCAGATGAATGTGTCACCTTAATCAAGGAATTAAACTTATTTTTCTAGACTGAGATAGCGAGTGGGGATTAGTGGGCATGTCCCTGGCGGGATGGCGGGATAGCGGATAGTCTCCAAGACTCACCCGGCTAAGTGTTTAAATTTACAATGGAAGCTGACTTATTGGCTGGAGATATTTTAAGGATTAGTTCACCAGATCTAATGGTGTGACTGTGATATCGTTTTCTTTTTTCTGTGTGATAAAATAAGTTTGTGTTAACCTATTAATATTCGAAATACTAAAGAAGAATTATATCGCTAATGCAAGTGAGTAAGTAGAAGTAACTGATTGCTTTGAAAACAATAGTATCGTAAATGAAAAAACTTTTTAAAGCAACTTAACGTTTATTTATGATAACTCTTTTGCTCAGTAAGTTCCTGGAGTCACGTGTTCACTAGGTATTTCCAATAAACATATCGTAAGCAATGTTAAACTTCAGTAAAACCAAACGAAGATAAAATGTATGATGGAATGGGTAGGGTGGAAATTGGTTGTTAAATGACATCTGAATTTGAAATAATGTAAGGAATTATGATGATTTGGCTTCAATATTATAACTCTTTTTTAAGACTCAAAGAACAAGAAAAAGCTTTAAAATGTTCTCCAGAACATTATTTTCAAAGGGCGAATATTTATAGGCTGTACAAACATCTGTCTTCAACATTCGTAAATCAGAAGAGTTCGGACTATAGCCGCTCTCCCCTTTCAATGGCCGCCCTTAAACCTGTTATAATGAGCGAACTTTTTCCATTTCTTTTTTAAAAAAGTTTCCAACAAACCTCTTTTGTGATACTCTTTGAGTTCACTCAGACTAATTGACAGACGGATTTTAGTTGTAAACCTACCAGTATTGATGGTAACGGAAGGATTTTGATTAATTTGAAAATGGAAGAATTGGATTTTAGGGTTTTCTTGGTGCATTGTGTTTAAAAGTCTATTGTTAGATTTGTAAAAAGAACTGACTCTGGATTTAAAATTCTTTATTGTGTTTTAATGTTTTTGAGTATTTTTGCATAAACCTACCAGTATTTTAATCTCTAATGCAATTATATAAATATATTTAGATAGACAGACAAAGCTGTGAACTCGGGCGAGTGCGTGTCGGACCACGCACAAAGAAGTGTTCCGTTCCGTAGTTGGAATGAATTTATCCCAAAAACAAACTTAACATTGTAGTTGAAAAACATGTTCTCCCATACACCGATATACGTCACGGTCAATTCTCCAACAGCAAATTTAGAATACAATCACAAAAAAGAAATGTGGTACAAATTAACGATTTTCGGCCTTTTTCCTTTACTTGTGCTGTGAGACCTTGCTTTCTGCCAAATTTCATGATTCTAGGTGAACGGGAAGTACCTACCTGTAGGTTAAATGATTTATTTGCGATAGTCAAAATATGTCATATATGGCCGTACTTTTTTATTGCGTTGACTGAGAAGCTTCCTTTCTTTTGAGCTCCATTCGGTCCATTAGGTTTACTAGGTATTTGATATTAATTTCAACTTGATACTTTCACACTTTCCTGAGAAAAAGGGTCTAGACAGACTGAGAGATAGACGGAAAACGAAGAGTTCCGTTTTTTTGTTTTGAGGTACGGAACCCTAAAAAATTTGTCAAACTGTTGGCTGCTAAATGCTCGCACACTATAAAAGCACAATGACGTGGCGCGGGTGACGAGGGACATCGCCCATTCTAACAGCACCGCTCCAGCGTAGTAACGCTCCGGCACCGCCTCGAAAAATCAAGTCGCCAACGCGCCGAAAGCAAGGCGACCGCTAGTCACCGATGTGCCGTCAGCAAGACGACCGCCAGTCAGTTTGGTCAGCAAGGCAACCGCTCGCTGTCAGCACGCCACCGGTGAGGTTGACAGCTTGTTGTTCATTCACAAGCGAAGAGTCACCGCGCGGCCGGCAAGGCGTCGGCATACATACGGCCTGCAGGCGTTTCTTCGCCGGGGAGCGGGCTCCTCGCTTGAAGCGTGCTGTCGGCACGACGTGAGCCGGCTCGCGGGCCGCTCACAGGCCGCAACCAGTCCACTATTCTGTATAGCCATCGTAAAATAGACTTTGATGCATTTGATTTAAAATCCTAACTTGAATGACAAGTTATTTGCCGTGACGGAGCGGTGCTGCTATAATGAGCGATGACCTTAAAGCTTCATAGACAAGCGCGACGCGACAGCGCGGCGCGACAGCGGCTATTGTTATACCGTGAAGTTTTCCTAAGAAAACTTACAATTTACTTACAATTTCTAAAAATTGTATTGTTCGAGTCGCGTCGCACCGTCGCGTCGCGCTGGTCTGCACGGGCCTTAAGACGTATCTGTTACGCACACCAGCATAACAAAGTTGGCTTGTTTGTTTAAGTTCCTTTGCTGCGCGACACTTATCTTGCCATATAAATAATCAAAACCCTAATATGGCGAATCGTTTTTGCATCTATTTGAAACCGTTCAGCACTTTAGGGGCACAACTTTAGGGGATATCTAACATTATTCTATCCATATTATCACGGATAGATTCATCTTTTACGTAGCTTTAGTCACCATTAACTTTAAAAAGACAGGCGGTTTGTTACATCAACCCTTAGCCCTTACCTCAAGTTTTCAAAGAGATGCCACAGTAAAATATTAGTAGTAATAACAACCACAACATATGGCGTTAAACCTAACAACATGGAAACGTAATAAAGGCGGCTATGAACTGCGACATGAATATTTATCTCCACCGGACGACGTAAAGGCGAGTGCACACTGGATTACCGTAAAGACGAGGCTCCTTTAAATGTATGCACTTCACAGTAATTATTACGTCATCAGCCATGGACACAAGAGGTAGAGAGAAGAGGTTAGTGCTGTTCTGTTCTGTGCTGTGCTGTGTGTTCTTTATTTGAAAGTTAGAAAGTTGTGGCTTTTTTATTGACTATAGTAGTAATTCTTTGAATATATGCCGCTTTTAAAAAGGTGTGCATGTTTCGAGGCTTTTAAGTTTCAAGATTCATAAACCAATATATATATACTTAAATTTCACATGGTATACGTCTAACTGTTATGTACATTAGAGTTCTGAACATGTCTTGGCTCTATATGAATTGTGTGCCTAATGCATGTGAAAAACTGAGGAAATCTAATAAAACAGTTCTCATAATCCCTTAGTTTTTCAGGCTTTAAAATGTAAAAAATATCGTATTTTAGCCATGAAACCAAACTATTGATTGGGTCCTTAGAATCAATAGGACCTTAGTATTTATCAACAGATGTCGTTCCATCAACTTTATTCTTGGTCCTTCCGTCCGTGGTCAGTTACAAATTCAAGTGATCCCCGTGTATCAGGGACAGGACTCATTACGCGACCCGAGTTACGAACACTGACCCTAATTGTGTCACTTCGTGCGTAAAGGACCACTTAGTTACCGAGCCTTAGGGGAACTACCAGGGGGTAGTATGTCAGAAAGTGAGTTTTTTAAGTATGGGGGACTGCAGTGTGACTCATCCTTAATTATTAGTTGATTTTGAATATTTGTTGATACCGGAATAGGGTTCACGCGGTTGAGTTAATCAACTTTAGACACCATCACGCTAGTTTTCTTCTTTTCTTTTGTATGGTAACATTTTCCTAGCCTAACGCAAAATCTGGACTAAAGAATTCGGTTGGAATAAATCAAATTGTGATTTCGATAAAAAAAACAATTTAGTTTTTCCATGTAACGCTGTTTCTTGCAAAAAGCTGTTTCTTTAGTTTATAAAGACCAAAGGGCCTACACGAAGTGCCGTTCTATCAACGATGATGGAAACGTGAAAAATGTATGGAACTGACATAAGCTATCGAAAAACTTATGTCAATCCTGTGGAAAGTCGTTGTAGAAATACGAATCGATTTGAAAGCGATTGCCACTTGCGTAAGTGGCAATCGCTTCTATTCAAACTCACATTTCAGGGTAACTTAACTTAAACAGAACAAATAGTAGTGGTGGTTCGTGCAAGGTCGATGTCTCGCGTCCGTGAACAGATAGAGTTAGACGCCCACGAACCCCGAATTATTCGACGGTTTTAATTTTACATACTAACTAAAATAATAGTGTAGATTCTATAGTCTATTTGCACTAACATAATATGTAAAACTATATTGTGTTCTAGATAATGGAACTAAAGTTAATTTCAGAGCTAGCATTAAATTAGTAGTAGCTAGTTTTATAATTCGATTTTATTATTCTATTATTTAATTCTCAAACTCAAACTCAGCTCAATTTATTATATCTAAAGAAACCAAAAAAAAACTGAAATGCGAAAAACAAGTATTATAATCTAGGTATACAATTTTGGTATGCAGGCCACAAACCAATAAACTGAAATATGGTGTAACTTTTGTTTGTCCCTGACTGCGATTAAAAAAAAAACTTTTTCTCTTTTCAGTTATGTGTTTTTGTAGTGGGGTTTTTTAGTTTATTGAATTCCGTTTTTTATTTTCAGCTTTTTTGTTTTTTGTCATTTCTCATTCGAAATAACATATTATTTAAATGTAATCATCAACGACGACAGCAACGTTATTTAAATGTAATCATCTTTTAAAACCCTACATTTTGATACTCGATAAGATTGCTAGTTTTTTTTTGTAAACCTACGTTTTGGCGCTGAAAATCCGCCCTTTTTTATATTTTAATATATACTTAACGAGACTCGTGCAATAAAGACGAATCTAACGATATATCATTCATCAAAAATGGTTAAGCCGTTTAGTAGTTACGAGGCAACGTAGGGACGGACACACATACAGGACACACGTCAGGTCATACAACAGTTCGTGTGTACATACATACAGGTCAAATACATTACCCACCTTTTTGGCTTCGCCGCAGTAGGGTAAATGCAAAAAATGTCAAACAAACACATTGTGAAAATTTCAGGTCACACTAAAAACCAAAAACACTCTGTTTTAAAGTGATAACCCTAATTTTAACTCAAAACGTTACACTTTTAACCCCTCAAACGCGGTTTAACCGAATTTAATCAAGGAGGATAAAATAACTCCGTCGACAACGGATTTTTAATTAAAAAAATACACGTTTAAATAATCCGCTTTCTATTTACAAAAATAAATCACTGCTTAATTCGCTTGTCCCGGTTGAGCTTTCAGGTATAAGCCGAACTGTTGCAGTTTTTTCAGAGTCATATCAATTATTATTTGTTCCTGTTACAGTTCCGAATGAAGTATTTATTTTTCGTTTCAAATTTGTTGGAGCCGATATCCAGTAGATCTTTCTGTAGTACGAGATCAAACTGCAAATAGTATCATTGCAGGATAATTTTCATATTTATGCAGAGAGTTAGGTATTATTAAAGTAAATATTTCGATTACATAAATGTTTTTCAAAATATCAGGCGTTTCTAGGAAAATCCAATACTTAATATTTATACTGTTTATTTAATAACTACCAGTGATATTACATTCCCCGGATGGCTATCTAAATAAAAAAAAACGGCCAAGTGCGTGTCGGACCACGCACTATATTCGAACTGCAAATGGAAGTTTGTATGCACAATATTGAGAGATTTACCATGTTATTTTAACACCATATACTTTTTATAGGTTTCCTGTAATCTCTGAGTAAAGAACCATTTTCTGTATTTTTTTCCAATTTATAGGCACAGTAATTTCGGAGATAAGAGCCCCTGGTCAATTATCTTCATTTTTCATATATCTTTCAAAGTATTAATTTGAAAACTACAAAAAAAAACGCACAGTGAAGGGTTCCGTAGTTGGGATGAATTTATCCCAATAACAAACTTAACATTGTAGTTGAAAAACATGTTCTCCCACAAGGAATGTATGGGAGATCTGTTTTTCGAACTGAAAATTTAAGTTGGTCGATTATTACTCGTAAACCTGTAAAGCCTATTTAGCTGTGATAGTTTTCCTTTTAATTTCGTTATATATACTACTACCGTGAATTTTTTCAGATTTCCAAAACCAGCCATTTAGCTGGCGGGGCACACACACTTGACTCTAACAAAAAAATTCAGTTAAAAGCTTAATATTTTGCAATCGGATCCCTGAATCCAATAATGGTTTTCACAAACTCCCAATATTTTTGAACGATCTTTCTAACGATACCCCACAACATGTGGTAGATGAGTAAAAAAAAAAATTCCCACGCTACGTGTAGGGGAGGTACCCTAAAAAAAATTATTTTACTTGATTTTATTGTACCACTTTGTCGACATGATTAATATGTATACCCATGCCAAATTACAGCTTTCTAGTACTAACCGTCTCTGAGCTAAGCCGCGGACAGACAGACGGACATGGCGAAACTATAAGTGTTCTTTGTTTAATACGGAACCCTAAAAATTGAGATTCTCGCAACAAGCCCTTTCATTTGACATCCACGCGGTACAGTTTGCAAAACTTTTTTTAAAATTTTCTTGTTAGCCCCTCAAAAGTGAACCCCATATTCAAAATGCATTTATTTACGTTAAATCTCCGTGTTTGGGTCACAGAAATACACATGTGTACCAAATTTCAACTTAATCGGTGTATTAGATTTGGAGCAAATTGGCTGTGACAGACACACGAGTGATCCTATAAGGGTTCTGTTTTTTCCTTTTGAGGTGAGGAACCCCTAAAATTGAGCACTTTAAAGTTTAATATAACGCAAACTCTCTAACGGATCTCTGAATCGAAAAATGGTTCTGATAGACCCGTAATATGAACGATCTATCCAACGATACCCCACACCATGGGATATACGAGAAAAAAATATATCATCCCCACTTTATGTGCAAGTGAGGTAGTGAAAAATTTTTTTTCTTCAAAATTTTATTTTGTCACTTTGTCGTCGTGATTAATATGTATACCCAAGCCAAATTACAGCTTTCTAGTACTAAGAGTCTCTGAGCTAAGCCGCGGACCGACAGACAGACGGACATGGCGTGAACCCTAAAAAGCAATATCGGCCTGTATTCGATTACAGCTAAAACAATGTGTGTGGCCTGTGAGGACCGCTGAAGATATTGTATTGTCAAAATAGGCAGTATGTCTGACTGCCGGTGATAATAGTAAGCTATCGTCTCTTGACTTGTACATTAAAAACCCTGAAGATATACGTCATCCAGCGGAACTAAAACTATTTGTTTCTAGACTCTAAAAAGAAACTAATATTCAACAGTATATCGAAGCTAGAGTGAACAATTCCAATATTCCCATCGATCCGGAATCCCAATTCACAACACAGTAAATAATTTGAACAGTGCACACCACAGTTGAAAACACTTACAAGTTGTTACAAAAGTAAAATTGAATTCAAGAAACTTAGCGCGAGTAGATATAAGTTGGTACATTTGCGCCAGATAACGCTATCTTAACATAAAAGATTTTTGTAGAAAAAAAAAAAAACTTGGTCCTTCCATCCGCGCGTTGACGCTAAAGATAATGAGCTCTCTGGGACTTAATTAAAATTGTCTTGGCTGAATTCCCCTTTTAAAATTCATTCGTGGGGTGAAAATATGATAATTTTAACACAATCTTCGCAACGTGTGGGTGAGTTGAAATAATAGGTGGTATGGTATGTTTCAAATTATGTTTTTTGAGAAAATAACTCTTTTATATTTTACGTGGCTTTTTTAATGTAGCTGTAGTTTTATATTCTAGTAGTAGAGCTCTATATAAAAGAAATCTGCCTCTCTCTCTGCTCTTTGTGAAATGTGTCTTTTTGTTGTTCAGACTTCATTTCTAGATACAGCCTGTAATAGTATCTAGCTTTATAGATATTGCTAGATGCTTTACAGGTTGTGTCTTTTTAATTTTGTCTATGAAATGTATGAATTTATATATTTTTTCGTTGTCATAGGTGGTTTACAAAATAAATCTGAACAAAAAAAATATACATATGTTGATATCTAGCCACCATCAACATGAAAAGAAACTGGATTCTGTTTTTCTTTATTTTTCGACTAACATAATTCACAAAAGCATTGAAGAGAAAGTACTTAGTAAATTGCTTGTAGTCGTTCTAACTTTCCTGTATGTTCCTTCTAAGAGTGACGGTAACCTCATTACATCATTAAAGGTCGACGTAAACAAGACACGTGTATTTGTAGGGTAACACGAGCAATACGAGCCTTCCCGAGCTTTCCCGAGTCATCCCGAGCCGCGTTATCTGATATTGTCTTTGTATCAGAATATAAAAGCTGATTATTATGTGTCAATTTTGCATATATACATATATCTTTATTTATATTGGGAGCTTGGAAATGAGTATAGAAATAAAAGCCTTGCTAAAGACTGCATGCAGTCTATCGAATCGAAGGCGACTAGACAATTCTAGTAAATAGTAGAATATACGGTCGTAATAATTATGCTATAAGACCACTATTGTACGTAACAGTATACGGTACGGGCGTATAGTGAACGTTATCTAGGAAGCACATGAGAGCAAACCTTTTTTTTTTTTTTTTGATGATGGGAAATTATCAAATAACTTCTCCCGCTCTGGGTGGAGCGGGAGGGCGTGTCAGACTTTTACTGACTAAAACCCACCCGTGTTCCTTCCGTTGCCTGTGTGCCGAGGTCGCGATATCATGAGAGCAAACCTGAGGTTAGACAAGGTTTAGTTTGTCAACCCATTATTTTTCATAGCGGGTAAGCAGGTCGCCATCTTTTCCCGCCTAAATTAGCTTTTATTAGTCCTTTGATCTTTTGGTCCTTTTGATGATGTGTTATGATCAAAATGTCAGATATCATCAATATTAACATCATTAACTTTATCGATGTACGAGTTTATAACCACATTCTATACCTGAGCAAAGTAACAAGAAAAAGTGATTTATTTGTTGGTTCTTACCGCTCTATTTCGCTTTTGCAAAAAAATATCAAACGTCTAAATCAAATTAAGTCTGAAGATGATAGAAATCGGTATACACACATATATGTATGTTGACCTAAAACTAACAGGAATAAACAAGAAATATTCTGAAAATTTAATAAAGTTGTTCCCTCAAGCTACCCTAAGCAAACTAATCTAAGTAAAGGTAAGTTAATGTAATCTCGCTTAATGTACTTAGCTAAGTAACACGATTCCGATTTTCTCATTATACCGTACTTATCCGTCGCTTTGAGAACTACTTATAAGTTAAAAATATTGTCTGAGTTATTTATATTGCTTGGTAATAACAGTTAAATTGTATTGGCTTCGAATTTGTACCTTGGAAGTCGTGATCATCGTCCCGGATCGTGTTCTAGAGTGTCGTGTCTTATTTGTCAAGGGTATATAAAGGTACATTATAATGTTTGTTGTTTGGTAATATCGGAAAAATTTAGTTTATCTGAGCCAATTCAAAGTTTATAATTACGCCCGGTTCTTACATTAAAATAGTCTCACGAATTCAGTATAAAATTTAGTCAACAACTTAGTGTTAACAATATACCTACTGCCTGACTCTCAAAACTTTGAATAACTATTTCAGAAACAGAAAAACTCCATAAAATCATTCTACAGTTATTATAAGAAGTCGTAAGATCATACAAGTACTTGTTATTCCGCACTTACCGCACTTACTAACGTGACAATAGAAGCAAAACGATACTTTTACCAACTTCCAGATATTTTCGTACATACCTAATTCCGAAATTCACGAAGGAAAACAGGTCAGGGTAAACTGGTCTTTCAAATCTTTGGTCCTACTGTCCAATGTTAAGAGACCTCCTAGACAAAACCGCCCAAGATGTCCGTAATAGGTACAAGTCATCTTTCATAGATCGTGACACCGCTGTCAGGCCCACGCACAACTGGAACAAGTAAAACTTCCAAGCCAAGACAATTGGTTAAAAATAATGGTCATACAACCGAAAAACAACCTTATCACTTGTGAACCAAGGTGGGTTTTTGTGTGTAGGCAGTATGGAAAACTGGGTCGAGTACTGTCCTTTAGTTTGACGGTAATTCATTATTATTAAAGCCTCTTCGACGCTGATGTGTCTGTGTTTGACAGCTGGCCGGTAATTCGGACGATCGCAGCCCGAACGTGTGGATGTGACTTTACAGTTGTATAGCTTACTTAATTTTACAAAGTTACAGGTGCTGGCCATATTTTTAGTACTCTAAACAGCCGCTGTGGTATTTAGCTGCATCTGGTGAGGCTGGAAACTGACCATAACATTATTATGAAAAGGCTAGAATTTTGAAAATTGTTTAGAACAGCTCCTGATATAAAAATAATTTGTGACAGACCACTGTATCAAAAATGAACAATTGAGCAACTTTAAATAATAAGGGTAAGCAACAACCGTAATGATTTAAAGGTGTTTAATTGTTCATTTTTTACGTAACGATTTCCTAGTTTCTAAAATCAACAAACTGTTCACCTAATCCATTGGCCAAAGTGTGAGTGGTAGTGTTTCCGTTGATCGTTTACTGAACAAAAATGACAAGTAATAACCTACATAGAAAGGGTCTTTACTTCAAACACTTACTTTAAATAATTTCCCTTTAAAATATTCAGAAACGTCTTGAAAATAAATAACTGAGGCGATAAAGGATGTGTCGGAAGACAAATCCATACGCGAACATTCTTCTACGGAGACGTTCGACTTGTCCTTAAAAGCATGCCAGATGCAACAGGGCTGACAACTTCATTGTTGTCTATTGGAATTATTTTGTTATTAATGTAAAATCAGGGAAAATTATTAATTGTGTTGCCGTGCACGAAAAAACCCCTTTTTTGTCAATAACTTATCTAATTATAAGAAAGCTTAAAATAATTGATACATTAAGTCTGTGTAACTAAAAATTTAAAATTTAAATGTTATTTAATTTATTTCAGGTACCACATAACCCATATTAGAAATCTTTAAATCAAATAAATACCAACGAATAAAAACTTCAGTTTTCGTAATGAAAACACGGTTCATTTCGCCTTTGTTTACTTATTGAAGATATTGTATAATCATAAAATCAAATTTTGATTTTATTTCAAGAATAGCTAAAGACTAATGTGTGATTTTAAAATTTCTTGATATGGTTTGCTAAATAATATGAAAAAATACATTATACACTGGGTTTAAAAAAAAAAAAAAAAATCTGCTATATTTTGTATCGAAGTTAAAAAAAGTGTTTCAGCCACATGCCATTTTTAAATGTTCATAATCAAAAGAAGTTTCTTGTAACATGTTGCGAATATTTGTGATTTTCCATGAATACTTAACTTATTTGAAAAATCCCTGTCAACCACATGCAAAACAAAGAACTCGAGATTTCAAATCACAAATAGTTTTGTTTAAACTATTTTTCCCTTTCTCACAACTAATGAACAAAATTGATCAAAATCAGTCGATTTCGCACGGCCTCTTAAATCGTCCGTAAATTCTATCCTAACTATAATATAATAATTATAATAATAATATTATAAATGCTAAAGTGAGTTTGTTTGTTTCTTACGCTTTCACGCTAAAACGGCTGAATAAATTTGGATGAAATTTGGCACATGGTTAGACCGTGACCTGGGTTAGGACATAGATACTTTTTGTCCTGATATTCCCACGGAATCGAGACTTATGCGGGTGAAACCGCGAAGCGCAGCTAGTTAAATAATAATTATTGTTACTCTTTGACAGTCGTATGAAATGGCTATAACACGGCAAATTGACTCAGTGTCTATCTGCTAAACAATGAACTTCTTTGACTGTACATAAAATAGGGACTGGCTAATACATATTCTACTACGGCTTAAATAATTATTTCGTGCGGTGCCTATTCGAGACAAGAAAAAGAGAACGATGGACCCTCAAAATAATAACACCTTTTCCGAACGCTCGCTGCGGAGAAAAATGAACAAAATCGTTTTTTTTAGTTTAGAAACTGTAAACAACTTTTACGTTGCAGCCCTAGAAGATTAGTTTTTACGAGCACTTTTAGCTCCAGTTAAAAGGTCCGCCAGCACTCCATCGACAGAATATGCATTGTTATAATGCCTGTTACATCTAGCTTACAGTTATTTTCTTTGTAAATTTACGCTTTCCCCCGTGATTTGGCTTGCTGTACCAAATGCAGTTTAAAAGTCATTTGAATACGTGATGATTATTTTTGTTCTACTTCTACATGCTGCTCATAGAATTTGTATATAATATTTTATTTAAGCTGCTTGATGCTGCTACAGTAAAGCTAGTGAATTAATCGACAAATATTACTGATTGTCAGAAAATTCACAGCCATTTAATCTGTCACATGCTATTGCCGAGGTATTGATATATAGATAAAACATTTATTCAGAGCATACAAAAGACGCACAAACGCACAATTAAATGATAACAAATTACATGCATATATAAAAACAAGATGCCAATATACAAAAAAGAAAAACATAAGTACTTAAAGAAATGGAGTGACATTATGACATACTTTCTTTAAATCAAATAAGGAAAAACAAGGTGCGGTGTGCGTCTCAAGGTTGCACCAAATGGAAGTCCAGCTCAGCATGTGTCAGGCAAATATACCTGACGCTGATATTCTGCTGGATCCGTCGACGTCGAGTAGACGAGATAAATTGCGATTGAGCCTTCGCGACCAGCAAGTAAGGATCTTGCTGGTCGCGAAGGCTCAGGCTCACCTTCAGGTTGGAAACTTGCTGATAACTTTCAAATCTGAACGTTAACATTCTTTAGGAACTATGTCCTGAAAACCATAACTTATTGTCCCTTTCAATAAAATATTATCCAGATAAACCTCGTCCGTCTCACATCAACAATTATAGAACTAAAAATATCAAAGCAAAACAATACAAGACTATAAATGTATCTCGTCATCCGTTGAAGATAAAATGTCACCCATGACGATGAGACTGCTGACGTCAATGTGCCGTGTCGAGGTCCTATGTCCTGATCTTATTGTAGGTTTCGACGTAAAACTCCCGGGAGGAACAAGTTGCAGAGTTTTATTTTGGTATTTTATTCTCGGGGTTAAAAATACTTATTTGGTATTTTTTTTGGCTGAAGGGTTTCTATGCTAAACTAGCGACGGGTTAAGACAAGAATTTAATTAAAATTGTGTAGATATATAATTTGTGTTGTAGTTTATCGAAAATGCATTAAGATTCGATGATTTTAAACTTGTCAATGATTACTAAAATTAAAGACTTGAATATATAAAAATCTTAAACGTATGCAATAGATTTAAAAATAGTTCCATCTATACTTTTAATGTATACTTTTACTATATAACAATATAATATAATAATTATAAATATGAAAGTTTATATGTTTGGATGTTTGTTACTCAATCACGCAAAAATGATTCAACGGATTTGTATGAATTTAGGCACACAGATACAGATAGTGCCACCCACTATGACGCGCCCCACTCCGCGATAACTGAACTGTAAGCTGTACTCTAGTACGGAGAGGAGCGGAGTGGGGCGCGTCGACGTGCCATGGATGGCACTATCTATAGTTTGTAACCTGCTTTAACACATAGGATACTTTTTATTCCGGTAAATGGCATTGACCTTATTCTGAAGAATTCATTTCACGTAGACGAAGTCCCGGGCTGAAGCTAGAAAGTAATATTATAAATAGGTAAAATTTGTGAGTTTGTGTGTAGCGGTTGTTCTTCGGAATTACTGATCCGATTCTGAAAATTGTTCCACTAATAGGAAGCTATAGTATTGCCGATAGTCATAGGATACATTTTATGCGAAAACAAGAAACACGCGGGTGGAGTCGCGGCCAGAAACTAGTAAGTAGTTATATTAATTTTAGTGAAATCTCTAGGGTATCAGTAAAACTGAAGTTTGTATTCGAACAAGCGAACCTAAGCACTAGACTGAAGGGCAATAGATACGAGAGCTAAGCATTTCTTAACAGTTGCCTAGGCAGGTTTACAGAGCTTCGTCAGAATATGTGTTCAAATAACGTTAAATTCAAATCATTCATAGTTAAACCAATTAGATCTTTGTTCAACAAACCCCTCAAGTAGATACACCTACATACGTCTACCATTATGTTCCACATTGTTATTCCAGCCAGAGAAAATCGTATGCAAAGAGGGAGGCATAACTTAAACAGTAGAAAATATTCCCTACCCTCTAGTCTAAGGTAACTGACTGACTCGGAATAAATGACTAATTACTGCCCCAACTCATTAGCACAGATTTCTCCCTCCAACACTGCCAAATTAAGGTGCTCACTCAACCAAATGAGCACGTACATAACAGTTACATTTGAACTGTGCAGGGTTATACTTCAAAAGTGGGTGGATTTTAAAATTATATTCGAAATTCGAAAGGAGCAATCATAATAAGACGCTTTTCATCTGTTTCACGATTATGAATGAGCTTATTGCTGTGTGCGAACAATGGTGCGAACTGACTATCAAGTATATAAAATCTGTTTTGTTCACCAGTTATTTCAGAATGGATTAACTGGAAGTTAGGAGTCGAAGCATAATTTTAATTCAATATTTTTATGAATGCTTTGGATATTTTTCCATCACCGTAAAAAAGAAATACCGTGCAATCTGCAAACCCTACCTGTATCAACACAACGAAACAGCAAAGACTCCGCGCCGCATGCTCTTACCAGTCAGCAAAACTAAATACTTTATCCGCATCCAATTATACCATAAACAAATAAAAACAATGCCACAGCATAAAACAATCGCGTTCGAAACAAGGCGAAAAGCAGTGCATCAACGTGCAAACTTAATAATTTGTTGCAGCTATTCATCACTCTGGAAACTGCGAGGAGTTTGGATGCATTAAATGCAGGATAGGAGAGTGCGTTCAAATTGAAACATTTTCGTTGGAAACACTGAAACGTACTCCGTTTCATTTGAAATTTTTATTTTATTGCTGTAGCACACCACGGCGCCGCACGGGGACATCTGACTAAATTGAAGTGAGCTCGTTTTATTTTTGTGTCCTGTAATAGTCAGGTATTTTGGTGTATATTGAAAGGTTTGGAACCGTTTGATTCATTAAATGACGTTTTGTAGACGAGGGAACTTAATTAGTCAATTAACGGGGTTGTTTGTAGGCAATGCACAGTCAGTGTCTGATTTGAAGCGTTTGTTGATAGCTACTGATCGCTTTGCTTCATCGGCTTTGTCTTTACGTCCTGGTAATATCGCGTAATGGGCGTTAGATCTAGCTTACAGAATCAGATCAACAAGATCTTGGGTAAAACGATGTACGTAACATTCTGGAAACAAATCAAATACTTACAAATGCGACCCTTCTTAGGTTGAATGTATGGGTAAGCTGCTTAGGTTCATGGTCCATTGATAATAATCCGTCTTCTTTCAACCAGCCACGTTGAAAATGTGACATTCATTTGGAAAAATCTATGTTCTTTAGATACCGACAAAATCCCAACTGTAGTAGTCTCGTGTTGGATCCAATTGCTTTGAAGCTTTTGGATCTTCTCACTAATCGTGGTTTACGTCAACATGTGCTAAGTGGAGTTTTATTTTCTGGCTTTGGGGACATAGCTGAAAAATACCGCTTTTTGGGTTAGAATCTTTTATAACAAGGGAGTAATTTCGTGTTAACTAGTTATTAATTATCTTTTAAATTCTCAGCTGTCAATATTTTTGAACTTTGAACGAAAACTACACAAAAATTATCTATATACATACAATGACCCCCCGAATGGCTCCCACGCCGAAGGCTAGTCTCCGATGAGATCGGCCGCCATGGCCGAAATACGGTCTGGAGGACTGTACATACAATTACATATAATATAATACTAACGAAGTACTAATTGTACATTGTTTTTTTTTAAGTGATTGTTGCCAGTTTTGAGAACGAGTCTGTTGCCGAAAATACCTATAGTTTTTAGGATTTTTGTCCGTGTGTCTATTTGTCTGGATGTATGTTCCGGATTGGCACTAAAGCAGTTGAACGGATTTGAACGAATTTTGGCGCACACATAGTTAATAACCGGGATTGATTCATTGAGTAGTTTTATACCCGGTAGTACGTTCCCGTGTGATATTTTCCGAATAGTTTGGAAAATAATGTTACTCGCAAAATGGTTTTACAATCATTTGAAATACTGTATCCGACATACACACAATTAATTTGTCTGAAGCTTACCATGAACCTCGCACACGCTTCAATGAGCAATTTCCAACGAAACCTATAATTCTAAGTCGGTCTTCGATCCGAGGTTCCAGTATCTTGTCCAGGGACTTGATTCGTCCGAAGCAATATATCCAGGGATTAAAGACAACGACAATAAATAAATTGGTGTTTCACAATCAACGCGTCCAGATCTCGAGTCCAGAGTAACAAATTACGCTAGTTTACATTTTACAAGGAATTGTTCGTGCGAAATAAACTCGACAGAATTTCAACGGTTTGAACAAGTAATTTACGTGTTTAGGAATACCTTTTCTGATTGGTGAATTATTCTTGCGTTAAATATTAGGAGTTAGGAACGTACCTTGAGCTGCATTTGTTGTTAATTTTGGTTTGAGACTGAAACAGTAGAAATTAAGTGTAAAGGAATTTTCGTTTTAACTAATCTGCCAATCCTATGCCTTGCAAGTAGCATTCCTTAAAATCATCACAGCGACTTTCCAGTCCAGATCCTTTAAGTGACCGGTCACATAATAAACAGACAGATTAATAACTCTTTTTACCGTTTTGAGCAACAACACTCGTAGATACTACTACACAATCTAGTGGTAACTTATTTTTATGATCTAGCCGTTAACAAACTTCTTCAACAAGTAGTGTAATAAAAGCAGTAACTTTCGGGAAACTAAAGTGACTTGACTTACTGCCCCAAGTTTCTTAGCCTCCACCTCTTGAGACAAACACCTTTCGGATTGCTTGTAACCACAAATGACCGGCTCTGTTACATCTTCAGGGCAAGTGGCTAGTGGCTACATTAACTTGTGTTTTAACTGCACAAGATTCAAGGATCTCTTTGAACGAAGTTGTATTGACCTTGATTGGTAGGTATGTCTATATTTAAAGTGACTTTTTGGTCTGTTGGTTTATCACGGAAAATAAGCTAACCATTTTCGGTATTAATATTTTTATTTTTAAATATTAAGTTCGGAATGATGCCAAGAAGCATCAAACAGAGAGAGAGAAAACAGTGTTTTATAAAACATTATATGGCGCTCGGCATTGGTGTAGCTTTTTATAAGTGAAACAATTATTGTAATCGGGTCAGTATTTCCAGAGATTATTACCTCTTACAAACAAATATTATTAAGTCTTTAAAATATTAGTTTAGATAACACCAATATCATCAATTCACTAAGGGGTTTGCAAGACTGGTTATTGATGATTAAAAAAAAAAAAAAACAATATGTAATATACATAATTATCTACATACACATGTTGAGTAAGTTAGAGGCCTACGGCATAAGGGGCAACGTGCTCCAACTAATGAAATCGTATTTAGAAAACAGAACACAAGTAACCGAAATTAAGGCTCGTTCAGACCAGCGCGACGCGACGGCGCGACGCGACACGAACAATACAGTTTCTAAGAAAACTTCACGGTATAACAATAACCGTTGTCGCGTCGCGCTGTCGCGTCGCCCTTGTCTGCAGAAAGCTTTAGTCGCATCAATGTAATTAATAAACATGAAGAGATATCACGGTCACGAGAACGCAAAATTACATTTGGTGTTCCACAGGGAAGCGTTGTGGGCCCATTTGGCTTTATATTATATGTTAATGATATGCCCACATCCATTGAACATCCCTTAACTATGTTTGCTGACGATAGTACCATTACGATCCCTTGCAAAAAAAATAAAAAAAATAATACATATGAAATGGACATAAATAATTCTCTTGACAATTTAATTAAATGGCTAGATAACAATAATTTGAACATAAATTTAAGTAAGACTAAGATAATGCACTTTAGACAACGTATGCCTGTACCTAACCTACACATACATTACAAAAATGACGACATTGATGAAGTAACTGATACCAAATTTTTGGGATTACATATAGACTGCAGTTTAAGCTGGAAAGCACATATCGACATGTTGTGTAAAAAATTGAGTTCGTCTGCATTTGCTTTACATAGATTAGCCTCCATAGTAGATACAAAAACACTTCTTGCGGCGTACTACGGTATAGCTGAATCATACTTACGCTACGGTGTCATTTTCTGGGCGAACTCCACCGATAAAGATACAGCATTTAAGGCTCAAAAAAGATGTCTCCGGTCAATGTTTAAACTAAAAACCACCGTCAGTTGCAAGCCATATTTCAAGCAGTACAACATATTAACACTTCCATGTATCTATATTCTTGAAGTAGCGATGTTTGTGAAGAACAATCCAAACCGCTTTGAACGTATGGCCGATGTATACCCAAGAAACAGACGTGACAATTCAAAATTAAATAATGTATCCTGTCAAACCACCATGATGCGCAAAAGTATTTATTGCATGGCCCCAGTTGTTTATAATAAATTGCCAAGTGCTTGGAAAGACTTGAATACGGTGCAATTCAAAAGTAGACTACGTAAATTATTAATTGATAAAACATACTACAGTGTAACTGAGTTTTTAACGGACAATTCTTGTCAAACTACCTCGAAATTTTAATTAATTAATTAGTGTTTACATGATATAATTATGGTGTATTGTCTATGACCTGAATTTTAATATTTGTTTGTCTATTTATCTTCAGACCACGATTTTGTTGTTGAATGTAATAATTAAGTTGATATTTTTAATGAAAATTTGAATTTTATATATTTTATTTAATGAGAATGATATAATTAATTTAATGTTTCTATGTATAAGAATTTAAATTTTAACAATTTTATGTAACAAAAATGTTTGCATGCCGAATGGTAAAATATGGCAGAACTCAAGAAAACCTACTACCTACTTATGTATAACCCATATTTGCAAATAAATGCTATTCTATTCTATTCTATTCTATTCTATTCATATATTACCAGAAGACAGACTAATTAAAATATTATTATTGAAGGCATAATATATTATATTTTATTGCGACTCATTGGTTAACAAATTAATTATAATTTTAGTAATAAACAAAATATGTAGCCAGCCAAAAATATGAGCACCTTAACGATAAAAAATAAACAAGCTGAAAAGCCTTCCTTCTTCACATAATATTATAAGTCGGTTTAATGATATTTTGTACTTTGGTAAAATAAATCCCTCTTTCTTATAAACGACTGACGAGTGCAGAATCCGACAAGGGTTCTCGTTTCTCGGAACGTGCGCCCGCAATCCTTGAACCCACATCTTATGTAGTATATGAAGATATACGTATAATTGGTATATTATTAAAATTCTATCAAGCAAAACGCTCAGGAACTGTGAAGCCTTCTAGTTTGTTGTGAAATATTTTGAGGTTTTTTTAGGGTTCCGTAACCGAAGGGTGCCAAGCGGAACTCTATTTTATCCGTGCGTCTGTCTGTCTGCGGACTGTATCTCATGAACCGTAATAGGTAAATAGTCATTTTTTTCAGATTATAATATAATAATATATTATAATAATATATATTTATTTATTTCTCTCAAAAAGGTACAGTAGTTCATAGTAACAAGTTATTGCGACAATCTATCCTTTGTGAGAGCTGGAGTCTGTCCTGGGTTCAAGACCTGTGTCACAGATCTCCAGGCTCGCACCCTTAAAAGTATAATTATAATTGCACTTACGTACTACAAAACATTAAATAGTGGCGCAAAGTATTGAGAGCAGACAAGATAAAATAAAGTTGAAATTGATTGAGTATTTCTATGGCCGCTATAACAACAAATTAAATAAAGTTAAAAATTAAAGGGGGCATACGATAAAGGGGCGTTTTGTTTCTAAATATTGTACACTTGGCCGGTTTTTCTACTTCACTGTTTTATTCTAGCTTAGCGGTTACCAAGCGTAACATTGAATGTTGAGTACCAAGATAGGAAGAGAACCTAGATATAATATATCTTGACTATGTTTCCAGTAGCTTTATTTATTTATTAATAACCAACTAAGACTAGTGACCTTATTGGTGATGTTCATCAGAAAGGTCGGGTATGTAGTACTCGCAACCGGCGTGCGTGTATCATCGTAAGAACGCCACCTGCTGCGATCCTAACATATTCCTTTATGTAAGAATCGTAGCACGTGGGGTTATGTAGTTTCTGCTTACCCCCATGGGAAAAGACGTGAGTTTATGTATGTATGTTTGCACCACACATACTAGTTATCTGGTTTTATAAAGCGGGCCTTAGATATGTGGATGTTATTATTACAGGGCTTATCGGGATAAGTCCGTTATAATAACACCACTCATGTGTCAATATTGTTGACAATATTTTTTTGTCCGTCAATTAGGTTATTGAGAAATATAAATATACCTCCCCTACATGTAAAGAGGGGATGTTGTCGTTGGAAAGATCGTTCAAAAATATAGAGGGTGTGTGAAAATCATTTTTCTATTCAGGGATTCGTTTGCGAAATATTAAGCTTTAAAGCAAATTTTTGTTAGAGTTAAGTGTCTAAATGGTTGTACTTGGATTTGTGAAAAAATTCACAGCTGTAGTATATGTAACGAAGTTAAAGAGAAAACTATCACAGCTAAGTAGGCCTTACAGGATAACGAGTAATAATCGACCAACTTAAATTTGCAGTTTGATAAACATGATCTCCCATATATTCCGTATGGGAGAAAATGTTTTTCAACTACAATGTTAAGTTAGTTCTTGGAATACATTCATCCCTACTTGTGCTACGGAACCCTTCATTGTGTGTGGTCCGACACGCACTTGGCCGGTTTTTTTTATTAACATGATAAAGCAAAAAATACGTGTCTAATATTTTTTTATTATCTGATTGACGGGTTTAATAGTTTTTTTCCCAGCATAAAAGTTATCCCATTTTTATCTTATAATCTCAAATATTCTCGTTCATATTCAATACAGTTTGTGTTATTCTTTACCGTTCTCTTTCTTTTTGTTCATTTTCTACAACGTCCCGCAAACAGCAAGATAACGTAGTTTACTGTTTGCAGCAGCTTGCACGGAATCTTAAACAGCTAATACAACTAGTATACACATTTTTCTTCCAGCGGATCGGAATGGAAACAATAATAAATTTTAAACAAGTTATTAAAATTCCGAATGGAAAGCAGTTGCATTGCCATTGCCAACATTTATACTGATTAATGATCGCGTTTTATTAATAAATTATTTTCACTTCGTTTGTACGTCTAGGCAAGCACAGAGACTAATGTATTTGGAATCCATTAAAGTACTCCAACTTACCCAGTCATAACATCTTCCAAACGAAATTCAACTTTAGATTATGATTGGTAGAGTCTAATTTCGTCTGCGTTATAGACATTACTTAAGTTAGTGATGTAGAGCGTCTTAAACAGGACAATTTAAACTAACACCTAGTCTTAGGTGTGCAGATTTATGATACCACGAGTGGTGGAAGTATTTGTTGGGTGACGTCACTTCTGGTGCAGCCAAGTACTAATTGTGTACTCAGAGTTGCGTTATCTGTGGTACTTAGCAGAAGATGTTCTGAAGATAGTTGCCGGAGTAGTTGGAAAGCGTCGCGACTAAATGATGTTGGTTTAGCTTCGGTGAATAGATTTACGTCTGTATGTCAATGAGCAAACTGCTAACTCAGTAAGTAGGGGAAATGAAGCTGTGAAGATACTGTAAGGTATTCTGACTACGAATATCACTTTGTTGACGGCTGAATTGCATTTTTTTATATGCTTAAGAAGATGTAAAGTTGCATACTGTCCTTACTGATTTATGAGAGCCTATCTACAATCTATTTATTGATTGATCAAAGATACTCAAACTCTAAACAAAAACAGATACCATAATCAATACCAGCTCAAAGAAAATGCCACCATGTTGATGCTATTAAAGAAAAGGAACAACATAAAAAAAATAAAAGAACCCAACAGCAACCTAAAAGTTTAAAACAAGATCACATTTCAAGCTGTTGCAGTTGGTGGCAGTTATCTTAGTTCAATCTCAGATTGGATTAAATTACAACTTTTCAAAATTTTACTTATTACTAGCATATAACCATCCCCTGTCCTAGACGAGTCGATAGACACCTCGCGTATTAAAATCCATCTATCAGGTAGGATGCATCGAGGGTATAAAGAAACCGACATACTTACATAGATAAACGTCAAAAATATAACCTGCTGTTACGCAGTCAGATAAAAAGGCTTTTACTAAAGTAACCTGTGTGAGGTTACAAGAAACATGTATCCAAACATGTTCTATATTCCGCAGGTATCGCCAAGGTCTCCAGATGCGCACGAAATGATGGGTCGTTAGCTTATCGCCTGTCCTGGCTCCCGAGCTATCCTAAGTCGACTATTATAACTTACGGCATAGCGCCCTGCATATTTTAACGTAGTTCTATCGCTATTGAAGTTAAGACAACATGTTCGGAATTCAGAGCTGAAGTTTTGATAGATTATTTTTCTTCCTGTTCCTACTTCTTTTGATATAGATGTAGGTAGCTATGGGTTTTTCCGGAGTGTCAATGTTTTGAGATTTGGGATTTACGTTGGTACCAAATCCATGGACATTTTAATCTTCTGCATCACAAACAAATGGCTTAAAATTGTTTACTAGATATAATACTGGTCTCAGTCATACCTTTAATGCAGAAATTGATCCAAAAGTATGTAGCACCTGGCATACTGTGGTTTTCTCCAAAATTAGTAATTTTACGTATAATCCGAGAATAGAATACGCTAATCTTAGCAGGTCATTCCCTCCTATCTACTTTTAAAAACATAAAGCATATGAATCCACACTCCAAATGATCGTCCCAAAACTAGTCGTTGTAATTCGCAAATAGATTTGTAGCTCTTCCATCCGTCTGGTGGTTAGTCTCAACGATGACATTAAGCGGGCCGGTGCCTGGTGCGTGGCAGGCCATATCTCCGGTCACCGCAGGTAGCCAGATTAAACTCCGGCAGGTACCAGCTCCTAGATTAAACATGGACTTGGAGTGTTGTTACACCGGAGTGAGGCTTATTATCACCGTCATTTTCAAAAATGAAGGTATGAATACATGCCATTTTAAGACTAGCGCAGAATTGGGCGGGCCGCATCGCACCGCAACGTAAAAATCCTCCTTCATCACTTTCATGCATTTTCTATCAGCCAATCCTCACTATAGGCGAGCTGCACAGCACTTTTTTGTTTGAAACTGCGTTGCGCTGCGGCCCGTTGCGGCTGTAATGTGTGCTTGACTTAAGAAGGCTGGTTTTTGTTCCCGTTAAGAGGCTTACAACAGCTAAAGCGCGGTCACTGTCGGACTGCATAGAAATGAAAGAGAAGCGCGATGACACGACGCAGGTAATTTATTGCAAAATATGAAGCAGTTAGCGATTTACAGAAAATCTATTGATTGGACTGGAAAATTAAAACACTATTATGCTAATATGTAGCTTGTAGAATAATCTGACAAAAAATCAGAATGATTGCATGTAAATTAATATGATTTTTAATCGTTAAAAGAAATTTTTAGAAGTATCTTCATGATTTTTTTCTATCGTATCAAATTAGTTGTACTATGTTTTCAACACACTATCATACTAGCATATATCCTGAAGAATATCATATATTTTTCTGATTTTGTTTACTGCAGTGGATCATATTCTTTTACGCATTATAAAACTTGCGTTTAGGCACGTTTAGGTCCTGTAGTCCCCTTAAGTTGACGAACGTTGTCTGTCTACCACCACCACCGTACCAACGTTTTCTTACTTTGCAAGAAAATTTGATGAGCCATTTCCAGGATGCAAAATGTTCTGTCGTGAGAGCATTTTGGTCACGTTTTTTTTATTAAGATCTCTTTCACCTTGGTTTACCGTTTTTATGTTTTCTAAAAGTTTCAAGTCGGATATAGAAGATTTCTTGATCTTTGTCTCATAAAATACTGAAGGTATTTTACGCCCGTATTTCAGAACCCCACTCAAGACTCAAGTATTATTTAAAAGAACTAGTTTCAGCCAATCAAATGGCTGTAAACTAGGGTTGCTTTTTTTTTTTTTGATGGTGGGAAATTATCAAATAACTTCTCCCGCTCTGGGCGGAGCGGGAGGGCATGTCAGACTTTTACTGACTAAAACCCACCCGTGTTCCTTCCGTTGCCTGTGTGCCGGGGTCGCGATATCCCTTTCGGACAAACCCCGGCAGGCATTGGCCCTTCCGGACCCCGTCAGTTGGTGCTGACATCTCTTTGAGGCGCGCGTGGAACACAACGTGCCGTCGACCCGGGCCTGGTCCCTATCGGACGGCGAGCTACCCATTGCTCACCGTCCGCAAGCCCGCGCCTACGGTGGCCGGAAGTCGGCTCGCGACTCCCGACGCCCGGGGCGTCTCCTGCGGCGACTAGGGGCTCGAGGGCGCGACTCTTGCCTCTCCCTCGCGCGCTCCGCCTCCTCCTTCGCGAGCATTACTGCTTCGCAGAAGGAGGTGACGGCCTCCCATGCACTCTCGCTCCGAACCATGGCCTGAACCAGGGCCGGACGCGAGAGATCGCCGCCGCCGATCGCCTCCGTGAGGACACGGCGGTGCTCCGCCCAAGCTGGGCAGACCTCCACCGTATGCTCCACCGTGTCCTCCGGGCGATCCACACAGTGGTGACACCCGGGCGTTTCCTCCCGCTTTATCCTGAACAGGAACCTCCCGAAACAACCATGTCCGGTGAGGACCTGCGTCAGGCGGAAGGCGAGGACGCCGTGGCGCCTCTCTAGCCACTCCTCAAAGAGGGGACTTATCGCCACAATTATGGCGTGCCCAAAACTAGGGTTGCTTAATGTTTGTGTTGTGAGTGAGGGTTTATGTATGCAAATTAATCAGTTTCAATTTTCCCACAAATACAGTACGGTGTGATAGTTGCTCCATAGCACAGGATTTAGCCTGTGCTCCTCCGCACTGGGCCGGTCATTCCTCCGCGTCACTTCAGATTTAATCAGCCTCGGAGTGGCCGGCCTCTTTGTTTACTCCTGCTCACTTCCTTAGAGCAATTACACATGGCATATCTGCATAGTTACGGTAATGTGGAATGTGGTGCAATAATAGAGGTCATTTAACGAGCTTTGGATTTCTCCGGATTCATTTATTTCAAATAAGTTCTGTGGGGCTTTTAAGAAGGAATAACTATTTAAATCAAGGATCAGATAAGTTTTGGTTAAATTATTCGGAACATAAACTGTGGGTAGATGGAAATTAGATTTTTCATATTAATTAAAATGATTAAGTTCATTCTACAAACGATAAATTGATAAAAAACGTCATTTATTTCCATAGTGGTGCTTCATCAAAAACTCAGCCCATTACTTTTAAAGTACAAACCTAAGTCCACATTTACAACTTTAAACCGTACATACAAGACGTATTACTATTGTATAAACTCTCAGTATCCTACCACGACCACGGCTCTAATCCTATAATTTACGAGCAAGCTGGCGTTACATGTTTCTCTTTAATTCTCGGGAAAATTCCGTCTTTAAAACTATTTTAGACCCGTTTGGGAGATATGGTAGAAACTGAACTACACCGACGTTTCTGTAAAATGGGTAAGTAACATAGGCTAGTAATAAAATAATGAGTAAAATAGTATAGGCTGTCCGTTAGTATAGGCTCGCGGCTATTACACAAGTTTGCTTAGTTCAGTCGATCGTTAAATAAGAACTAAATGTTCTTCAGCAATATTTCGATAGCTACGACAAATTTCTCGGAAACTCCTCAAAGTATAATCACGTTATCCGCCCACACAACACACCCTCTATCCCACGATTCAGTCAACAGTTATCCCAAAAAACACAACACAATTCAACCTCTTAGCCGTGATCCAATAACTAAACTTCTTTGTCTACAAAGCGTGCTCCCTCTTGCTCTCACATATGTATAGTGAGAGAGAGGTGCGCAGGAGAGCATTTATCGTCGGGAAAGAAATTAAAGTCGTGCCGAATCGAACGGTTTTATCTTCGTGTCGATAGCGGTCACAAATTATGTGCTTCCTTGGGTTAGAGGGAGGTTCCTTTAATGCGACCATGTCGGGGATAGAAATTCTTGAATATGTGATAAGGAATCTTTTTGTTTCAAATACAAAGACTAATGCAATCTGTGAACAAAATTCAATAAATTACCTTGAGAAAACTAAAATCTAATAAAGCGCTGAAGTAGCTCAAATAAAACAATAAAGAAGAGAAAAGCCTGCTCTTACCAAAACAAATCAGAAATCGAATTTGACAAAATCGTTCTTAAGAGCTGCTAAAAATCCGTTCTAGGAAAACGTCCCGTTAACCTCTCCCTTGCCAGTCGACTCGTAATACAATTCCAACTGTATCCTGAACACACAAAGTCTAAATCTTCTTAGACAACCACTTCACTTAAGGTTTAGTCGAGATAAATGAATTTCCACTCATTGAAGATCAATCCAGGCGGCGTTATCTGTGTTTTGCGCCTTATCTATAGGGGCGTAACAATGTCCGTACGATTTATAGCAGTGGATGTAGGCGATAGCCTGGCTCCCGAGGCCTGACTATACATACGACGTGCTTAAGAAATTCACGGCTATAGATTAGACTCACCTGAAGAAGATAGCAAACAAATAAATAGGAATGCTTTTTCAAAGTTATGGTTGATTGTGACCATATTGTCTGTGTTCAATTCTATCCTATTACTAACTAGGTTATTGGGTTTGACAGATATTATCACAGCCTTGACGACTTTTGTGTCAAAACTTCCAACCAGTAGGAGATATCATGGTGTTTGTACAAAGGTGAATTAGTGAGGCGTTTTTAGCAAATACTTATGGCTGTCAAGCACTGGGATGTCAGGCACTATGGCACACAGGCACTATACATTATGGTTGTTTTCCAAAGCTATGACATACTATGACTTATAAAAGTCCAATGAAAAATTATTGGTAACTGTAAAATATAATAAAGCAGCATCCAATACCAACATTAAGACGAGATTAAATCTTTCATAACGCACACACTACAAAGGGGAGCAATAAATCACTACTATCAGTAAACCCGCACAAGAATCGGAAATTAATTTATCGGTATTTTAAGGATTCTTGCCGGTATAATGTTCAGTTAATTTAATAACAGCGCTGTAATCTGATTGCGATGCAGCGGCGCGCAAATTAACTTGTTAGTCTTTGTCACTGCCGCTAGGGGCGCCACCGGCGACTAGACCTATTTCTTTTGTTTGTGGCTTTCAAAGATTGCTGTCGTGGCTCCTGTTTTGTGGGAAAAGTTAAAGTTAAAGGGTTATGCAGGATTGATATTGTAATTGATTGATTTGATTTTGCTCTAAGATTTGGTACTTAAATATTAATTTTATATTTTATCTGAACCGCTGCGGCCTTATATATTAACTGAACCCTGATTTCTATTTTGTAATATTTTTTGCTGACGTGACGGTCATGGGCCATTCTAAATATTTGAAAAATAATTAAGTAAGTATACAACTACCCGATAATTTCCAAATAAACTTTTCGTTCATTAAAAAATAAACGGATTGTATTTTATATAAATCAAAAATTCAAATTCAACAAATGAATTGTGAATAAATCAAAAGTTACAACAACTCGGCGGTAACGAAGCGAAACTTTTGCAATTGTTTGATTGAAATCAAATTATTAACTAAAATTTTGATGTGATTTCAAAGGCAGATGTTATCAGTTCCCGTTAACGTGAAATTCGTTTTATTAATGAAACCCTTACACGAGCTTTTTTGATTACAGTTCAATGTTATTTGATGTTTTTGTTATTCAAACTATAGAAAGGGTTCATTGTATCGTGGCTTTCATTTTATGTTGTTTAGTTGGTTAAGTTTAACTACGATCTACAAACTCTTTGCCTATAAAAAACTAAATCTTGTTTGTTAATGATAGACCTGACGGTACGTAGCAACACATAATACAAAGCTTTGAATTTTCCATTAAATACATGACAAATTGCCAACCAAAAACTCGGCAAGCAAACTGTCAAAAAAATCATGGCTAAAAAGTCCACACGACGGGTAACAACGGACGCCATCCATCATGGCTGGTAATAGAATTAGGCTGGAGAGTTCCCAAATTAAATAAATGCTTAGCAATTGATTGATGAAAAGAGAATGGGAGAGGTACTCTCTATTTGGTACCTCCTTAGGTCTGATGCGCACCTGGTACTGTAAGGTCTGTTTTTTGGGTATCATAATCGTATTTTGGATCTTCGTCTTCTGCCAAAGAGTAGCCAGTTCACCAAGGGGTTATGTTAAAAGAACAACACAGCCAATACTTAATACATATACGACTAATGGATTTTTAACGCTAGGCTCAGCGCCGAGAGTTGAAAATCCAACACTTCGCTTTTATTTAGGGATTCATTTATTTATTTATTTATTAGGGACAAAAAACAGTTACATGTTAAAAAATACAGAAAATTACTTAAGCTAGGAATTGACAAACATGCAACCCACACCATTGTACACGAATTAACTAAAAATTAAAAGAAGTGATAATATAAAGCGATAAACAAAACAAAACAAAAGAATCATTGTCATATTAGCGCTGAGATTGCCTAATGTTACTCAATTTACTCTGCGGACAAAATATCCAGAGCCATTTTCTTAAATACTAAGTGTCACTTAGTTGTCGGTGAAAACGGGCATATTTGTTGTCCGCGATTTCGTCTGCGATCTAGGATGAAAAGACACCTATGTCCTTCTCCAGCTCCCAGGCTACCTATTTGTCAATTTCATCAATACCCTAACAAAAAAAGAAAAAAAAAAGTGTTTATTCGCAGAATTCTTTTTTTACATGATATATTACCTCCGCCAAACTGCACAGCAGTTTGTTGGTAGACGTAGCTCCTTTTTTAGCACATATAAACATAGGTATAACACCCTTTTTCACTTATCGTTATGCTAAACTATTCATGCAATTCTTAAATGGTACTTATGTATTTAAACTAACGTACACACACGTTCTACACGTTCTAACTTTCGCATTAATAGGTAATTTAATATAGTTAGGGTATCCTAGCTAGGGTATACGAGCTAGAGCTATACCTAGATAGCGGTTTACCAATAGCTTCTCTATAGAAGCTATTGGTAAACCATTATCGGGTTCTATCGGTTACCTTGGTTCTCCTGCGGATCTCTTCATTTCTGATTCGATCACGTAGGGAAACTATGTCCCGAATGTCACTTGCACGTTAAAAAACGACGGGGAGTCGATGTAACTGATATAAGTTGCGAGTTAAGTGAAGTTTCAACTTACTGGGAAATGTTGTCAAAAGTGCTATAAGTCGGTTATGAGGTCAACTATACATACTGGTAATCAAAGATATTTTAAATTTTTCCACGTTAAACATAACTTTAATTCTTTATCTTCCCTAAAGTTTTCCGTTTGTAAAGGCCATCTGGTGGGATGTAACACCTACTCATAAGAAATATATACTGTTTCCTTGCCATGAAACAATGAATACATTAATTATTTATATAATAATCATAAAAAAATATATGTATTTGTTCTCGACTCGATGAGCTCTAGACAATTATACACACCAGGGTTTTTATTTTTCAAAATCTACACTTTATTGTATAAAATTAATAAATAAAATTAAAGGGGGTATCCCCTTTAATTTTATTATTTGTTGTTATATTTGTTGTCAAGACAGACAGACGGACAGCGGAAGCTTAGTAATAGGGTTCCGTTTGGCACCATTTGGGTACGGAACCCTAAAAACAATAAAATGTTACAATAATATAAAACTATAAACTAAAACAGGGCTTCAAAACATTCCTCGCCTCCGCATTGCTGTCTACTGGTCACTACCAGTAGTTCGAAAGACTGGTAGCTAGTATTTTGGGCACGCTACTAGATCGGAAAAATCTTGACTAGTTCCGAACTAGTCACGGCTAGTTTTTGACTTTCGAATTTGCTGTCATGAGTAGTTTCGCACTGGTCACGAAGACTATAAAAAAAAAAAAAAAAGTATAGTATAAGTAAAGTTGAATGTTAGAGTTGCAGCAACCTAATCTAAGATAACATAACATAATATCTTGTAAATATACTACTTACTTGTTTAAGACGAGTCACAAAAGACTGCAAAAGCGACCTCAACAGTTACAGAATTCACATAAAAATTCTAAGGTAGACGTTAGATGTTTCTGCTAATTTGTCGAGAATTTCAGAGAGACAGTGATTTTATTATAACACTAGTTTCAGCCCCCGACCTTTCCTGTCACATCGCATCGCCCGCCTGCGCTATTACTTCTTAGCGTACTTTCTGACTTGTTTTGCTCGGCTCCTAAGGGTCATAGCGTGATGTTACATAGCCTATAACCTTCCTCAAGAATTAGGCTATCCAATGCAAAATGTTTTTTGTTTCAAATCCAACTCATTCGGAGATTACCGCCTACATACAAACAAACAGATGAACAAACAAACAAATATTACCTCTTTATAATATTATAGTATAGATTATCCGCGGGCGCTTCTTCAGTTGACTGGAACTCGGCGTCAGTTCGCGAAATCTCACGACGTTATCCGAATTTTCACCAAAAAATCTGCCTACGAAGTCAACAATTTAGGAAGAATTAAATCTTTTGTAAAAATGAAACAGATTACGCTATTTTTACCTCAAGTGATATTTTCGTAGGCTCTGGTACTCATTCCAAAATTTCTCGGTTATGAACACAAACATTTTGGTGATATTGAATCCAGAAGCTATTTCAGGTTCTTCTGATGACTAGCATTGCTTTATGTTTATGTTTTGACACCATTAGAAATGCCACTCTATCTAGTAGGTCACAAAGCCCCGCAGATAAGAAAAACCGACGAAAGCCTAATAAACCAATACAGCATCTTATACCCACATAACATTCCTCTATATCCGAGCCTATTTCAATCCACAACCACCAAAAAGGCAAAACACATCCCTTCGTCACGCGCCGTGAACCGGGGGTACGGGAATAAAACCGGCCGACCGGCTCCCGTAATATCTGCCGTAGCCGTAATATCGAGTAGCTGACATGGGTCCGGCTATATTGCCGCCCAGTCTTATCTTTACGCACGTGACCTATTGATTTCGCGTAAAACACAGGATTATATTGTAGCTAGGCCCAGTGTGAAGTGCCCGGTGCCCAGGGGTATTACATGATGCCCAGCGTTGAGATACGATAGTTTATGTGTATTTTTTAACTCTTACTCCGAAAAGGAAAATAGAAGAGGAGCCGCTTATCGTCTTTTGTAATTCAATGTTTTGTTATATCGGATTCTGATAAAAAACCTGTTGTTGTCAGGTTTCGACCGCCAGTTTTCTACCAACTGATAAGGCATTTAATATAGCAACTAAGTTATTTTTCGGTGTTGCTAGAAAACTGAAACAAATCCACTCGTCAAAATCACGGTATTGTTGCCATTATTTTTGATTTAGAATTTCATCATCATGCAGGGTTAATAGAATATCGGAGGCAAACATGAGAGAAGTGTTTAGCTGCCGAATTATAGTAAGTGGCATTGAGTAGCACCCAGGTGCTTCAGTTTCCTAGAAGCATATTATTGCGTCCGCTGGAGAGAGCGTTACCTAGAACTGATCTAACAAGTCATCTTCATTTAGTGTGGAATGTACAAAGTTAGACCTCAGGCCCTAGCATGAACACGTTACCTAACTTCGAACGACTTCGAATCGAAAATACAACTAGGTACAGCAGTATGGTGAGTCTCACTCATAGATATATTAAAAAAAATACTATTATATGTTGCAGTCGGTTTCCAGCTGAATACCAGTATTTAACATGGAGCGCCTGCCTATGTGACGAATGCAGGCTTCACGTGCTTTCCGAGGCACGGAGGGGTCTAGATATGTAATAGCTGGTGACCCATCCACGAACCGACCGCGACAACCGTATAGTGGCTGTTATTATTTAGCCACGAGCCCCTCACCAGTATCGCCCATAGATATGAATAAAACCTTAAATCTTATGTTTGTACGAGTAGTTTCAATTTTTATAATCATTAGATTTACTTTACGATTACTCCGCGCGTTCCTGCCAGGCCCAGAGTTGATACGTGATTCTTAAAGTTTCCATTAGCGTTAGAAATGATCTACAGGGTAAAATATATCACATATATCGTATCTGTATGTAACAGAGTGTTATATTCTCAAATAATAACAACCTCGAATGAAGAAGAGTAAGTACATATTTTAATACAGTTCATAAATAGATAGATATACAGAAGATTCCTTATTTTATACCACAGCAAATTACAAATAACATCAATACTTTTCTTTTCAAGTTAAGTAAATATATAAATCAATTTTGTTTGAAAATAAATACACAAGGTATTTATTTTCAAACAAAATTGATTTATATATTTATTTATTTAAAATAGGTAGGTACCGGTCAACTGCCCTAACTTCGCCTGGCGTCCTATGTTTGCCTATAATGAAAAAGCTGTAATATCTTTTTAATTTTACTTGTATGACAATCGAAACTTAAAGCTATCTATGAGAACTGAAAGTTTCGATTGCTATACAAGTTAAATGAAAAATATATTACATTACGCCAACAGCGTTATACACTGTACATTAAATATTAAAAGTTATCAGGTATAGCTTCATATGTAAAATTATAAACAAAACAGGTTTGAGTTAAGCCTACAGAAGAACAAAAAACTGATTTACCTATACATTATCAAAACAGATATAAATATAATAATAAGAACTCAACTCAAGAGATAAAGCAAAGCTTCCAAGTGCGATATTGTTGCTTACATAACATGAGAACTATTACAGAACTTAATCAATAAATAATACAACGACGCCTCGTTAATTTTCAAATTGTTACCAAGCGTTTGTTGCTGGAGTCGTCAGCAGGAATTTAATTTGTATCACTTGTCCTAATTTAAGGCCAAACAACTCTCAGAATGTGCAAAAATCTTTCGATAATGCGACAAAATTCTGCGACACATCTATCTTCCACATGTTAATCTCGTCTCGATTCCATCAGCATGTACCGACACACCTAGACACTTACTACGCTCGTATAATTGATTCTCGTTACGTACGAGATGTTTATCTCGAGGCCACAGAAGCACCGCCACATTATGATAACCGCTGTAATAGGGCGCAGGGAATACTTTACTATATTTCCACTATTTTCCGCTCCATCATGTAAGTAGGTACCGAGAGATATCTCTCTTAAGTACGTATTTCAGGTTTATTTCTGTGATGTGCTGAATAAAGTATTTTATGGCTCGGTGTGGAGGAGTCTTTGTAGAGCCTTTGTGAAGGTGCTATTGTAAATAGGTTAGGTTACTTGAAGTCAGTATTTTGAGGTCAAAAACGATAGATAAACGTCTTTATTGTTACAGTAACATAACATAACATCAAGCCTGTAATTCCCGAAGGGTTAGGCAGAAGCGTTAGTCTTTCGGAAAATGAAAACTCAGTTCCATACCCAAAACAGTTGAACAGCTAACACAAAACTTAATCTTACAAGCGCGTTTTACCGTATTTTTTTTAGTGTAGACCGTATTTGCAGATTGACGAATACCAACAACCGATACTATAAGTTAACATGACAAAAAAACCTAAATAAGTGCCAGAAATTCGCGGTTTTTCGAGCATCATGGGAGTACCACAAGGTTTTTAGGGTTGGAAACTTAGTTATGAACTACTTTCAGGGGACCTAACAACAAAAAAAAAACGTAGTTACATGCGCGTTGGCGATGTTTGATGTTGTTATTGACTAGGCTAATTTAGCTGTTTGTATTTCCTATTAAATAAAATTTAAATTAAAATACCGTTTCACCGTAAATTCTATATCACTATGTGGAATTAGTCTCTTGTACACCCCTTGTAGGTACACCCTCCTTTTAGCCTTGTGAAGATGCTCATTTCCATTTCCCATTTTCCATGCCATACATTTACGTACATCATACCCAAGCCATTATCCAATACATCATTACAGCGCGTACAGGCGACACGATCGATGTTGTACAACACATCCACCAGCCAGGATACGCCAGGATTTATGACTCGCCGTAAAACTGCGGAGCAATGAGCCACGTGCTCACTCATATCGTATTTGATGGACTAGCTTTAAACATGGCGGCTGTAGGTAAGCTTGGCATAGTTTAGACGTGTAACTATCGTGGTATAAGCATACTACCGCGTGTACAAAATTAATAAGGTAAAAGTTACGGCTGTTTTAAAGTTGATGAAAGGAACACATAATATTTTAAGGTACGTTGCAGGTAAAACTAGACCGTATTCGTCCCGGGATGTTGTAAGTAACGATGTATATAGACGTCTTATTCTATCTGATAAACAGCCAACTGTGAAATATTATACATTACACTTAACATTTTTGAGTTTGAGTACTTTTGGTTTGAACATAAATATCTGTCTGGTCACAAACTAACCTCAATCCTAATATTTTATCCCACACAAAGAATCCTTGGGCATTCTGTAATGATGAGACTCCTTCAAAACATGGAGACGATCGGTTGGACTGAAATGGAATAGAAATCCTACGTCAGCATTTATTTATAAAGGTACACCAACAGCATCTGAATATAATTTACTCGCTTCTGCCCGCGACTTCACCCGCGTGAGATTACGGCCCACAGCTTCGCATCCCATCGCCCGCCCGCGTTATTACTTCGTTTTCGGTTAGGGTTCTTTCTAACCTTTTCTTTTTGCTCGGCTCCTAAGGATCGTAGCGTGATGCTCCGTAGCCTATAACCTCCCTCAAGAAATGAGCTATCCAATACTAAAAAAGTTTTTCAAAACCAACTGGTGGTTCTTGTGATTACCCCCTATATACAAACTTACAAACAAATACCTCTCTATAATATTAGTATACATATATCTTAAGTACGCCTACTTACCACCAACCACCACTAACACCACGAACCAGCGACTTTGTAAGTCTCGGAAATTTGCAGTGTAAGTTTCAGTTTTCAGAAATAGCTGATAGCATAATAGGCTGTTGGATTTAGAAATTATGGGAAAATACTTCTTAAACATAAGGTTAATAACATAAAGGAAAATAAAATTATAAGACGAGCAATATTGCAATTTTTCCCACTTAGGTACCTAAGATTCAGACATTTCAGCCGAAATACGTCTACTGTTGGTCATAGGCCTCCCCGAAGTCAATGCTTTGGAGAGGTACTGTAACGTCGGATGGACGTCACTCAATGTATGTGTGTGTGTGAGTGTGAGGGGGAATACACAAAAATGATACATGGGGCTTCTATACTCTCATATTGTATATTGCGAAATTATTTTAAGTTCAATAAAATCGTTTATAAAAACGCGCACATCATGCGGCAGCTAGACTTCGACTATTTTTCCCTCAAACAAAAACCACATTCTTATTTTATTTAAAATACAAATTGTCAGAATGTTCGAATGCTATTTTCTTAACAGCCAGCACAACGCAAGGTTGCTTATTGCATAAAACCTTACAGTACTTCGACCGGTTCTGTGCTAAGACTGATACATAAACCATAATAATAAATATATCATTAGAACTAAATTACAAAGGCATATAAAACTACAAATCCTAAAGGAAGGAACTAGGCACAAACACAATACTCTAGGCACCCTAAATTCCCGTGTAACACTAATTTTCACGGCGCTGGTGCAAATTTCAGCATAGTTGTGCAGATAATAACGCAAGTTGGGCGACAACATTCTGGGGATGCTGTGCCGAAAGTTGCTCGGCATAATCTGCTGGTGTTAATGTACTAGACTACTGGTTATCTAACAGAAGTAATCCGCGTTATCTTCTCCGGTATTGCGTGGAGTTGAAGTGAAATTAACAGTGCAAGGTTTGTTATTAGTAAGTAAGTAAGTAAGTAAGTAAGTAATATTTTATTTTGTAAAACATGAGTACAGTATAAAGGTCTTATAAATAATATGAGGTGGCTACATGTTTTGCCATTCATGGCGTACAAACTTAGTTGCACTAGACAACAACAAAAAAAAATATTTACAATGTCAAATTTAAAATAAATTGAAATTACATTGTCATGCAAACATTAATGAAATACAGAATCAAAATAAATAAAAATAAAACAACACTAACAATGTCAAAATATAAAAATTAAGTTATGCCGTTAAATTGCATGCATAATATTATAATTATCTTAGAATAGAAGTTTACATTAGGATATGTCACTGTCATTTATAAAATCGTTAATCGAGTAGTAACATTTTTCAATTAATAATGCTGTTAACTTCTTTTTAAAATTGCGTATTGTGTCCTCTTTTATTATGTCAGGTATTTTGTTATAAATTGTAGGTCCCATACAAATAACATTTTTTCTATATAAAGCAGTATTGCATCTCTCAACTATTAGACGATTTTTGTATTGGCTTCTAATTGGTCTCTTACTACTTTGTGATACTTTAGTAAAAAGATGCATGTTACGTTTAACAAAAATTGCCATTTCTAAAATATAAATTGAAGGAAATGTTAACAGCTTTAGGGACTTAAACACTGGAACACAACTGTCAGTTGTTTTCATATTTAGCATCGACCTCAAACAACGTTTTTGGGCTCTGAATACCTGTTCCCGCAGGCATGAATTCCCCCAGAAAATTATACCGTATCTCAGAATGGAGGCTACGAGACCATGGTATGCAATCAAAGTTGTGGTGATGTTAACTTTCTTAGTCAAATTGAACAGGACATAAGCAGATATGCTCAATTTTTTACATACCTCTTCTACTTGAGGTTTCCACGTCATTTGACTGTCAATTACTACGCCTAAAAATTTTGCATTTTGTACTTGGTCTATTCTATTTCTATTAAATTCAATTTCTAAATTTGGTATTGATGTCCGCTGATAAAAATGTATTATGTTAGTCTTTCCTAAATTAATTACTAATTTATTATCGTCAAGCCAATTCACAATGTCCCTGAGTGTACTATTTATGTCATGTTCATATTTATTTGCATCAGAACCACTGATTAATGCAGTGCTGTCATCAGCAAACAAAATCATTGGGTCTTTAATGTGCCGCGGTAAGTCGTTTATATAGAGCAGAAACAAAAGAGAACTCAGCACCCCCCCCTGAGGTACGCCGTGTTTGACATGTCTGTATTCAGAAAAGTATTTCTTTTCGCGTCTACTTTTTATACATATCCTAGATATTTCTGTGCATTGTTCACGTTCACTCAGATATGATTTGACAAGATTAAGGATGTTTCCTCTTATGCCATACATGTCAAGCTTACTTAGCAAGGTGTTATGATGGACACAGTCGAAAGCCTTCGTCATATCAGTGAGAATTGCACATATTGGTACTTTTTTGTCAACATTTTTTAAGATTACGTTAAGCAAATCGTAGATAGCTAAATTAACACCTTTGTTTTCCCTAAACCCTTTTTGTTCATTACATAGAATGTTATACTTACACAAAAAATTATTAATTGATTTATACAAAATTTTTTCGACGACTTTAGAAAAGATTGGAATTAATGCAATGGGTCTGTAGTTGGCTAATTTGTCCCTTTCGTGTTTTTTAAAGAGTGGTTTTACGATAGCTACTTTTAACGCTTTTGGAAACACTCCAGAGCTGATGCATAAGTTTATAATGTGACTGAGGTGTGAGGCAATATTATCCGTTACAAATTTTACTACTTTTGTGGCTATGCCATCATGTCCGAAACTATTTTTATTTTTTAAAGAATTTATTGCTCTCATGACATCTTCTGTTGAGACAGGAGACATAAACATTGAATGTGGATTGCTCAACACATTAGTAGCTACAGGAGTTATCTTAGTGTTTGTCTGTATTTGATCGATAAAATAATTATTAAAGGCGTTTGCAATATCTTTTGGATTACTTACGATTGTATCTTGGGTTTTAATTTGAGAAATTTGCTCAGGAGTGCGTGGGTTATTATTTATAATTTTCCATGAGGCTTTAGATTTGTTTGTTGAGGTATTTATAAAATAATTATTTTGCGCCTTTTGGGTTAATTTTATTATTTTTCTGAATTTCTGGGAATAGTTTTTAAATTTATCTTTATTTTCGTTTGATGGTTCACGCCTGCAAGTCCACAATAATTGCCGCTGTCTTTTACTACATACCCGTATTCCATGTGAAACCCATTTTACTGTTTTATTTGTTTTCATAGTTACCATCTTTATTGGAAAGCAGAGATCATATAACATACGAAAGTGTTCTATAAAGTAATCGTATGCTTCGTTTGCATTTTCTGTTTTGTATATTTCTGAAAAGGTAAGGCATTGGAGGTGATTCTTAAATCTATCTAAATTTTTTTTTGAAAGATCACGTTTCCTAGTGAGCCAGTAACTTATTCTACAGGTTTTATTTACTTTTACTTCCAAAAACTGTGCGGTATGATCAGACAGAGCAAAGTCAAGTATTTCAAATCTACATTTCAACTGAGAACTACAAGCGAAGTTATCCAGGCAACTGCTGCTGGATAACCTAGTCGGCTGTCGCACTTTTAGATCGAGATTGTGCCCGGAAAGGAAGTACTCAAAGTCCCTAGTAACGTTGTTTCTTTTTAGTATATCAATGTTGAAATCCCCACATATAACAATTTTCTTATTAGACTTTGTACATACAGTTTTTAGGGTGTTATCTAAGTTTTCATAAAACATATTTAGGTTATTCATTTTCGGAGGCCTATATGTACAGATAACAATTAATCGTTGTTGCACCAGTTCAATTCCGCAACATTCAAATGTGTTTGCTACTGATCGGCGTGATATCTCCGTTAATTCTTTATATTCGAGACCTCTTTTCACAAGAACGCAAGCTCCTCCACGCTTTTTTGCTCGTCTTGCATAGCATGCAGCCAACTTATAATTTGGAATTGCCAGTAGTTTTTCATGGCCCTGCATAACAAAGTGTTCAGTAACGCATACCACATCAATGTCTCTTTGTTTCTTGGATAGTTCTTGCAGATGGACGGTGAGTAGATCAGCTTTATTCAACAGACCAGCTATGTTTTGATGTAGGATATTTATTCTGTTATAGACGAAAAAAATCTGAGTTCGTTGACTCAGTTGTTTCACCATCAGGTAGGTTTTCTGATATAGTTACATTCGCATCGATATCGTCAGAAGAAAGTTCACCTATTAAAATTTTCAAGTTTTGATACATATTTAACATTCCTTTATTGTTTATTTTTCCAGTGCGCTCGGAAAACATGTTATTGTCATAAGATAATTTTAGGTTTGAGTCCATTAGCCAAGCATAATTATGACATAAGTTGTCCATGTATAGCATGTTATTGAATGTTTCGATTCTACAGTTAAACATTACTGAGTACCCGCTGCATTTATATGTTGGTAGGCATAGTATCATATTTGTATGTTTTATATTTTTCAGGCCCTCTCTTATTTTGACAATTAGGTGACAGTAATTATGTGTTTGACGGAAATCTTCTTCTCCTATATGTAAAATACAATAATCTTCTAATGTATAATTTCTGAGTTTGGGCTGTATATCTTCAACTAATTTCTCGACGCCGCAGCTTGGAGTAAGATAATGGCATATTTTAAAGTTAGGGAAAACGTCTTCTGCTGTTGACAGTATTGTATTGGTTGAGTTGCTGCTTATAATACATATTTTTTTCTTTTCATTAGAGAATGCCTTTTTCTGTGTTGTCATATATGTTAGTAAAGGGGTTGTTGAGTCAATCTTCGTTATTCTAGGAGAGGGACAAGAACCATCTCGCATGTTTTTGCACGAAGTCTGTGTGCTACTTTTTATTGGTGTGTTTATTTTATTCTTATTAGGGGTGGTTCTTATCTCACTCGTTATTTTTTTAGAAGCTTTTTTTACCATTTCGTGTTTTGAACTAATGTCCTTTAGAGACTTTTTTAGTTCTATATTTTCGAGCGATAACTTGTCAATCTCTTCGTGGGCTCCAGATAACTCCAACTTAAGTTTCGCAATTTCGGTTTTTAACTCAAGTATTTGTGAATAGTTCCCATCGTCGGATATGTTCGGTAGACTATTACTGGTGCCATCTAGCGTGTTATTGTTGAACCAACAACTGTCTTCATTGATTGTAGTATCTGACAATGATCGGGATCGGGCTTGAGTCATAGTTTGGGATGTCTTTCGGAACGTAATATTCTCTGAGGATTCCATCATATTAAATGGATAATAAATGAAAAAAGTGCTATGTAAGACTTGGGGTTTGAACCCGCGGCCACTGAGCGTATTTTTCAACTCAAAAAAACCAGCGTTTGTAACTCCTACGCTAGCCGTTCGATAGATAACAGGTTGAAATAAGTGACTAGCTTTTGCAAGTAATTTATCAAAAACATGAGTTGACGGTTATTTTTCTTGATTTGAAATTTCTTGACAGTCACTGATGTTGTTGTTTCTTTTTTCTTTTTTTGTATTTTTGTGTAGCACTAGATTGTTATTGTACGTCACAATGTAATACAAAGCACTGATTGAGCGGACATAACTTTATTACACAGTTTTATTTGAGTTTGTTATTGTTCATAACACATACACTACGTTAATGTTTATTTGCATAAATCTGTATTGTTTGTTCACAGAATTGTTTGAAAACACTTCCACTTCGCTATTGTCGAATATTTTCACTTTTAACATTGTCCTTTGCACTTAATAGCTACTTATTTATTTTTAAACACTTTTTAAATACGGAGCCGATGTTATTAGCGGCACTAGCGCCATCTAAACCCTCATTAGGTCATGAGTATCATGTCAATTTGTGATCATGGACTAAACGTTTTCTGCTAAATGTGTACGCATCATGCCATAAGTGATGAAGAATAGAAGAAAAGAAATAAAGAAAAGAAATATAGAAAAGAAAAATAAGGGTTATATAATATGTATTATAGCTAAAACATTTTTCACATTTGTCATTGACTGCTACTACAATATTACTGACTTGGTTTGACGATCATATTCTAAGAAATGAAGAATGGTGTTAAAGTTTCAACTACAACAAGAAAGATAAGACGACGAAAGAACTTTCTAATTTCACCCTCCCCAGGGTCTCATCAAGCTTACAACTTGTGAAGCACCTTGTGTAGAGGTACACGTTATCAATCAATCACGTTCGCTGCTAAGAACCTTGTACGAGTTAGAGCAAAATTTCTGTGTTCCCACTAACAAAATATTCACAGGTATAGACACAAAGTAGCTATGTACATCTGTTTTCCAAAGATTGCATTTTTATACCCAACAAAGCCAGCAAACAAATCTAAATAAAACAAACTCCTTGCTTCTAAATGAAAATATTCTTAAAGAAGCCGTCAGCTTATTTGCTAAAACCCCTGTTTCGCAAACAATGCCGAGAATAAGCAAGACGCAGTCTATCTAGGTTTGACCCGCGAGCCGCAAATAAAAAGCTTCGTCGGTGAGGTACATTTTAATCACTTGCTTCTCGCTTCTATTGACGGCTCAATTTTGGCGTATTCGAACGAGTCTGTCTGTTAGGTAGTGAGCTTGGTGGTAGAAGCGGCAGCGGGGGCGGAAAGCTTGATTTAAAATGTATGTTCAGTTTCAACATTAATGATGTAACCAATTTTTGATTTTAAAGAGTGTCATTGGAGTTTCTTGCCCATTCTTCTCCATAGGTACCTACTACGCTTTGGAATGGGCAACTAGCTTCATCTTTCAGACTGACCGACTCCTTGACAATTACAAAGTGTCTGTAATTGGTTTATTCGAAATTAATCTTTTGAGTTTAAGTTTATACAGCGACTGTTTGGTGTAACAACAACGATGCTGTTTAGTTAAGTGACATGATATTATCGTCATTAATATGATCCTCATTCAAAATCCTCGGTCATCAAGTCGTAAGTTCAGTTGCTAAGCATGAGGTTAGGCACATTCCAAGGAAGTCACGTCACATTTTAAGAGATCTTGTCTGAGCTTCCTTCAAGCGTGCACGCCTATATAAGGCTCAGTTCACGTTCATCTTGCTAAGGTCTTGATAAAAAAAACTCACATCTGACTATTCGGAAAAAGTGTAAAATAATATACAATTTAATTTTCCAATACGTTAATATTTGATTTTACAGATAATAAAGAGAAACCGCTTGTTAAAAATATGAAAATCTGCAAAATAATCACTGTTACGTTAAAACGTTGTCAATTTATATTTCCGGATGGAATTCACAAGTTTATTTATTGGTTGTATTGTACTGAACCATGTTTGAATGGATTAAAAGCATTCTCGATATTACGGCCAATATTTAATTGTTTAAAATAATATATGTCACGTTGAAAAATCAAAGGGATTACTTGCGCATAAATTGGTATGTTTCTGTACAACTGCACTTCAGTAGTACCGGGTGGTTTTCGTAGCTAGAACAACGATGGTAGCAGTAAGGGTTGTTGCGTAATAAAGGCGCTGGTAATGTCAAATTGTTACCATGGTTTTGCCGTTGACCAGACTTTTTTCCTGCAAAATAGTCTTAAGCTAGGCTCAAGACTTCAAATACAACCTATGTACCTCTATCTATTGCAAAATACCGCTAACGTAGAACTTGAACAGAAAGAAGTACCGTTGAAAGGATTGCTGTTTATTTAAACCTAATATCGAATCTATCCAGCCTACTTTGCGACAAAATAATTCAGGGCTATGAGGAACAGGGTGTAATGTTCACTCATCCTCTATAGAAAAGGGAGGATCCTTCACCCCTGGTCGTGTCTGTCGGCCAACTGCCCAACGATTGATGTCGGGTAGTCTTATATATGCTGTTCGCGCGGTAAACTCTAATTGCGCGATGTAGGATTTGTGTGACGTTAGGTCTTTGATGCGTAGTTCGCATGTGGCGATGTAGATGCCGCCACAATAATATCCGTACTTACAAGTGGAGAATACTTAAGAACATGTCAATATTTTTACAATAAAATGAGTTACTAAATATGAGCCCGAAAGTTAGCACATACAAAAAAGTTTTGAGGCCTCAAATTTACATTTGCTTAGTAACTTTTAGGTCCTACGGAGCTTATTTTATTGTGAATATAATGACTTGTTTAGTCGCCTACGCTACTTTAGGTAGGTCCTTAGGTATCTACTAACACAAGTTTCTCATTTTTCAAGCCAGAGTTCAAAACTACATGTAAACACAATTTTCTTGCTCAACGAATGGATTGATTACACCTCACGTAAATGAAATGACGTCGCTTAACAAAGTAGTTGAGAGTTTCCTCAAAACTGCTCCGAATAGTTTTGTAATCGCGTCTAATATAATAAGCTATTTGTTCACGAAGACGTGAGACAATACGATTTAGTTAAGCGTCTTCGAACTTGTTCGTGAATGTAAAACTATCACGGAGTATATTTCTATACTCCGTGAAAACTATAATGAGTTGATGAAAACATGACAAAAGAAGCAGATACAAGTTTTTGCCACGGGTTGGTCGGTATCGGATGTGACTAGCGAGTCTATCTAAGGATCAGCAGGTACTAAAGCCTTGTCACAAGTGAACGTACTTTTCAATGAAAACAAAAGCTGTCAACAACTACTGCACAACCATTGTGTCTTCGGTTTCCACATTCTAGTCGCAATAGACTATGACGTGTAAACGAGAGTACTCCTAGACGGTAACAGTTGATATAATATAACCTCAAACAAACACCACACACCGCTAACACCACACATGCTCGCTACCTTACACTATCGGAGCTCACGCAAATCTCGATCGCAACATTACATAATGGCGCGTCGCATTCCCGCCCCAGCCGGCACTGAGCACGCGACTCTCATCTTACGCCATCTGCAGTCCGCAGATTACTTTGCAATTGAAAACAAATAATAATAAATACGGTACTGCGAGCACGCCCCGGGAAATTGGAAAAAGGGAGAAAAACACCAAGTATTCGGTCCTGCCGCTGAGATATTGAGGCAGGAGCAGCCAGATGCTCAAATATGAGTTTTATGTCTTCAAAATATAGATGTTTCCAGTCGGGTTTTATTGCTAAAGCTCTTGTTGTGATGGATCTGCGGTTTGGTGGCGAGGGAATGTTGTGTCAGCGATTGTTTTTACTTTTACTTTACGCAGATGTATGAAAAACACGCGGTTACACTATCCTACGTAGTACTGTGAATTTACAGTATTTCACCAAACAATGTTCCGTTCGGAATTATGTGTGGCCCCGCTTCGTAAGTTAATTTGTAATTGCAATAAGTTGAACAAAAGTTCTCAAATCAAAGGAGGATGTTACTGCATATACTTACTCTCATATATTTTTTACATAGACCTCAAGAATGACATGTATTATAATTGGGGAAAGTCTCATTCTTGTCAACATTATAACTTTACTTTCAAACAATGTTCCAACTCTTACCACCAATTATGTTTTCCTCAATCCGTCGAGAGTCTTAATAGTACCATAATACCGTGTATATAAACGTATACATGTCTTGTATCAGTCGTTACTAGTCCCCAGAACACGCTAGGTTATGTCCTAGTGCTCCTAAGGGTCGTATTTGGCGTGTAAGTTGTATAAAAGAAGCCGTTTCTCTCTGAACAGATTCAATCTCTCAAGCTTCAAGTTTATATTACGCACTTTGTTTTGTTCTTATCGTTTGAGAAGTTAATAAGTTTTCTATAGGTTTTATGAAGGTATTTTAGGAAGGTAAATAAAGAAGAAATTGAAACTTGAAAAGTTATATGAACTCGCATAAATCAATACATCTTTACAGTAGCTTTTCAGTAACAACAAAATATTGTTATTACTGTAAAGCTACTGTAAAGATGTATTGATTTTGTCGGCTTAAAACTTCTATAATTGTTCTTAGTTGGTCTGGCGTTCAGGTGTTACCATAGAATACTCAAGTAAAAGGTTGTGTAGATAAGTACCCCAATTACGTCATACACGATCAATCAGAATCTGTATCGTTTTGAAACAGATTGTTAGTCCATTGCTTCATAAGTTCGATATTTTTTTCTGCTCAACAACGTAAATAACGCAATGAATGTTGTTGAACCGTCAAAATGAAACCGATTAGTCGTAATCGTTTACGAAAATGTGTTGCGTAATTAGATAGCAGATTATGCATGAAAGTATCGTGGCTAATCATTGGCAATCCTATATGCGTTTCTGGTGTACGGTGGTGTCTCCCTCCCAAGATAAGCAATCAGCCTGTTTTCTCATATACATAGTTACAACAAATACATACCTTCATAAATGAGGTCCAGTGTAGGTAGCTATAAACTCTGCCTACTTAATACAATACAAACAAAATCTAATCCTAGTTTGGCTCCAGTACATAGATCAAAGTGAGCAGCTGAGACGAAGGATGAATACCTAAGAGGAGCATGTAAAGGGCACTCCCTATGTTTAAGTTGAACCGAGCCAAGCAGAATGTAATCCTGCAGACAACTAGCAATTACTTAAGTTAAAGTAAATTCTACATACAAGTGCAAATAAGGTTAAACGGGTAGGTAATAATATCAGGTATTATTAGTATTCATGTACGTGGATTTGTAGATAGAACGATGCCTACTACCGATGGTTCAAGCTCGTAAGATTCACATGTAGCTGTACAAGAATCTTTTGGCGCGCGGCCAAAATCGGAACTAATGCCGCCATCTTGTTTTTCAATACATTTTTCAAAACAATTGCACAAATGTTTACCCACAGCCCCCTTCTTTCAACACCATTGGAGCGCCAATAGATCCGTGTAGTAGTGTATCTATTGCTTATTACAATTACAACTAATTATTGAGACCAGCCATTTGCGGTGTTTCAAAACACTACGGGAATGTATAACGTCTTAAAAACAGTGTGTCCTTAGATGATTCGCAAAAGTATCAGAAAACCCACCGATGTTCCTAAGCGGAGATGACATCTACCTACCTAAAATGTGGCAACTCACAAGTTCAACGGCAGCTGCTATTCAACCACAAATTGAAAAAAACTAATATTTATTAACAAAAAACGCTATTTTCGTATTTTTTTTGTTACGGACCCCTAAAAAGCAAATAAAATGTACAAATACATTGGTAGATGTAGCGAAAGGCTGGCATGTCCAGCCAATGACGTCATTGAATCTAAGTCAATAGCGAAGCATAACGATTGTGTGTTCGTAACATTTCATAACAGCGTGGATGTATAGTCGGAATATTTTACTGGAAGTGGCCCCGTCTCTGTGAGTTTGGCCATTTACTTAAGCATTATTTAATGCCACTTTTTTTTGACAATCAAAAATAATGTATGTTGTTATTAAACTCCTAAATTAGCCTGACGCTAAAGTCCATTTGGCGGCAATCAATCGATTTCATCATCATATGCCCTTGTCTCATGTTACTTGGGGTCGGCGCAACAAAAGACTCTCTCCAGTTCCGCAGTTTTCTTTTTCCATTCTCCCCTGTCAACCGTTACGCTATTATTCATTCCCTTCTCTCTCATCTCGTTCCTCACACAATCCATCCATGTTTTCAATCAAGTCGATAGGAATACGGACTGTAAATAGCAAATGCTCTCTAAAAAGCATGATCGTTTTTTACTTGGCATAGTGACTACAATATAAAGGTAATTGGTTTTGAGGAAGCTTCTGCCTAGCAAAGGATTTGCGAGGATCACCCATCATCGATTGATTGTTCGATTCTTTTTTATTTACATTTCCATAATGTTTTATATTGTAGAATTCGGATTGATCAAAGTCTATTTCTTCTCATGTCATCAGCTCATGCTATAGGAAAAAGATTAGCCTGTCAGCGAGTTGGCAGCCTGGTTGACGGCCCAGGACGAGCTGAACGAACGCTTAGTCAACGCACTACAGGTAGGTCTAGGTACCCATATTATCAGAACATAAAATGATAGCATTTCCATTCTCCCCACCTCGTTGTCCCTCGAAGCGATTCGCGTCACGTGCCGCGCCGCTGACGGATTGGTTGGCGTCGACCGCAGCATACTGATGGCAGACAGCGGATAGTTTTCATAAAGATAACCCAGGATTATGAGGAATGTGGCCGCCCGTCACGATCCCACCTTTATGCGTTATTTATTTGGGGGTTAGCGGATTACGTGTGTTTGGACGTTTTGCTGACTAGCTGGGTTTGTTGTGTCACTAATGCTTCATTTAGGATTTAGTTTTGATGGAAAGGCTACCCTTCTTTAGGGCTGTTTGGATTTTTGCGTCAAAATCAAAATAATATTCGGAGCCCTGAAAATTACAGGGTGACTTGTGAACAAAAGGTGTCACGAGAACATTTGAGTTTTTTTAGGATTGCGTTTCAAAAAAAGAAATAAGTCCAGGTGCAAATATAGCAAAAATGGTTTTGATTAGCATGAACATGATGGCAGTAATGTTAACAAAAACAATTTTTTGAATCAATTACTTTGAAAATAGAGTTAATATAAAAAATACCAATTATACGCCCTATACCACAATAATACAATGATTTCTATTACCCCTTCAACAATTGCAATATCCCAAATCTTCCCCAAACATATTCATCAGAACTTGGCAAATAAAGTAACGGCTAGCTCATTGCTATGTAGCGAATGGACCGGGATAACCGTACGTTAGACTAATTGGGCGTATACATTATTTTGTTCCCGCATCATCCGGCTGCTCGGCATTCCGCCGGTGTGCTCCTCATATAGTTGTGATATGGAACGTTTTCGGGTAATATTATTAGTGAGCTTGTAGGTAGATGAGCGGCGAAGGAGTTGTGGGTAGCTCGTTGTTTTTTATTCAATTCAATTCAATTTCAATTCAATTCAATTCAATTCAATTTATTTATTGCCGACCCCAAAAGGGAAAAGGAAAGGCTGTATGTATTGGGCGGGTTTAAAACAAAAAAAATCATCATTCATCATCATTATCTTATGCTTATCCTAATTTTCTGTCTCATGGTGGTTTTTAGGGTTGCGTACCCGAAGGGTGCCAAACGGAAACCTATTACTAAGCCTCCGCTGTCCGTCCGTCTGTCTGTCAGCGGGCTCTCATGTAGCTCATGAACCGTAGGTAGACAGTTGAAATTTTCACAGATTATGTATTTCTGTTGCCGCTATAACAATAAATAATAAAAATTAAATAAAGTTAAAAATTAAAGGGCAGAAACATTTGATAAAGAAAAAAAATTACTCTGGCATGCGTGAAAAATGTCATGTCTTTTGGAAGTGTGTTTTGTCGGTAATCGCTGATTTCGGGTATTATTTTAAGTATCATAAAAGCATACAATTTAGATTTGGTTCTCCTGACGCGATTTACGAGTATATTGAAGGCCAAAACCATACCAACATTTTTTATTTCTATATTCCTTTACACATATAATACACTCTTAAATTTTTTATCTATTATTTTCTTGACATATAAAACAATATCAACTTGACCTTTAATCCTGAAAGACGTACAAATATATCCAATAAGAGTATACACCATCCCAATTAAGTCTAACTATAAACCAGGGTCTCATCAAGTGATTGGTAGTGACCGTAAGCACTTGTAGCTCTTGCAGTGATGTCCTGCGTTCTGTGTGTATTAGTGAGCTGTGTTGTGTGTAGTGGTGAGCTGTGTTGCGTGTAGTGGTGAGCTGTGTTGTGTGTAGTGGGTAATTGTGTTTGTCATAGTTAACAACGAGTCCTCGCCTCGGGCGCTCGGGATTGACGACTAGGAGGTCCGCGAGGGTCAAGGCAGTGGAGGAAGCGGGATGGCGTTACATGGAAAAAATAACCCCTGAATGCCATAACGAAAACTTGCCATAATACGACTATAGAAAACAAAACAACATGCCTCTTGTTAGACGCTTGAAACTTATAGCGGTGCATTAATATTACTGACCAAATATAATTTTAGGACGAGCACCTATCGAGACGTACCCCTGAAAGAATTGATATTTATTTTTAATAAAGGTTACCCAAATTCAGCTTCTGTATATAATATAATATCTTATTAATAGGTAACAATTAACCTTGGACTTACAAAGTCGTTAATTTTTTTTTAAATTGATTACTCAGAAAGAAGCTCTCGAAAACTAAATCTAAAATATAAACGTACAACCTGAGACACTTATAAAACGAACTCTGTTGAAATGTTTTCTAATTGTTCGGGTTAGTTTTACTTCGTCTACTCCAAAAAAATATTACAGGTTACAGAGAAAGAATAGCAGTCTCCTTTGAAATTTATAAATCAAATCACATCGACTCATATAATTGTAGCAAAAATAACATACCAAAACCGAAACTCCTTCGCTCCTAAATCCGCTCACCGCTCCTCGTCCGCCCTGCTCCCGATACTTCGGTATTATTATCTTTATTCTCGGGAAATCCGCTTTGTTTCCCCGCGAGTAAATAATGAAATATATATGAGCGCCATGATGCCCATAATTGGGGCTGGGATACGGCGCAATCAATGTTTGTGATATTAACAGTTTATACTATCAACGGGTAGTTCCATGCTGGGTATAGGAATTGGACGGGATGGATTAGTGCTTGTCGAAGGAGTGTTTAGTAGCAGAATTTCTGGGTTAGTGGATGGGTTTCGCCTGGGGAATTACTACCCAGAATATCTTTTTCACTGCTAAGCTCGTCTCACAAAGAAGAGGCCTGTGTCCCAGTTTTGGGGACATTATAGTCTGATTATGCTTATACCTTTTTCTGTCACCAAGCATGTTTGATGAATTTTGTTTGAAACGAAATTAGATTTCGACTATGTCCATGTAATTTTTGGTCTTTTAGGGTTCAGAGCCATTGCAAATTACTTACATTTTAGGAAATGACTTGTGTGTTATAAAATCGACTGCGTATGGAGGACTATGATGGTCGAGAGTTTAATTCCTAGAAAATCTATTATAAATATATTTCAGGCATGACAGACATGGACAAGGATCAAAAAGGATTTTTATATTTTGCAAATTTTCGACAAAAATGAATCCAATTAGGCTTGTAATTTCATTGTTCGGAAATAATGACCAACAAAAGAAAATTTTAAAGAGAAACAAAATTTTTAATTCCGTCAATGCAAATAAAATGCAGGATAGGTACCTCAAACAGGGTACCTTCAGTTAAACGGGGAACCGTTTGAAACTCTATTGTAAAATAATATTTACAGTCGTATTAATTCTAAAGATTATAAATGTACTGGAATCTAGAGTATAATTGTTTGTTTATAAATATGTATCAATATTACCAGCAGTTGTAACAAAATATGTAAAATATTATAGTTATGTTATAATGTTAACCAAGCTATAAGTTAACGTCATGTACTCATTAGTTTAGCCTTAGTCCGTAACTTTGTGTACATTGTGCAATAGACAAAAAAAAGTATGAAACTGAAACACCTGTCTTCAGATTTTTCCATTATATTTTAGTTATGTTACGCAGTCACTATCCTATTTGACTCGATTCCCTCACATCACACTGTGTATAGTACTCTAAAGGGTGTGTATATTTCCACACCTCTCGGTAACCACCAAAAACTGGAATCTTTATAAGTGCGATGTAAATAAAAGGCGTACACGGGGGCTGCAATATAAAACGGCGGCGACGGTTTATTTCGACATTTGTCGCGAATAAATCACAATTTGAGAAGAACTATAGTGGTGCTTTGCCAAGAGACGCCGCGGCACAAGTGCCGAGCTGAAGGACAGCCATATACGGGGGCGAAGTTGTGGCAGGCTCTTCTTGGTAAGGTCCGTTTCAAGAGTGTCTGATGATATTGTAAACAAACCCTGCACAGGTTAAATTGTTACGAAATCTGTCACTAAAGGGAATTCTAAACCCATTCATCTGTATTAAGAGCCCTATAACATTTTTTTTTACGGATATTATAGTTTTTGACGCTGTAATTTTCAGCAGCAGTAAGATATTTTAATTAGTTCATTATAATAATGATAGTGCCATTCTCTTACTTGTAAGTTGGAGTTACACATTATTTTAGTGAAGTGTAATTTGCTGAATTGACGCGAAATTGTACTTTAATTTAATTTATTGTAATTTTGTGTTATTATATTGAGAAACGACAACGAATGAAACCTATTCATTGTAGATAATTTTTTTATATCAATTCTATCAAATAAATTTTGATTGAATTGTGTTTATTTGGAATATAATGGTCGCTGAATTAAGACATTTATTGCTTTTCTTTACTATTTTACCGTGAAAACTCTAGGAATTTGATCCTAGATTCAGAGAAGCATTCGTCCGCACGACGTCGCACCTCCACGCGAATGTCAAGCTCGTAAACTTCCCCGCGCTCCCCGCCCTCCGCTCTTTTGTTACCTTCCTAATTTGAAAAAATAGTGCAACGCGTAACGTATTTGCGGTCACACGTCAATTACGAAATGACCTACGGCTGCCCTGTCGTCCGCTCCACGAAAGTTTAGTTGCTACGTAACTTTTTGTCAAGGTACATTACAGTTTTTTATTTTTGTGTAAAACTAGAAAAATAGAAGTTCATATTTATGATAAATTATGTTCATTTGACAATGTTTCTAATAATTTTTTGCGATATTTTATATTTGTACCTAACTATTTTAGCTGTTACTAAATAAATCATAGTAGGTACTCTCATATCCTATAAAAATTAGTTTCAGATGGATTGTGTTCGAATATGTGTTTAAGCAGAAAAACCAACATATAGGTGGACGCTATGCATTTTCTATAATATGCTAAACTTATCAGTAATCAACGGTTATGCTATCCATGTTTCCAAAAACATAAGAAAAAGAAAAAAACAATTGTCTCGGCGAGATTTTGTCTTGAAAATAGGAGACCAACTCATGGAACCCTGGGCTACGGCAGCGATTACAAACCGTGACATTGAGGCATGACGTTAAGACCATGATTCAGGACATACTCGGTGATCCTACCAATATAGAAGCCCCGAATGAGAAAATATGTTTCCTGTGTCCGTCGAAAGCTCGACGAATGAGGAAACACCGTTGCATGAAATGCAAGAACGCAATTTGTGGCCCCCATAATGTCAACGAGCTCCTGGCGTTTCTGCAACATCAACTGGACGTCATGGACGAAATTAGCCTCATGCAGATCTGCACCTCGAGCTACACCGAAGATGAGATACGCAGTGCAAAGACGAAACTGTACACATCGCTCGACTTAGCCGACTGAATGCCGTCCCGCAGGAGGGACGAAAAGGGAGAGATGAATCTCCAAGATATGTTTCCGGTGTTTAAGGAGACTGACCCTGGCAACGTGCCGTCCTTTGTGGCAAAAGAGCTGCGAAAGCTGCCCCCCGTTACATTTGACCACGTCGCCGTCACCAGGTTGCTGAAGGATATTGTTACTCTAAAGGTAAGCCTGGCCGAGATGAAGTTCAAGCTGGATGCGTTTCAAAACACCATCAGTGAGTTACGTGCCGATATGGTTGACTTACGCAATACTATAGTGGTATGAAGGTCACCTGAGTTCGCATCAAACTCGGACTCGTCACCGGCCGCTGACACTGCAAGCGATGCAATACCGCGCCCCGCAGATCCCGTCTCTACCGCAGTAGAAGCGACGTCACAAGTTAGCATGTCAACACCACGCCGTGCTTACTCAGTAGTGGCTGCACAACTTCCCATCCAAAAGGAGCAGCAGCAGAAGAAAGTTTTTGCTAAAAGTGCAAAATCAACCGAGGGGACATCTAAGAGCCGCAATTTACCGGTATCTTGTCCCCAGCCCCTAAGAAAGTGCAGCCAGACAAGGCACTCGTTCGGAGCGCGCAAGCCCCACCACGACGTCAACGTAGAGATACGGCGGTGGGGTTATTATTATTATTATAATAATGTTGACATATGTAATAGCTGTGTGTAATTATGTTTCTCTTAATATTTTATTTTATATTAGGTCCTACATAAGCTAACTTTTGTGCCATGTAACAAGATCATATTTTTATTAAATAATTCAGATGTAAAAACAAGAAAAGAATTTTTTTTATGTGTAACTCCAACTTACAAGAAAGAGACTTTCGTTATTCATGATCAAATAATTAAAATATCTTACTGCTGCTGAAAATAACAACGTCGAAAATCATTAATTTGCGTAAAATCTGTAATAGGACTCTTTAGAAGGTTTCATCTTTAAATCTCAACACTTTTTCGAACAATTTATTATTTGAATAAAATTAATAAATTGTAATTGAAAAAATGATCGACAAAATTTTTTGTTGTAAAATTAACCTCAATATTGTCAAATGAAAAACATCGTGGTGATTAGATTTAGAATTAGAATTTCGGGTTTAGTATTCAAAAAACAAATCAAAGCACATTTTTAAGTGGTACTACAAATTGCCATCCACATGTACGTTTTCTGTTCCATTTATTTACATTTTCATCAATACTCTTAGAACAGATCATAGCATTCATAGTAAATTTTCCCCACATCCTAGTTATTCCAGAAAAGACAAAGTTATTAATACAACAATACAAGACAAAAACATTTGTCATTAATTTGCGTGCACGAAGGTATTAGGTACATAATATGTACCTACCTATGTATAATTAAAGAGCTTGGTTTATTCAGATATGTAGAAACAGCAAGGTTCGCCCTTTGTACTAGCTTCATATAAATTATGTTTTAACGCGTGTTTTATAGAGGTCGTCTCGTTACCGCTAGACTAATAAACTTGGGTTTGATTCCCAAGTAGAGTAAAGTGTAATTGGGGTTTTTGTTAATAATATGTTTGTTGTGTATTTTGGTTGGCCACTGCCTGTTTTATAGGGCGGGTGGTCCCTATGAAACAGGCAGTGGTCAACCAAAAAGTCTTTCATCTTATACTTAAAACATGCAACATATTTTTTGCTATTATCATGAAAATATATGCCCCCTCTTCTAATCTAAGCGTTTCAATGACAATCTAACTTGTGTCTGCGTTAAACTTATCTATGAGTATAACATTAGCTTTCTTTCTTTTTCGTGTGGTTACTGACTAACCAGCCGGTCGATTCTGTAAAAATCTCACCGTGAAAACTTAGGGGAAGTGAGCTTAAAGTGAGCTGTCATTTCACCTGCAATCCCTAGCTTTAGGTGCAATGACAGCTCACATGAAGCTCACTTCACCCAAGTTATCACGGTGAGATGTTTACAGAATCGACCGGCTGGTGTCAGAGTTTTATGCCCCCAATGGGTCTCTGCCGTTTCCTCACGATGTTTTCCTTCACCTTTTTGTAAGCAAGTGAGTATAACATAATCAGTATAGTTTCAAATATTATTGTGTCACTACTTAGTGCCTTTAAAGTACACAGACGTAAAATCAATGGCCTTAATTATGCCAATTGGCCCTGCGTTCCTTCCCACAATATGCATCAGTATGTTTCCATCGCAACCTGGCGGCTTGCATCGCCGATGTTGATATGAACTTATATTCTTTGCATTTACATAACCTATTTCAGCGAGACTCCACGTCCTCTAGACGTTCACTTTGTGCAAAATACTATTGTTTAGATCAAAATGAGATAGAAACTTATGACTATTGCAAGCTAGTATAACTTGAGTAGTAAAGAATGTCTATGGAATGGGTAACAGTGACTTCACTAAAGCAAAATGAGTATGTATGGATCGTGGCGCGATGGTGGAGTTTCTGCATATTCCTTGGAGGAAAAGGCGTTTGATTGTATATGTATGTAGTTGCTAGGATCACCAACCACTGGTGTTGTTAAACCCTAACCTTTAGCTAAACTGCTTTAGATAACCTATAGGCTAGCCTAGAAAAGTGGCAATAGTTAAAGCGTTTCGTATTTCTTCTGCCAGTCCCGCCGCCCAAAGTCCAATCTGCTCCGACTTTCGGTACCTCGGGTCGCTTGTTCAAAGGGATGGCGGAGTAGACCGAGACGTAACGCGCCGGATCAACTCAAGATGGATGAAATGGTGACAGGTCACAGGAACAACTTGCGACCCTAGTGACGGTTGACAGGGGAGATTGGAAAAAGAAAACTTGTTCCGCCGACTCCTAATAACATGGGACTAGGGCACGAAGATGATGACGCCAGTCTCACACATTTCCATCATGGTTATCGCCGATAAAGTGTCACTTTTTGTCTAGGCCCTCGGGTGAGAGGTATTCATTTTAATAGCGCAAAGAGCCTTTCAATCGCAAGATCATACTGAGTTGTTCTTAATTACATTAAAACTGAATTGACAACATTTCAACAGGCTCTTATCACATATCCGTGATTAAACTCAACAGTCATTTAATGTTTCCTATCTCCCATAACATTAGGCTAAATAATTTCAATAAAGACCCCCTTAATACCCCATAATTCTGCTGTAGAACCCGTAACAACAAAATAACGTGCATCTTTGTAAAGCGAGCGAGAGCCATGGGGGCCATAACACAGGGGTATCGCATAAACCGTCCGGAATCGTTTATTCATTGGCACATCACATGCCCGCGTTAACATTCTATTCCTGGTGTAGCTGTGCACTATCGCGGCTCATGTTATGGTTTTTTATAAGGATTTTGTTAAGGTTTTGAATTGAATTGGTGTGGCATTATTAAATGAAAGTGCATTGCTTTTGTATAAAAGTGCAAAGTAAATCGGAGGTACAGGCGATACAACAATGGCCAAAAGTTTAGATCAAAAGATAAGATAAGATAAGATAATAAGTTTTATTGATTCATAAACAAGTGTTACAATATTTAGGTGTGACACTGGATCCCGCACTAGGATACCCTGTGTCGCAGGATCCAGTCTCTTTCGACAGGTAATGAATTATTTAAGATATTTTAACAAATGCAACGGTTTCAGTAGGTACTTAGATATAATTAATTAATTAATTTAAACTTAGAACTAAAAGGTAACCAAATGTATGTGTGTGTGATGAGTGTATGTTTGTGATGAGTGTGAGTGTGTACGTGATGAGTGTAAGTATGCAGTGATGAGTGTTAGCGTGTATATGATGATGAATACTTTATTAGTTGAATGATAAAAGATTTTCCGTTTCAGCATAATTAAGCCCAAGCAGCCAATCCTGAACCTGTTTTTTGCACCCAAACTTTGTCAAGGGGTAGATATCTAGCTTTTTGTTAATTTTCTCATACAGGTATGGTCCAATACGAGAGAAAGCCTTATTGCCAAATTTAAGTTTGCAGAAAGCTCTGTTCCTCTTAGGTTTTCTACGTGTGCGCTGGTCCGTTACCTCTGTGGCAGCTGCTGTTTTATGAAACTTAAGTAGCACTGATAAAATGTACAGTTGGCGCACCGTAAGCACTCTCGTTTCTCGATATAACATATCAGTGGGGTATCGGATTCCTAATCTATGAGAGACCTTAAGTATAGCCCTTTGTGCACGCTCAGCAGTAATTAGATAACATTTACCAGCGAAACCCCAAGATATTATGCAGTAACCAAGCACAGACTGACATAAAGCCAGGTAAGTCATCTTGAGAGTATCTTTGTCAGCTATAGATCGAAGTCTTTTAAAAATGTACAAAAGTTTCCTTACGCGCGAAGTAACCGATTGGATTTGATTGCCCCATGTCAGGTGTTGGTCTATTGAAATACCAATACTTGATATTATTAACATTTTCAAAAACAGGGCAGCTGCAGCTGCCCCGTAGACTATAGTTGCATTGGTGGGATTTGAGTGTAAATTGTTTAGGGGCAGCCGTTTTTATGCTTACAGAAAAGTTAACTACCTTTGTTTTTTGAACATTAAGGGTAAGCAGATTGTGTTGCAGCCAACTGGTAACCTTCTGCATTCCAGCCTCTGTGGCATTGTAGGTTTCCTTCCAAGAGTCGCCGTGGAAAATAATAGCTGTATCATCAGCGACAAAAACAACAGGCTTTATTTCGATAAAAGGCACTTTTCAGTCATCAGTAATTTACAAGCTTTCATCCACCTATGACGTACGCCACGTTTGGCACCAACATAACAAAATCCCCTACAAGTCACAACAGAACAATTTCCCGGAAACCAGTCCGCCCAGCCGCCCAACACAACGAATACTCCTTTATTCCCAATCCGCCGCCAAAAGCAGTAACAATACACGATTTTTTAATCAACCTCACTTCCGAAAAGATTAAAAAATGTCATAGTGTACAGACGCGTCACCCTGAGTGACGGCGCGTTCCCGAGTGAATTTGAAAACAATACGGACAGGTAGGTAGGTAACTAGGCAGGATTAGAGCCTGGAATATAAAAAGCCTCACCTGTTGTTCATGATCATTAATCATTGGAGCAATTGCTGAGCAAATTTATCTTTATCAAAGCCCCGAAACGACGGGAGTTCGTATAATGACTCGTAAACATTTTTGATAATAAAATAAAGAAGAGTAATAACAGAAAGTTGGTGTTTCTTGTTTAGAGAATTGTGTTAAAGTTTCGTGTTAAAGCTGCTGGCTGAGTTTTATGGCAATGTTTGACGCTCACTCGTTGTTGTTTTGTGTTGAAAAATAATAATCAGCGGAGTGTGGATGGTTTTATTGTGATTTGTAATAAGCGATGTTTTTGAGCTTGGATTTAATGAAGATTGGGGCGTTGACTTGACATTGAATCCTCTGAACTGATCTTAAGGTGCTATAAACAAAGGGCAATGGCTTAAAGGAAAATAGCTGGTTCGTGCTGGTGACGTATAATATATTGTGAGTTAAATTGCTTGGTATCAGTGAAGTGCACCAATTTTACCACAACTCAAATTTAGAGAGATGTCCTGTTCATCTCTCCAAATTTAAGTTGTGCTTTAATACATCCACTGCTATGATGCAGGTCAAAACCCAATAGCTCGTAGCACACAGTTGGTAAAACTATAGCTAATCAAAGTTGTGTTGGTGTTAGGAAGTGGCCACGTGAGCCGTCGCACGTGAACACAAATAGGCACGTTGGGATATTGCGAGCTCGCGGGTGGAGTGACGTGGTGGCGCACGCAGAATGTCAGGTGTGGGAATTTAGTGGGTAGAAAGCTCTCAAATGATAAATGAACCTGATTCAAGTAAGTCAGTAAGGATTGATTCGACCTAAAATATAATATCCATGTTCTACTGTAAGCTATGAGACACAAACATAGAGAATAAACTACTATTAATCAACAAGCTTGCTCTCTGCATGTTGACCCACCCAAGCCATAGCCGGTCTTCAGTTACATAATCAGACACTGGCAGACAGACGGCCGCACATAAACCCTCGTACAAAAACAGCACTGCGCTCATTCCAAGATTATAAGTACACCACCAACAATAACATCAAGATCCCAAGTTCTGAGGCGTCCACATAAGAATGTGGACGAACTAAACACTCTGCAACACCTTCTCAGTGGCCCAAGTGACACGATATTAGCATAGGTATTACGGCTTTATTAAATGCATAACACGACACGGTAGTGTAAATTCAGAGCTCGGCTTGACACAATATTGAGCGCAGCATACCTGGGGACTGTTCTGGTTCGCTGATCGATTTAGACGCTGGCACAGTTTGCAGATGTTGGGAGTGGAATATGTAGATGGATTTTGGGTTTGGGAAATATGGAATGATTGTCAATATAAGTTTGTCTAAATGAATGTTCTTTGTTGGTGTGTAAGTTTGGGGTTATTAATATCCATTTTGTTCTGCGATAGGGCGATGATCTTTGTTGGTAACAATTACTGGATGAGAGTTGCCGAGAATCAAAATAAATGACGTGTGAATAAGGAGGCTATGTCCAGCAGTGGACTGCTGTAGACTGAATTTTAAAGGTTCTACTTCATATGTATGTTGGGGTCTTAATGGGACCATAGCACAAAATCGGAACAACAGCTGCCGAAAATTTAACTTTTTTTTAATGCAAAAATCCACGGATTTCTTTAACATTGTCGTGACATTTTTTGTGGAACTGACGTGACTACCAATTCATGATAAAGGAACACACACACCTGCACATAACTTAAACGAAATGCACATTTTATAAATATCAGCGAACGCTATAGAGCTTTTGCATTGATCGGGCCTGCGTATATTAAAGATTTTTTAAATGAAAAGGATTTTTCTATTCCGACTTCTAATATACATAGCTCAGAATAACAATTTTATTGAATAATGTGAATCTTAAATCAATTTTGAATTATTCAATTTGACTGCATAATAATGAATATTCTGGACATAATTTAATCTATTTTGACTTTATTATACCTATTATATCTTGACATCAATTGTTATTTATTTGTTTTGTATTTTGTAATGAAATTTAAATGACTTTATGTAAAATGCAATTAAATGTAATGTTCTATACCTATAAAATTTGTACGCCGTTATTGGCAAAACATGGACGCACACATCTACTACTAATTCAATACCTTGCATGTCTGATTACTCAGTTTATGTAAACGCATGTTTGACAAATAAATGATCTTTATCTTTATCTTTATCTTTGTCACAAGCAGGCATTTTTGCAACGATATACATTTCAAATTAAAAGGTAATATTTTTCCAATATTAACCCTTATTAGCCCACCTGTTGCCCTATAATAAATCATGGCGGACTCAGTGCATTAGATTAATCTTTTGCGTAATTTATTACCGCTCGTCCGGCTGAACGAGAGATATATAAATTCTCCTTTAACTTGTAGAGGATTATTATAAAATGATAATTTAAGTGGTGGCGGTTTATTTTGAGTTACGATGTGTGTATCTGTCGTTTGGGTACAAAGAAATTTGTATTTACGAGTGTTTTATTAGTTACTAGCTTTTGCCCGCGGCTTCGCCCGCGTAGTTGTCGGAGAATATCCTACGGGAACGTTAGTATTACCGGAATTAAAAGCACCCTATGTGTTAATCCAGGTTTTAAACTAGCTGTGTGTCTTTCATCTGTGTGTTTTTGCGCTAAACCGGTACATACATCATTACAAACAAACGGACAAAAATACAAAAAAACTATATTTTTCAATTCGTTACAATTACTTTTGTTCAAAAATATTCAGTGTACAGTTGTGACTTCGTAAGTATTTTATTATAATTATGTATATAGAAGATATATATTAAAGTTATTTTTATTTAAAACCAATGCAGGTCTAGTTAGGGCTTCTAAAAGTTTGAATTGCTATTGCTATTGCTATTGTATCTTTTTATTTATTTATGATATGAAAAACATTATTACAGCTTACATTATGTTGAGTAACCATTCAATTCTATTGACTTGGTACTGTTGCAAAAATAGACTGTCTAGACGGATAGGGTTTCCATTTACAATTCTGTTTATTGGCCCTTGAATTGTAATGCTCTGAATATTTTCTGGAAAGTAGATATGTAGCTGCCCTTTAAATGTCACTCTCTCCTCTTTAACATATTTTCATTATCATAATAATAGACGTCAAGAAGTAACATTTATACAGGGTGGCAGGGACATCGACAAACAACATGTCACCATTTTTTTTTTTTGCGTTGGACATTTTCGAATAACTTCTCCCGCTCTAAGTGGAGCGGGAGGGCGTGTCAGACTCTTACTGACTAAAACCCACCCGTGTTCCTTCAGTTGCCTATACGTTGCCAGGGACCACGGTATTCTTTTCCGATTTTCCCGAGACCCCGGTAGGCATCGGTCGTAGCAGACCCCTTCTGTTGTGCTGACATCTTTTTGAACCGCCGTCAACCCGGGCTTGGACCTTATCGGACGGCGCTACATTACTCACCGTCCGCAAACCCGCGCCTACGGTGGCCGGGAATCGCCCTGCGATTCCCGACGCCCAGGGCGTCTCTTACGGCGGCGAGGGGCGTGAGGGCGCGAAATTTACCTCTCCCTCATGCGATCAGTCTCCTCCTTTGCGAGCATTACTGCATCGAAGAAGGAGGTGACGGCTTCCCACGCCCTCTCGCTCCGTACCATGGCCTGGACCAAGGCCGGATGCGAGAGATTACAGCCACCGAGCGCCTCCACAAGGACACGGCGGTGCCCCGCCCAAGCCGTCAGACCTCCACCGTATGCTCCACCGTGTTCTCCAGGCGATCCACACAGTAGTGACACCCGGGCGTTTCCTGTCGCCTTATGCGAAACAGGAACCTCCCGAAACAACCGTGTCCAGTGAGGACCTGCGTCAGGCGGAAGGTGAGGACGCCGTGGCGCCTCTCTGGCCACTCCTCAAAGAGGGGACTTATCGCCGCAATTGTGGCGTGCCCACAACCTGTCACCATGGAAGCAGAACATGATTCTGGACGCCACTGCGGTTAAATTATTCGAAAGTTTTTTTTTTATAGTCACTTTCCTACGAAAGTGCAACCTACTCGGTCAAAATGTATGAAACAGTATTTTTTTTAATATTCGACTAAAAATTTCAACGCGTCCAGAATCTTGTACTGAATCCATGGTATGGTACAGGTTGTGCGTCGACGTCCCCACCACCCTGTATACACGGGGCGATTTAGTCACCTGTTTTCGTCAAGGGACCCTTCTACCCGCTCTACTGAATAAATTTTTCTACGAAATCCTAATCTGATTCATAAAAAAACTTTTCATACATGGATCGAAATAATGTATCTACTGTTGTATAGTCAATTTAATTTTAATTCGTAAAACGTATCCGATATAAGTTTTTATAGTGAAAGTTGTTTAGTAACAGGTTGAATCATTCCCTTGACGGATGTAGGTGACTAAATCACTACTCTCCGATGTATTGTGTTAAAATGTATTGTGTATTGTGTTAAAAGCATCAAGCGGATTTTCGTTATTTTTTAATCCTTTTATGGTTCCGTACCTCAAATGGGAAAAAATCCCTTGTAGGATCACTTTATAGTCCGTCTGTCTGTCTGTCAAGACCCTTTTTCTCAGGAACGCGTGGAGGTATCAAGTTGAAATTCATATCAAATACTCAAGTCCCTTGGAGCTGTGAAAAATCAAACTTCTAAGCCAACGCAATCAAAAGATACACCCGTCTATGCTGCAAATTTTCTACACTCGCAAGGGAATCAAAACCTACAGACTTCCCGTGAACTCAGAATCTTGAAATTTGGTACAAAGCAACGTTTTATGACGTTGCTTTGTACCAAATTTCAAGGAAAAATTGCGAAAAGCATACATTTTTTTTTATCTTAATACTTATACCTACAGGTTTGTACGGAACCCTCGGTGCGCGAGTCCGACTCGCACTTGGCCGGTTTTTGGTTTCTTAATATTTAATAACCTGGGGAATTTACGCCCAATTTCAGGCTACCTTTGCATTAATTTAAAACAGCGTTTTTTTTCATTTCAGTTTTTAGTTTCAGTTAAAATGTAAATCGCGAAAAGTTCACCCCCGCGTGTACGTATTTTTTAAGAAAACATCTAATTTTAATTTTACGTGGTAGAAAAATATTAACAGACATGTTTGTATGGAATGTTTGACGAAGAGATTAGGAATTATAATTAGATGAAAAAATAAAAATAAATCGCTCAAGAAAATTTCGATAAAAATAAAATTACGTTTTTTTATTGTACTTCTAGCAAAGATTTTAACAGTAGTTTTTTTGCATTAAATCACTTAATTAAATATTTAATACGCTATCCAACAAAATTAAACATATTGTACGAGCGCAAGATATTAATCACAGTTTTTTTGCAATAGCGGTTCAGACAAAAATGTTACAGAGTTAAATTTAGTTTCAATTTTATTTATAGGCTCTGAGATAGAGCCTATAAACAAAAGTGAAACTAAATTTTACGCTTAGTTACAAGAAAATTAAACGCATTAAAGCAAAATGATATATATAAAAATAAAAAATGGAACTCGATACATACATCGAGAGTTTAGTGTTATGTTATCTTCGAAACTATGTATTTTTGGAACACTTTTTCTAGAACTTTTTGTATTATTTGTACTTATAGCATATACTTAACCTTAGAGTTATGGAACATCAAAAGGAACACGTTGTAGTACTCAAATTTGCAGTTTAATGTAAATCAAAACCGATCACTGGAATATCGCCAGATAACAAAAGACTACATCAACAAAATCAAACGTATGCTATGCGTGATTACCGCGCCCATTCGCCCCTCCAGCGCGGACAATACGCGCTGATTGATCGACGGCGATTTAACCAGCATTCAAACGTGGCATCATTAATAGTTAAATATTTAACCAAAACGCGTCAATCATTACGCGTCTTTATCTCATTAACGCGAATTTGGCTTCGGCGATAATTATTTTGTGATGGTTTTATTAAAATTTACTTTGGGAAGGAAACATTTTGAATTTGCGTTCCGGTTTATTTGAGTTTTGAGTGAAATGAATGTGCTCTGGGTTTTACAAACAGTGGTTTACGGAAAATGTAAATTGCGATGAGAAATTCAGAAGGATGTGGTTCATTAGGGTTTACATTATTGTATTTTAATACTCTCAGGTACCTGCATTACATTGAACGTTCTGCTCAATAATAGTGGCTAAGTGATTGGTTTCTGTAATTTCTGTTGCGGATGTCCTACGGGTACAGTACGGGATGTAGGAGAAATTCGACTACAGGAAAGGAAAACTCTTTAATTAAAAAGAGGCTATAAAGATGATTCATACAGTAAATATGATTGCAGTATCCGATAATATCTGTGGACTGTTATCACAATTTACTTTCAGGAGTCACAGGCTCACCATCACATCCAAGTCCTAGGCATGCTTCATTCTTCTAACGGTATCTTGACTGACAGTTGAGATTAGTGCCAGCTACCTAACTACTTGCGTTTGTGAGACAGTGTTTACGTATCTATTAATAGGCTCTACAATGATGAAGCTCAAAAACAGTAACCTACGCCATAAGTCACATACCCCACAAGCGCTCATATCACGATGCTCCTCATAGCACAGCATGCATTGCTGGCTCGCCACTTCGTCTCCCACACTCGCGCACTATGCATGCGCGGCAATGGAATGACAAAATATGCGCGCCACGATATTGAAACGTCTTCTCTGATATTTACGGCAGCTGAATGTAAAGAATTTAGTGCGGCATGAACATTCTTGTAAGTATAGTTTCGAGAGGTTGTCTGCGATTCTACGTTTGGAGGTATGTCAAGATTCGATGCACTGGGTCCTTTGTGAAATGGTTAGAATTTCAGATATTTGGAAGTCCTTGTGTTTATAGGAACTGCACTTTTGTCTAATAATCTATTCCTCTGATAAAAAAATCAAAAACCGCTTGTTAATTGTAGTTCAGAAGGAACTTTAGGTGAGTCAGTTGCAATAGGAATTTAGCCTATTTCCGTTTTTGGTAGTACAGTGTCTTACGGCACATTTCATCAGATGTTACTATTATATAATTCAACTGTTGCAAACGTCCACCGATCGAAGGAATCTACCAATCGGTTATGTTTGACAAAGAGACAATCAGTCTATCTGTCATCTGCCTAAAACTACACCAATTCCCAATCACACACACAAAATAAGAAACACAGCTCCTATTTTTCTCCTTACTCCAGAGAGAAGAGCACTTGAAAATGCAAATAGTCTCCTAGGGCAGTAATTAGTTCAAGCTCCACCGGTCCAGGAGGCTGCGATGAGTTATCTAAATCGCTAACAAAGGCCCCGCCGATGCTAAATTATAAAATAGACAAAGTAATTTGCGTCACGTTACATTTTACAGTTTCCGCCACAGACGGAGTAGGGCGGCCATGATGAGAGATTGACGCACACCGTAGCGAGCTTGAGTCGAAGCAAGGGTATGGTTGGAAATTATAAAATGTCAAATACTTACTTACACTACTAGCTTTAACTCGTGAAATTCTGCGGATTTATTTATTTATTAAATATTTAAAAAAGCGTGGAGCGCTTTGTTTAAAATAATTAATAGAACATACAGCTAAAACGCGCCCCACGCTTTTTGGTTTAACCATTGGATATAAAAGAAGTGATAAGCTGCATTGATACTTATATCGTAGCTAGAGTAGTATTTTTAGTTCGTGCTAAAAGCGTGTTTTAATTTTTGTTAACGACGCTTTTTATTGTTTGAGTATTTAAGGCGTGATGAGTGTGATGCCACCAAAAGGTAAAGAAACAAAACAAATATCTTGAGCCCGGGCACTCATGGGTTTGTTTCTTAAACTTCGCCATTACTTTAATTCTCTAGTTTACAGTGGACCCCTACATGATGTTAACTATTATGAAATATTTGATGCCTCGGAAGAAAGTCTATTGACTCCTTTCGACTCTGTTCGGCTCGGTGTAACATGAGTCAGCACTAACTCGAAGTCACGGATAATCCACGACTGCCGCCTATTTGTTGAACAAAACAATGAGAGGTGATTAGCGCCCTTTGTTCCTCACAGCTATGTTTTCACATATTTTGCTTGTAATATTCTGTTAATGTATGTTGAAATTAATATTGCCAAAATGACAGGGTTAGGTTGCCATTTGCGTAATATTGTAATTATTTGTATTCTTGATGGCGGAATTATTTAAAGTTGTACTGTTTTGAATCGTTCTTTGATTTTTAAATAATTGATAATGATAACTTATTTTGAAATCAAAAGAAGTTATCATAATTTTTTTTACCGTGAGGCACATAACATGTAAGCCTAACGCATGAGGCACACAGCATTGTGTTGCTGCCTGTACGATTGTTTATAAACACTTTACAGTATTCTTCTCATATGGACAGTCACATGATGTGTTGCCACCTCACTGCTTATGCTTACAATCGCTCATCTAAAGATGTAATTAAGAAGTAATTTTATTCTTAAATAAAGAAGTATAAATCTCATGCACATCTAGCAAGAGAGGCACATAACGTGTAATCTTGCAAAGCATGTATGTTGCTGCCTGTACCACTGCTTGTAAACACAAATGACCAGTCTCTTAAAAACAGGTGAGTTTTCTCAGGGCAACGAGATTTAAAATACTATAGATGAATAGTCATAGAAAAACAGTGATCCTATGTCTCAGTATCTTGCATAATATAGCAAAATAACATAATACCCAAGTTTGATACACTATTACCGAAACCAACCTTTGGTTACCAATTATAGTTATATGAATCTAACAAAATTATTTTAATTTATTTAAAAGCTCGGTAAATTATAAAATACTAACTTAAATAAACCGTTAAGTAAGTCCGTCCGTAAGTCCAGTCATTTTATCACTACATGGTTTGCAATAGCACAATGAAGCACTATTCGGCACATTTTCTTCGAAAAAAATATTCTTTAGCACACAATGCGACCTGTCATGTGGGGCGTGTGACATGAGACATAGAACTAAACGGAGCGGGGTGTGGCCTGTAGGATATAGTAGATTCTGATGTGGTTCACTTTGTCCCGTCTATCGTAAGTATATTAAAATGGCTCTGTCTCATGGACAGAGTTGCACACAGTTTGCAACACGGTTTCCTTCAAAGTGAGGCACATAACGTGTAATCCTATCTTGCGAGGAACATGTGTGTTGCCGCCTGTACCACTGCTTATAAACACTCATCAACAGTATCATTCTTAATAAAAAGCAAGTTTTCTCATGGACAGTCTCGCACACAACATGCAACACGGTTACCTTCAAAGTGAGGCACATAACGTGTAATCCTATCTTGCGAGGCACATGTGTTGCCGCCTGTACCTCGCGCATAAATCAAGCGCATCCCTACCGAGACTTGATTCCGACGTTTTATACTGTTTGTACTTAGCCTTAACTGATATGTTTTGTGTGAGGTTGACTTTTATTTATGTTGCTTCCCGGGTTTTAATTTTGTTTTGAAAGAAAATATTTGTTCAAGCGATAATAAGCGCTTAAAACTAGTGCAGACAGTTTTTAACCATTAGTATTTTTTTTTCTTAATTACCTGATAGTATTTGGCTGTTAGAATCAGGAACAGGCTAAATTCTTATATGTAGTTGATCAGTATAAATATAACTTACTTCAGCGATATTTTTCTTATAAAAGATCTATCAAACCAAGCTCTATTGATAAGCACCCGGAAAGACCCGTAAATCAATATAAACCCCGAAAAAACATAAAAAAGACAGGATTATCAGCGATCCTCTCATCGCCTGAACGGGTCAAACTGAAAAATATACGAGTTATTCACACAATATACCGGCGATATCTAATCTGCGATATGAATGGTCCGGGGCGTGCCCGGCCCGAGCCCGGCCCGAAATGAAAAAGCCCCGACCCTCAATATGGCGTTGGCAATAATTACAACGGAGTTGACCTTTTACACAATGTCATACGTGCCTGTAACGATTGGATGAAACACAAAGAAGACATAGCAAAGGGTGGCGACTCAATTATTTCTATAGCGGAGCAAATTCGCGCGAAAGAGCGGCAATATGGTGAAACTGTCTTTTTGTTGAAACGTATTTGCTCGAAATTAATTCTGTTGTGACTGTGTTTGGTTTCCTCGATGGGTTTTCTGAAAAAAATTAACAGATCGTCGCGCGAAATATAGGAAGACATTGAAATGAAATGAAATGATTTTATTTCTGTAAATAGGTTTGTAGAAACATGGTCCGTCAATGAAAGTTTTATTCAAATAATGACGATGAAATTAACTAAACTAATGTACTTACTGTGTGAAAGATGATATGGCTAGAAAGGGTGATGCCGAGATGACGATTATTAGAGAAGTATGGAAGAAAAAAAATACATGTTGCGTCGACCACAAATAAATTGAGATAAGGGCAGGAGAATGATGATTAATGTACCAATCAGGACCTCGCCCTGTACCCCCGGTGCCTCAGGCAAGTCAGAGCCAACCCGCCACAAAACTGTAATACTCGTAATATGAAGAAAAAAATAACTTCCTAAAATAATTTTCTTAATAACACATCAGGAGTTAATTTACAAATTACATGAACAACATACCTGTAGGAACATTACAAAGGAGACGATACCAGTCAAGTTATGAGGCACATTGTTCGCGTATCGGTTACAGCGACGGCAGCCATTGTTGACTCACTGCGATACAATGTGTGTTATCCGCAAACACCAACATTTTCCTATTGGAGGTAACGGTTAGATCTGACTTATTTGAAATTCGAATTTGTGAATATTGTGTTCGAATAATGTTCAGTTTAGTTGTTTAAAGTATTGTGTTAATTTGGGGTTGCTAGTGCACAAAATTAAATTGTGTGATACTGTTAATTCAAAAAGTCCCAGTAACATGTTCAGCAGAATATTTTGAAGGATAAGTATCAAAATAGCTTGCATATAAATAGTATTCCTGTTAATCCTTCCAACAGCAGTGAGCCCTGAGTTCCTGAGCAGTGATAGCCAAGTGGTGTGACCGTTAGACTGCCAAGTAATAGGTCTCGAGTTCGAACCCAAGGCTCGCACCTCTGACTTTTCGGATTCATGTGCGTATTGTATAATTTTCACTTGCTTCAAAAACGGTGAAAGAAAACATAGTGAGGAAACCGGCATGCCAGATAGATATTTCTCGACGGCATGTGAAGCCAAATCAGAGGCCCATGGGCGGCTTTAAAACTCTGACACCAGGTTAGTCACTAACTATACGCAAAGAAGAATCCTTGCAACTAAGTAAACTTGTGCAAATATAATTTGCATCAAAACTGCACTTTTCTGTGACAGAATCCGAAATGCCGCCAAGTTTGTGAATACAATAAATAATCTTACAACGAATAAGAAAATAACAAGTCAATGCAGACGCAGAAGCGCAAAATTCAATCCGCATTAAACTTAAGAATTTCAAAACTTAAAATAAGCCACTGGAAACAGCAACTTCTTTCGTATAGAAAATAAAATTCGAAATATTTTTAACTGTACCAAATGAATTTGAAATTCACTAGTCGTCGTGGTGCCGTAGAAAATCGCGAACGAATAAATAAAAATCAAAATGAAATAATAAACTGTGCAGGGAAGTTGGTCGCGAAAGTTCGCCAATGATTTTCGATTTGTAAAGTTTTAAAATAGCGCTAACTGCGCTGCTCCGCGCTTTCTGAAGCGATTTCATATTTTATTCGTTAACTATAACTAGTTGGTAGTTACAGGTGCGAATAGTTTATTGCACTTGTAGGGTTTTAATGAGTTCCTTTAGTTTGGTGAGATGTTATTGATGGATCTGAGGGTTGTTTACAGGTTGAGAAGGTATATTAAGGGGACTACAGGACCTAAACGTGCCTAAGAGCAAGTTTTATAATGCCTAAAAGTATATGATCCACTGCAGTAAACAAAATCAGAAAAAAAAATATTCTTTAGGATATATGCTAGTAAAAGTGTGTTGAAAACAACAATACAACTAATTTGATACGATAGAAAAAAATCACGAAGATACCTCTAAAAATTTATCTTAAAGATTAAAAATTATAGTAACATACATGCAATCATTCTGATGTTTATGTCAGATTATTCTACAAGCAACATATTACCGTAATAGTGTTTTAATTTTTTAGTCCAATCTATAGATTCTTTGTAAATAGTTCATTACCTCATATTTTGCAATTAATTACCTGCGTCGTGTCATCCCGCTTCTCTTTCTTTTCTATGCAGTCCGACAGTGACCGCGGCTCATACGATACATGGTGGGTACACTTTCCTCAATACTGAATACCGATTGACCGATGATAATCATTAATATGATTTTATAGGCTTTCATTAAAAACTAGCTTCATATAACATGCATGTTTATAGTAGGTTCTAGTTTATGGTAGGCACTGTCTAGCTAAAATATCTTCAGCTTCTCGTAAGTGTGAAATTATAATAATAATAATAAAATTTGCAATGAATGAAAAAGCATTTTACAGAAACATACAGAAAACACACACTGACACAACAATAGAAAACAACACAGACGTACCATCAAAAGAACAACTAGAAACATATTGGTCTAGCATTTGGGAAGAGCAAGTACAGCACAATGACAAAGCATCTTGGATAGAGGAAGAAGAAGCAAAATGGAGAGCAATTGATGAAATGGAATTTGCAGAAGTAGCAGAGTCCGACATTAAACACATAACAGCTAGATTACATAACTGGAAATCACCAGGTATAGACAAAATACATAATTTCTGGTACAAAAAGTTAACTTCATTACATAAATCTATAGCAAAAAATTTAACAGATATCATATTAGGACAGCAGAACACACCCGAATTTATCGCAACAGGAATTACCTACATGCTACCTAAAACTAAAAACACACCTCAGCCTTCCCAATACAGACCAATTACATGCCTACCCACAATATACAAAATACTAACATCAGTAATCACAAAAAAAATTTGCTCACACATTGAACACCACAACATTATTGCAGAGGAACAAAAGGGATGCAGGCAGGGCCACATGGGATGCAAAGAACAGCTTATTATAGATTCCACTATTCATAAACACGCCACCTCAAAAAACAGAAATCTTCATTGCACCTATATTGATTACAAAAAAGCTTTTGACAGTGTTCCCCACTCTTGGTTAATACAAATATTAGAGATTTATAGAATAAACCCAAAAATAATTGATTTCATGCGCCATATAATGCTACAGTGGAAAACTACTCTACAAATAAATAGCAACCACGGCACTGTCATAACGCGACAGATATCTATCAAAAAAGGTATCTACCAAGGTGACTCCCTGAGCCCCCTGTGGTTCTGCCTCGCCCTAAATCCTCTATATCATTTACTACAGAGCTGTAGAGCCGGATATTGCCTCAAACACACTACAGAGGAAACAACAATATCACATCTTATTTATATGGACGACATCAAGTTGTATGCCAAAACAGAAAAAGATATGAAAAAATTAGTAGAAGTTACAGCAGAGTTCAGTAAGGATATTAACATGCAATTTGGTTTAGACAAATGTAAAACACTTCACATTATAAGAGGAAAGGTACGGCCAGGCGACTATGTGGTGAATGACACGGACAGTATAACAGCAATGGAACCGACTGACTTGTATAAATATTTAGGGTACGGGCAACTAAAGGGACTTGATCACGTAAGAATTAAAAACACACTAACTACAGAGTACAAAAGGAGACTGAACGCCATCTGTAAGACCCAACTTTCAGGTAAACATCTTATTAAAGCCCTTAACACCTTCGCCATCCCCGTATTAACGTACTCATTCGGAGTTATAAAATGGACCAAAACAGACACAGAAAATCTAGAGCGAACTACACGAACAACACTTACGAAACACAACAACTTACACCCTAAATCTGCCATAGAAAGATTAACTATTAAACGGCAACATGGAGGGAGAGGCCTAATCGACATCCAGCACCTTTGCCGGAAACAAGTCGGTCGACTTAAAACATTCTTTCACACAAAATCCCGCACCAGTAATATACATAAAGCCATAGTGATAAACGATCTCAACTACACTCCACTTAACTTAAACGACCAAATAGAAACACAAAACACTAACAATGATGACCCACAGAAACAAAAAATTGAAGAATGGAAGAAGAAAGTACTTCACGGCCGGCACCCTCATGACCTAGAGCAGTCCCACATCAACAAATTAGCATCAAATAAGTGGCTTAAAATAGGAAACCTGTTCCCCGAAACAGAAGGCTTTATCATAGCTATACAAGACCAAATCATCAACACAAAAAACTACAGAAAATTTATCATTAAAGACCCTACCATCACAAACGACAAATGTCGCAGATGCCACATTCAATCAGAAACCATACAACACATAACCGGAGCATGCACAACCCTCACACAGACAGACTACACTCACAGACACAACCAGGTTGCAAACATCATTCACCAAAAACTAGCGCTCAAACACAATCTCATACAAAACTCTAATACTCCTTACTACAAGTACACACCACAAACTATACTAGAAAATGATACGCACAAAATGTACTACGATCGCGCCATACTTACAGATAGGACTATCCACTACAACAGACCAGACATAACCCTACAGGATAAAATAAGAAAAATCACTTACCTCATAGACATTGCAGTTCCCAATACCTATAACCTACAAAAAACCATAACTGAAAAAATAAGTAAATATGCTGAACTTAAAGAAGAAGTCACAAGAATCTGGAGACAAGAAAAAGTGTATGTTATCCCTATAGTTCTCTCCACGACAGGTGTTATCCCCAACCATCTACTCCGTAGCCTGAAACTAATAGATTTAGAAGACTCCATTTATATTAACCTACAGAAAGCTGCCATTTTAAACACCTGCAGAATAGTTAGGAAGTTCATGCAGTTAGAGGAAGAAAACACACCCTCATCTTAAATACACACCACACGCTGCATTTACTTGGCTTTGGCCCGTAAATGTTGCTAAAACCAGCCAAAGAGCTGAGAAAAAAAAACACTCCCGATAATAATAATAATAATAAGCTTTATTGGTTCTCACAGTATAAAACCTTAAGACTAGAATGTTACAGATTAACAGTGATCGTGATTTTATAGTCACAGTACGTATCGCAACTGGCATCTTAGCTAGATTACAGAGTAACCTGTGTTAAAGATACCAGTCCCATTCCCCTATAAAAACTAAAAATATCAATATAGGAGGCGTATTAGTACAGCGGAAATAATTCCCTAGGAAGGAATCAAATTCCAGTTCCTTTTAATATAAGTCTGGGGCTACGAAATCTTACAAAAGTAAAAAAAGTCATGAAATGGATATTCCCATTCAAAGCGCCGAACTTTGGCATTTAAAACTAAGAGGCTTCGCTTATTCTCGTTTGATGGTATCGTATTATAAAGAAAAACCATCGAATAAAAATCTTACAAAAATACTTATTAGATTTTCCGATGGGATTAATTTCTTACTTATTAAAATAGAAGGAAAAGGTTGAGCAGAATTCACAATTTCCTCTTCCTTTTAAAATTATAAGATTAATTAATTTAGAATTATAAGATGGGTTCAGTTTCCTTTGCTTTTTATTTAAGGGTTCAGTTTTCTTTTGCTTTTTATTCCTTCTTTAGATGTTACCGATGATTTTTTTAAATTGAATGTTTTGAGAAATTATTGTGTGTCGGTTTAAAGGGGATGGATACAGTAAGCCCCATGTCAGTGCTATCAAAACCAGTATGAGCTGGAGGCTTAAAAAGGGCCGCTTTCGCAGAATCATAATGTGATAATATTATGAATCACACAAACTGTCACAAACTGATAATTCATAATATTATCTGCGGTCAATTCATATTACGCAATTCATCTGTTTGACAGTTTTATATTTTAATGAAATTACATGCAGAATTAAAAAAAATATCCCATTGGATTCATAAAAACTGTAAAGAAACATTATCACGGTCTTAATTTTTTGCATGCGGCAATATTTACACCAAATATGATTCTGATATGAATTGAGTTGTATATGATTCAGCTAAAATATGTGTCACCATAGAGGAATTGCTGGGAATTCAGAAAATGAATTGCTTTTTTTGCTTAAAATGGCTGTTTTAGGCCCTCAGACGCAACAAACTCCCCAGCAGCACAGCTCTGTCTGTTCATGCTGCTGGTATTGTAATGCACCTACAATGCTGCTGGTATTGTAACGCACCTGGAATGCTGCTGGTATTGCAAATGTCCATCTTGCACGCCTGTTTGATTGCCACTCGATGACTAAAGAAACAGATTTTCAGGGAACCTTCCATAAATAAACACATCTACTACCAACACACTTTCTATCAATCTATCATCAACTTCGCTATAGATAGAAGAACGTAAGAAAATATGTTTGCGCCTATTATGAAGCATAAAAGTAAAAATAAAGCACATTTTTTTTAATAAACCCTGAAAATATGCGTCTCATCCGCGCAAAACGGCCAATGACCCGCGTTTTTTGTAATTTGAAGCTTCGGTTTGATGAGGCTCTATGTTGATCAAAATTATTTACAGATTATAATCTTTAATCATCAATAGGATACCTATATTTTAATCATCGTTGACTAGTAAACTAATAATATACTATATAGAAATACAAGGGTGAATGGAACAAAAAAAAACAAAATAAATAAATAATAGGTCTTTACCTATGAAATTGCCGTTTTGTATGAAAAAATTTAAACGAATTTTTTTCATGTATTTTTTATTTGTATTAATCGAAGTAATCACCCATGCAATCAATGCATCTTTGCCAACGCAGTGGCAGTTTATTGATATCGATTCTTAAAAAATCAGCTGGACGGGAGGCAACAAATTCTTCAAAGGCATTTTGTACTGCCTCTCGGGTATTGAATTTTTTTCCCGCCAAGAAGTTATCCAAATTCTGGAAAAAGTAGTAGTCTGTAGGCGCAAGGTCTGGTGAGTAGGGCGGATGACGGAGAGCTTCCAACCCCAGTTCTTGCAACTTGGAGACCGTCTGCTGTGCAGTATGAGGTCGCGCGTTGTCGTGCAGTAGCAGCGGAGACGAGCGATTGACCAATGCTGGTTGGAGATGTGCCAGCTTCTCCATCATTGTGTTCAGTTCTTCACAGTACACATCTGCAGTAATGCTCACCCCGTTTGTTAAGAAGCTGTGATGAATCACACCGGCGCTAGACCACCAAACAGTGACCATCACTTTTCTAGGGGTAAGTTTTCGTTTAGGGCATTGTTTAGGTGCTGAACCAGGATCCAACCAACTTGCTGAGCGCTTGCGGTTATCAAACAGAATCCATTTTTCATCGCAGGTAACAATGCGGTTCAAAATTCCTTCATTTGTGTGTCTGTTGAGCAGTGCAAGCCACGTCTCGACGCGTACTTTGCGCTGGCGATCATTGAGTTCGTGGGGCACCCATTTGTCAAGCTTTTTTACCTTGCCAATTTGACGCAAATGGACCAATATTGTTTTGACGCTAACGTCGAAAGCTGCTGCTAATTCAGCCGTAGATTGTGTATCATCAGCTTCCACAATCGCCTTTAATTCGTCATTGTCGACCAAAGTCTTCGGACGACCGCGAGGTTCATTTTTCAGGTCGAAATTTCCAGAACGGAAGCGAGCAAACCAATAACAGGTGGTGCGTTGGTTTGTAGTGTTAGCTCCGTAAACGTCGTTGATGTTGCGTGCCGCTTGTGCCGCGTTGTTGCCACGACGGTACTCATATTCCATAATTACTCGAATTTTTAACGTATCCATGATGACGAAAAAGATTGAAATGCGATGAAAATGTAACACTAATCAATAAACAAATGACTACTTTTGGAAAAAAAAATCCATGTTTTTAAAATAAAATTAATTTGAAATTAGAATTTTTAGCCAAACAATTTTTTTTTTATTTGAAATGGCCAGTACTGCAGAACGGCAATTTCATAGGTAAAGACCTAATATAAAACTCACACTAATTCTTTACTGTAAAAACTGCAACGATTCCATTCCTCCGTCAATTCTAGCCTAAGTAATGTCAAAATTTAGTATCAGTAATGCCGCAGTCGAGCACATCACTATAATTCCGCTCCGTTCCCGCTCTACGACATATGAATGGAATTAGCATTGCTAATTAGCTTTTAGCAATACATCGCTTCAACCGCTTACGGGTGAAGTAATTCGTAGCATGTTAAATCTTCGCTTTATTCGCTGTCTACGTTTAATGTATCAGGAATTGTGTTTAAGGGTGCGGTTGGTAAGTATATTAAATTGTGCCTATTGTATGTTTAACGTTGTTAGGTTTTTTAAGTATACTACTAATTATTTTTTTGAGAGAGACGTTATTTGAAAATTATTTTTGGATGTTGCAATCACATTTATATATTTTTTTTATTTGTTTCAGAATGCAAGGGAGCCCTAATATTTTTTTTAGATCATAAATCATTTATTCAAACTAGGCTGAGAAACAGCGCTTTTTGAACGTCAATATTACATAGAACAGTCCCTCTATACGACTGTCCGCCCTTCACCACTTCAACAAACTCCGCAGCAGCTGAATTCGGTATTGTATGTTTTTGGATATATGGATTTTGGCGTTTGAAGTTTTCTGTTGCAAGTAGTTTGCTATTGCAACAATAAAAACGCAAAATATACCTATTCACTACTGCGATATTATTATTATTTGCTTATATGCGATGTTATTTCAAAATAAAACCAGAATCTATAACTTCATTAAAATAGAATAGATTCTTCATTCATTAGAATTTAAAAATTGACGATGCGCAGTTTGGTTTCCGACCCGGACTCTCAACAGACTCTGCGATTATTAGCCTTAAGAGTACGATTGCCTACTACACCCACCAGAGAACCTCAGTGTATGCTTGCTTCTTAGACCTGAGCAAAGCTTTTGACCTGGTGAATTATGAAATTCTCTGGGACAAGCTAAAAAAGTCACAAGTACCCCACCAAATTGTAGATCTGTTGGGGGTCTGGTACGGAGGCCAAACCAATCAAGTAAAATGGGGTGACACTCTATCTAGTAGTTACAGGTTAGATTGTGGTGTTCGCCAGGGAGGGTTGACTTCTCCGGACCTCTTTAACCTCTATATCAACGATCTGATTGCGGAACTCAGAAGAACCAAAGTTGGCTGTCACCTAGGCAATGTCTGCGTGAACAGCTTGAGCTATGCTGATGACATGGTTCTTTTGAGTCCCTCAATCAAAGGCTTGAGGAAACTTTTGTCTGTCTGTGAGCATTATGCTGATGCCCACGGACTGAAATATAATGTTCTTAAAACAGAATCCATGGTATTCAGGTCTGGAGCTGGTCCGGGGTACATACCCAGTCTGTACTTGAATGGGGCGACCATAAAGGTCGTAAAGCAGTTCAAATATTTAGGGCACATTTTGACGGACAAACTTCACGACGACTGCGACATAGAAAGAGAGCGTAGGGCCCTCTCAGTGAGGAGTAACATGCTCGCACGCAAATTTGTGAAGTGCACCAAGGACGTAAAGAACACTCTGTTCAGGGCTTATTGCTTGTCAATGTACACCTGCCAACTCTGGTGCAACTTCACAAAAAAGATGTACAGTTCATTACGGGTTCAGTACAATGATGCTTACCGAACCCTTATGAAACTGCCAAGATATTGCAGTGCCTCGAGCATGTTTGCTGAAGCGAGGGTCCCGGACTTTTACGCCATCATGAGGTCGAGGGTCGCGTCTTTTTGGCAAAGTTTGAGACGCTCCAGTAACAGCATTTTGAGGGTTGTCTCGTGCAACCTTACAAGTCCCATATTTGTACACTGGATTTCTGTTCACCTAAACGAGAATAAAAAATGACGAAAGAAATGAATGTTTATTTTTAAGACTGATAATTTTTAATGAATGATTTATTTTATTTAATGATAATTTTTAATGATACGTTTTTAATGATAATTTTTAATGATAATTTTTATTAATAATTTTTAATGTTAATGTTTTTTTTACTACTTATTTATTGTTTTTTGTATATGGGTATTTTGCCTGAAATAAAACACTATTTATTTTTTTTTTATTTTTTTTTATTAATTGTTCAGTATCCCAATACCCAAATAAAGTATCCCACATCAGTATACTTAGTATATGTAACTGCATCAATTAACACGGTGGTCAGCTCGTTGCCACTCATTTGGCGCGCGTTATTAATATCCATCAGTTGGCAGCATATTGGCGCAAGTTGTTGCAAATTGCGATACAGTTTGCATTCATTTTGTAAATGCTTTTGTTTTGTTATGTTTAAGGCATGCACTTGTCAATCAATTATATTGTACTATTAGAGCTACCTATTCGGATAGTGTTGCTAACTAATAAAATTAAACTAACAAAATACAACAGAACCTTATTCTTCAAATTATTGGTACCTACATCTTACGATATTTATCAACAACGTGTGTGTATTGTATTGTTGGTGACACAAGGCTCACTGTCGGTTGGGTACATAGTTTGGATTGACTGTCGTGGTCAATGGGTTACATGCTACATGGGTGGTGGTACATTTCTGGTCAGGAAAAAGAGGTAGGTACTTAGATCTGAATTGGGATTAAAGTTTACTGGATATATTTAAAAAAATCCTGGTATGATCGTTATAGGTTTAAATTATCAATTTTATTCATTTTATAATTCAGGTGATATGATTTTGTTTTAATTACATCATGATACGGTGAGATCCATCGTTAGCTCCATAGACTCTCATCTGTCTAAACACACTCCACACGATATTCAGAAACAAACCAATTAGAAATATTATACCTTCAATTCCCAGAAGCAATTCAAAACCAGCTACTTCCTAAAAAAAACAAACACACAAGTACTTGTTTTTCCCAAAAATCTGGGAGCCATCCAAACAGGAACCCATTTGACACCTCGCAATGTTTCGCAGCTCGAACAAAAATCCAATTTTGATTAAAACTTTATAAAGAGGGGAGCGCTCGATTAATTTAACTTTTTTTGCGGTTCCCGCGGCCTTTTTGTTCTCTCCTGCCAGTATTGTCGTCGATCCACTCGTGGGAATATTGTATTTAGAGACAACTTGTGACGTGCTCTATATAATCTAGATAGAGCGTCGGTTCTAGCTTCATACAAAAGTGGCCTTGTTTTGTTACGCTTTGTTTCTACTGCAGTGCGACTGTACATGGATACGGTGGAGCAAACAATGGAGGTCTGCCCGGCTTGGGCGGAGCACCGCCGCCGTGGCCTCGTGGAGGCGATCGGCGTTGGGGATCTCTGGCGTCTGGCCCTGGTGCAGGCCATGGTACGGAGTGAGAGGGTATGAGATGCCGTCACCTTCTTCTGCGAAGCAGTAATGCTCGCGAAGGAGGAGGAGGAACGCGTGAGGGAGAGGCAAACTTTGTGCCCTTACACCCTAATCTCCGCAGGCGTCGTCCTGGGCGTCGGGAATCCCAGGCCGAGTCCCGACCACTGTAGGCGCGGCCTTGCGGACGGTGAGCAATGGGTAGCTCGCCGTCCGATAAGGTCCAGGCCCGGGTCGACGGCGCGTTGTGTTCCACGGGCGCCTCAAAGAGATGTCAGCACAACTGACGGTGTCCGCTAGGGCCGATGCCTGCCAGGGTCGCGGGAAAGTCCGAAAGGGATACGGTGGCCCCTGGCAACACACAGGCAAATAAAGGAACACGGTGGGTTTTAGTCAGTAAGAGCCAAGTTATTTGATAATTTCCCACCAAAAAAAAAGTGCGATTGTACATAGGACTGTATATAATAATTTTGTAATAATGTTAAAACTCCAATTAATTAATCAATCTTTCAATAAATCGTAACAATTATTAATATCTATAAATCATAATGAAGGGCACATTGATAAATGTAATGTTTCGGGTGCATGAAAATAAATCAGTAGCTCCCGCAATTATAATTCATAAATACAAGCGACGTGGAAAACAATTAAAGTGTCGTTTAGGTTTAAAATACGGGACTTCAATATGTCTATCGTTGACCTTTCAAGCAAAAACTGCGTATATCAGACGCGTGGAACTATTCATAGCATTAAACGAAATAAACCCAGAGTTAGAAGTTGCAACGTTGGTGGGAGCAACAACTCAAGACCTAATGACATGTCAAATTTACAAGGGGGTGGGTAACCCCCTTGTAAATTTTAAATGTCATGTCAAGGGTATATTGCTAAATGTTATTTGTCGGTCCATTGAAATAAACCAGTTGTCACTTGGAATTGCAGTTTCGTTAGTCGCTTCCCGCAATTATAATTAAAAATACAACTCATTTAAATCTAATCTGCGTCTCTCAGTACCAATTCTCAGTTTTTTTATCGTTTTAACCGTATCTAGGCTAAAAGTTAGATTATTGACGCATTATGCACGGTTCCTATCATTATTTTTGTTCATAATAATCGTAAGGACATTACTAAGTAACAATCAAAGTCACATTTACCCCATTACTCACCAAATGATAAGTGACACATTCTAACTGCTAACTGAACCACGATTTGAGTAAACAAAATATACATAAAATTGAATAAATTAGCGTCCGTGAAAGTGGGGAGAGAAACAAAGGGATAAGTTTGTGCCACTTTTAGTACCAAGTTGTAATGCCACCGCAGTTGTTGATATATTTTTCTTTGAGAAACTCCCACTTAATATTTCCGTCGTGTCCTTGGAACTGTTAGTGTGTAATGTTGCTATGTTACTATTTATATAGTGAAAGGAACTTTTGTCACGTGGCGGCAGGGTATTGTTTTAAGGGACAAAGTTTCCAAACATCACGACGATATCCTTTTCCTGTTAGGTAGGTAAATAACATCGTCAAATTCGATTCATTTTGGTCTACAAGAGTACCTACAGTTCGGCAGAGAAGAGCGAACTACAAAAAAAAAATGGTGTATTAAAATTAGGATGCGAAACGTTACTTTTTAAAGGTCAAAACTTACAAAAGATTAATTCAAAGACACTCTTCACTAGTTCCTACCTTCTTCCCACACACAAGTTAAAGTAGATACAGTTAGCCTGATTTATACATCGACAGCAAGCATTCATTTGATGATCTATAATTTGGGTTCCTTCTGTATCAATAAGTAGCTACAATTAAGCACCCAATATATGTTACTAGCTATTGCCCGCGACTTCATCTGCGATTCAGGATGAAAAGTAGCCTATGTCCTTCTCCAGGTCCCAGGCTACTCATGTGCCAAATGTCATCCAAATCCATTCAGCCGTTTTAGAGTGAAAGCGTAACAAACAAAAAAACAAACAAACTCACTTTCGCATTTATAATATTTTCTGGGATTATGGGATACACACTGATACAATGTTATAGAACAATTAAATGAATTCTTGTCAATGTTACATCTTTTTGAGGCTGACTGTACACCTATTACAATACATATGTAAAGGTTAAGCTTTCCTTGGGCAAAGTAATTGCTTTTTTGTAGGTAGTATTTTTGCTTTATTTACTTGATATAGAACTATCTTCTACCTCCCACAAACGCATTCATATCTTTCAACTTTGGATGACAGTTTCGCAGACATAGGTACATAGAGTAATCGTGCAACTGCACAGTCTGCTCTGGCACCAACTTTATAGTCAAACTAAGGCGATCCATTGCCCCAGCACATGCATGGCTTACACTTTACAGCTCACTTCGTTCATTGTAGTTGATGTTTCATTAATTATTTTAACTAGGTACTTTGTCTTTAACTCCTGTCATTTCCCAATAACAAGAGTTTTGTGAAAATTTGCTTATAAAAGTAAAAAAAAATCATTCATAAATTCAATATTCCTTCACAATACAATAGTAAGTTGTAGTAGAAAAGAAGGCACATTTTCAGCCGTGAGAGTTTCATACATAACGAGCAAATCATTTTCCCAAATAATACTGCATGGGACTTAATAACTGGCGAAATGTATGCGTACTACAGATACACCTCTGCTTAAGCCTTCGGGAATACAAGCGTGATGTTATGTTATGTGTACTCAGCAACTTTATCTAGGCTAAGTTTTAAAAAGGTTCCCATTTAAATAGTTATGAAATATTCAGAAAACAGAAAAATAGGTAACCTGTTCCCTGCTGCCCGCTTGAGGCTAGCAACAACAAAGATATTCAAGTCGTGTCCTCAGATTTCTATCTATTCTTCGATCAGCATAAAAATATAAGATTTATTTATTTATTTTAACTTGATTTACAATCACGAGAGAGCAACGTGATCAGATCCGGCTCGCGGCCGTCCCCTCTGAATTAGTATTCAGTTCTTGTGTACTGAGAATAATATAATTTCATAAGGTCCATACTTTCTCTATCGTCTGTTTTTGTTAATGGTTTATAGGCGGAATTCATTTTGTTTCGCGGATTAGATTTGGCTGTAAAAAGAATGCGGACCGAAGGACCAGAATTTGATTTTGGAGAAGCGGGTTGAGCAGAAAAGAAATCATAATATTATTTGCTACCTAATATTTACAAAAACAAAAGCAAAACTTTATTCACTAATGTATAAATGCGGTTTAAATACAGACAGTTTTGATGATCGTCGACATTTTAAAACAATTTAAATGATGTAGTGATTGACATTAATTTAGCTAGCAGTGCTACATTATTTAGTGTCGTTCATGCAATGTAATTACATAAATATGAGGCAATTCATTCGTTTTGTCGACAGCTCGCTGAAGCGGGTGCACCTGTCCGCAAATATACTCTAAAATATGTTTATTTAACTTGTAATTATATTATTATACACTGTTCGACTGTGTATGGAATGGTTTTGATACATCAGGAGAGATTATAGGTTTGGAAGCACTATGGTTGCGGATTCACAACTGGTTAGTACCATTTTATTTATTGGTATTGGCTCATCATGAACACTGTGTCTTTCTGTTAAAACATCTGAGATTTTACAATAAAGTAGAACTTCAGAAACAGCGTAAACTTTTTAGGTCTAGCTATCAATATATTTTAACTAATTTCTGCCATTCGATCTATTGACCACATTATAATTATAAACCATTTGATGCCTGGTCACGGTTGAATTTAACCGCTAAGCGGCTTACCCATAAATTTATTTATATAAAACAGTAAATTTCAAATCCCGGCTGTGGCTATCAAAAACCTTTGTGTGTTGTGTAAAATATGTCGGCATATTTATTAAAGCGATCGCCAATCAATATCAATGAGCCGGTAATACTGAAAGCGATTTAATTAGCTATGACCGCGACCCAACAGGGGACACCACATATTAATCAGGAGAGATTATTGGTTGCAAGTTTTTTGTTTTTATTTAAAACTTATTTTATTATAGGTAAACTCTTGTAGATAGCCTGATTGTATTGCGGCATAGGTACGGTACGGTCATAGAAAATGCCAACTATATTTGGGGCTAATGTGGTTCTAGGTTGAACGAAGGTTGATCTTAAAAAGTTTTAATAATAGAACATAATCTAATATTTTAATCTAACAATATGGTGCTCGGGAAAAATCCATAAAAGTATTGCAGCTTTGAAACAAATTATTATTCTACACGAAAATATGTCAACTGTCTTTTTATTTTAAATTCCAAAGCAATTTCTTGGGGAGAGTAAAAAATTAAAGTCACGACAAGCGATCTAATATTTAGAGAGCGCTTAAGAAATGAGAAAGCTTAAGGCGATACTAAATAAAAACAATGAACAATATAAACGACAAAGTCGATACGAGACGAAGATTAAAATACTAACAAGAAATTGGTATTTTTACGCTGATCTTGGATTAAAAAATACTTACCTTTCGATGCTGGGAAAGTCGTGGAAATCGAAAAAAGAGATACTATTGACCTTGGGATAAGCAATAGGTTAATAGCCTAAACAGTTAGGACGTCTTTTAGGTGATTCTTAAACTCGTGAATTATGTAAATTGGTGTCCATGACAGACACTTTATACGTCTGGCTGGCTTTCGAAGGGTCATCAGCCACCCCCCTAACTTTGCTAAATGGCTAATCTCTTTACCATGGCAAGTTTTATACCTACTAACTTGTATAGTTCGCTACTGCTTGAGATAAAGAAGATGACTTATTAACTGCCTGGATACGTCTGAAGTGAACTTGACGGCATGCATGAAAAGGCTATAGAAACTACATAAGTACACATAAACGGTGGAAAATAATTGAAAATAATCGGATTTTCCTACCTTCGTTTTCTTTCACGCAAAGTACTTCCAAGTAATTACAACGTTTTTGTTCCGTCCCTAACTAGACGAAACTGCCCAAATCCGGTTCAATCCCGATTATTCTCGATTATTCCGGTAACAAGGGGCGCGGGGCGGGCATTATAAACACTCGCTCGACACTAACGCGATTTAAGGTTTCTGTCCTGTTGCCTTCTCATGTGGTATAAACCAGAAGCGTGTGGATGAGTGATAGATGACATCATAGATATACTTTTATCGGTTGTTGATAGCAGGATATATTAGGTACTATTTTCTTGCTAACGCACAAAATAGTGGATTAAATCTTTCACATGTTTAGGCTTTTTTATCAATTTGAAATGAAATTGTTAATTAATAATCAAACGACTCGACTCATAGAAACGTAGGTAGGTAAATGTAGTGACACTCTGCTATGTCTTAATCACAAAATCACCAAATCCTCTTACCAAACGGAAGGACCAGAACGAAAAACAAGAAGGACCAAATTTAAAAGCTTTAGCAAAGAATAACTTCCACAGTAAATACATTAGAATAAACTCAGTCAGACAGCCAGTTCGCTCCATCTTCCTCCTTGGTCCACATATCAAACCTTAAGCCGCACGACTTAGACGTACTCCCTTGCTTAATTTCGCGGAATGAGCTCTTAAGCGCGGCCCTTCACTTGTCTGACTTGGGTCCCTAACTGTTACTACTACACCTGAAACTTGCCCTATTTAATATGGGCTCCATTTGTTTGCCTATATTGCATTTTATGTTGCCCAGGATTTGTGGGAAGTGGTATTAAGCGAGTAATCATTTTGGAGTGATTTATGTAAGTGATTTAGTAGAAGGTCACGAATAAATGTTGCCGTTCTTGTCATATGTCGTGTCGTTTGCATGAATTGAAAACACATAAAGTTTTATTCGTTTAACTAAAATGTGGCTATGTTAGTGGGCTATCAGGTGGTATTTAT